>CM053569.1:17300373-17430244 GCA_028646485.1 Cryptoprocta ferox | reverse complement strand
CTATCAACAATAGCCAGATTTCAGAAAAAGCCCAAATGTCCATAAACTGACGAATGGATAAAGAAGACATGGTGTATATATACAATGGAATATTACTCGGCGATCAAAAAGAATGAAATCTTGCCATTTGCAACAATGTGGATGGAACTAGAGTGTATTATACTAAGTGAAATAAGTCAATCATAGAAAGGCAAATATATGATTTCACTCATTTGTGGAATTTAAGAAACAAATCAGATTAATATAGGGGAAGGAAAGAAAAATAAAATAAGATTGAAAACAGAAAGGGAGGGAAACCATAAAAGACTCTGAAATATAGAAAATAAACTGAGGATTGCTGCAGGAGAGGTGGATGAGGAATTGGGCTAAACAGACAATGAGCATTAAGGAGGGCACTTGCTGGGATGAGCACTGGGTGTTGTATGTGAGTGATGAATCACTAAATTCTATTACTGAAACCAATACTACACTATATGTTAATTAACATGAATTTAAATTAAAAAATAAAAAGAAAGCAAAAAAATATTAATGCATTTGTAATTTACCTTTTAAAATATGCATTTTATAAGACCTGGTCCTTATTTTGCACATGGGCACACACATGCACACACACCGAATATGCTTCATAAAACAAAGCTAGCTATATCCTTGCACCTGCAACTTCTGGGTGGTAATAACTTGAATTACATTGAAGCTCATGTGATGAAGATGTTAATTTCTCTACTCTCTTTGGACAGTGGAACAGATGCTGTCTTAAACTTCAAAGGGGCTTGACTACTTTCTGAGTTTCATTAATGAACAACAACTTTTCACAGCCTGGCTTAAAAAAAAAAATCTAACAAAACATACAAAGGAAAAAGACCAATGAAGAATCCATCAATCTTTTCCTTCTGAAATGTTTTTTAGGGATAGAAAGGAAGTCAAACTCAAAACATTTGATCTTTCCCAGGAAACTGGACTCCACTGTATTTATTGCTTTTCAAATCTGACAGTTCATCCTGTGGCCTCACATCATGGTAAAGGGACCCAATTGTATCAGGAGAAGATGGGCTTGGGGAGATAATTTGTTAAAGAGCTTGATAAAAAAAGAAAACCCAATTGGTGATAAAGCTTTTATTTTTGTTTTTGGGTTTTTTTCCCCTCACACTACCTTATCTAATTCTGTCTGTTGAGGTTAGATCAGGTAATTGCTTACACTTTTTAAAGAGTAGATAAGAAAAGAATAAAGACTCAATAGTTTTGAGTAGTCTGATAGAGCTGGTAGGTTCTGAAGAGAAGAAAGTAGGTTGACTAATATTCTCTCCAAAAATATTAAGAAAATCTTCAACTCTTAGAAAAAAATTTAAATTTCTATAACATTGACTGATATATTACAGGGATTTTTTTTTAAAATCAAGATTATTTATTTGTTAATTTTGTACCCACAGTTACAAATCTCTTCAAGAGAAGCAGATAAAGGTTTGGTTTCTAAGTTTACCAGACACTGATTGGAATACCAACTCCACCATTTAATAGCTGTGTCCCCTTGAGCAAGTAACTTAACATTTCCAACCATTTGCTTTTGTAAAACTGGTGTGGTAATAGTGACCTATAATCTCTTAATCAAAACTCAGGATCAGATGTGTTTTGGAATTTAGAAGAAAAATATATACTTTTTATGTATAAACTTTTACTGAGGAAGTGGTTCTTCAATATAATTCAGATATCATTAGACCCTTATTTAAGCATTTTTATGAACCATGAGTAATACAAAAATGAATAGATCTATCCCTGCTGTCTAAGGGCTTACAAGACGCTGAACTGACTGAGCCACCTAGGCGCCCCAGTTATAAAACGTTTGTGTCACCCTAAAAAGATAAAATTTAGAAGTTTCAAATAATAAAAGGGAATGCAGTGCAAACACTACATATTATCTAACAACCTAATAATGTATATAAACATCCTCAGGGGATTTGAGACAGCACTCCATTATAAAAAATATTTAATTTTTCTAGTGAATCATACTCATGTTGACACTAAATGGAATAAAGCCTATACATTGCTTTATGTCCATTCAAGTCAGATATTTCCCTCCAAAAGAGTTCAAGTCAAGTCATCCAATGAGTAACAAAGCATTTTCAGTGTTCAGGGCGTCTTTCATTTTGAAAGTGCAGGTAAGGTGCTGTAGCCGGAAAACACTCACCTTACAGGATCTCTGTGAGAGATAAAGAGAAAAGGTGGTAAGGTGCTTAGCACAGCACAGAATACATAGTGGGCCCAGTCTCTCTATAGATGTGTTGATAGTTAATTAAAGCATGCTATTAGAGGGGCGCCTGGGTGGCTTAGTCGGTTAAGCGTCCAACTTCGGCTCAAGTCATGATCTCACCGTTTGTGGGTTCAGCCCCATGTCGGGCTCTGTGCTGACAGCTCAGAGCCAGAAGCCTGCTTCAGGTTCTGTATCTCCCTCTATTTCTGCCCCTCCCCCACTTGTGCTCTGTCTCTCTCAAAAATAAATAAATGTAAAAAAAAATTTAAAGTGTGCTATTGGAGGGCATGTGGTACAGTGTAAAATGTACTGTTTGTGCAGCTAGGAGACTTGGTTCCTGGCCCCATTGTTTTGTTAACTGGTGTGGGATATTGGGTAAAGGTGGGAAATGACCTTTAAAACTTCTGATGAACCAGGCGCTGCTCTTAGCACTTTCCTATGCTAATTGATAAATCATTCTATCAGCCTTATCACAAAGATATCATTCATCATCATCTCCCATTTTATAAGTAATAAAAGAAGCACAGAATGTTTAAACAACTTGCCTAAAGTCATAGAGCAAGCAAAAGTGGAAGCAAGATTCAAACCCAGGCATTCTGTCTCTAGAGGTCATTCTTTCAAACACCAAGCTCTATTTCCTAAATACTATTAATATCGCTAACACTTTCTGGGCTCTGCTTTCCTAATTTTTGAAATAAAGGCAGAGCACGGGTGCCTGGCTAGCCCAGTCAGTAGAGTATGTGACTCTTGACCTGAGGGTCATGAATTCAAGCCCCATGTTGAGCCTAGAGCTTACTTAAAATAAATAAGTAAATAAAATAAATGAAATAAGGGGAGACCAAAACTTCACATTTTAATTTACATGATGTTACAAACTGAGAATTTGTGAGCCCAAGAAAATCTTAGTAGTTACATCGTCCAAATTATTTTTTTCGTAGCTAAAGAAACCAAATTCTATAGATTAAGCAACATACCCAGGGTCACACAGTTAGTGACAGACCTAAAACCTGGCGCTCTGGTTCCTCAAAAGGAAATCCTTGTTGAATGCCAAACAACATATGTTAATAAGGATAGGTGTATTAAAATGGTAAGACGTGATACCCCAAATTGCATATTTACAGAATAAGAACACATTCATCTTCAATAAAAATTTTTTTAGCGTTCATTTATTTTTGAGAGACAGAGAGAGACAGAGCATGAGTGGGGGAAGGGCAGAGAGGAATACACAGAATTGGAAGCAGGCTCCAGGCTCTGAGCTGTCAACACAGAGCCCAACACAGGGCTCTAACCCACGACCCGTGAGACCATCACCTGAGCAGAAGTCAGACGCTTTACCAACTGAGCCACCCTGGCACTCCTCACCTTTAAATATTAAAAAAAAAAAATTTCCCCACCATGGGCCTTGAACTCCAGACCCCCAGATCAAGCATGACATGCTCTACTGACTGAGCCAGCCAGGTGCCCGTAATCTTTAGTAATTTGATACTACATACTAAAGATCCATGCTAGAGTGTGGTAGAATCACTGAGGACAATGTGATTAATACTGTCAGGAGTGTGGGGGCAAACAGAAAGAACAGAGAGGATGTGGCTTTTTAAAAAAAATTTTTTTTAATGTTTATTTTTGAGAGAGAGCAAGAGTAGGGAAGGGGCAGAGAGAGGGAGACACAGAATGGGAAGCAGGCTCCGGGCTCTGAACTGTCAGCACAGAGCCCGATGCAGGGCTCGAACTCACAAGCGGTGAGAGATCATGACCTGAGCTGAAGTTGAATGCTTAACCAACTGAGCCACCCAAGTGCCCCAAGAGGATGTAACTTTTGAACTGGTTCTTGAAGGATACATAGGAATTACTTGGAAGAAGAAAGCCAACTGAGGCTGAGAAAACTCATTGGCATCACTGAGCCCCGAGAGCACACTCAAAGAAAGGAGCTGTGGGCTCTTCTTGTTGTTCAACGTCACGCCACCTGAGCTCCAACTGCAAGTCACATGATGAGTGCAAGACTGTGAACTCCTTTTGGCAATGAGAATCACCAGCCTCTTCAACAGCAAAATCAATAGAGTGTTTTGGCCAGCTCGAGTTTCTGGAACAGAAAGACTTATTTGTTTCCAGGGCTCCCTGTTTCCTGCTTGTCAGAGTTAGAAGACAGTTTTAATTTTCACTTTCCTTTGTTGCTTCTAAACAGAGTGGCAGTAAGGACAGGACCCTCTGCTTGTCTTTATAGTATCATGGTCTGGGGTACAGTACCTGAAACAGGTAGAAATTGAATATACAGTTGAGCCTTGAACAACGTGGGTTTGAATTGCAAGGGTCCTCTTACACGGATTTTTTTTTTTTTCGGTAAGTGCAGAAGAGTACTGTCAAAGTATTTTCTTTTCTTTATGATTTTCTTTTCTCTAGCTTACTTGACTGTAAGAATACAGTATATAATACATGTATAAAGTATGTGTTCATCAGCTGTTTATGTTATCGGTAAGGCTTCTGGTCAACAGTGGGCTATTAGTTGTTACGTTTTGGAGAAGACAAAAGTTACTCCGAGATTTTCAACAGTGCAGGGGGCACGTGCCCCTAACTCCCACATTATTCAAGGTTCAACTGTATATTTTTAACAATTAAAAAATATTTATTGTGTATTTATAGGTGTCAGGCATTATGCTAAGCATTTTACATGCATTTTCTATTTTAATCCTCACAGTTTGTGTTTGAGCCCCTCATCGGGCTCTCTGCTGTCAGCATGGAGTTTTCCTTGGATCTTCCATCCCCTTTTTCTCCCCCTCCCCTGCTCACACACTCTCTCTAAATAAAAAATATATCATATATAAAATAAAAAATTTATCATATATAAAAAATATATATGATACCAATGTACAGTGAGATTTTTAATGTATAGATATGTTTATTTATTTCTGAGACAGAGAGAGACAGAGCATGGGCAGGGGAGGGGCAGAGAGAGAGGGAGACATAGAATCTTAAGCAGGCTCCAGGCTCTGAGCCATCAGCACAGAGCTCAATGTGGGGCCCCAGAGATTACCTGAGCGGAAGTTGGACGCTTAACCAACTGAGCCACCCAGGAGCCCCTGTTCTTGTTTTTTTTAAAGTAATCTCTATACCCAATGTAGCACTTGAACTCAGAACCCCAAGATCAAGCGTAGCATACTCACAGACTGAGCCAGCCAGGTGCCTTTTCCTAAGCTTATCATAAAAAAAATATTTTTTTCTTAATATTTTCATTTATTTTTGAGGTTGGGGGCAGAGATAGGGGGAGACACAGAATCTGAATCAGGCTCCAAGCTCTGAGCTGTCAGCACAGAGCCCGATGTGGGGCTCAGGCTCGTGAACCCCAAGATCATGACCTGAAGCCAAAGCTGAAAACCTGTGGCATTGCCGAAGTCAGACGCTTTATTGACTGAGCCACCCAGGCACCCCCAATTCCTAAGCTGCTCTTAATCATTAAGCATTTTCTTTTAAAGTATTGCTTTTACAAAAAAAAAAAAAAATGATTATCTTATTAAAAGCTCCTTCACAAAATGCTTTTCAAAACTTAAGTACAATGTAAACTCAAACACATGTGAACAACACAGCGTTCTCCTCCTCCCGCTTGTTTTCAAAACCAAACTTATGGATAAGGCGAGGCTCTCCCAGAAGACACTTTCACGATTAAAGTCATCCAAAGAGTTACAGAGTTCACACATATTCCAGTCAGCTTGTTGCTAGACCAACCCTCGATACATCAGGCTGATTCCTCCCAAAAGAAAAGGCTAGAAACTACAAAACTCTGAGAATAAGGTGGGGTGGATTCGTGGTACTGATTTGCATGTCTCCACAGTACTTCCTTCAAATCCTTTATAATCACCCTTCAGGCAGCCCCACCCCACTCGATCCTGTTTGTTGTTTTAATTTCCCATCTCAAGAAACTAAACTGACAATAGCATTCCAGTAAGACGTAATTAGAGTAAGTGGTCAACAAGAATGTGAGAGCAGCAGAGGCAAATGATTTCACAAACTGCTGTCAGTTCCAACTAAATCAACGGGATCCCATCAAACGGAGTGGATGCCTGCCAGGTTCCCTACTCTGGGAGATAAAAAATGAAGCCAGTCCTCCTGGCAAGAAGTTCATCATCTAACAAAGATAAGTCACAGAAGCCAACCCAGCAAGTCCACGCAGTGCTTTGAGGGAGGTATGGACAGGTTGCCAAGGGGTAACGGGATGGGGGCACCTGGGACCTGCTGTATTTGGAAGAAGTGGGAAAGAGGCACGTGGAAGGCAGATGGTGAGGGAATCCAGGAAGACATCATGCCCGTCTCTGCATGCAAGTTTATATCTTGAAAGGAGGATAAAATTTCTAACGGCTGGAAAAGAAGAGGCATTCAAAATGGAATGAAGTACATGAACAAAGGTAATGTCATGGCAGCACGAAGGACGTTTTGTGGAAGCTGTGGAGAATATCGTTCAGCTCGGGGGCCCTTTTCTAAAGTTTATTTTTATCTATTTTAGAGAGAGATAGAGGACAAGTGGGGGAGGGGCAGAGAGCGAGGGAGACAGAATCTCAAGCAGGCTCCTTGCTGTCAGCACAGAGCCCGACCTGGGGCTCGAACTCACGAACCATGAGATCATGACTTGAGCCGAAACCGAGTCAGAGGCTCAATGGACTGAGCCACCCAGGGGCTTCTGGGGTGCCCTTTTCTAAAAGAGTGAAAATATGATAGGAAAAGATAGGGTTCAATAGGAGAGAGGGAAAGGTTAGGACCTGAGGTCTGGGTGGAGAAAACCACCTATTTTGGAACAATGCTGGGAGCGTCTGACCACAACAAACCCCTTCAGGCGTAAGGTTCCTCTTAACAATGTAACAGACACTGGGGCGCCTGGGTGGCTTAGTCAGTTAAGTGGCCAACTTCAGCCCATATCATGAATTCGCAGTTCACAAGTTTGAGCCCCTTGTCAGGCTCTGTGCTGACAGCCCAAAGCCTGGTGCCTGGTTTGGATTCTGTGTCACTCACTCTCTCTGACCCTCCCTTGCTTTCTCTCTCTCTCTCTCTCTCTCTCTCTCTCTCCCTGTCTCTCTCTCAAAAATAAATAAACATTAAAAAAATTAAAAAAGAAAAAAGAATGTAACAGATACCACCTGCTCCCCTTCAAGTTCCCCTCAGGAATTTGCCAAAAGACCTGATTAAAAATAAGTAGACCATAAAACCTTATGGCCCACAAGGAATGGTATGGCCATATGCCACCCTCACACGATGGAAATGAGCCAATCAGGAAAGGACAACCCAGCACCTAGCGCTATCAAGCCAATAAGGGTAAAACCTGAGAAGGAACAAGGGGGAGGGAGGGAGGAGCTGACCAGAACCTTATAAAACAAAGACCTTTGCCAATAGTCCTTGGACATTCACTTTCGAGTGTCCTCTCTCTGCAAAGAGAGGCTGCATATTAGCCTTCCTTTCTAATCTTATACTCCAATACACTTTTGCCTGCTGCTCATTTTGTGTCCACGTCTTCATTCCTCGAAGTGGCGAGACAACGAATCCCGGGTGTTGAGGAAGAAAAATCCTGCAACAAAAGGGCCCCTGAGGCCCCTGCTCATCTAACAGATTAAATAAGCTCAAATAACTAGTGCATTTTTGTCAGTTATTTGATCTCCATGTACCATTTTAACAGTTATGTAATTACAACTGGCAATAAATAGGTAAAATACGTTAAACACAATATAAGCATTAAAAAAAGTTTAATGTTTATTTATTCTGAGAGAGAGAGAGAGAGTGGTGGAAGAGGGACAGAGAGAGAGAGAGGGAGACACGGGATCTGAAGCAGGCTCCAGGCTCTGAGCTGTCAGCACAGAGCCCGATGCAGGCTTGAACCCACAAGCAGTGAGATCGTGACCTGAGCCAAAGTCAGACCGTGGACTGACTGCGCCACCCGGGAGCCCCTAATATATGCATTTTACATTTTATTCTCAACAGAATACTGAGGAAAGTGCCACTGTGTCTCCACTTTCCAGATGAGGAAAGAGAACAGAAAAAGATTAAGTGACTTGCCTCAAGGCCAAAGGTGGCAAGAAGAGTTAAGATTGCAAATTCATATTCTAGAGCCACATGCCTGCCTCCTGATACATAGAGAGTGCCTGACATACTATGTGCCTGACTCTTTCCTCAGCTGGAGTTACACACATAAGTAGGTGACACAGTCCATGCTCTCTGAGACCTCTTCTTGCTCCTCAAGGGATTTCAGCAGCTTAGTTTAGATGCAGTAAAAGAAAGGCAGTAACAAAAAGCCAGTTATGAAAGGCTCCTTATTATCTGCTACAACTACATCTAATTAAGTGCTTAAAAAGAAGGGAAGAGCTCCCTGAGAAGAAGGCAGAAGAAAGAGGTAGAGATGTCTGTGTGCCCAGGACAGGTGAGCTACCTGACTGGTAGGATTGTCGTGTCTATGAAGGGGCATCCAGTGGGATAAAGAAAGAACACCTTATATATTGCAGGCTACATGTTTTAACATGCACTGGTCCAGGCAATCCCTACAACAAACTTGGGAAATAGTGTAATGATCCCATTTTGTAAGTAAGAAAATACAAGGATTGACTGGTACTCTGAGACCACATTGTAGGAAATAACCTAGAAGCGAGGCATGACCATGCCTGGCTCCTCCCTCCCTTACTTGGTAACCTCTCAGCTCCAACGTTCTGCTGCGATGAGAAATGAGTATTAGAATCCATGGCAACCCCAGAAATATTCGGAACACAACAGATGTATGTGGGATGGAAGTATATCCAAGAACACGGCATAATTCAGGACAAGAAGGTTTGAAGGACTCTTCCTTGGGGGAGTCAGGGGCTTAGTTGGAGGCTTGAATATGAGCTCCCAGGTGGAAAAGCTGAGGTTTTTTATAAACAGAAAAGAAGTTTCTCTGCAAAAGTTGGCAATGAGTCGTTTGACTCTTTGTAGAGATATGATTCAATGAGCTGTCTTCTCGCCTTCAAGTTGGGAATGTGTCTTCATCTTATTTAATAAGGACAGTGATAATAATAATTACTACTTATTGAGCACAAGCCATGCCAAACCTCATATTGGAGGCTTTCCATACATTATCTGAAATCTTTTTGTTAACCCTGCCAGGTGAGAATTAGCTGTTTTATAGATGAAAAAGCTGTGGCTCAGAGACTTTAAGTGACTTGTTCAATTTACTACAGATTAATAGAGCCAGGATTAAACTCATACTCTTTCCATTAGGCCATCTTGCATTCATTAGACATTATTATTTCATTTTAGCATGGGAAACAAGTCCACCGCACAGAGCTGATGTAATTCCAGTCAAAAGCAAATAAATTAGTAAACATGCAGTCTTCTTTCTACAAAAGGTGGCAATAAACAACTGCATTTACTGAGATGCTAAGATAGGTGTTAGATTTGTGAGCACATCATTATACTGGGACTAGGTTTTATACCTCTGACTTCACCCCTCCAGGTCTTGGCTTCACCTTCTGGAACACAAGAGTGTTGGACTCAAAATCTAAGGTATGCCAGCTGCTTTGACTCTTTGCTTTCCCTATTCCGTTTTCCACAGGACGAAACATCTCAATTGACTGGATGTTCTGGACTTTCGAGATTTCTGGAGACTTAATGAAACAAAGGAGAATTTTCCTGTTTGTAAAGGTAGTTTTTCTCCTTTATTCCTTGAGCTGCTGTGCTTAAAGCACTTCTCAGGCCGGAGACTAGAATGAAATTTCCTGGTTATCTTTATGTCACCTAACTTCATGAGCTTAGCAATTTGCCCTGTTTGACAGTACTGCTGTCCGAAACGGTAAGTTGAACTTCAAGGCTTTATAGCTTCTTCACAAATCATCACATGCAAAAACCGGAAACGTAACAGAGAAAATTATCTCCTTTTCCTAAGAGATAAGAAAAAGTTCTAAGAAGCTCATCTGTTGAAGAGCACTTAAGAGCACATCTTAGGGATCCTCGGAAATCCGCATTCCAACTGACTCTCCATATCTACAGGGCAGCATCTGAAGGGGGTGCAGTCTGCTTTCTCTCCTCCACACCCAGCTGATAATGCACAGATGTTGGAGTTGAGGCAACTGGCAGCATGCCTTTATCAGGCTGTCTGAGGATTGGAGAGTAGGAAGAGGCAATTCACTGTCAAGAAATAATCTAGGTTCAAGCTGGACCAAGTCTCCCGCCAGATCCAGGCTTGGCCAATGTCTAGACGTGGCAGCCAAGTTTCCGTCTGCTTTGCCATTATTAACGTATATAAAGACATGCATTTCTTCATAACAGAATACGAAACCAAGCAGGAAGGTACTGGCTGTTAGAGTTGAGGTTTCATTTCTGGGTAAATCAGCTGTCATCCCACAGAGGCACTCCTGTGTATAATCTCAAACCAGCTATGACAAATGAGACGGAATAAGAGAAAGTGTGTTAGCAACTGCTCTTAAATTTCCCCTGGTCGTCGGGATCTGTCTTGGTTTGGGTTTTAGACTCTTTAAAGTAGCAGTTGTCATGTTCAACTTTAGATAACCCCATAAATCCGGAAATAGCTAATGTGATTCATGTGGGAATCAGTTACGGTAACGATCTGTGTCTAAATGTTGGTTTTATAGTAATACCTATTCCAAGAGCCGTGTTCTATGAAAGGATGGCAAGTCATGGTCTCTGCAACCCTGAGTCACTGCTCCTTACCTACAAAAAAAAGCCTGTTATCTGGACTGATTTTGAAATTGGTCTGTGTCTGTTAGGCTCTGGGCCAAGTTTGGACTTTTAGGGCAGGAGTGAGGGTGGAAGTAGAGGAAGGCGGGGAAGTCTGCTCAATGAGATGAGTAAAAAGTAAAAAGACATGGTAAGGGTTACAGATTACAAATGTTCCAAAGAATTATTCATTTAAGCTGCCTTTGTGATATAAAGCCTGAGGTGTGTGTGTGTGTGTGTGTGTGTGTGTGTGTGTGAAGATTAAAGACAGTGTAAGTTCTAACGAAACCGACACACCTTACTCTCTTCCTCTTTAAAAAGTTCATAACCTTTATCTCAATATACTAAAAGTATATTGAGGATCTGCTGTGTAACAAGTTCCCTTGTGGGGGTTACAGATATGGAGAGGACACAAGGCCTGCTGCCTCAGGGCTCACAGTCCAGCGAGCAGACAGACGTGTGCAGATGTTATTCTAAATCAGGGCAAACTGGGATGGGTGGGTGCAGAAATCATTTCCTCTTGGAATCTTTCTCTGACCTCCCAAATTTGGGTTTCTTTCCCCTCAGCTGAATACCTGTAACACACTGTATTTGTGGCAAAGAATGCCTGTCCCCAATCAATATCCAATTTCCCCTTCTTAGTAACAGAACCCCAATTTATTTGGAATAGTAATGTATGTATTAGAATAATGCATTCCCCATCATCCTTTTGCAGCTAGATATGGCAATATGACTAATTTCTGGCCAAAACAATGTGGGTGGAGGGACTGTGTGAGACCTGTGGAAAGCTACTTAAAGGATGCAGATTCGGCTGGGAGAAGTTCTCTCTTTATTCTTTCACTTTACTCCTTGAGCCAGCCTAGAATGTAGATGTGCTGGCTATGTAGCCAAGAGCTATCTGGAACCAGAAGTGGACCTTGAGGATGGAAGTCATGTACTAAGAATAACAGAGCAGGAAAACAGGAGTCTGGGTCCCTGATAACTTTGTGGAGATGTTATATCAGACCTGGACTATTCTAATCTGCCAGGATTGATTGCTTGAGGGGCGCCTGAGTGACTCAGTTCGTTAAGCATGCAACTTAAAAAAAATTTTTTTAATGTTTATTTATTTTGAGAGAGAGAGAGCACCAGTGGGGGAGCAACAGAGAGAGAGAAGGAGACACAGAATCTGAAGCAGGCTCCAGGCTCTGAGCTGTCAGCACAGAGCCCGACGCTGGGCTCGAACCCACAAACTGCGAGATCATGACCTGAGCTGATGTTGGCCACTTAATCAACTGAGCCACCCAGGTGCCCCAAGCATCCAACTTTTGATCTCACAGTTTGTGGGTTCAAGCCCTGTGTAGGGCTCTGCACTGACAGGGAATTTTCCTCTCTCTCTCTCTCTCTCTCTCTCCCCCTCCTCTGTTCATGCTCTCTCTTGCTCTGGAAATAAACATTTTTTAAAAGATTAATTAATTAATTTTACATAGAAGAGAAATATATTTATATCTCTTAAAGCTCTATTTGGTTTTCTCTTCAAGGGTAGCAATCTTGAGGCGCCTGGGTGGCTCAGTTGGTAAAGTGTCCAACTCTTGATTCCAGCTCAGGTCATGATCCAAGGGTCATGGGATCGAGTCCCCCTTCAGTCTCCGTGCTGGGCATGGAGCCTGCTTAAGATTCACTCTCTCCCTCTGCCCCTCTCCCCTGCTTGTGTGCTCATGTTCTCTCTCACTTCTCTTTCCCTATAAAAAAAAAAAAAAAGGAAAACAAACCTAATTATAGCTAATACACCTGACATAAAACTTAACATATTGCATGTGATTGCTCATTTAATTTTCTGATTCTTCTCATATCCAGACTTAATCTACTTAATGCAATAGACCTTGTTTACTTAGTCCTTGTTGTAAAGATTTATGGGTTAAATTGAAAGATAGAATAAACAGATTTACTAGATTGGATACATTTCATAAGTTGCAAGATATACAGATTTATTGGAAATTGGAAATGGGATCTGAGATCACAACAGAAGTCAAGCATGATTTCCAAATAGTTAGCCTGAGCAACTGAAAAGGTGATTCAGGGCAGGTTTGGGAAGAAGATCCAGAGTTTGGTCCTGAGTATACTAAGCTTCAAATGGACATGTAAATTGGGGAGCTGTCAGCATATTGTGGCAAGTAAAGCCCTAAAACCAGATGAGACCTTTCAGGAATCCATGCAGAGAGGACAGAATAATCACAAGATTAAGCCTAAAGTATTCAATGTTTAGAGATCTGTAAGAATGGTAAAAAAAAAAAAAAAAAGAAACCAAGAATACTCACTGAGTTAAAAAACAAAAGTGTTTTCCCGGGGAAGCTATGTTAAGAAAATATTTCAAGGAAGGGAGAGTAATCACTGAGCCACAGACTGCTAATAGATCAAATAAGCTAAATGCTTATCATTGACCATGAGATTTAGTGCTGTGGAAATCACTGGATATTTTGGTGGCACAGGGAGGGCTGTATGGTCTGACTAGAATGATTTTGAGAGAAAACAAGAATGAAGGGAATTAGAGACTACGTTTTCAAGGAATTTAAGGCCATGAAGTCACAAGGAAATGATACTGGAGGAGACTGCAGTGTCCTAGGATAATTTTGTATTGTTGTTATTGTTTTGTTTAGGTGGAAGAAATCCCTGAATGTTTCCAGATAGAGGAAATAACTGACAATTTCTGAGAGAGGAAAGAATTGATAAAGCATGCCTCCCAGGAGTCTTCTAGATCTCATTGTTTGCCCCTGTATTTGATTCTCTTATAAAGGAATTTATATGACCATCTCAGCTTTCTACGCCTTTTCTTCTATGCAATTACACTGCGAACTCTTTGTAGGCAAGGCCCAGGATTGAAGTTAAAGCTTGGTGGTCAGTAGTTGATAGATTGATGAGCATCATAAAGTGTTAATGAGGACAGGACGCTTAATGAGTTACTAGCTCCCAGGGGCTTCTCATAGCTGAAGCTTGGAGAGGTGCTGTGTTCTTTGACACAAATGGATGGCTCTCCAATGCTGGGATTTTGGAAACCTGTAGCAGTGATTAGGAGGATGGGCCAGGAATTCTCTCAGTTCTTACCATACATTTTGCCTAAAATAGCAACCTTCCTGTCAGTCATGGAATAACCGCTAAATCTTCCATGTAAAGTCCCAAACTTTAAAACTTCTGGTAGCTATCCAGGCCACATGATAAGCCAACAGGCAGAAAGTACATCAGCGCTGCAATGATAGATTTGCCAAACCCACTTGCACATTAAGAAAGCAATGGTCACGCCTCTGCTCCCTGTGATAATTTCCTTCCTAAACAAAGACCCTTAAAGCACAGAGCTTTCTCACTGACTTGGAGTTGCAGAGGTAGGCACCAGGCAGTCTGGAATTCCTTCCGTTTACCATGACCAACCGGAGAGGTCGTAATTACAGCAAGATTCTCTCCCATTTTCTTCCAGAAAACAAAAACAAAAACAAAAAACCCTCCTCTCCTTACAGGGTCTCCATTCTTTGAGGACTGACTCAGTCAATCTAGAAATGATCCAAGTAGGGCCATAATCTGATCACTATCCTTTCCCTTCTTTTCTTAAAATTATTTTTATATGTTTATTTGTTTTTGAGAGAGAGAATGACAGAGCAGGAACAGGGGAGGAGCAGAGGGAGAGGGAGACTCAGAATCCGAAGCAGGCTCCAGGCTCGGAGCCCCAGTGTGGGGCTCGAACTCAGCCAAAGTCAGCAGCTCAAGCGACTGAGCCACCCAGCCACCCTGAAAACAGTGATCTTTAAACGGTCCTCTTTACAGCTTGCGAGGGAACACAGCAAAAGGACTACTAAGGCAAAGAGGGCAAATACATTGACTAATGGAAAAATTTGAGATTTTTTTTGTAAAAACCTACACATTCTATTTCTGCTCTAAACATGAAATAATTTTTCTTGTGGCAGTTACTCTGTGTGGGAGAATGAGCCGTACACTGTAAAGCTGCCTCAGACCCCAATGACCTTTCCAAGGTTTACTTAACAAATTTTTCTTGAAGACTTACTTTTAAGAGTTTATGGATGAATGAATAAATATTTACCTTCTTTTTCCCACTGCAATTGCTTCTGTGGAAGTGCTAATAAGTGCTCCCATGAATGCCGACAATAACCCTTCAGTTGAACTTCCTTCTTCTAATCCAGTTATTCAGGCTATTTGCTAGCACACCTTGCAATAGAGTTTTGAAAAAACTACCCACTTGCAAATTTCTAAAAGGACACCCAAACATTTTCATCTTACGTTCGCTGCAAACATGTTATCTCTAACACGTTATAAAATTGACATTTAAAATATTGCTGCATCACTTTAAAAAATACCTAGTGGAACCTAAGTTTTGGAATGATTTGATATGTTACATTTAAAATTTCATTTCATTTTATTTTTTTAATGTTTGCTTATTTATTTTTGAGACAGAGAGAGAAAGAGCATACATGGGGGAGGGGCAGAGAGTGAGGGAGACACAGAATCCCAAGCAGGCTCTGCACTGTCAGCACAGATCCTGATGTGGGGCTCAAACTCCTGAGTCATGAGATCACGACCTGAGCCGAAACCAAGAGCTGGATGCTTAACCGACTGAGTTACCCAGGGGGCCCACATTTAAAATTTTAAAACATCTTGGGCACCTGACTGATCCAGTGAGTAGAGCATGAGAGTCTTAATCTTGGGGTCCTGAGTTTGAGCCCCACACTGGGTATAGAGCTTACTAAAAATGAAATAAAATAAAAATTTAAAACATCTTTATTGATGTATAATCCACATATTATATAAATAATTCTTTTAAAGTGTCCTTATTCATTGGTTTTTAGTATATCCATAGAGTTGTGTGGCATTTACCATGATCTACATTTAGAACACTTTCATCACCTCTAAAAGAAACTCTGTACCTGATAGCAGTATATCTACCCTCTCCCATAATCCTCCTTCCGCGCATCCCTAGGCAATCATTAATTTAGATTTTTTTTTTAATATTTAGTGAGCCATTCTAGACATTTCAAGCAAACAGATTCATATAATACATGGTCTTTTTAAAAAAAAGTTGTATTTATTTATTTATTTTGAGAGAGAGAGGGAGAACAAATGGAGGAGGGGCAGAGAGAGGGGGGTACAGAGGATCCAAAGCAGGCCCTGTGCCAACAGTAGACAGCCAGATGTAGGGCTTGAACTCTCAAACTCTGAGATCATGACCTGAGCCCAATTCAGACACCCAACCCACTGAGCCACCCAGGTGTCCCGAGACAATGTTTCTGTATAAAACATGGGGCATTTAGTGCTGATTGATTTAGTTAAATCAGAAATTATCAACTACCTTAAAAGAGTGTACTTATATTGATTTAACAGAAAATGTACTTTACACTTTTTGATATTTTATTTTTAAAATTACCTTTTATTTATTTTTTTAAAAATTTTTAATGTTTTTAATTTATTTTTGAGATAGAGACAGCGTGAACAGGGGAGGGTCAGAGAGAGGGAGATACAGAATCCGAAGACGGGCTCCAGGCTCTGAGCTAGCTGTCAGCACAGAGCCCGACGTGGGGCTCGAACCCATGAACCATGAGATCATGACCTGAGCCTAAGTCGGAAGCTTAACCGACTGAGCCACCCAGGCGCCCCTAAAATTACCTTTTAATGGAAATTTCATGTCTTTGGTGAAAATTACAAAAAAACAGAAACATTAAAAATAAAAATCACCTCTAATGTTTATGGCTAGAGATTTATTAATATTTTATTATACATTCTAGATTTTTTCTTTTATATGTGTATGCTTTTTATAAAATTGGATTCATAATACTCACCAAACATATCTGATAAGGGGTTAATATCAAAAATGTATAAAGAACCAAACCACTTAATAGCCACTTAGATGCTCCAATGCAAATTCTTGCTCACTGCCCCAGACCTACTGAATCAGAAACTCTGGGGTAAGCTCAGTAGGCTGTGTTTAAATAGGCCCTTCAGGTAATTCTGATGTACTCAGGAGTGTGAAAGCCTCTGTTCTACAAATGTGACTTATTTTAAGTTTATTTATTTATTTTTGAGAGAGAGAGAGAGAGAGAGAGAGAGAGCGAGACAGAGCGCAAGCAGGGGAGAGGCAAGGAGAAAGGGAAACACAGAATACAAAGCAGGCTCCAGGCTCTGATCTGTCAGCACAGAGCCCAACACGGGGCTGGAACCCACGAACTGTGAGATCATGACCTGAATCGAAGTCCGGCACTTAACTGACTAAACCACCCAGGTGTCCCTCCTTGTACTATTTTTCATATGAAAACAATATAACAGAAGATTTGGACTATCAAAAAATAATTTTCAGGATTCTAGCACAATAGAATAATCTCTCTGTTTCCTTCCCCAATTTTCTATGTGTGCACATTTTTACATCAATGAAATCACAGTGTACACACAATTTGAAAGTCTGGTGTTTTCAATTAATAGTATATCATAAGTATTTTTCATGTAGCTACTCAAATATCATTTATAGCTGCAAAATATCCCATTGAGGATGTAACCTAATTTAATTAACCATCCTCTATACTCAGACACTTACTCTACCTTTACTTTGGGGGTTTATAGAAAGCAATATGGTGAATATCTGTGTCCATGTAAGTTCTTGCTTTCATTTGGATTATTACTTTAGGCTAGATTGATTTTTCAAATTAGTAGGATTTACTAGGATCAAAAGGCATGGTTTGCCTTTTCTTAGTTAAATGACCATTTTTTAAAGAATACAATACATTTTCCCCTCAATTTTAGAGTCATAGAGAGATAGGGCTAGAGGGAAATTTTAGGGATGCTTTATTTATTATATGGGAAAACAGAGGGCCAAAGAAGCAAATTGACTTGTTTAATGTTAAACATTAGATAATGCAATAGATTAAGATTGAAATTGATTATATAGTAAATTAAGTGGCAAAACCAGCACTAGAAAAAATCTGAACATCTTAAACACCCTTAAAATAAAATCCTTTCCAATCCTTTTAAAATGTAATCCCTGAATTAAACTGGCATTCAAAACATTTTGGCTTTTTTCTGTCACTCTTGCAGTAAAGTGTATTTTATTTTAGCATTTTAGCAAACTGGGGCTAGATGACAGAAGAAAAGTGCAGACAAATGTAAGAAAAGACATAAGTTATAAAACTGATCATTTTCTGAGTGGAAAAGGAAGGCGTATTTGGGTCACATAAAATGGTATATATATCCAAATTGATGTCATGCATACTCTATTAAAACACTTCTTTCTCAGAATTTAGCAAATCACTTTTTTTCTCTCTAATGCTGGAAGGTGCCATGAGTTTCTCCTTTGCATGTGATGTCAGAGTGCCATGTGTGCATATACATACATATATATGCACATGCATGCACACATGTACACATACACGTATGCACATACACATATACACACATATACATATACATATATGTATATGTATATACCTTTTTTTAAATAGGCTCTAAGCAGAACATGGGACTTGAACTCACAACCCCAAGATCAAGAGTCACATGCTCTACCATCTAAGCCAGCCAGGCACCCCATGTATTTCTTGATACATCCAGAAAGGAAAGAAGGTGGTCAAGCTTAGGAACAATGAAATCAGTTAGAGTCATGTAATATGTCATATTTTTTCAATTATAATACATGTATGCATAACCTTTTAAAATTATTAAAATAGAGCTAAGGGGTGGACATCTATATATCAACTTTATGATAAAGTTGTGTTTTTTGCCCAGAATATCTCTGGATAGATATCTGTGTCATAAGAATAGATTAAATCAGAAAAGTGGGCCAGGGATTGTTCTGGAAAATCTACTTGTGAAACAATAGACTTAGTGACACAGAGAAAAAAAATGAGGGAGAAATATCATTTTTCAGGAAACATTAGTCATCATAAGAATTATTCATACTTTTTTACTCATGAAGATATGTCCTTATTTACTAAATGTACTCATTTGCATCTTTCTAAGTGCAATGCCCTGGGCTAATTCTGTGGGAACATGTTATAAGATATGTAGAATTGATGCCTGGAGACATGTCCAATGTCATCCAGTTTTACTCTGGAGTAAGAATGTGAACCCAACTAATATAATAGGGGGGAAAATTAGCAAAATTTATTTGGATCTTTTTGTTCTGGAAGACCATTCCTTATTCATTTTCCAAAACCCATCATTTCTTCAGAACATAAATTCTTTTTTTTCTCTAATGTTTATTTATTTTTGAGAGAGAGTGAAGTGGGGAGAGGCAGAGAGAGAGGGAGACAGAGGATCCAAAGCAGGTCTGAGCTGTCAGTACAGAGCCTGACGTGGAGCTCAAACTCACGAATTGCGAAATGATGACCTGAGTAAAGTCAGAAGCTTACTGACTGAGTCACCCAGGCACCCCCAGAACATAAATTCTAGTTCAAGTGATTAGGGTCCTGCTTTGGTTTATTTTGTTTTGTTTTCTTGTTTCATGTTCAAGAACATATTTTGGAAAATTTGACTTCATCATTAAGCAGACATCTTTAGGAAAACATTCACATACTACAACGTAGGGTGCTAACCGCTATTATTCCTTATTGACTGTGTCTTACTAGTTTTTACCCCCTACTGAAGTACCTGTGTTTTGGGAGGGGATAGCAGACAGAACAGAAAACGTATAGGTGCTGCTACCTATTCAAGGCACTGATCACAAGTACATATTTGATTTAGAGCAGAGACTCCCTGCACGCCCCGCTCCTGCACCATCATCAATGCTTTTTGTGAGCAATGGTTTCTTATATTAGACCTGGAGATAAGCCTGGGCAGGTGGCACAGTATGGTTAGTTATGGGGTGTTACTAAAAATAAATTGTGAGAGCAAGCAAAGAGAGCTTTATGTTTTCATCAGTAGGTCTTTGTAGTAGGTGACTTTGAGTGTAAAGAAACAAAATCCAATTCAAAATTGTTTAAGGAAATGAAAAATTTCTGGTGTACGTACTGGCAAATTTCATTTGGGGGTTTCTTGATTTATGGTTAGATTAAAAGGCTCAAGCAATGGGTTAGAAGATAAACTGAAGGATATTAAATATTTTAATAGTTTGGGGCCCCCGGGTGGCTCAGTTGGTTAAGCGCCTGACTTTAGCTCAGGTCATGATCTCGAGGTTTGTGTGTTTGAGTCCCACATTAGGCTGTGTGCTGAGAATGAGGAGCCTGCTTGAGATTCTCTCTCTTTCCCCTTTCTCTGCCCTTCCCCAACATGTGCTGTCTTTCAAAATAAATAAATAAACTAAAAAAAAAAGTTTTAGGAGTTTCTTTGAGCAAAAATTGATTCCAATTGGGCGGCACCGAAGTGTAAGTGGTTAGGAGCGCATCTCTGAGCCAGGGGGAAGACTTAAATAGAGAAAGTGAGAAGCAAAGGGAGAAAAATATTCAACTGTCTACAGCTTAAAGACCAGGGTTTGAATGAAGGCAGCCTAACATCAGAGCAAATGTTGGAGCAAACATTGCTTCTCCCTATGTCCTAAAAAGGCCACTAGGGAAGAATAGGATGCAAAAAGATAAGCGGGCAATGGACCAGATAGGTGTTTCTAAATGGAGAGAACAGCAAGAATTTGCTTTCAACTGATAGGGTGGTCTCTGGAAAAAGAAGAGAACGATAGAGATCCTTCTAGAAAGGAGATCAAAAACCATGTGGAGAACCAAAAGGAATAAACCAGCAGGGAATGAAGCATCTCCAAGTATTGGGAAAGTATTGAATCACCATTGATAAACATGGAGTCAGCCTGGAAAATCAGGAGGGCTGGCTCAAGAGGAGAAAGGCAACAACTCATTGTTATAGTTCTATGGGGCTTACATGCTATCCCCAACATGTAGCCTCAATGAGCAGGGAAGTTGTGGTGTTTAATACCTGAGACGTGCAGGGGCAGTCTTAGTGAAATGTCTCATTCCAGCACTGGCATTTACAAACCTAAACTTCAGTATGAAGAATCAGGCCTTTATTTCTCTGCTACACTTGCGGTCCTAACATTGTTATCATTTGCATCCTTCTCAGTGTAATGTTATGGGGACCACAGCTCACATAGAGATTTGAAGCTTGTTGCTATTGATGACTTCATTTCAAAGGTGTCCTAAGCATCTGCTGGATAAAGAAGGACTATAGGAATCTCAAAGAACAAAACTGCAGCCAATAATCAGATGATATAATGCTACGAAACATGTGTAATGTCCTTCCAAACATCAAGGAGTGCTCCTTTCTCCTAAAAGCTGTACTCTACGCAGGATAAAAAAAAACACTTCACCTCTTACAAAAAGAAACTTTAGACCCCTGAATATTATATCGGACATCAGCAGAAAAGCAAATTGTTGCTGCTCAGTTGCTGGAATGATCAAAAACAATTTATGGAGGAAAATCATACATTTAATAATTGAGTTTGCACGCACATGCTCACATAATGCTTACGGTTAATTTATATTAACTATTTTGTAGGATCAAAGTCCTTCCAAAACTTACCTTAATTAGCAGGTATATTCATGACTGTTCAGAGAGTTGTCAAATAATATTACCAGTGTCATCAATATTACCTGAGACGCTATAGGGCACAACACCCGCCATACAATTAACTTCTCATTAAGATTTGAAGTGACAACAAGCATTGCCTGTGACTGTTGTCTCTCAATTTGTAAATCACCAGGGCAAGGTGACAGTTTAGCCTGATTACAGCTAGGCCTGAATAAAGTATTTTTCCTTTTGTGTAATAAGGAAACTTCTAGTATGAAAACTCTTTTTTCTCCTTTCGGTTTATTTTCAAAATCGTTTTATTCATTTCCCTCTGCTCAAAGTAATTCCAGAGTTTGCCTTTTCTTTTGAGGAATAAGGGGTAACTTTTCAGGCAGTTTCCTTAGTCACTCTGGGCTGCTGGCCAATGGAATATAGACTAAACAACACAGAGAATATTAATTTTACCTCACTATACAGGCACACAACTAGTGAGGCATAAAGTCTTCATTCCAGAACTGACAATAAAAGGGTTGTGTAATTGTCTGGAGTCCAAGGTCACTAACAGTTTTCTGAGGGAGGTGGAAGGAGATAAAGAATAGACCTTGGGGAATAATTTAAAAATGGCTAAATAGTGATGGTAAAGCTAAACTCATACCTACTTGAGTGGAGTGCAGAATCTCTGAGTATCTTTAATGCTGAATGTGCGAAGAGAAATTTCAAAATGAACTTTAACAAAATCTGTATTTCACAGATAGATTTGGTGTGTCGTGGCAGCAGAAAAGGCTGGGAAAAAAACAGGATTTTGAAAAAGCAAACTTTTATTGAACTACAACATGCATTCAAAACAATTCACAAATCATAAGTCTAGAGCTTGATAAATGCTTAAATGTGAATATACCTTAAAAGCAACTCTCAGGTGAAGAAACAGAACATCAAGTACCTCCCAGGAGACATGCCAAGGCCGCCATGTGGTCAACACTCTCCCTCCAGTAAACCACATCCTGACCTCTATCATTCCATTAGTTTTGTTTAGTTTTGTGTCTGTTCATTACATAAATGGACAATAAATACAGTGTACACTCTTTTGTGATGGATTTTTCTTAAATCACCATTTTATTCTAGTATGTTTGTAGTGTATTCATTCTCATTGCATTACGTAGTATTTTCAATGTGTGTGAAGATACTTCTTATCAATCTGTGAATATACTTTTTTCATTCTACTACTAAAATCTGTTCTGGTAAGGGGCACCTGGGTGGCTCATTTGGTCTGGCGTCTGACTCTTGATTTTGGGTCAGGCCATGACCTTTCAGTTTGTGGAACTGAACTCTGCATCAGGCTCTGCACTGACAGCATGGAGCCTGCTTGGGATTTTCTCTCTCTTCCTCTCTCTCTGCCTCTCCCCTGCTTGTGCACACACACACTCTCTCTCTCTTAAAATAAATAAACAAACATTACAAAAAAAAGAACTAACCTGGGTTAAATAGATGATGGGGATTAAAGAGTATGCTTGTCATGATGAACATTGGGTGATGTATGAAATTGTTGAATCACTATATTGTACACCTGAAATTAATATTACACTGCATGTTAACTAGCCAGAATTAAAATAAAAATTTGAAAAAAGAGAACTATTCTATTTTATTATTTGAACAGAACATATCATTCATTTTTTTACATCACTGAGTTTGATTTGCTAACATTTTCTTTGGGACTTTTATATCAATATTCACTAGAGAGATTGGTCAGTAATTTTTGTTTCTTATAATGGTCTTGCTGTGTTTTTTTTCTAAACTTTTTTTTTAATGTTTAGTATTTTTGAGAGAGAGACAGAGACAGAGAGCAAGGAGAGGAGGGGCAGAGAGAGAGGGAGACACAGAATCGGAAGTAGGCTCCAGGCTCTGAGCTGTTAGCACAGAGCCCGATGCGGGGCTCGAACCCACAGACCATGAGATCATGACCTGACTGAAGTTGGCCGCCCAACCAACTGAGCCACCCAGGCGCCCCGGTCTTGCTGTGTTTTGATATAAAGATTATTTTGGCTTTCTAAAAATTATTAGGAAAAAAATTGTTAGGAAGTGATTCCTCTATATCCATTATCTGGGAGATCTTATGTAAAATTAGCATTATTTCTTTCTTAAACAGACACAGAGGGTCACAGTTGACTTTAATATTAATAGAAATCTCTGCAGGAACTAGTACCAGAGTAGGGAAATCTGAACTGTAATTGATAGACTGCTAGAGGCTCACTGGAGACAACTCTGACAGATAACCCCAAGGAGATTTAGTCATCAGAGGAGCCCCGAACTTCTGTGAGTTGTACCTTCAGAACTCTACTAGGTTCTCATAGAAAATATCAATGAAAACTCTTCCTGTGCTTCTGGCGGGGTGGTGGGGGGGCGGGAAGGAGAGAAGGAATCATTTTGAAATATCCCAGAGCATCAGTTCTTAATAAGGTCTGCCTTCATTAGAAATTATTTAGCCAGAGCCTACCTGCTGGAGTTTTAGCAAGGCCTAATTGAATTGGGGGAAGGAAATTCCAGCTAGCTCTGGCCTTCCATGAGGAGTGAGGGAAAGGCCAAAGTTTGGCCCCCTGAAAAGCATGTGTGAAGTACACAGTTCAACAGCACTGGCGGGTAAGATTGAGACCTAATCATAAGATTGTAGAATGCTACTCTTTTCCCAACACCTTACCAGCGCAGTAATAAAAGCTGATTTACAAGCAGTGTTGTTTATGTCATGTCTAACTTTAATGAAGAACTACAAGATATACTAAAAGACAGAAAACATACTTTGAAAAGAAAAAAGAAAGAGCATTTTTTGGAGCCAGACTGAACAATAGTGGGGCTGTTGGAATTTTCAGAGTGGGAATTTAAAATAATTATGACTAATATGCCAAGAGCTCTAATAGATGAAGTTAATAGCATGCAAAGCAGATTAGTGATATAGGCAGGGAGGTGGAAATTCTAAGAAAAAAACCCAAATAAACAAAAATGCTAGTGATCAAAAGCACTGTAACATAAATAAAGAATGCCTTCGATGGTTATATTAGTAGACGGCACGGCTAGGGGAAAAATCGCTGAGCCTAAGGATATCTCTAGAGAGCTCCAAAACTGAAAAGCAAAGAGAGAAAAGACAAATAAATGAATCAGAACACAATATCCAAGAACTGTGAGACAACTACAAAAGGTGTAACAGACACATAATGGGGATATCAGAAGGAGAAGAAAGAGAGATAGGAACAGAAGAAATATTTTTAAACAATAATGACTGAAAATTTTGATCAAATTAATATCAGACACCAAACTACAGATCCAAGAAACTCAGAGAACACCAAGCATGATAAATGCCAAAAACAACCAAAAAAACAAACAACAAAGAAACAATCCACTACACTTTGGCATATCATATTCAAATTATAGAAAATCAAATATAATGAAAAAAGTCAGAAGGGGAAAAAGACCTTACCTATAAAGGATCAAAGACTGTAATTACGTATGACTCTGCCTCAGAAACCATGCAAGTAAGAAAAGAATGGAGTGAAATATTTAAAGTGTTGAAAGAAAAAACTCACCAAGTTCAATCTGGTACCCTGTGAAATCATTCTTCCAATGTGAAGGAGAAATAAAGACTTTCTCGGGTAAACAAAAACTATAGGAATTTGTTGCCAGTAGCCCTGCCTTGAAAGAAATACTAAAAGAAATTCTTTCAAGAGAAAGAAAATATTATAGGTCAGAAACTTGTATCTACAGAAGAGAGGAAGAACATTGAAGAAGGAATAAGGTAAAATAAAAACTTTTATTTTTCTTATTCTTAATAGATCTAATAAATAATTGTTCAAAATAAAAACAACAATGTATTTGATTATATATTCTTATGTATACATAATCTTATATGTACATATTCTTACCTACATAATGTATGTATGCTTCTATTTGTTTATATAAAAATGAATGAATGACAGCAATAATATAGAGGTAGGAGGGAGGAATTAAGATCGCTTTGTTGTTATAAGGTACTTGAGCTACCTGTGAGGCAGTATAGTATATTTTCAAGCAGACTTGGATTATTCACAAATTTATATTGCAACTTAGGAAAACATCTTTAAAAAAGGAAAAAAGAAAAAAAAAAGAAGTAGGGGCACTTGGGTGGCTCAGTTGGTTGAGCATCCGGCTCTTGATTTCGGCTCAGGTCATGATCTCCCAGTTTGTGGGTTCAAGCCCTGCATTGGGCTCTGTGCTGACAGCTCTGTCTCTCTCCATCTCTTAGGATTCTCTTTCTCTCTCCCTCTGTCTCTCTGTCCCTCCCCTGCTGTCTCTTTCTCTCTCTCTCTCAAAATAAATAAATAAACTTAAAAAAGAAGCATAACTATTATAAGAAAAAAGAGAAAACTGAATCATTAAAAATGCCAATTAAAAGCAAAATCAGCGGTGCCTGGTTGGTTCAGTCAGTAGAGTATTGACTCTTGATCTTCAAGTCATGAGTTCAAACCCCACGTTGGGTATAGAGATTACTTAAAAAAAAAAAAGCAAAAATGGCAAAAATCAGTTGTGGTAGCATCCTGGGGGAACAAGGGGGGAGGGAAAGAAGCACATAAATGAAAAAAGAATGTGGAAGACAAAAATAAGAACAAAAAATAAGGGAAAAAATAGAAAACAATAACAAAAATTATATATATATATATATATATATATATATATTTGATATATTTGAAAATAAGAAAGCTCTAAAATGAATAATCTAAGTTTCACCTTAGGAAACTAGAAAATGAAGAGCAAAATAAATCCAAAGTAAGCAGAAGAAAAGAAATGAGAAGTAGAGCAGAAATTAATGAAATTGAAAGTTGGAAATCAAGAGAAAAATCAATAAAAGCAAAAGCTAGTTCTTTAAAAAGATCAATAAAATCAATAGGCTGCTAACCAGGCTAACTAGAAAAATGAGGACACAAATTGCTGTTAGAAATGAATGAGAGGATATCATTACAGAACCTATGGACATTAAAAGAATAGTAAAGGAATACTATGAAAAATTCTGTCCATCTGAAGCTTTGTCACTAAGATCAGGTAAAAGACAAAGATGCCCCTCCCACTATTCCTCTTCAACATGTGCTGGAAGTTCTAGCTAAAGCAATAAGACAAGAAAAGGAAATAGAATGTATACAAATGGAAGGAAGGAGGGAAGGAAGGAAGCAAGGAGGGAAGGAAGACATAAAATATCTTTTTTAGGGGTGCCTGGGTGGCTCAGTCGGTTAAGAGTCTACTTCAGCTCAGGTCATGATCTCACAGTTTGTGAGTCTGAGCCCCACATCAGGCTCTATGCTGACAGCTCAGAGCCTGGAGCCTGCTTCAGGTTCTGTGTCTCCCCCTCTCTCTGCCCCTCCCCCACTCAAGCTCTGTCTCTCTCCATCTCTCAAAAATGAATAAATGTTAAAAAATTTTTTAAAATATCTTTTTTAATGATGTGATTGTGTATGTAGAGAATTTAAAAGAATCCACAACAAAAAAACCCTCCTGGAACTAATGAGCAATTGTGTATATATACACACACACACATATATATATATGTGTGTGTGTGTGTACACTATATATACACAATTGCTTATATATATATATACAATTGTGTATATACCCCCCCACACACACACACCAGGGTTGCAGGATACAAGGTACAAGGTTAATACACAAAGTCAATTGCTTTCCTATATACCAGCAATGAGCAAGTGGAATTTAAAATTAAAATCACAATACCACTTACATTAGCACCGCAAAAAAGGAAATCTCCCATAATGTGTGCATTAACTATATGGAGAAAACTACAAAATTCTAATTAATGAAATCAAAGAAGAACTAAACAAATGGGGAGATAATCCATGTTCATTGATAGGAAGATACAATATTATCAACTTACATTTTTTCTCAACCTGAAAACCTAAACTTACAATTAATTGATTACATATCTCTGTTCTCCAATAAATGCAAACTCTCTGAAGGCAGACATATTTTAAGTTTTTATCTTTCAACACCCACCAAATGTCATAGTGCCCAACACAGTGATCACTGAATGCTGAATAAATGGCTAAATTTCTAGTAGCCATATATGCATAAGAAAATGTTTTGCAACCAAAGAGAAATAATGGAATTATATCTAATATGCTATTCAAGGTTGTTTGAGGAAACAGCCTTAGCCATGATGTCAAAGACAGAGTAACACACACAGCAATAAGATACACTTTTGTGGCATTAGTATTCACAAGCAGAGTGGTAGAAAGCCCAGATACTCCTCTAGTTATGATTTGCTTCTCAAATCATGGAGAACAACAGGGGATACCTGACTGGCTCAGTTGGTGGAGCACGTGACTCTTAATCTCAGGGTCATGAGTTCAAGCCTCACATTGGGCATGGAGCCTACTTTAAAAAATTTTTTAAAATACATTAAAACATTTTAAGAAAAAGATACTAGAAAGAAACAGAAATATTTTTTAAAAAATATTTATTTATTTTTGAGAGAGACAGAGCATGAGTGGGGGAGGTTCAGAGGGAGAGAGGGAGACACAGAATCTGAAGCAGACTCCAGGCTCTGAGCTGTCAGCACAGAGCCCGACAAGGGGCTCAAACCCACTAACCGCGAGATCATGACCTGAGCCTAAGTCGGATGCCCAACTGACTGAGCCACCCAGGCACCCCACAACAGAAATATTCTAAGCAGAAACTGATATGAAGTTATATGTGTTCCCAAAAGATCAATCTATCAGTCCTGGGAAAATTAAATAGGAGAGGAGTCAAGATCGAAAATTGAGAGAGGCTAAAGCTCAAACTCTATTGGTGGTAGTAGGGTTTGAGAAGGGATGGACTGGAGACAAAGAAATGGGGTTCTATATCCCCACTGCCTAAAAGGAACCTCACTATTCAGAAAGATTTGATTGTTGTTGCTCTAACTTTTCTCTAGAACTTCTACAATGTGTGTATTTGTGAATGAAGATATTATCTTATTTTTAATAAGTTAGAAAGACACCTCGTTGCTAACATCATCTCATTTCATGATTATTAGCTTAACATCAAATGACAACAAACTTTGTATGCAAGTGTCCTTCTGGAAAAGCTTAGTCAAGCTGTAATATAGCAGAAGCACTGTGGATGCAGCCAATAAAATTTTTTTTACCAATCTAATTTTTACACAATTTTACAATAAACTGGTAGCCAACGGGTGAGTTTATTATTTTGAATGTGCTTTTTAATTCTTGATTGGGAATGGGGCACTAATTTCAGCAGTGTTTAGCTGGTGAACAGAGAGGCCTAGATATACACAAGGAACTACGTTGCAAGCAAAATGCCAGTTGGAGATAATAGGCACATTGAAAAGAGCTGATGTCATCTTAAAAAGAAAATACGTTTGATGTGACAATATCTTTGTTAGTGCTATTGTTCTAATTTGCTACATTTTTGTTTAAATTTGGCATGGATGAAATGGAGTTATAGAAACTCTGTGCCTTGCTTTCATCATCTGTGAAGATTTTACGAGATTAAATTAATTTTTCACCAAGGGAGTAGGCAGAGTTAAGAACACAGACTTTGGACTTCAAACACAGAATACCCAATTAAAATTCCAACTTGACCTCTAGCAGCTGTGTGACCTTGGGCAAGTTATTTGCCTTCTCTGTACTCAATGCCCTTGTCTGCCAAATAGGGATAATAACAGTACATATTTCTTAGGGTTGTTGGAAGATTCAACAAATTAATATTTACAGAGTGCTGAGAATAGTGCCTAGTACATAGCAAGTGCTGTGTGTTTACTAAATATATAACATTAAAAATGGAGGAAAAGAAAATAATTTGGTCCCAATAAAAGCTTGTTTTCCTTTATCCATACCAAATGCTTCAAAAAAAACAACTTAAAAAAAGTCTCCTTTGGATTAAATATAGTATACAATTTAAGTCAGATAGTGATCAGTGAAAAAGAATATTTCTTTTTTAAATAGTTTCCCCACTTTCCTTGAAAATCTCTTCAAGGTGTATCAATACATATAAATGTTTATTGACATAGAAGTGTGAATTTGTGAATGTGTCCATGTTTACATAAATAAAATTATTTTTATATAAAAATGTATCTCCAATGATCTCTCTGATTACATTCTTTGTAATTATAATCCTTGTGAGGATAACACAAGTTTCTGATAAGCTGGTCAGTCAATACATTCTGGTCTCAGCCTCTTATTTTCCTGTTCTTTGAAAGAACAGAACTGGAGAGGAAAAGAAGCAATCGTGCTCTGATCTAGTTCTGACCTATCTTGCTCTCCAAAAAGGAATAGTATTTACGTTAGAGTATTTGGCAAGCGAGGACTAGATTTTTTTTGAAGGTTTGCTTTTAAAGCCAAATTTGTTCAGGGTGGGGCCCTGCTCTTGGCTTAGAAGCCACATTCACCACTGGCCCCTTAGCTGGAAAACACAAATGGCCAATTATGTATGCTGTGACCAGTTGCTGGACTGTTAACAGCGTGCAAAAAAGAGAAAGTTCTCAGCAAACACCCTTTAAAATGCTGGAGGACTGTAGGTGTCAAAGGATCTCCATGCCACAGGAAGCATTTTATCACTATGCTATCTTTCCTAACTTTTACATTGTAGGCACCCTGGTGACTATCTAATTTGGCAATAATTAAGGTGACTCTGTGGAATGACAGACCATCCTGGCAAGAAAACAGAAATGTCAGAGCATTTTTACTGTCTATTGAGGCACCCCAACACTGGTATGTAAGTATACAGCTCGAGAACTTCCCCGAAGACGATGTCTGGGGTTTTCATTTTCGTCCCCCGTTTCAGTGCAATGTGATTTGATAGTTGATGAGAACTGTTTTATTTTGGTACTTTTCATGATAGCTGAGGGATGTGTGGAGGAGGCTGAGAGTCAGAACGAGAAGTATACAGGGGGCCGAATCCTCCACCTTGAGAGACCGATCGCTCCACATTGTAAGCTTCCTACAGTCAAGGTGGGCAATAAAACTGCATTACATTAAATGTGTGTGCTTTATTTTATTTTATTTTTTGCAAAGAGCTGTTACCTTCTACTCCTCTTTTCTTTAATTTCCCTTTTCCAGGCCTAGGAGTTCCATCGGCGATTGCCACCGGAAATGGTCTAAATCAATGGGGAGGTGATTACAAATGATGGCCCACCTGGTGCGTGTAAAGAGTTTCACAGCAGGGCCGAGCCTGCCCTTGGCCATTCATTTTATTTCTCTTTCCCTCAATCCCTCCCTCTGCAGAAGGGCGCTTTACCGCCTTATTTCCTTTCTCAGGATCACACTGGGATAATGATGTGGTTCTATGTTGCTAGGATATTTCCGGTTACTTTGTCACTTCTCTTGCAAGAAGTGTTCAAATACTCAAGACCTACTCCATTTATTTTCGTGGTGGTCTGTCTGTAACAGTCACGAAATCTTCCCAAAGTTTTAGAGCTCCTTGTTTTTACTAAGCCCTGATAATTTTTCGCCGCCCACCTGAGCAAATAAAAATTGTAGGGAGACAATTGGTGCAATGGCTCTATCTACATATTATTCTACTAGAACTTGTGAAGCACCTAATATGCTCTAAGAACAGTACCACTTAATTCTATGGTGAAGGTGACCCACTCCTACATCTGGATATTTGGTATCTTGGCAATTAATTATATTACTCCTTTAATTTCTCTCTCTGGTTGCAAGAAGTCCTGTTATGGTGTGGGTGATCTTGTTAATCATGTCCTGTACACAGGTCCCTTCTCTGTGTATTCTTTTATTTCTATTTAAAATTTTTCTTTTCTTTTCTTTTTCTTTTTCTTTTTTTAACATTTATTTATTTTTGAGAGACAGAGAGAGACAGAGCAGAGAGAGAAGGAGACACAAAATCCAAAGCAGGCTCCAGGCTCTGAGCTGTCAGCACAGAGCCCGATGCTGGTCTCCAACCTACCAACTGTGGTGTCATGACCTGAGCCGAAGTCGGAGGCTTAACTGACTGAGCCACCTAGGTGCCCCAAAACTTTATTTTTTAAAAAGAGAGAGAGGGAAACAAACCACAAGAGACTCTTAGGGATAGAGAACAAACTGAAGGTTGATGGAGGGAGGGAGGTGGGGAATGGGCTAGATCGTGATGGGTATTCTGGAGGGCACTCTGTGATGGGCACTGGGTGCCGCCTCTAAGTGATAAACCACTGAATTCTACTCCTGAAACCAAAATTGCACAATATGTTAACTAACTAGAATTTAAATTAAAAATTTTAAAAAGAACTCATCAAAATTATAATTGAATACCCCAAAAATAAAATTTACTTTTTAATAAAAATTGTATATATTTAAGGTACTTGATACCCATATACCTAATGAAATGATCACCATAGCCAAGCTAATTAGCGTACCGTCTCCTCACATAGTTATCTTTGTGTGTGTGTACATGTGTGATAAAACACCAGATATCCACTCTTTTAGCAAATTTCCAGAATTCAACACAGTATTATTTACTCTGGTCAACATGATATACATTAGATCTCTAGATTTATTCATCCTATAAAATTGTGGCTTTGGCTAACACCTCTCACATTTGGTGATGACTGTTGTACTCTCTGCTCCTATGTATTTGACTCTTGTAGATTCTCTAAATAAGCGAGATCATGAAGCTTCCTTTTTTTTTTTCCTTTCTGTGTCCCTTTACCTGTATTTTTTATACTTTGAGAAGAGTAATTTTAAGAGCATACAGAAAATTCAGCCATTTCATTTGTAATTATGCCAACCTGGTCATAGGTGATGGTCAAGAAAAGATTGAAATTAGAACTGCCAAAAATAAACGTCACAAGCCTGTTTCTTAACTCTGTGGGGCTTAGGACAGGGTGTGAGTAAACTCTAATTACTTTTTAAATTATCTTTCTGGGGCTTAGGCTTTGGAAATCAGTTGAGATAAGAGCTTTGATGATTTTGTTTTTCTTTTCAGAAAAGGCAATTTAGGGCTGTACTAGGGATGGCCCTTCTAATTGGGAAAAAGGAGGCTTAGGAAGGCTATATCAAATAAGCCCATCATAATAAAAACGGCACAAATACAAACAGCGTGTCAGTGAGCATGCAGTGAGTGTTCCTCTTACAATGCCTGGGGTGATTTTGTGTCCATGAATGATGTGTCCAGACTGTAATCAAGATTAGAGCGCTGAATCGAGAGACTTCTGCACCAAACTTGACATGATTTAACAGTTCACTTAGATTGTTGTTTTTCTTCACAAGGCCACTTGATGTAGTAGACTGTTGAATCAGATGGGCCCCATTTGTGTCTTGAGCACTTAATTATCTATCTGACCTTAAAGAAGATTTGGCTTAATGTTCTCTCTTGTAAATAGGAATGGTAATATTTGCTTCTCAGTGTTGCTGTGAGGTTTCGATACATGCCTAGTACTAAAGAAAATGCTCCCCCGCCCCCGCCCCCAGCCTTTCCTCTTAGCTTATGGCCTTCTTAAGAATTTACTAATGTTCTGTTTAACAAATAAAGGATTTTTCTAAAGAAAGACTATCCGTTAGTTACTGACCATATCCTTTGGAAAACACACGAGTCATTCAACAGCTAATAATGGAAAAGTAATTAGTAGTACAATGATGAATAGTTTTGAATGGGTGAGTGGCAAATTAAACTTCAGGAATGCCCCCAAATGATGGCATTATAAACTGCAGAGGGTGTTAAAAAAATGGATTCCAATAGGTGTGTGCATCTTTTAGGACTGTCGGTTATCTCTTTGTGAGGAAGATGTTAGGATATTTTTTCTTATTTCTGGAAGCAGAGTCTATAGGAAACCTCCAAGCTTGGGGAGTCAAGTTCCACTGTGTGCTCTGAGCTTATGGGTCTTTCTTTAGCTTAGAGATACCTCAACACTGCCTCCTGGTGGTTCAGAGAAGAGATATTTGATAGACAAATAAAAAGTTGTAGCAGGTATTGGTTTAATTAAGTGGCACTAATAAAGGTTCCCAAGGAGAACTAATTTCTGAAAACCAAAATGGGAACAGTATCAAGGCAACTTAACATATGTTTCCTACTCTGGGCAAGAAGCCGTGTTAGCACCACGACGGGTTACATTTGAGAACCCTTTTATAAAATATGAGCAATGGGCGTTCCTTTGGCAGATGATAGATGGAGTGAGGAAGAATCACAGATTGGTTGAATGAGGGAGATGGGGATTATTTCATTTTAAGTGTTTTTGGGAGGAACGGTGTTTTTCCCTGTGGTCATTAGAGTAAACTGGTGAACACCCAGAGAATTCAGGCAAAGACTAGTAAAATATTAGAGTAGAAAACACAGTAAGTGTCCTTTAAGCCCAACTCCCTTATAGCCCCAAATCACGCAGGCAATTAGCAGAGGATCTTAGAGCCTGGACTAGTCATTATTCAGCAAGCCCTTATTAAGTGCCAGGTATTATGCTAGATAATAGAGGCACAGTGATAAAATATAAATGTGGTTCCTGCCCTAAAGGAGCCATTGGCACACTGATAGCCCCACTGTCTCCTCCAGTGAGAAGACTGTAGAAGGAATGAACTTCAAAGCTTATACTTGTTTGCTTATAGGTATCATAAGGTCGGACTGTGAAATTACTGGGAATTTAGATTCCTAGCATAGGCAGGATTCTGCCTCTGCTTAATTTATAATCGTCAAGAGCAATGACGTCAAGTCTTTGTAGAGACAAAAAAATGAAGTCTTTAACATTAAAGTACTAATGGATGGATCTCATTTTCACATTATTGCTGTTTGTCTATAGAAGTTTGGGTGTGGCCGGAATATCTGGTCCCCACAGAGGAAAGTGAGTACTTACTCATTTTAGCCAACATGGAAGGAGTTTACCTGTCACTGCTTAAAGTCATTACCTCATGCAACACTGTAATTGTCTAAGCATGATATTCATGAATTAGTTCACAACATATTTCATCATAATGATTAATGTGCTTAAATAACAGTAAATGGACTGTATCCTTTTCTAATGGTGTAAGGAACTCCCAATGCATTTCAATATAGAGGCTCCAATTATCTCAAAAATCACTGTTGATAGCTTTTAGACTTTTGTGTTTATCTAAGCAGAGAAACCCAATTTGTGTGTGTGTGTGTGTGTGCGCGCGCATGCATGTTTCAGTTGTCCCTCCTTCCCCCACCACTTTGCCAAAGTGAAACAATACGGCTCAAAGGAAGTTCTCCTACAGTTTCTTATTCTAATCTAATTTTCCTGGATGGTTAAGGGCAAGTGATTATTAAGTACTCATTCTATAGGCAGCTTAAGGTTATATGGTTTTCATACATGTGTTATGAAAGTTTAAAATACATAGACCCTTATTTTCTACCATATAAAACATTCTTGGCAAGTTGTTTTAAACAAATTATCACTACACTTTTATGTTTACAGAAGTATCTTGTTGTCCCAAATTCAAATGGGATCTGTGGTCCACGTCTCTCACAGGGATGTTTTAAAAAGTAAGTAAGATGACCCAGGTAAAATGCTTAGTACAGGACTAGGTACTTACATGCCCAAAACATAGTAGCAATTTATTTTACTATTTGACAAAATATTTGGCAAATAAGCTGATAACTGCTAATCAGCAAAAGTCCAAGTAGGCAGGTAGCTATCTGGGCATCACATTGTAGACAATATGGACCCAGTCATAGGGAGATTTGTGCTCAAGTATAAGGTTGTGTGCATGTGGGGGTGGATAGGATATAGAGCCACCACATAATTGTTGCACAATTGTGCCATGAGATGGAAATCTTAGTCATCAGAGATTTGAGGACAAAATAGGCTATTTCAGGGCATGATTGAGATACAAATAGGGAAATCTAATTCTGAGAGTGTGAATCTCAGATCAAAGCCAATCAGTTGCAAGTAATCCTTGCATAGGGATACACACCCCTCCACAGGGCGTGGGGGCCAGGGTACCTTACCTAGCCTTTATGAGAGCTGCACCCCTCCCCGAGGGTCTCTTTGTTAGGGCTCTGTTAGCAAGGCTAAAGGAGGAGTAGCAGGACCAGCAATTGGTTCAGTTTTCCAGTGATAGAGTAAAAATTGGTTAAGAAACAGAGGACTTACTAAAGAATCCAGAAAAATGGGTGTCTGTGCATCTAAGAAAACTGGCCCTTGAGACAGCCCAAGAAGAAATTAATCTCTTCACAAAATCTACAAGTCACTGTGTTATAGAAAGAAAAGCAAAAAACTAGGATTTAGAGCCATGATTTTGTGTTTGATTTCCTACTCACCCTTGGACAAAGTACCTACCCTCTCTGAGTCTTAATTTTTTCCTCTGTAAAAAAATAGTGCATATTAAAAATACAGAGCTATTATGGTAAGTGAGAGCATGCATGTGAAGGCATGTTGTAGGTTGTAAATACTGCAAAATGCCTGTCATTGTTTATTTTTACCCACTCTTCCCCTCTGTGTCTTTCAAGATCCCTCTTCCTTTCTTTCTGACCAAAGAACATACACTCCCCTACATTAAGACAGTACATTAGACCAACGCCCTCTCCCCTCCCATGAACCTTGGCAACAGGGTTATGGGAATATATCTACTGGCTTTGGCCTCCCAGAGGCACAAGGGAGGCAGCTATGTAGGACAGAGGCTCTGGTGAGTGGCCGTCACCTAGGAGCCAGAGAGCTCAGACTCTAGACTCTTAGCTCCTGACCTCTCATTCCTTGATCTCAGAAGAATGAAGACTGTACCTGCCACAGAACGATGTCCCAAATGGGTGGAAAAGCCCTGAGAAGCTCTCCTTTTTGTGGGGGCTCTATTCTGCCTGCCCATCCCATTAGGTTATCTATTCCTCATCTAATGTTATGGTTTATTTGTAGATTTATTATCATAATGCTCTTTCCACTTCAAACATCAATTGGCTTCCTTTCGGTAGGCTATCTGGGGCCTCTTCTGCCATCCTGTACCTGTGGAAGTGAGAAGAGGGAGGCTATCTTATTTCAAGGGCAGCCAGGGCCCCCTGGGAATGATACAATGATTTCTTAAGAGAAGGGAAGCACACTCATGTGATTTTGATATAGAAAAAATCCATCTTGCATCTATTGTAGAAGCAAGGGGTGGTGCAGAGGAATTTGAGAAATTATTCTCTGATGAGAGGAGAACATGACATCACAGAGGAGGGATCTGCATCAGCTTCATGGAGTGTCATTACGGTCAGAGTCTGTTGCCTAATTCCACTCTTAGGCGGGGTGAAACAGTTTCAAGCTTACGTCTGTCTTCATGTGTTGCTGCTGACAGCTTGGCAGAAGATGGAACATAAGGTATAACCATCAAGATAAATTTATGGAGGGATCATTATTTGTTATTGTCTTTGTTTTAATAGTTGCTTTGGGATTCATAGCTTCCCCCCATTCTCTTAGTGACTTTATGATATTGAGCTAAAAACTTTTCACTCTGCTCTGCAACACAACATATTTCTCTTTCTTCCAGAAATGATTATCACAGAATTCGTCTGGTTTTCCACACAGAGGAGTCGCTGTGTCGCTGTGGTGACTTTTAGATGGCACGCATCCTCAGTGCCGTGCCTGTGTGCGCTTTTTGTTTCCGACAGAAGTTTCTTCCCATCCAAGCCTGAGTCAAAAAGTTGGAAATAGGTTTTTCTCCAGGGCTATCCTTTTTCTACTTTCAGGAAACTATTTTATTTTGCCTCTACCCAGATTTGATGGTGCTGAACCCTCAGCAACCAGAAGTTAGTTTGGTTGGGACACTTCCTTTAATTTTGGGATCTTTAAAACTCTCACTCAAGTACATTCTGTGGCAATGGGATAAAGACCATTCATTATCGCTATCATCACTTGAACTATGAATGTTTGATGTCAATGTGTTTTGCCTAACAGAGCTCAGCACACTTTCATATCCATAGCAAATTTGACAGTTGGTATTATATTTTATTACTTTATAATTATCATGCAATTAATAGTTGCATTAAATTCTGGTTGTAAATGGTCAACTAATGTCTGGTCTCCCTTCCTCCTTCAGCTCCCAGCAACAGAAATCAGTAATGAAGAAAGAATTTTTCCATTTAGCTCCATATCAAATGTATTTATCAGATACACCTTTAATTAGCTCAGCAAAAACAACTCAGATTGAGAAAATTTCCTTTTTTTCATCTATATTGCCACCACTGTAGGTCAAGTTCTCACCAGACACGATGGCTTCCCCCAATCACTGCCTATATATTTTGTCTCCCCAGGCCCATCCAACTTATCTCAGATTCACCTTCCTAAAACTTGCCTATGATCAAGTCATTACCCTTCTCAGATATCTTTTGTACTGCCTATTGCCTCTATTTTATTTTATTTTATTTTATTTTATTTTATTTTTTAATGTTTATTTATTTATTTTGAGAGGGAGAGAGCAAGGGGGAGAGGGGCAGAGAGAGAAGGAGAGAAAGAATCCCATGCAGGTTCTGTGCTGATGCAGGGCTTGATCTCACAAACTGTGAGATCATGACTTGAGTTGAACTCAAGAATTAGACACTTAACCAATTGAGCCACCCAAGCACCCCCTGACTATTGCCTCTTAAATAAGAGTTTATGTCTTAACTCCACACACAAAGCTCTCATGTACAAACAGACCCAGGTTTTATATCAGCACTTAAGCTGGCATAAGATAGGCAGTCAGTCAGTACTTGGTGACTGGAGGCATAAGCATAGGGCAAAGATATGGGGACCAGGCTTGCCTGGGGCATGAGTCTTACACTCTTGGTCGATGGGGGAGCAAAGTTTAAAAAAAGGATTTACGACTCATCTATTCTACACTATCAATACTTGCAAAGTTTCTTTTATACTCCTTATTTTGTACTCTTTTTTTAAAGTTTATTTTTATTTATTTTGAGAGATAGAGACCAAGTGGGGAAGGGGCAGACAGAGAAGGAAATAGAATCCCATGCAGGCTCTGTGATGTCAGCACAGAGCCTGATGTGGGGCTCGAACTCACAAACCACAAGGTCATGACCTGAGCCAAAATCAAGAGTCAGACGTTTAACTGACTGAGCCATCCAGGTGTCCCGCAAAGTTTTTTTTTAATGTATCTTTTTTTAAAATGTTTATTTGTTTATTTTTGAGAGAGACCCTGTGCACAAGCAGGGGAGGGGCAGAGGGAGAGAGAGGGAGGCACAGAATCTGAAGCAGGCTCCAGGCTCAGCTGTCAGCACAGAGCTCAACACAGGGCTTGAATTCATGGACTGTGAGATCATCACCTGAGCTGAAGTTGGACACTTAACCGACTGAGCCATGCAGACAACCCTAAAGTTTTCTTTAATTATCATATCATATCATCATATCGTAATTTTGCTAACATTGGCCAAGATACTTTCTTTGAATTTAGATGAAGCCATGCTATTTACAGAGTGTGCTTCAGGAACATGGGTTCTCCATCATCTTTCCCAAGCAATGTTTCTGTCTTCAGGACTTGGCCTCTCTATCTGCCTTATTTCTTACTGCTTACCAGTTACCACTACTCTGGAAAACAACTTGAGAAGCAGTGCAACAGTTGATCTCTTTTAATTTGAACACTACATTTATTTATGTGCTTGCTAACTCAGAGATTATATTTATATTTTCCTTAAGTAGTGAGATGCCAAGAAATTTCTTTTTGAATTACTGATGGTAGCATCTACCCAACTTAGCCCTCTGCTCCAGAGCGATAGACACCTATTGCCTAGAGTTGCTTCGGTGGTCTTCTTCAGAAAGCAGGCTGCCCTATGTGCATTTCTCCATTACTGCAGGTCATCTCTCCAGGATGGTCAGCATTTGTGTGTTTGGTAGTGAGTTGGGAATGAGGAACATAATCTCCTGGAGACTGTGAGAACAGCCTCCTTTAGAAGGATGGGGAAATAGACCACTATCCAGGTAAATAAGAAAAGTGGGAGTGATCAGAGTGTCTAAATATTGAGATTTTATTTAAAAAAAGTTTTTAAAGTAATCTCTATGGGGCTTGAACTCATGACCCTGAGATCAAGAGTCAGCTCTACCGACTGAGTCAGCCAGGAGTCCCTAAATTTTGAGATTTTATTTTATTTAACTTTTTTCTTTTTTTAAGAATTTTTAATTTTTTAATGTTTATTTATTTTGAGAGAGAGAGCACAAGCAGGGGAGGGCAGAGAGAGAGAGGGACACAGAATCCAAAGCAGGCTCCAGGCTCTGGGCTGTCAGCACAGAGCCTGATGTGGGGCTAGAACTCATGAGCTGTGAGATCATGACCTGAGCTGAAGTTGGACACTCAACCAATGGAGCCACCCAGGAGATCCTATTTTAATTTTTTCTAAAGATTTTATTTATTTATTTTTTAATTTTTAAAAATTTATATCTAAATTTTTTTAGATTTAGTGCATATAGTGCAATAATAATTTCATGAGTAGAATCCAGTGATCCACCCCTACATATAACACCCAGTGCCCATCCCAACAAGTGTCCTTCTTAGTGTCCCTCCCCCATCAAACCCATTCCCCCTCATCCAAAACCCCTTTAGTCACCCTCAGTTTGTTCTCTATATTTAAGAATCTCTTATGTTTTGTCTCCCTCTCTGTTTTTATATTTTTGCTTCATTTCCCTTACGTTCATCTTGTATTTTCTTTATTTAAATTTTCTTTCGAAAGATTTTATTTTTAAGCAATCTCTACACCCAATTTGGGACTTGAACTTACAACCTTGAGATCAATAGTCAGATGCTCCACCAACAGAGCCAACCAGGGGTCCCTAAATTTTGAGATTTTAAAGGGATATGCTTCTTTGGAAGCCAGCTGTGAAATCCTGGAGAGGGAAAGGAGTCATCATTGTAGGTTCATGGGATTGTGGGTGTCACATCAACTCCTAAAGGCTTGAATATAAACTTAAGCACAGAGACCTTGTCTGGGTCGTAGACCATTGTACCTTTAGAACCAAACATAGTGCCTGGAACATGATATGCACTCCACATCCAGTAGGAACATGATAAATATCTATTATGTGAATAAATAAATGCCCCAGCATGCCTGAGTTTGACTGGCTCATTTAGAGGTGTTTTGCGTTTGAACGCTGAAACCTGCAACCTTCCAAACTCACGCCCAGGGCATTCTAGAATAGATTTGGAATTTCATAAATGGGATCATTCTATAAAGACCACAACGGGCAATTCAGGAATCTGGATCAGCAGGCGCTCCTCTCTGTGTGGCTGACCAACAACTTTTCAACCTCAGCTTCATAGAATATTGAGAATCATTAGCAGTTGTGGGCTGGTGAGATTGTATCTCTGGCTCTGTAGGAGTGTAGAAACCTGCCTGATCCCTTCTTTTGAATTATACAAGTCCTTAGAGTTCTTTGGGGGAATCCAAGTAAAACCTCAGGAGGAAGATCTTGAACTTCTTCCTACCAAAAACACCCCTGTGTTTTTATGTTATTTCATAAAAAAATAAAAAAGAAAACAACTCTGTGACGGCATTTGTGCTCTGAGTCTGTGGAGCAGTTCTTTCTGATTGAGTAAATAGATGAATAAATGAGACCAAGTTGACAATAAGGGAGAAGTAACAGCCGCCAATCAATAGACAGAGCCCCTGCTTTCTGAGAGCTAGGTATCAACACTTCGAATCACTCCTTGGCCCAAGCAGAAAGGTAGCACACATGACACAGAACCTTTTTTAATACAGGCCAAAACACATGCCACATGAAATAGGCTTAAAAATACGGTAACGTGGAAAGAAAACTGGGTCGGGCTCAAGCTACCTGGCCTCGAGACGCTGAAGGTCACTCTGCCATGCACTTCCAGGTAATACTGGGCAAGTCGCTTCATTCTCTGAGATGCTCTCCTCTCTCCTCTCAAACTGCTAAAAGTAGATTAAATAATCATTTCCTCTCAGGGCTTACGATTCTTTTACACCCCAAATTTGACATTCCGTCAAAGAGCTCCTTCCACCTTGGCTCTAAGAGTAACTTTTTATAGGCTGTCCTCTAGCAAGTGAGAAGCCGAAAAGATAGGATTAATGGTTATAAAACCAAAATGGTGTATGGGCTTAAAAAGCAGTATTGTTCTTGGGGTACCTGGGTGGCTCAGTTGGTTAAGCGTCCAACTTTGGCTCAGGTCATGGTCTCACGGTTCGTGGGTTCGAGTCCCACGTCGGGCTCTATGCTGACAGCTAGCTCAGAGCCTGGAGCCTGTCTTCAGATTCTGTATCTCCCTCTCTCTCTGACCCTGCCTTGCTCGCACTGTCTCTGTCTCTCAAAAATAAATTAAAAAAATTAAAAAAATTTAAAAAAAGCAGTATTGTTCAGGGTCTTATTTCTTGGTGTTTGTAAGTTAATTGGAACATTTTACTTAGAATCAAATCTTGCCAAGAAGTTTTTCAAGAGCTTTTAACACAAAAGGGATACTCTATCATTAGGTAAGAAACCATAGGGAGAAAAAAATAAATATATATATGTGTGTGTGTGTGTGTGTGTGTGTGTATATATATATATATATATATATATATATAGCAAAACACCAGTGACTTTAAAAACCAGGGACATACCATCACAAGTCATTTAGAGAAGTCACCTGAGCTGACATTGGACGCTTAACCAACTACAGGCACCCGAGGAATGCAGAAAAGTTGAAAGGGATAAGAAATACAGGCAGAAATTAAAATAAAATTAGATGAGCTATACTAGTATCAACAAAGTAGACTTTCAGGCATGAGTTAATATTGGAGATAGAGATATTTCATGATGAGAAAGAGGCCACTTGAATAGAAAGAATAATTCCAAAATTTTATGCACCTTATGATACAGCCTCAAATCATAAGAGAAACTGACAGAACAAAGGGAGAATGAGACAATATACAATGACGGTTGGGAATTTTAACACCTTATTTGATTGATAGAAAAAGCCAACAATTAAGATTTAGATGATGTGAATGTTAAGGTTTAAAAATCTGAGCAACTGCCTGTTACAGAGTGACCTCGGAGATGACATCTCACTGCCTTTGCCACGTTTCGGAATATAATTATCGTGGGAGTGACACCCTGTCACTGCTGATGGTCAGAACGCAAGTTACAAATTCCACCTGCACCCAACGGGAGCGGATTTGTGGCTCACTGAAGGTCACCTTAGCTGTCTCCCACAGCCGTAGTTATACATGTATTTGATACATGTTGACAGATCGCCTATTATATAGCAGCTCCTGCCAGCGTGAGGGCTGCTCAGAGAAACAGTAGTTCTCTGTGCTCAAGGAGCTCCTAGTCTCATGGGAGATAAAGACCCAGGAAAATTTGGTAAACAACGTGCATGTGCAATGATGCAGGAACTAGAACTAGGAAGTAGGGGCACCTTCTCCATCCTAGCCATGGGGCCAGGGGTGTCAGGAAGACTGCATGGTGAAGGGCAAGCCTCAGCTGACTCCGGAAGGATCATTTCTAATTATCCAGGTGGAAAGAGTGAGGAAGGACTTCCAAGTAAAAGGCACACTTGAGCAAACCCCCGCGTGCATGTGCAGTGTTGCAAGAGTACAGTGCTTTTTTTTTAAGTTAAAAAATGTTTAACGTTTATTCATTTTTGAGAGACAAAGAACATAAGTGGGGGAGGGGCAGAGAGAGAGGGAAAGAGAGAGAGAGAGAGAGAGAGAGAGAGAGAGAGAGAGAGAGAGAGAAGCTGAAGCAGGCTCCAGGCTCAGCTGTCATCACAGAGCCCGGATACAGAACTGGAACTCAGGAACCAGAGATCATGACCCGAGGCGAAGCCCAAAGCTCAACCGACTGAGCCACCCAGGCGCCCCAAGAGTACAAATGCTTTATAAAATCAGAGGCAGAAGAGGACAGTGGGGTCCCTACACCGTTTTCAAAGAGCCCATTCCTTACGCAGCTGGCATCCTTCTCTTTCTGTTTTTCCAACTAGCCCGTGAGCTCCCTGAGGATAGAGACCGTGCCCTATGCGTTTGATGACACCCTTTACCACTTTCTCCCACCCTTTAGAGCCACCATTCCTCTAGCGCCCAGCTCTGGGCCTGGCAGATGTGTGTGGATTGAATACATGAGCTAGCAGGGAGCACGCTTTCCTGGGAGGGACTGTTTGCAGTGTGGATCCCCGGGGCCTCCTCCCAGCCCGGGACCCACCTGCCACCCCACCCAGACCCCAGCGCGCCGCTGTGCGGCCTCTCACAGCTGCTGTGGCCACCCCACCTCGGCTGTGCCTGCGTCATTGGGAGGAGGAAGGGATCCCCGTGCGCACACCGCCTTGTTTGCGATCAGCCCGACACCCCCCTCCCACCCTCCCAGGGGCGAGCCGACCGCCGGGCCAAAGCTGCTCCCGGAGCTTCTCGAGCTTCTCTCGTTGCGTTCTGTGGCGGGGCGGGGCGTGCGGCCAAGGGTTTTGGTGCGAGAGTCCAGCTCGCCGCCTGGGATGACTCGCCTGCACGCCGCTGTCTCCGCGCGTCGTTCCCCAGACCGCAAGGGAGGGGACCCGCGCCGTTCCTTTCAGGGCTGCCAGGTCCCCGAGCAATTGGGGGAACACCCCCTCTGTCTGCCAAGTGGGCAGTGTTTAGGCTGGGCCTGGCTAGGACAGCCTGCTGAGTCACTGGGGACTGAAGCAAAACCCGCCGCTCGGGCTCGGGAGAGGGGGAGGATGGGGGGTGCAAACCTCCCAGGCCCAAAGGGCACAAACACGTCTCCTGTCTGCAAACGCTGAACCCCAAAGCTGCCCTAGTGAGCCGAAGTGTTCGCAAGCAGACGCAGCTTCTGTGAGCGGCGGGCAGCAATGCCTGTGCCGCCCTGAGATCCGGTCTGATGGCAGACTTAGCAGGTCTGGAGAAGATACGATTTAAAAAGAAAGAAAGAAAGAAAAACAAGGCATCTGTCTTCTTCCCCAGTATTTGTTTCCTGGTGCTATGTGTTCCTACCCATGTTGAATTCTATGTCCCTCCTATGCTCCCCCCACTCCGTCCACTCCACTCCTCCCCTCCCCTCCACCCCTCCCAAAAACAAACAAAAAAACCCCGAAGCAAAAAACCCTGAGATCTCAGTCTCAGGATATATCTGCTATTTAAAAAAAAAAAGTTTTTAAAAAATAACTGGTTTTTTTAATGTTTATTTATTTTTGAGAGAGAGAAAGACAGAGTGTGAGTGGGGGAGGAGCAGAGAGAGAGAGGAAGGCACCAAGTCTGAAGCAGGCTCCAGGCTCTGAGCTGTCAGCACACAGCCCCTTGCAGGGCTTGAACTCAGGAAGGGTAAGATCATGACCTGAGCTGAAGTCGGAGGCTTAAGAAACTGAACCACCCAGGTGCTCCCCAAATAATTGTTATTTAATTGTATTATTAAAAGAAAAACCAGAGCAGATATATGAAGGCTAAAAAAAAAAAAAAAGAAAGAAAGCTTCTGGAAAAAAAAAGTTTTCTCCACAGGTAAGATGTGTGTAATGGAACAGATGTTGCCTGAGATTTAACTTCAGGTTGGGAAAGAAAATATGGATGGGCCAGAAGGAGCATAGCCATGGGGATGAAGAGGCCTCCTATTCCTCTGCCCTTTGCTCCAACAGTGTTCTCATCTGGGGATAGTAGGGCTTGGGCCAGGGGATCTCGAAGTTTCTTTGCTAACCAGTCTCAAAAGTCTGAGCTGCAAAGCTTTGTGATGCTGTTTTTTTTTTTGTAAAGCTTTTTTTAAATGTTTATTTATTTTTGAGAGAGAAAGAGAGAGAGAGCAAGTGTGGGAGGGGCAGAGAGAGAGGGAGACACAGAATCTGAAGCAGACTCCAAACTCTAGGCTCTGAGCTGTCAGCACAGAGCCCGACGCAGTGCTTGAACCCTCCAATTGAGACATCATGACCTGAGGTGAAGTCAGATGCTTAACCGACTGAGCCACCCAGGAGCCCATGCGATGCTGTTTTTAAAAGCCTCTCACAGATTTCCCAGCCTGCTCGTTCAGCGCACTAAATCTGGCCGGCATCTTTTCTGATACCGAAAGGGATACCTCCATATAAAGGCTGGGAGCCCCGAATCACAGCAGAAAAACAGAAGAGACACAAGGGGTAGGTAACCGAAGCCTGAAAGGACAGCGAACTGGGAGAATGATGCTCTGATATCTGGGATCTATTTCATGGTTTGTCTTATTACCTCTGGGCACTGGGCATTTGCCTGTCCAGAGTTTGAGTCAATGACGTTGTGAGAGCATCAGTTAACTGAAGGCCTGTGTCTCAGATGACTATGCTGAGGCCAGGGGCTGATTGTGCCAATGTCTTATACTGAGGACAAATGGGCATGGGCACGGTGGGGATTTGGGGGGGAGGGGGGAGGGAAGACATGGAAGCAGCTCCCAGAAAACTACCTGCTTGGCCCCCCCGGGGACTGGTAGGATGAGGTTTGCTGTCCTGCCCTTAACACCTTCTCAGTGTATCAAGTAATCCAGCCACCGGTGGATCTGGAGCTATTTTGGGGTGCAAAATTACATGATGGGGTTCCAAGGCTTACTGGAAATGATTCTTGACCTCCAAGCATTCTAAATTGCATTCAAGAAATACCCCTCTGCTACTGGAAATCCATGTACAGGGAAATCCACTACATCAAAAGGCAGGGTTGCTTGTGGATAACATTACAAGCTCTGAATCACACAGACTCAGTTCAAGTTCCAGCTCTGGTATTTCTTACTTCTGTCTGCCTGCATAGCTGCTGCACACAGTTGTGCAGGATGTTCACTACCCAAGGGAGTCGGGCCCAGAAGTGAATGGGATCTGAAATCCAGCCTCCACTGTGCTCCTTAAGCCTAGTGCCCTGGCACAAGAGCTGCTGCCACTTGGAAGAAGAGTTTTTTTTTTAAGGTTTATTTATTTATTTTGAGAGAGAGAGACACACAGAGAGAGAGAGAGACAGAGAGAGACAGAGAGAGAAAGAGAGAGAGGATCCCAAGCAGGCTTTGCACTGTCAGTGCAGAGCCTACCGTGGGGCTCTGTCTCATGAACTGCAAGACCATGACCTGAGCTGAATCAAGAGTCTGACACTTACCTGACAGCCACCCAGGTGTCCTAACAGGTTAATTTTCTTATTAGCAGAGAGACATCAAGCACATGCTAACCCATGTGCCCTTGGTATGCATCCACTTGGAGGGACCTTTTTCTCATTTGCAGAAAAGGCATCATATGAGCTACTGTATGGGTCAGGAGTGGCCATGTGAACTTTCATAGTTCTCAGTTTCCTCATCTGGAACATGAAGAGAATGAAACACACTTCATGGGATTGTGCAGTGATACGTGTAAGCAAGGAGTCCGGTAAGGTGCTCAGTCCTGGATAATACGCACTCAGTAAATAGCACCTTTATGACCATTCTCATCATCTCTACCTCTGAGATTTGCTCTAAGGATCAGTTTTGTAAAAATTATGAAACAATAAGTGTGCGTTCCATTAATGTTAGTAGTTTTTTTCCTTTTTACTCTCTTTTTTCACTCTGTGCTCAATCATATCATGATAAGTAGCAGAAACTATGGATGAGATGGAAATTGAGGAAAGGGGGAGATCCTTTAAGTCCGGGATTGGAACCATCTTCATGGTAGAGGTCGAATTTACGTTGGGAGTTTTATGCAAAGATGTTTGGAAAGGAAGAGGCATGAACTAAAGCCATGGCATGAAACCAAGATTTCTCTCTCTATCCTTGCTGTGTCTTAACCCATTAATTAAATATTTGGAAAAATCTTGAAGGGAGAAAAAAATGATGGGAGCTTTAGTTTTTGAAACAGCAGTGGCTGGACGTGTTTCAGCATAGGCGTCTTACCTAGGGAGCCATGGCGGGTTACTGGAGCCCAGAAAACTGCTCCCCAGGGAGTGTGGCTGCCATATAGGCGGCTGGCTGAAGACCTGCAGTTGCACTGAATAGAGAAAATCCCTTCCAATTATGCTGGTGACATTTCAGCTGGCGGGGGGAGACGCTGGCAGCAATGAATGCATTTGTCACGATCCATTGTTATTCCATGAGACCCATTCTGTCAAAGAGCCTGGCTGCTGCCTATTCCCTGGAAGAGTGAGAAGGATGTTCTTGACTTTGTTGCACACTCAAAAGCCCACTTAGTCTAAGATTTTAGACAGCAAAAGGATGCAGTTTTCCTTTTGGCTGTTTTAAGAGTCGTATAAGCCTTGCAGCTTTCAAATCATCAGATGCAAACATGAAAACTCTTCTCTTTTCCAGTCTTCTGCTTTGTAGGTTGGGGCTAGAATCTAATTCTGCCTCTCACCATCTGTGTGACCTTGGGCCAGTCACTTAATCACTTCAGACCTTTTTTTTTCTTTATTGTTTCAATGATAGAACTTCCTTTGTTATCCTTTCTAAGGTAGCTCTTTCCCCCTATTATTCTTTTTAAGTTTTAAAATTTTATTTATTTATTTTAAGAGAGAGAGTGCAAGTGGGGAAGGGGCAGAGAGAGAGAGACAGAGAGAGAATCCCAAGCAGGCTCCATGCTGCCAGCAAGGAGCCTCATGTGGGGCTCAGTCTCATGAACAGTGAGATCACGACAGGAGTTAAGATCAAGGATTGGATGCTTAACCAACTGAGCCTTTCAGGCGCCCCTTGCCCTCTATTATTCTTTATAGCACTATTATTTTTATTTACTTTCTGGATTTAGCAAAAGTTGCAACTATTTTATGTATTCATTATTATTTTGTTGTTTAAAACTCTGCCTCATCAATCTAGCAAAGTCTGTTTTTTATCCTGTATGCTATTTTTAAATTGTTTTTAATTAAAAATATTTTTAATGTTCACTTATTTTTGAGGGAGAGAGAGACCTAGTGTGAGGAGGGGAGGGGCAGAGAGAGAGGGAGACACAGAATCCAAAGCAGGCTCCATGCTCTGAGCTGTCAGCACAGAGCCCAATGCAGGGCTCGAACCCACAAACCGTGAGATCATGACCTGAGCCAAAGTCGGATGCTTAACTGACTGAGTCAGCCAGGGGCCCCTATTGTTTTTAATTTTAAATCCAGTATAGTTAACATACAGTGTTAGTTTCCTGTGTACAATACAGTGATTCAACACGTCTATACGTTTCTCAGTGCTCATCATGATAAGTGCATTCTTTAATCCCCGTCACCTATTTCACCCACTCCCCCACCCACCTCCCCTCTGGGAACCATCAGTTTGTTCTCTGTAAGAGTCTGTTTTTTGGTTGGTCTCTCTCTTTCTCTTTTTTCCTTTGCTCATTTGTTTTGTTTCTTAAATTCCACATATGAGTGAAATCATTTGGTATTTGTCTTTCTCTGACTGACTTTTTTTGTTCAGCACTATATTCTCTAACTCCATCCAGGCTGTTGCAAATCATCCTGGACACGATTGTATCCTTAGCACACAAGATGGGGCCTTAGTGCATAGAAGGTCCACTAATGTTTAACGAATGAATTGATCATATTCATTAAGTGTATGGAAGTTATTTTCTTTTTTTCGAAAAGGGTAATAAACTATTACATAAGTTTAAGTCATTATCATACCTTTATTTATCATTTAGTATTCATTTTCGCTCATTTTTTCCTGCTAGTTCACTCTTGGGTTAAAGGTAGAGCCAGGAGAAAAATGTCCTGAATCATGTCATTGTCACTTAGATTGTAAAAAATCTGTGACCATTTTTAACCCAAGGCTATTTTGTGTGCTTTAAAGGATGTCACTTCTGCCCTTAGGAACTTTTCTTCTCTGTCAGCCACTTAATTCTACCCTGAGACGTTAGCTTATTGGTTTAAAGTCTTATATCTCACATGCAAATAGCAGAGGATAGAGCGAACTCATTCACACATGACCAATCACTAACAATGTTCATTAGAGTAAGGAGCACTGTTATTCGGGAAAACCATGCGTAAAGATCTGATGTAAGGGAATTACACAGGCATATAACCATCTCCTTATAAATAAGCAATACATGCAGGCATGGGGCTGTGCTATTCTACTTATAGAAAAGAATTATGTTGGAGGGAAACAGAGTCAGCAGAGAGATAGTCCAGCCATCACCAAACCTGTTTCATTGTTGTACTCATCAATTTGAAGCTACAGGATATATCTTCATTATAGAAGATGTTTCTTTTTCTGTTTTATTTTTCTAATTTTACAATTATATATCTAAAAGGGTCATTTAAGCTTTGATTCCTGCCCCCTAACTGGAAAAATAGTCTGCTCTCAAATTCAACCTTCTGCTTCCTGAAAAGCAGATAACTATTTGCCACTTTAAATTCATAGTATTTCCACTTTCAACTAGTGGAAAACTAGTGACAGCAATAATAAAAGTCTTGGAGTTCCATCTCAGACACAACATCTCATACTATATAATGCAAATCAAACATATCCAAGGCCCATGAAATTTTGTAAATAGCAGTAACAACAGGAAACTACAAATAGTTTCAATTTATTATATCCTTACAATCGTTCAGGCAAGGGGGGTTGTTTACAGGCATATGTGTCTTTTAATCCTTCTTGAGAAGTTATGCTGGAAGATTGAGTCAGATAATATCCCGTAAACTGCTATTTCTAAAGATACCAAAATCCCAAATCCAGTTTACCAAAATGCATTCTGTAACTGGATTCCTCCTTGCTTGCTTAAGAAAAACTTTTTGATTCTGTACCTACTCTTTTTCCCTGCCTTCTACTGGAGGAAATCATACTGTCTATAGGAAACTTTAAAGCTTTGTCTTAAGGATGGCATCCTTGGTCTCTAACTGACCTTAAGGAGAAGAGCCTTGGACCCTCATGTGAGTGAAAAATAAAGCTCTTTCTTGTTTGAACCACTGAGCTTTAGAGAGTCTTTTTAAAATAGTAGTTATCATTTCCCTAATATGAACATTAAAGAAAGTTCCCAGAATATAGAAGTAGCTGCATAATTGCTAGTTATCATTATTTTTATTACTAGTAGTAATTATCCTCCCAACAATCCTGTTTGCAGATGAGAATCGTGGTGGACAATACAATGATACTGGAAAATTATGTGTAATATGAGTCAATAATTAATTTCTAGTCAAGGAAAGAAGAAGGTTCAGGGGAGGAGATGAACATTCTCCTACTTGTTATTTAATTACTGATTTGAAATCTGTCTTATTCTTAATAATTATATTTTTTTCTCATTCTGCAAATCTTTATGATAATGGGAAGCTGAAGATAACAAATGCCCTTAAAAGTAAGGGATTCAGAGTGAAACATGGATGAGAAAGAGAAGCTTTTAATTCTAGCATTTATCCTTCCCCACAGATGAAGGGCCTTGTAAACCTTAATTCCAAGGGGATGGGAGAGAAAACATTAGCCTGCACTTCTTCTAAATCTTTGTGGCAAGTGTTGGTCCTTGGCAGAGAGTGCCCCAGAGGACATCTCAGAAAAGATGTGGGCAGTTCTGATTGGGGTGTGTGTGTATGTGTGTGTGTGTGTATGTATGTGTGTGCTGGAACCAGGCTATGGAAGAAGGGTCTGTATTCCATTTTTAAGATGTGGATTGCTCTGTCCATACTTCCATGAAGCATATTCTGAGCTCCTATCAGCTTTCTTAATTGTGCCACCCCAAAATAGTCTAGGCTAAAGCTAAGACTTAGAAAGGAGAGGAAATAATTGATTGGAAACCCTCCAAAAGGAAGAATTGGGTCATGGCCTTTAAGAGCAGGGCTCCCTTTGTCTGTTTCCCCTTTCCCTACAACGGCACCACCTTGTATAGTTCCAACAAGAACTCCATGTACAGAAAATCTGAATCTCATTTCTGCCGAAATATGTTTTCAATTTAGGATTTGAGTTTCCAGATTGACTTGTGAACATCTAAAGGACTCAATGTCACCGTGACATAATGCTCCCCAAAGGCCAGTTGGCCGTCAGCAGAGAAATGGGCAGTGATTAGCTAGCTGTCAGTGGTCAAAGGTGCTGATGTGACTGCGGAAACCAACGTGGGAAAACTGAGATGGAAAGAGGGGAAAGCCAAGGGTATCGTGGGGGAGGGGAAATGGCACAAGGGGAACCTTATAAGCTAAAGGGATTGTTAGAAGATGAAATATGAAGGGCCAGAGGGGCAAAAATGGAAATTTTACAGATAATTTGGAACGTGTTTAAAGGACCATGTTAAATAGAAAAAGACCTTAAGAAACACATATTCAAACCAAGGGCTACAAACCAGAACAAAAAGGAAAGGTAATCTACATTTGAAGAAATGAGATTCACACCAAGGCCAGGGGCTAATCATTATGGAATGTCTCTAAAAATCATGATAATAATTTTTCAAAAGTAGTCATTCCAATGACTGTGGCTACTATCTGTGAAGACCTGTTTACATGCCATTCATTTGGCCAGCATTTTGTTTAGATCATCTCATATGATCATTTGTGGGAGTATTACTCTCCTGCTTTAGAGGAGAAAACCTAAAAACCAGCAGGTCTAAAATATTGTAATTTTCCTCTCCTTCCACTATATTCTCTCCTCCCTAAAACAATGATTTGATGGAGACGTATTTAACTGCATTTATTTGAAAAGTGGGAAGGAATCCCAACTGTGTAATTCAGGACAGGCAGAGACGGGAGGAGGGAGCTAGGCTGTTATATTTATTTTGGGAATGGCGAAGATTATGTCAATGGGATGTGTCTAATTTATTAATGTATGTAGGAACTCCCCCCGCCGCCCCGCACCTTGCATACCAGCCCTCGAAGCCACTTCATTTCTGCCTGCCGACCCCTCTCTGACCACCACCCCAACCATCTGGCTGCCCAGAAAGCAGTCACTCCTCTTACCTTCAAGGAGGTGCTCTGATTGGTTCATTGATTTTAGGGACAACTGTGTCCAACATTTCTTACATAACTGAGAATCATGAAAAGAGTTCATTTTTGTGCTATTTATGGGAAAGTGGCCTGGAGGAAGACAGTACCTTTCCAGTATGTGATCTGATTGTGTTCTGTGAGAAAAGGAAGCTCAGCAAAACTTTTTGTTCACTATTTGTATATTCTGGACTGTATACACACACGTACATATGCATATACAAAGCAGAATTTTCTTTCTTTCTTTCTTTCTTTCTTTCTTTCTTTCTTTCTTTCTTTCTTTCTTTTCTTTCTTCCTTCCTTCCTTCCTTCCTTCTTTCCTTCCTTCCTTCCTTCCTTCCTTCCTTCCTTCCTTCCTTTCTTTCTTTCTTTCCCATTAAAAGCCCCTTTCAAGGAGCCACTCTCTGAAAAATTAGAAAGTTACAGACTTGCAGTGCCTGGGTGGCTCAATTGGTTGAGCGTCCTACTCTTGATCTTGGCTCAGGTCATGATGTCACAGTTTGTGAGTTCGAGCTCCACATCAGGCTCTACACTGAAAGCAGAGAGCCTGCTTGGGATTCTCTCTCTCTCCCTCTCTGCCCCTCTCTCTCAAAATAAATAAACTTTAAAAAATTATTAAAAAAAAAGAAAGTTACAAACTTTATGTAGGTGCTCTCACAATTCCCTTTAAAGTCTTTTTTTGCCTTCTTTTCCTTTGAACCCCCAGCCAAAGTCCATTTCATGCTGGTTTAAATTTATTATGAGTGGGCTCATTTTTAAATAGGAATGAGATCTGGTAGGCAGGAAATTTGAACCTAGGGCAAGTAGTTCTGGAATTATATCAAATATTGCTTCTTAGTAGTTGTGTGACTTGTCTTTACATCTCTGAATCTTAATTGTCTTAGTTGTAAAATGGGGAAAATGAAACTTTCCTTTCATAGTCCTTGAGTAGATGGGCTTAGCTTTTTACAAGTAGCAACTTCTCAATAAATAGTACTTTACGTTTTTGAAGTCTAAAACACCTTTAAGAGTCAAGAAGGTAAGTTATAATGATGGAGTAGTGCTCTGTGGGGAGCACATTTGCAGAATTTGAATTCTCAATCAGAATTCTCACTTTCTTACTATTCCATAATACTTTCTTCAAGTCAGTAACAACACACTCCCCATAGTATATTAACTAGTCGTTAACACATGTGGCCCTCTACTAGGTTATGGATTTCCTGAAAATTGTGATTATGTCTTTTTCATTCTTTTAGGTTCTACAGAACCAGTCTATATTACTGGAGATTTATTCTTGTAGGTGGTGTGTGAGTTGGCATGGTGCTTCCTACTCTTTGGAGATATTATAGAAGTCAACCCATAGCCCATGTCCATGGCTAACTTGGCTTTTTGACATTGGCAGTGAACGCACTCTTCCAAAGTGTTCTAATGTCTTCCTCTTTCTTTATGGAGTGTCTTTCTAATTAAAAATGACCAATACCTACCCCCGGCTGGACAGACAGGATACCTAACTCCTGTATGAGATGCTTCTGTCAAGCCATCTGCAACTTATTACATTTTGATTATTGATGAAAATGATTTTTCCCCCAAAGGGATTCACTGGAATAAGTGAGTGACAGAAAAACGAATGCTTTTCTCACTATTGCTCAAAACTTTTAGTTCAGGTTTCAGGTTTTCCTTCATCCTCTGGCAACAGAAAAGAAAAAAAAGAACAAGATCAACGCCCAAACAAAATAAAATGGGTTGAGTCAGTCCTCAGCTTGTACTCGTTGGGGTCATTACTGCAAGGAGTGATAAATATCACCCAATTTCATATTTTCCTCTGTCTTGGATTTTAGCATCTCAAATCTGCTTACCAAAGCTGACTTGGAAAAAAAAAAAAAAACATCCTCACAGGGAATCAATGAGTTCGTTTAGTCCACCTGGCTTCTTTTGCTTTCTAAATCTTCACATTCAGATATCTAAGGGTTTTTTTTTTAACATTTATTTATTTTTGAGAAACAGAGAGAGACAGAGTGCAAGCAGGGGAGGAGCAGAGACAGAGGGAGACACAGAATCCAAAGCAGGTTCCTGGCTCTGAGCTGCCAGCATAGAGCCCGACGTGCGGCTTGAATCCATGAACCACGAGATCATGACCTGAGCCAAAGTCAGATGCTTAACCAACTGAGCCACCCATGCAGATATCTAAGTTTTAATTGCCAAGACTTGAAAACAAAATCTTTAACTTGGACATTCTGACCAGAATATGCACTTGGGGAATCACATTCTGCCTAACAGATCCTCTAATCAGAAGATTGCCCTGAGATGTGTTCAGTATGGAAACATGGACTTTTTCCCAGTGAGTTTTCCTCATCTGCAACAACTATTTAAGATTATAGATAATTTTTTGTGCTTAGTCACATTATACACACTTTATAGTACTAAGGAGCATCAGTAATACTTTTAAAAAGTTATCTGTTTCAAAATATAATTGCAGTCCCTGCCCATTAAGACCTTGAAAAACACACGTTGGAATGTTGGGTCTGAGTTAGGAGGGTGTAAGGCGATCCATATTTAATCTATAACAGCATGACTTTCAAAAGTTTCCTTCCATTTTTATTCTTCCTTCCTACCCACCCACCCCAATCAACCCTACTCAATGGAGGAAACTTTCTGCTTTTTCAAACTTACTAAAAGCTATTCCTATTCTTTTGGGCCTGGTGCCTCTGTGGATGACCAAGTGTTAACGTCTCAGAATTGGCTCCCTTCTGAGGAAGTTCTTCAGAGGTCAGAGGCTAATGGTATCAAACACAGGGCTGTCTGGTTTATTGTATGGGTGTTTGGTTAAGATCTAGATCTCAGATAAGAGTGGAGTTACACTGGCTGGGAAAGGAAATGGTTTCTGATATGGCACAGTGATTCCTAGAAGGAAGCCAAAAGCAGGAGATCCACTGAACATATGCTAAGTTGTGGTTTTTCCTTTAAAATTGTTAGATCGGCAAATACCACCATTTAATAAGAACCAAACCTTGAGTTACAGGTAAAAATGAGACTTGCATCCAGATCTAAACTATTAAGCTGAACAGCAAATCAGAAGACCAGGAAGGAGCTGTGGAGCAAAACAAACAAGTTTCCAGTTCCCCGAGTTTAAACCCATACTCCCTGGATTTGGAGGTCAAAGCTCACCACTCAAGGTGACACCTCATATTTTATTTAAGCACTTTTCTTCTGAGGAGCTGAAAGCACCTGGCAGACATTAACTCTTTTGTATAGTGAAAGAAAACACAGATATCACCGAGAGAAGAACTACAAAGATCTGAGTCCCTTGGTCCGTCCAGTTTAATAATACTGATTTTATCTTCACATTACTTTGTTTCTTACGTACACTTTCAAGGTGATATACCACTTTTGCCAGTTATCCAATTTAAAGGAAGACAGGTTTATCTCCTTGAAATCTTTTTTTAACAAGGGACTTCAGAATTTTCTCAGGGTCACCACAAAGTCCCTATACATGAGATTGTGCTCTGCTAATATTTGTTCTTATTTTCCCTCTAAATTTTTCTTTCACTGGTCAAGGACACTCTTGATAATGTCCAACTATCAACTGAGGAGAAGGCAGAGCATATGTAGAAGAACATGGGGAATAATTCCAATATGGCTGAAAAATGAGGGAGATTGATTATAGTGATATTGTAGTTCAACCTCTTCATTTTACTGATGTGGAAATTAAAACCCAGAGAGTTCCAGTGTCTTCATTTTCAGAAGGAGAAAAAAAGAAAGAAAGATGCTGTGTTTTTGGTGAAACTGTCCTTTGAAATTCCAACCTTAGAGGAAGTCCCAGTTAGGGCGGACGCTAGTCTGTGGCTGATGGCAGTTCTGGAACTTCCCCTGTGTAGTCAGCATGGTCATGAATTACCTACCCCTCATGAATTGTGTTCTTCCTCAGAAAAGGGAGACTAGTACCTTAAACAATGGCTACATCTTCCAGCTCCAAATGACTAGAGTAGTCTCGTTTCCTCCCTTGGATATTATGACTGTACTTTGTTCTGAATTATGTATGGCCTTAAAGCCCATGGTTCATGTGGAGTCAGTGATTCACATCCGGCTTGCTTTTTCACACATCGCCTCAGTTGTTACACTGGTTGCATTTTTAAGCTTTCAGGTACTCTTTGGGAACGTAGCAGAGGAAGGCCAGAAAGTACTCGTTGCTACAGTTAGCTGGTCATCCGTTACCCAGCTCAACCGGTTCCTGGGATCCCAAGGAAAGACCACAGCATTCTTCTGCATCTAGCCATTCTTTCAGAAACAGGGTGAGTTCATTTCCTCCATGAAGCCCTACCTGACCTCTCTAAGCTGCTTCTGACCGATGATAGCTCTAACCTCACTGCTTTTTGGACATTGGCTCTTGTATTGCTTATTTGTGTGTGTGTGTGTGTGTGTGTGTGTGTGTGTGTGTGTGTCTTTTGCACCTGTCTTACCTCCTCAATGACTCTGTGAAGCCTGTAAAAAGAAGGTAACTAAGTCTCTTGCATCCTGTCAGCATCTACCGTGTTGCTGGACATGAAAGTAGATGCACACAGAGTACTTTAAATTTGTCTCTGCTCCAAAGGCTGTAGGTACAAGAAAAAACTTCTCCCTCAGTTTTATCCTCTTATGCAGCACCTCCCCACCCACTGTGACAATGGTTGCCTGAGTGTGACTAATATTAGAATAACTTTACACTTGTTAACTCATACACCTTGAATTTTCATTCTCAAAATTACACTGAAAGAGGGATGTTATTATCCTTAGTTTTCAAATGAGGAGGTGGAGGCTCAAGGGGGCTGGGGGCTAAAATATCTTTCCTGGAGTCATACTGGCACCAAATGGAGGAGTAGGCATCCTAGACAGGATGTAGAATTCTATATGAGGACGCTTTCCCTATTCCTTGATGTCTCCTTGTTCTCCCTAAGATAATGTGACAGTGTTACATTACACAAAGTGCTCCCTTAAAAATGCTGAGATAAAGCCCAGATGTAGACAGGACACAATTATAAAGTAGATGTTGTTTATGTTACCTACTATGGTTTTACTTTCAGGAATTTCCCCTTTAGTGATTCCTCTTGTCTGAAAACACTCAGGATTTCCTAATGCCCTCATGCTGTCACCTTCCCCTCTTGTGCCTCCTACCCGTGTACATAGAACCTAGAACAGCACTGATGTTGAAGGACAAGTGACAGCTAACGTGTATTTCTTCTAGAGTCATCTGCAATACTCAGGTGGAAAATGTGAAACAAAAGACATGAGTTTTGGCCGGTAAAAGTTCCTACATACACTGGAGAATGCGGGGGTGTCAAAAAGCATCCCCTGCCGCCTATTTTCCCTCACAAAGAGCCACAAGATAAAAATAAATGATCTGGGAGGAGGACATTGTCCCTGAGGCAGATTTCCAAAATCGTATCCTGGTTTTCTAGGTCTCTGGATCATTCTGCCACAGCAGTAGTCTGTGCAAAAGACTGTATGGTAATCTGATCTATGGGCTCAGAGTAAACCAGGTTAGTGTCCCCAGGTGGGTATAATCCAAAGTCCAGATGCTCCCCTCAGAGCAACTCTATAGTAACAGTGAAACAAACAGGTGCAGGACAGGTGCGGTGGGACGAAGACTGCCTCAGCTAGGGAGCTGTACGGAGGTATCAAAAGACACAAGTAAAAATAACAGCTCATGTCATGGTAGTCTTTTATATTTTCCCCGTTAAGCCATTTTACTTTGGACTAAAAGTAAAGTAAATCCATCACTACTTTCTGATTGAGAATTGTACCCAACTCCAGAAAATCCTTTGTTAGTGTTTTATTTGGCTACTCAACTGAGATTATCTTTCCTCACTTACTATTTTCCCCAAAAACTCATTTGCTTTGTATAATTTGATTGCCTCTACAGCATCTACTCCACCCCTTCTATGCTCGGGGGATCAGGATCAGGATAGTGTTAGTCACTCTGACCTTCAGGGGTGAGTCCTGGTCAACATGACTTTCAACATGTCCACTCCTCCCTACTATAATGATTGGCTCATAGATAAGTATGTGACACAGGTCTTTCAGTTTCTGTCTAGGTTTAGGTTCTAAACAGGTCCAGACAGTGTGCAGATATAAGGCGTGGGATGGCCATATGCATTTTGCTACAATAAAAAGTGTCAATCTGGAAACAAAGTCTACTTTTACATCAGAAGGATAACAAGGAAGAGGTAATTACAGAACAGTGGAACTAGAGCCTTGATCAAACTACACCTGCGGCTGTAACTGGTCTTTTTATCTAAAAAACAATGAATCCTCTTTATTGTTTGAATCTATTTAAGTCAGATCATTTTATATCTAACTACAAAAATCATGCTAAATGATAAGCCATATATCATAATATACTGATAATTCCACCACAAAGGCCCATATGTATTTTTTCTTTTTCCTTTAAGATAAATCTTACATATGGTAAAATGCACTGATTTTTGAGTATATGTTTGGACAATGTGTATACGCCCATGTAAATGACATTTAAATCAACACTGGCGGAGATTGAAAGAATGGCTGCAAACTCCTAAGATTCTGAGATGGCCAAGTAAACCGGAGTTATCTCTCTGGATGATAAGAGGACACCTGGAGGGAAACCAAGGTAACGCAGCTTGGAGCTGGCCAACAACCAGACACATGAATGGGCCCCTTCCCTACATGATCCAGGTTATCTAGCAAGTATGTATGAGACATGTAGAAGATCAGCTGAGCTTGCCCAGAGGACAAAACCAGCTCATCAACAAAATTGTGAGCCAAATAAAGTGAGTTTTGCTTTAAGCGAAAACAAATTGATAGAAAAATATAGAACATTCCCTTCATCTTGAAAAGTTTCCTCATACCCCTCTTCTGTCAGGTCTTACCTCGCCATAAGCGATTCTTCCCATTTCTGTCACGGCAATTCATGTCTGTCTTAGACTTCATGTACATAAATTCACATACACTTTTTTCAGTCTGACTTCTCTTGCTCAACATAATGTTTTTGACTACATTTTTGTGTATTTGTTGCTTTCATTGCTGAGTAATGCATCATATGGATACTTTGTTTATCCATTATCCCAGTGCCTGGCACTCATTCAAGTGTAGTAGTTGATGCTATGAAGATTTTTATTATTTTTAATCATGACAATGACTGTGCAAAGTGGTATCGTTCCCAGTTTACTTGTTAAAAACTGAGACTCAGAAACGTTAAATTTTTTCCCCTCTAGGTTGCACAAAAGTAAGTAGGAAGACTGGGATCTTAACGTAGATCATTTGCTCTTCCAAGCCCAAGGTTGCTGCTGTGTGTCTGTGATGTATTGAAAGAAACTGAGGTTTCCTTGCACACCTACAGAAGGGCCCAGGGCGGGGAAAATGTGTTTTCAGCCTTCTTTCCAACATTAATAAGATTCATAGTTTTACATTCTAGCTTCAATGTGTTAGTTATTGCATTAGTTATTTTCTGGCCACCATGCCTCTGCTGATGTTTCCTGTTTCTTTTTTTTCTTTTGTTCAACACCTCCTCTTCCTCCTCAAAACAGTCCCTTTTCCATTGTGGAAACCCTATCCATTCTTTGTGGATAATGTAACTTATCCAAATCTTCTTGTTTAAAAAAACTCATATCGGATCATTTTTGATACTGAGAATAGCCATAACAATACACAACATTTATTAACATTTCTCCTGTACTAGGCAATGTGTTAAGTGGAATATTTGATGCACAGGGTACCCCATGAGATTGGCATCCAGATGAGTGTATTAAGGATTAGACATGTGAAATAAATCCCAGGGTCACCCAGTTATTAAGTTACAGCGTTGGTCTGCATGTTTACATCCCCTCCAAATTTGTATGTTGACAAGTTAATGCCCAATGTGATGGTTTTAGGAAGTGGGGCTTTGGGGATGTGATTAGAACATGAGGGCAGAGTCCTAATGAGATTAGTGTTTTTATAAAAGAACTTCCTCTGCCATGTGAATATATAGCAAGAAGTTGGGAGTCTACCACAGGAGAGAAGACGGCTTTCACCAGATTCCAATCATACTGGCACCCTAATCTTGGACTTTCCAGCCTCCAGAAGTGTGAGAAATAAATTTCTGGTTTCAATAAGCCACCTAATCTGTGGAATTTTGTTACAGCAGACAGAAGTGACATAAACAGTAAGATGGTGGGGTTGAACACAGGAATTCTGACTTTGAAGTCCAGATTCTTACCTACTACATGCCAGTGGGGGAGTCAATATGTTTAGTGCATTCAACATTTATTGGTAGCAAGCCTGGGGCGATTTAGATTTCTCTAGGGTTACTATATCTATCAAAGCTAGGGTAAGGGTTTAACCTGGAGTTGAAGCCTTACCATGAAGCAGAAGAAATAATTTTTGAGCCACCAGACTCATAGAGGTTGGATTACAAAACTAAGATGTTTTCAGCATGAAAACATAAACATGAAAATGATAATGAAATTGTTATTCAATTTTGAAAGAAAATGCCCTTGGTGAGAACATAGCCTAGACTTCAGGACAGAAGAAAGTCAAAGGAAATCTAGAGCGAAATAAATCTCAATGAAATTTCTGTCCCTTCCTCCCTCATGGCCCCCACCCCATCCCAAATTTACCATATACAGCATACACAGGTACACTTCTTAAATACTTAAATCACAGAAAACTATTTTTGCTGCTTCAGTCTTTACTAGTTAGTATTTCCCTCTGGTTCATCTGATTTCTTATTTTAAAGCTAATGGATTAAATATATGTAAAGAAATTTCTATAAATCAGTTTCAGACAAGTTCACAATAAAGGAAAATGTATAAAATACTGTACAAATTAGAACTTTTAGTGTTCTTTAGTTGTTCAGAAGATCTTTGTGAAATCTTTCTACTCTTTGTTTTCTACACTGTGTGAGTAGACACTTAACCACAAACATAGAAATTCAGAGTATTGTTTAATAATCCCTAATAAAAATGCCTGCCAATTTCCATTGAGTAACTGATGGATGGATATTTAACAGCTTGAAGTGTTAACATATTTTGGCATCCAATATTTTATCTGGCACAAATATGAATTCTTTGTTACAGCTACTAATTCTCTTATTTCCCATTCAGCAGTCATAAGAATAAGGTATAGTTATTATGTTAATATTTAGTATTATATATTTAATAAAAAGTTCATAGGACTGTATAAATATTACACTTGAATAAAAAATGCATGCCAGACAAACTCGAGAATGAAATGTAAGTATCAGTTGCAAACCCAAATATCCTGAGTGTGTAGTATAATGCCTGGAACATACTAATGCTCAATAATCATGTCAAAATCCAAAGGACTGTTACAGAGAGTAACAGTAAACTACATTCAAAAGAGTCCATGGTAAGCTCTCACACTGAATATTATGTCAAAGTGTGTAATATTGTATGGGTTTGAATCACCATTCTCTTACATTGTTAAATTGTGCAATAATTGAGTCTCATTGGGAAATTGCTCTGGGCCTCACATTATCTTCACTATAAAGCGGGGATTGTCATAATACTTCTTCATAGGGTTGTTATGATATATCCCAATGGCTGGCACATAGGCAATAATATACAGATACTAAACTATTCAATTTTATACTATTTCTACCTTCCTGTTTGATATCATTTCTTTTGAACATTACGCTTTTTGAAAACTGAAGGTAAACCATGCTTTTAAGGGATATCCTGTATTACTCATTTCAACCATGTTGAAATTATTTGAGGCTGCTTAGCTCTAAATAAGAACTGAAGCTTAGCCAGACTTTTGTGTTCTTATGCTTGCATTATCTATCTATCTATCTATCTATCTATCTATCTATCTATCATCTCTATCATCTATTTGTTTTTAAAAGTTTATTTACTTATTTGGAGAGAGAGAGAGAGAGCACATGCATGCACGCGCAAGTGGGGGAGTGGCAGAGAGAGAGGGAGGGAGAAAATCCCAAGGAGGTTCTGTGCTGTCAGCACAGAGCCAGACATGGAGCTCGATACCACTAACCATGAGATCATGCCCCGAACTGAAATCAAGAGTTGGATGCCTAACCGATTGACCCACCCTGGCGCCTCTAAGCTTGCATTTTTAAAATAGATTTGTCTGTCTTCATCTGTAGTTTTCATTTTTTATTTCCTTCTCAGAACCAATTATTCATTTCTTCTTTTGTGACACCACAAATTTTTAAAAGAAGCCACTTCTCTTGCAATCTCTATCTGTACATATCAGGTAAGGATCCATCCGGCCTTGCTCCAAACTTTCTTTCCCTTTGGCCACCATGTTTGTTTCATATCTGTGCCCAGGGCCAACTAGAATTAAGAACAATCATTCATACTATTTTGTGTGTGTGTTGGGGGGGAGCTTGTAGGAACAAAGTGTATACTTTTTCTTTCTGTTTTTATTGAAATTGAAAAAAAATGTGACTCCAGGTGTTGGAGGCACGTGGAAGCAGAAGGTGAATGGGAAAAACTGAGTCCTGGTCTCTGAAGTCCCTGTGACTCAGGTCCACAAGGAGATGAGTCATAAACCAATAGGTTCTCTTTGCTTAAGTCAATTTAATTAATTTTTCTGTCACTTGGAACCAAGAGAAAATAAAATGATAATCTACCCGGAATTAGGTTACCAGTATTCTTTCTTATTTTATCAGTGTCCTTGTCTCTTCCCAACAGTCCTCAAAACACCCCACTAATTTGCTACTATTAATCAGCTCTAGGCTTAGAAATGAAATAACGTTTGTTACTATTTTATCCTAACATAAATCAATAGGCTCTGAGAAGTCTTGACAGTTTTGCAGCGTGTGTATTTAATCTATTAGAAGCATTCTATTTTTTTAACTTTTTTTTTAGAATTTTGGCTTTATTTCGGAAAGTTCATGCTGCTCGATCATAACATATTGCTGTAGAATGTAGGTTTGTAGAACCTAGCATCAAATCTCTCAGACCTATCACTGAAGAGTGCTATATATTCGAGAAAGTTACCTATTACTTCTTTCTATCAGTCTCTTATTTTGCAGAGTGGAGATAATAATTTCAACATGGTTGAAATGAGTAATACAGGTAAAGCACTTAGAACAGGGCATGGCATATAGTGGCTGCTTGTTAAATCTGCTACAAACTTTTAAGCTAATTTCTAAGTTGATGAGATACTTCCAACTATTCAAATGATGATTATTGACCCAGGCATTCTCTTCATAGATTTTTTTTCCTTACTAAATGTTTATTTTAGGTTATTTCACTTTTTTCATTTACTTCACAGGAGAGAGGGTCAGAGAGAAAGGGGAAAGTGTAAATAAATATTACTCTTTGTTGCCTAGTTTGGTATCAGACATGGATCTCAAAAGAGGCTAAAGCCTTTCGTTTCAATGAGCCTTCAGAGTCTGGATTTTCAGTAGTATATTCCTTTGTTCCTGTGATTCCTCTGTGTTTAAAACTTTATTTTCCTGAAAATACTATAGAAGATCATTTTACTGGATATTTAAATTTTCTAGAATGATAGTGACTGAGGTAACTCCTGATTTCATATCCATTTAGACATACCTATAACTTCAGAGGAGTTATATTTCTCAGCATTCTAATCGTTTAAGTATGCCTTAAATGCATAAGCTTTTCTTGTCAATCTTCCTGTTTTATGGTCTCTCCAATTCAGTCCTGCCTTCCCCACATGGAAGACAGCTAAGAAACCTGCTCAGATTTCCTTTCTTCAACCTCCCTGCTGCCAGCTTCCCTACTCCCCTCTATCCCAGAGGAAGCCAAGAGGCTGCTCAAATTTCCTTTATGGGGGATGTGTCCCACCTGGCTTCTTCCTCTCCTGTTGGGCAACAGGTGGTTATTTTTGTACCATCAGCGCTCCCTACCCCTGGCTGTTGGAATTCATTCCCAGTGGAAATGTAGACATTTGAGTTTCTTCCAGACTTCAATGGGTAAATTGCCAATTTCCATTTTATGAAAATAATTTTCTTTTGATGGAATAATCTTTTTCCTAAACCATTCCATTAAGCCAAGAAAACTGGATTTTAGTCATACTTAAAGGCTGAATTAGTGATTGATCTGTTTGTTGCCTCTTTTAAGAGTTTCTTTCAAAAGGTCTCCACACATATGGATCATATCAAATTAACCAATGAGCAATGGAATCAGAATTCTGACAACCCCATTTTTTAGCCACGTTGCATCATGGATTTCAGTGTCCTTTCCTTTACTATTATTTCTGAGTTTGAAAAAATCTAATGAACCACAATATCTAAGGTTAGAAAACAGGATTATATACTTAAAAAATATTCACCCCAGGTAACAATGAACATTAGTTAGGTATGGGAGCTACTGGACAAAACAGTATTTTAGCAATGGAAAATAACAATGTTTAAAATGTGAGACTAAGGAAATGGAAAGGGGAAAGGAATGCCCCCTTTTCCCCCAAAAAGAGAAAATGAAAGCTAAAGTACAATATGATCAAAATGACAAATGACCTTACCAATATATACCAGGTATGAATTTTTGCCAGCAGTCTCAGGAATGTGAGAAATGACACATGTTTTTTTAAAGACTTATCAAACTGGATTTTACTCTGAGATCTTATTTTGTCAATCTCTCCAAAACATCAGTTTCTGTTATGGGAAATTATCCCCCGCCCCTTCCTCAAGAGTTATACAAAGCCTCATATGATCTGATACAGAGTAGAATATTCTGGATGGCCTCTCAATTCTTGGTTCTTGTGGGTCATCACTAATGGGCTCTCCATTCTAGTCTTCATAGTGACTGTGCATCAGGAAGCACTCTGGCTGCCTCTGTACTTTTGAGCATTGGATTCTTGGCTTTACCTGGAAGTCCCATGCCTAATGTACACAAAACCCCTCTCTGAGGGTATGTCACTCACTTATCAAGCTCTAAGCATCAGCAAGAGGCCAGGACTTGGAGCTGCTACTCAGTTTCTGCCAACGACTCTCCTTCCACAATTTCAGGTAATCTCCCTGTCCTTACTCTCTGATCATTCATACATCCACCCAATGATCTGCCATCCTTTGACAGTTCTTACCCTCACAATGTGGTATGAAATCTGTGTACATATAAGATTAAAACAGCTTTCATCAACCTTTTCATTGTTAAGGAAAAAGGAATTTTGGTGGGAAACAAAGGACAGAGCAGTGTAATGGAAATAACATCAGCTTGAGAGCTATACACAATGGAGTTTACAATCGGAAATGGCCACTTGCAAGCAAGGGTATGTCTGAGTATAATTCTCTCATTTCTAAAATTAGAACAGTAACACTCACCTGCTCTAGAGGGAATGTTGCAACAGAGGTAATGTATGTAATACACCTGGCCTAGAACAATGGCTCTCTCATTCTTAGGTTACTAATGGTTGACATGAAGCTGGGTGGACCATTATGAACAAGAAATGAACTTATATGAGTCTTTAGATGATACCCTCAACCAAGAGAGCTTCATGCTTTTGAGTGTATGAATCTAATTCCCCCTCTTCATCAGATATCATTTTTCTATTCTTTCATTCAACAAATGTCTTTGCTTAAGATAAATCATATCCCTTGCTGTATTCTATGATTTTAATAATATAAGCTAGTACAACCTGTGACAGATTTTATATGGAGGTGTGTGTGTGGTGGGGGACGGCAGCCAGTAACAATGAAGTATGTTGACTGCTAAGACAGATGTTGTAAAGGAAACCTTATATCCACGGGACAGCAGTCCAAGCCTGAGTGTTGGAGAGATGTGATATCTAGACCAAGAGATCACCACCTTCTATCTTATCAATTAATAGACTATTTGTTGCTTAGCTTTCTTTCAAGGGGCAAAAGGTCTCCCAGTTATTTGGGTCACACTTTAGAACACAATAATTGCTTTTGTCAAAATTCTATTCCTTTGATTAATTTACATTTAGTTGCTTCAGGGAAAAGAATAAAAGAGAAAAAAAAAAAGAAAAGAAAAGAAAAAAGAAAAAGCAAGGCAAGGCAAGAAAAAGGCTCTGATGTCCACGTTGATAGTGTCTCATAGCCTTTCTTCTCTTAACTTGCCTATTAAAAAGATTAAATAAGTGATTTTTCCTTGCTTATAATATACCCAGGTTATGCTATATCCAGTTTAAACTGGGTATATTTTCTTCAAACAAAAGCCTTACTGGGGTAGTAAATATTTAAATAAAAAAAACCCAGATGTGTTCCTGTTAATCAAGAGCTTCTCAGATTTTCTCCACCCTCTTCCTACTATTCTTACCTAACACTCCAGAAATCCCCAGACAAACCCTAGGTTAGCTAGGATAAAGTATGACAGGTCTAGGGAGACACTAGGCTTTCTTCAAGGGAATTATGGTGAAGAAGTGATTCAGAAGTTGCCATACCTGAAACTCAGGAGGATGGTCAGGATGAAGTTTCAAATTATTTCCAATAGTAACAGTTTACAGATAAATTATGCTTTACTGAGATCTGAACACCTTTTATTCAGAACAGTTTTTCTTGCATTTCAGTGATGTTTCTTGGGTCACTAAGCTTGAAAACATGTCGATGCCACTGGAAAATGATATAAAACATTTCCCGACAGAACATGAAGAGAGAGTCCGATGGCATGGTCTCACCAATCTTATTCTTGGGGAAGAGCATGTAAACTCTGTGTTTCTTCTTGCTGTTCTTTCAAGATTTGAAGTTTCTCCTTTCATATTTAGGGATTTGAAAAGGTCAGTATTCAGTAAAAGGGGAAAGATTTGGCCATATTTTGCAGAACTCGCGGGTGAAAGAGAGAGCAAGCAAGAAAGTTTCCAAGTGGTTGCACGGATGAGCTATTATTGTGTGGTGTACCCACTTACAGCTGGTAGTAATCACCCCTCAACATCACACGGTTATTTTCCGGTATCAAATGCGAACACATGTGAGCCTTTCCCTTCAAGGGCACTTTTTATTCATGTTCTTGAATATAGGTTATCACTGTGATCCCAACCCACTTTTATTAGAGTCTGTTTTTAATCAAATGAAAGGTCTTTACTGGAGACTATTTCTTGTGGGTAAGAAAGTGAACCCATTGAAAAATTAATAACAGAAACTTCTTTGAGAATTCATTTAGTTTACCTTCGTTTGGAAAACATGGGTTTGGGAATGTATGTTTAGAAGCTGTTTATTCATAAGTGCCATACATACCTGTTCATAGCAATGCAGAGTTAGCAGCTCAAAAAAGCAATTCTCTTGGAGAAGACTATCATTTATCTTATATTAAAATGCTCTTAATTAGCTCAAAGGTAAAGGGTATTTTGGCCTCAATTCCATTTATTTTCAGGACATTTACAAGCAATTCTTTAGGATGTACTTCAGGACAATGTCAAAATGATTCTCTAGGGACATATTTACTTCCTACTCTCTGGAATCTGTGACTATCACTTTGTATGGAAAGAAGAGGGAATGTTTCCTTTTGTAGCAAAAGATGTGATTAAGTGAAGGATCTTCAAGAGGAAGCACATAGGTGGGATCATCTGGCAAACCTTCAAGGCCACCACTACTGTCTTTATAAGAAAGAAGGAGAAGGATATCAGATAAAGATCCACGGAGGAGAAAGTGATCCAAAGATGGAGCGGAGAGAGATGCATCCACAATCCAAGGAAAGCCAACAGGCAACAGAAGCTGACAGGGGCAAGTTAAGAATCCTCTCCCGGGGCCTCTGGAGGGAGGGCAGTCCTGCCAAACTCCTGATTGCAGGCTTCTGGCCTTCACAATTCTGAAAGAATGAATTTCTTCTGTTCTAAAACATCAAGTTTGTGTGTCATTGTTATAACAGTCACAGGGAACACTTTTAGTTATTTCAAAAAAAAAAAAAAAAGAGAGAGAGAGAAAAAGAGAAATGAAGCTGCCCAAGGGAAGTTTTATGTGAAATGCCAAAGTGCCTTCTAGCCTCTAAGAGTTGTTGACTGGTTTTTATTTTTAGGCTTTCTATCGGTTACATTCATCCTTAATTCATTTTGTTCACCAATCCCCACGTTGCATTATTCTTGAAGCAGGTCTTCCGGTTATGGCCATAAATGAGGTACAGATCTGATTTGCTTGGATGAGTCTGAGCCTGTGGCTCAAATTCAATGTTGCCCTTGTCATCTGAGTTCCTGGATATTCTTTTTCTCTATTTCCATTCATCATACGTATGTTTATGCCTCAGCAATAATAGTAAGCCTTGCAAGAAGCATGATTAATTAATAAGTTAGGCATGTCCCTTGCCTTTGCGGAGTGTGCAGACCAGCGAACGAGTAAAATAAAAAGAAAATTTGCAATCCAGCGAGGAAATGTTTATCCACTGTACAGGAAGCTGTGTTATTCTGATCAAGTTTTATAATAATTATTTTATGGAATTCTTTCAAAAGCTTACTGCAAAAAGGGTATTGATTGGAATCCATGCATATAACACTCGTGTGTGTGTGTGTGTGTGTGTGTGTGTATAGATATAGCCACAAACATGTATCTTGGATTCTTAATATTTTTTTTGTTCTTTCACTGAAAAGAAGAAAAAGAAACTGATTACAGGACTATAAATGCACATTTCTAGTGCTCAGGCATTAAAAGTGCTAACAATTGTTTAATTTGAAGGCAAAAATTAAAATTCCAGTACCTCATGCCAAACTTGTCAAGTCTTCCCAGGGTAACATAGCAAGTGCTAAGGAATGCCTTAGAATTTACTTCTTGCTTTAAGTTTCAGGTACCAGCATCTTTTCTTTGTAACACTATTCCTAATGTAGAATGTTTAGAAAGAACTTCATTGTTTCATTACTAGGCTGTCAACAGACCTGTACTAGCCATTTGCTAAATGTTGAAAAATAAAGCAAAATCAGGTGCAAAGCCTGACAAGAGAAGCCTGATGAAGAAGATGGATATTAAAACAGACTCCTTTCTTTGTAGAGCATCTTATGAAATCACATGAACCATAAGAAATAGCCAATATTGAATTATTTTTGACCTACAAAAACTGTGATTTCATATTGTTCAGTACAATAATTAGTGGAGACTTGGCAGCTCACAGGTGAATTTATTTGGACTTAGTGTAGTGTGCCAAATCTGGTAAGTTTATTCAGGCCAGTTTTCAGTTTGTTTCAATCATACTCACCAGAAATGAGTGGTTCTATTTTTTTCTCAGAGGTACATATAGACTACATCGGATTTTTGCAGAATGCCTCTAAGAAATATTTGACTTCTATTAGGCTGCAGTTTTACCAAAAGAAGACATTCTTCTCATATAATTAAGTTCCCTCATACTCTAGACCAGAGATTGACAAACTTTTTTTTTATGAAGAACCAGATAGTATATATTTTAGATGTATAGGTCATATTGTCCCTGTAGTGATTACTCAACTCTGCCATTGCAGTGCAAAGAAACCATAGATGATGTGTAAGTGAATGAGCATGGGTGGGTTCCAATAAAACTTTATTAATTTACACTGAAATTTGAATTAAAATATTTTGGTATTTTATATATTGATAATTTTTCAATTGTTAAAAAATGTAAATCCATCCTTAGTTAATGGGTCATACAGCAGCACGCAGAGAGTCATAATTAGCCCATGGCTGTTTTGTTCATGCTTCCTCAGGAAATACACTCGCCAAAATGTTTAGAAAAACTCTTTGTAATATTCTTTGGGGTCCGTGAAGCATTAGGCTCAATGGACGAGTCAAGAGAATCTTTCAAGTTTAAATGTCCCAGAATCCTACAACTTTAAATGTCTATTGGGAAGGCCTCCACAAATGTCATTATTCTAATATTCAGCAGGTTCTGTTTTTAGAAAGAAGATGCCCTTTATTCTCCAGAAGATATTCTCAGCAGTACTGTATACTAACTTACTGGAGCAAAAGGTAACCATATCAGAGAAGAAACTAAACCAAGGGAAATTTCATTTCCTCTCTAGCAGAGAAATACCAGGCAGGGTCAGGTTTTTCACCTCCATTCATCAACACCTGTTCCAGATGAAGGTAGTGCTTTGAGGGTCAAATAGAACAGAGCACTGGGCATCCCCATTGAGATCCAAAGACTTCCTCATGAGCTGGTTTCCTCGTTTTGGAATTCCTAAAAGAGATTAACTTGCTTCTTTCTTTTCCTCTGTCGTTTTAACTATTAATATCTACTGAACAATCTTTCATTTTGCCAGCTATAATCACAAACAGCCACAAGGTTGGACAGTTTATGCCCCTAACTTACAAAGGTTTCATTGAGTGATTGATTTCATGTCTGGAAAAAAAAAAAAGAGAGAGAGAGAGAGAGATCCCACAAGGTGTAAGTAATTGGGTGTGAGCAATCCCTGTTCTTCAGGAAAATGAGCACTTCATTCTGAGCTGGAGATTGGCCAATGGAACAACGATTTGAGGACATTTTTTCATCCTCTCCTTCCTAAGCTAACTGCTCTTTCCACACTAGATAATTGAAGTTTTCTCATTCATCCCTTTCTGAAAATTGAGCTGTTTGCAAACCTATGCTGCTTTATGGGGGCTGGTTGGGAAGAGAAGGGAATAGGGTTATTTTATCCTACTTCAAACAGAATAAAGTGATTTCAACAAACAAGGAACTTTAATGCACAGTCGAATCTTTTTTCTTTAATGTGGAAAAAGCCCAGGCATACATTATTGGTTTGAAAATAGTTAAAAATTATAAAATGCATTCTTAGTTAATGGGCCATAAAAATATGCAGAAGGTCATAATTAGCCCACGGATGATAGTTTACCCTGCTCTATTCCATGTAGAGTCATTTGCTTTTTTGCCAAAGTGGTGGGTTGTAGATTTCTATATAATATGGACCTCAGAGCTATGGTGCCTGGTTTGATTCAAAAAAGATTCCTTCCTCTCCCTGTGCCTCAGTTTCCTCATCTGTAGAATGGGGTATTAAGAACAGGCTATTCTGAGAACAAATGAATTCATGTTTCTTTGTACGGTTTGCCTCATTTATTATTACTGTCCCAGATATCAATGTCTCTATTCCCTGAATTCCACCCACTGAGTTCATTCTGCTTGGGATGAATATTAGCCCTTGGAAAATCAGCTTCTGCTTAACTCTTATTGGTTTTCTACTCAAATCCTATAGTCTAAATCACAGATGTGATTAGCTCTGATCTCAAAAGGCTACAATCTCCCATTTCTGTGCCTTTATACATATTCTATTCCATCAGCTTGGAAACCCGCTTCTCTCTCTTCGACTTGTCTGAAAACCAAATTCCTAGATGCTTGGATAGCTTCTCTTTGCAGAAGACATTGCAGCCTTCACTCTTTGTTCCGCATTCTAAGTCTGATGTCTCTGGGCTGTGTGCTGACTTCTTGAGAACTTACATCACGTTGTCTGTTTATCTGCTCTCAGGGTTTCCATGCTGCTACCTCTTCACAGCAAAGGGCTGTTTCTCCTTAGCTGGGATCCCTTAGCTTAACGTTAGGTCAGAATTAAGAAGTGAACTCTTTAACGTAATTGACCAGTTAAAAAAAAGATTAAAAATGACAGAACAAATGAGAATCATAGAAAAATCTTGGAGAGATTTTCTTGTTTACACTTAGCCTTATACACTTAATCGAGGGCAACAGAAAGTCTCCAGCCAGGAGGAGACTTGGCGGTTTATCATGTGCTGCTCAAGATTCCGGTACTTAGATTCTTGCCTCACTACATTTGGTCCTGTTCTTTTCCTGATAATTGCATTCAGTTATGTCCCATGCCTGGGTTTATGTCACAAGAAACTCAACAGAAGCCGAGGAAATGCAGGCATAAGATAGCTTCTGGGTACAACTGCCTTTTGGACTGCCTCGATGGTTTTATCAGGAGACAGCCAAGAGGCAGCAAGAGTTACAAATGAGGTGATATGAATATAAAATTAAACCAGCAAACACATTCTTGTTCCTGTAACACCAACAAGTCAAATCTGAAACTGGTGTTACTTGCATGAAGCTGGGAATATCCGTGCATCAGGATGAAGCGTAACTAGACCAGAGTTAGAAAACTGGGTTCTTGTCTTGACGTGTCCACTCCCTGGCTGTTTCAAGTGCACCGTGCCATCCTTTTATTCCCAGGTTTTGCATGTGGACAGCAGAGTTGGTTACACTGAGATCTGATATGCTTTCCCAAGCTAAATCCTGTGTTCCTACCCTGCATCTGTGGGGAATTGTTCCCCTTGGGAAGCTGTGGAGTAGCGATTTGGAGGGAGAGCACTTCAGCAAACAGGATTGTTTCTAGTTTTAAAAGGCCCATAGGAGGGGCATCTGGGTGGCTCACTCGGTTAAGCGTATAACTCTTGGTTTTGGCTCTGGTCTTGATCTCACCATTTGAGGGTTCGAGCCCCGTGTTGGGCTCTGCACTGACAGCGTGGAGACTGCCTGGGATTTTCTCTCTCCCCTTCTCTCTCTACCCCTCCTCTGCTTGCACTCTCTCTTTCAAAATAAATAAATAACATTTTTTTAAATGCCCATAAGAAGCGTAAAGAAGGCCCTGAGAGCCTGGCAGGCATTCTCCAGAACACACATTGTCTAAAATTTTAGTTTGGATATGTTTCATTCCCTTAAACAACTACAGGACGGGATCTATTGTAATCGCTCCTCAGAAGAAAGTCTCCTAGACCTTGTTTCTGGTTCTTTTGTAACAGCTCATTCATTGCAAGTTAGCCAGCAGGACTTCTGTAACTGAGAGACTGCTATAAAGCAGTTGTCCAAGGATGATGTATATAATGACAAGCCGCTGGTGGGATTCAGTTCCAGAAAATGGGCTCAAATGAGTTTAACTGAAGTTTCCCATCTTCTGATAGAGAGCCTCTTGTTCATGCTGAATACAGTGTTCCTTGCTCCTCACCCCTTAATCCTGGGCCCCAGAAGCCTAGGCATGGTGAAAAAGTAATCATAAATTAAAGGAGATGACATTTACGTGTCTATTTAATTGAACTCTTATAATCAGCCCATTTCTTCTTTTACTTAGGGGATGCTGTTCCTGCCCTTTCTCTGATTTTACACTTTCTGTGTCCTTCCAAAGTCCACTGTGCTCATATATCTGGCTTTCCCAGAAGTGACCATTACATTTACCCCTATCTCCCCGAGACACTCATCAAGTTCCCAGCTTTGAACTCTACTCTCTCTGGACTCTGCTATATGAACAAACTAGTTAAGGTTAAATTATCAAAGCAGATAGGAGTATAAGGCATCACATTTCATAAATATCAACAGCATTTTATTTTTTATTTTTTAAAATTACTTTTGAGAGAGAGCGAGCACAAGCAGGGGAAAGGTGGGGGGGGCAAGAGAGAGAGAGACAGAGAGAGAGAGAGAGAGGATCTGCAGCAGCTCTGTGCTGACAGCAGACAGCTCCATGCGGGGCTCGAACTCACAAACTGAAAGATCATGGCCTGAGCCAAAGTCAGATGATTAACAAGCTGAGCCACACAGGCACTCCTTGACACCATTTTAATGAGAATAAACCATGGCTATAATCTGTGGGCTAATGTCTGGTAACATCAAACAATCAAATTCACAGGTCTACACTCTGCCTTCAGTAAACTTGGCCCTGTCCCTATGTTCTGTGCTGTGACCTGAGGCCTTCACTGTTTTGGAGCTCCATCCACCTTTGCAGACATTTACTACCATGACAAGGAAAGGATTTTTTTCTTAAAAAAAAAAAGGGTATATCATATAAGATCACTTATACTGATATAAATTAGCCCGAGTCAAGATCTTAAATCTTTGCACCTCATCCTTGCTTTCTTCTCTGCCCTTACCCCTCCATTTTTGCAATTTCTTGGCACTATGTTTTATGAAAACATTCTTTGTACTGAATGTGTTGAGAGGGATGAAGACTCATTCCAATCGGGCTTCTGATATTGTCAAGAAACAAAATGTCCCTACACCCTAACTTCTCTGCTCTGTAATCATCAAAATTATTAACAAATGTCAGCAGAGAGCACCCTCATTCAGTTGGATAGAATCTGAGAGGTAGAGCAAACAAAAATAAAACGTATTGCATTTGGACAACTCAAACTTATTTGAAACGTTCCAAATGAATTAATTTGTACAGAATTTTTCTTTTAAAAATAATATGTTCAGTTCACCCTAAATAAATGGTATTAAACTTATTACTCTTGTAGAGAAAACGAGAGATAAAATTTCAAGTTCCAATTTATTCTTAAGAGATTTGAATCACCAGACAGATAGTAAAGGAGTTGATTCGAATATATTTGGCAGAAAAGAAAGGCTTTGTAACCCACCCCCCCATGTGCTTGCAGTTGCGAAACTGCGGAACGAATGAATGGGAGGGTACCTCTTCTTGGGATGAGACACCATCATGGTGACGTCTGGATTGGATGAACTATTCCAACTGAATGTTCACTCCCTGACTGAAGCAGAAGCAGGGACATGGTCAGATTATAAACACTTAGCTCAGAAGAGAAGTCCAGAGAAACCTTAGGGTCCCTAGCTACCCTTTTAGAATTCACTGTCAGTCACCATGGGATTGATAGGGAAAGTGGGGAAGGGTATCTAAATTTCCTTATAAAATTATGTCCTCTTCCTCTTGCTGGCTGACTCTTGTAGAAAGAAAGAAAAAAAAGTGTGTAACAACAGCAAAGGGACCACACCCTGACATTTTATTTCACCAGATTTCATAGCCAACTTGGGACTGGTGAAAAATAAAATTTCAAGTCAAGTTACACTCTGGGTCGTTTTGTGGCAGTTTGCTCTTATGTGGCAAATAAATAATATGGATGTGAGAGGCAACATGTCTGTTGTTTCTGATTTTTAAGATACAAAATAAACCAACATTTTGGTCAGCATGAACTTTATCAGGGTCAATAATTTTCGTTTCCCAGGGGAAGCTTGAATAACACATTCACAGCTAGACCTTTAGCCTTTGATACAGACTGTCAGGATTTCCCTAGGCTTTGAGAAAATACATGTTTCTCTACCAATCTACCTTATTTTCCTTAACATATTGATGGGTCTAGGTCATTTCTTTGTAGGCTCCAGACAGCACATTACAATATAGTTAAGCAGTACATGTATAAATTCCTCATTCTAATTAATAATCTAAAAGATAATTCCCATTTACACTTTCTTTGGTCTGGTTTGAATAAAAATCATAGCCAAATTGGTATTCATTTATACATATATTTCTTCAGCATCCATTGATTCAGTGTCTGCTATGCTTTAAGAATATTTTAGACACTAGGGCTACAGTGGTGAAATTTAAATTCTGGATGCAGAAGCTTGAAATGGTGATGGGAGGTAAACGACAAGCTTACACTGAGAGGTCAAGGAACACCTCTCTGAAATCAGAATGACAAGAATCAGAGTCATGGGAAGAACATTCTTGCTGTAACAAATAACTTAAAGCAGAAGTGGACTTGACATGGTGGCATAAATGAAAGAAGACCATTGGTTGGAAAAGCATTGGACAAGGGGAGGGGCGTGACATGAAGGCAGAAGCAGGGGACAGGTCACTTAGACCCTTGTGAGGATAGTGATATGCTTTTATCCTGAAAAGCCACTGGAAGGTTTTCAATTTATAAATAATGATGCAGTGTTGTCATCATCATGAGGCGTTCTCCATAGGACATTACTCTGAAATATAGCTCTCCATCGATATATAAGGCAACAGATTAAGTATGTAAGTAAGGTTCATGACTTTGAAATAAGAACTTTACAGTGGAAGACAAAAGTCTATTTTTATGTTTATATGTAAATACTGATTGGAAGGAGAAGAATTAGAAAAAATTGATGCATGGGTATCAGAGCACATAAATGATGACTCTTCATGGAGTCACAGCTACGTGATAGAATTGGAAGTAACAACCCTAAAAAAACAATGAGCAACCATATTAAGACAAGGTTGTCATTGACAAAGGGATTTTCCTGAAATGACAAGATGAGCGGTCATCGAGATTCTTCTGGGTTTATCATGATATTGGGCCAAATAATTGGTCACTATGGTTGAATGATCTCTACAGAGCAAGCCAAATAAGCATCCCTGAGTTAAGGATGAATAGTTTGATGGAAAAAGAAAACTTTGGCTTCAGGTACAGATGTTTTATCAATGTAACACCAATCAAGCAGATATTGTGAAATAAGCTGTATATACTCTGTAACTTTTATGGAGTTAAAGACCCTGGATTTCCAAGACAAGAAATATTTTAAATAAATAGTCTTATATAAAGAGTGGGGTAAGCTGTGGGAGCTTCAGATAAAAAGTGATCTCGCTTCTAATTCCTCTTGAGTAATTTCAGATTTTTAAAATTTAAGTGTTTCCTGTTCAGTAGTTCTTTGGCCTACATTTACATTGCCACTATCATCATCTATTTCATTATTAACGAAGAGAAGTCCGTGAAACTTCATGGTAAATGACACACATGTAGTAAATGTTAGCTTCCCTCCTTTCTTGTGTAATCATATCCTTTGGTTAATTTGGAAAACCATTAAGTGTGATGTGCACAGATCGGCCCAAACTTGTATTTTATAATCCTTTTGATTTATAATGAAAAGGACTATTGATACACTGGCACTGTTTGGTAACTCTGCCTGCTCACAAGCTACCCACCATCCACATGTTATGTGTTATCCAAAGTGTTATCTTTGCCTGGAATTATTTTTTCTTTTGAATTAAGTAGTCAATCCAAGTTTTCTCCTTACCTGTGGTTTATTTGTGAGCAAAACTTCAAATTTATTCATTTTGAACTTATCTTCTAATTTCTTGTAGCAATTACTTTCAAGACAAACATAACTAAGCAGAAGTTGAAAACAATGTAAAGAAAAAGAAATTGAAAACAATGTTATCAGACTTTCGTACAGTAAAATGGAATGAGTCTTCTTCCTACTGGTTTCTGTGGAGCAAATTGATGTTTTATGTTTTAACTTAGTTGATTTCTATTTCTTATATAGTTTGTTTTTCCAATTAAAAAGTACATAAAAACTTTGTTTCTTTTAACTGAACAATGTTGGTCTAAATTATAAAGAAACTACTTCAGTTTTCAAGTTCACTTTTCTAATTTGAATATATCTAATATATGAACAAACATATTTTTTAAAATATCCTTTGCTGTCTCTCATGATGGTTCCCAATCATGGGGTCATGCATTCTTCAAAACTGTACTACTAAATTTCCACCACTTGATGGGTTTATTTTTGGTGTAAATAAGAATATAGCCCATTAGAGCAATATTTGCTAGATGTAATGTACGGCTGAAGATCAGATGGTAGATCACCTTTTTAGTAGAATATGCAATAATTTGAGTTCATGAGCTTACAAGAGTACCATCTGCCAAATCAGCACAAACTGTGCTCAAGCTGTGAGGTATATTGAACAAGTGACCAAATGAAGAAATGAATACTTTTATAGCTTTGGTTTTTTGTTGTTGTTGTTGATTTTCAACTTTAAATCCCTTTATGTATGCTGGGTTTTCAAAACCCAGTATTTGAAAACAATCCAGGAACACAAAAAAGCATTGTCCTTTTCTCTATTATTGTATCTTCAGTGACCTACCAAAAACTTTGATATTTAACTCAAAAGAATGTGTAGTGATATAGCGTTTTTCTGAAGGTAGACAGTGATTTTATCACTTCAATACATAATCTTATTATTAAAGTCCTACGTTATTACAGTTAAATGCAGACCTGTTACATTTATTAAGAACTTCCAGTCATTTTCCTGATGCATTTTTTATTATTATTAGTTTTTATTTTTAGAGAGAGAGCTGATTTTTATACTTTTTTCTGTACACATAGACTGTACTTAAAGATACAGATAAAAGTGGTCCTCTCATTTCTTATGCTCTTCCTTTCTCCTAGATATTTCTCTTTAATAAACTTTATGCATAATTTATTTGAAGAAATACACATTTTACCTATTACAGGGTATATTTTTTTCTTAAGATAAAACATTTATGTTACCACCAGGACAACAAAGTTTTCTCTTCATTATATTTATCTGCTGGGAGAATGGATTTCTTAACTTAGTTTGCAGGTGATGATTAGCTTTTTCAATAACAAAACCACTGAGCCAAATTGTCACTATTTATGGAGCACTTTTGTACAGGACTATGTGTTAGGCTTCTTACACACATCCTCACAACTCTTACGATACATATCTTTCCCTCTACTTCACATACGAGCGACCTTTGCTCCAAGAGGGGAAGTGGACTCAGCTGAGGTTAGAAAGTTGGTAAGTGGAATTAGAATCAAGATCCATCTTGCCTCATAGTCTATACTTTTTACAGTATAATATACTGTTTACCTGTAACCTAAGTTGACTAGATAATAAATAATTACTGATTGTTTGTATGCTCTAGCACATCCCTCATTGGATTATAGGATAATATTTGATTCTAATGAGTAGACTGCAATTATATGTTTTAGGAAAGATAGTTGATGCTGCCATAAGTCTCTTACAGTTATAAATTTTGTAGTAACATAAACCAAGAAAAATTTCACAACATGTAATCCCATGCTAAAGTTTATGTTTTGTCCAAATATTTAAGTCTGTCTCTTAAATATTTTTTTTACTTATCATCTATTTGTTACATATTCTGGCTACCAGAATTTTTAAAAGAAATATTGAAAACATAACCACCACAGGGGTGGCTCAGACATTTGAGCAGCTGACTCCTGATTTTGGCTCAGGTCATGATACCAGGGTCGTGGGATCAAGCCCCGCATTGGGCTCTATGCTGAATGTGAAGGCTGCTTGGGATTCTCTCTCTCTCTCTCTCTCTCTCCATCTCTCCCTCTGACCCTCTCCCCAGCTTGGGATTGCTCTCTCTCTCAAAAAAGAATCCATAAAACAAAACAAAACAAACAAAAACATAACTACCACAAAGGTGGTTGTCTCCCACTGAATATTATTTTTATTTTTATTGAATAGACAGGTGGCACAGGAACATTTCAAGGCTGAGCTCTCAAAAAGAGCCAGGGCGCCTGGATGGCTCAGTCTGTTAAGCATCTGACTTCAGCTCAGGCCATGATCTCATGGTTTGTGAGTTCGAGCCCTGCACCGGTGTCTGTGCTGACAGCTCAGAGCTTGGAGCTAGCTTTAGATTCTGTGTGTGTGTGTGTCTCTCCCTCTGTCCCCCCACCCCCAATCCCCGCTCGCCTTCTGTCTCTCTTAAAAAGTAAATAAATAAATATATACGTGTGTGTGTGTGTGTGTGTGTGTGTGTGTGTGTATCAGAGCCAAGAGATTTGGAATATATCTGATTTTCTTCAATTTCAAGCATTTTACCCATTGTGAAATAAACTTAACTATGCTACATTTTTTAACCTAAAGTCAAAATGGAAATCCTTCCTTACACTTGATTGATTAGGTTTCAAATACTTTCATACACAATTCTACATATTTCTAAATTCAAACAAGAAGTGTTAGCTAATTTCCCTTAGCATACACACAGAATACATAAATTACAGTATACACTTACTCAAGAAATTAAATGAAAACAATTAAATATATAATATATAATTATTTAGTCCAAGCAAAAAAATATATATATAATTACTGTAGTGAAAAAATATATAAATATACAGTCAGTCGAGTAAGAATTTAAAAAGTTAAATTTTAAGTTTGAGTTTAGTACTTTTCTTATGGATGCTTCTTTTTACCAACTACTACTAAATGTTTCCTTTTATCTAAATTGGAGGTTAAATAAAAATAAATTTAACTATTTTTCTAACTAAAATACTTTCTATTCTTTATGTTCAAAAGCTTCTAATACTTATACGTAACCCTTGAGCCATATGATCCTTGGGTTAGCTCTGTGCCTGTATTGCAGCTTTGTACAAAAATTTCTGTATAAGCTGCTCTTCTGCCTTTAGTTACTCGATATTTACAGAAGTGTTCTTCTGTTCATATTCTAATAATAGGCCCAGTACAGCCACTTGGCATGATAGTGGTTTGGGGTTGATAGTGACCAGAGCTATAAGCTATGTGGTCTATTCTTTCTTTCCTCAGGAAGTAAATAATTAAATTATTTAAATAATTTTTTTCTAGGGACACAGAATTATTTTTAGGTGACAAATATTCTTGAATAATTATAAGAACTAAAAATACAAAAAATAAATTTATGGGATAATCCTACCATTTCTATAAAATGAATTTATAAATAGATTTTTAAGTGAGATTTTTTTTATTCAATAAGTGTTAAATAGCATAAACCCATGGCTCTTAGCCAAGCTAAGGATGCATTTATGTAATAAATAAGAATCACCATGAACTCCTTTTCTAGGTCTTGTCTTATGTCATGGCCTTTTTCTCTAAAAAGTTCTCTGTGTGTACTACGCTAAGCAAAATAAGTCAGTCGGAGAAAGACAAATATCATATGATTTCACTCATATGTGGAATTTAAAAAACAAAACAGATGAACATAGGGGAAGGGAAGGAAAAATAAGATAAAAACAGAGAGGGAGGCCAACCGTAAGAGACTCTTAAATACAGAGAACAAACTGAAGTTTGATGAAGGGGTGTTGGGTAGGGGAATGGGCTAAGTGGGCAATGGGCATTAAGGAGGGTGATTCTTGGGATGAGCACTGGGTGTTATATGTAAGTGATGAATCTCTAAATTCCACTCCTGAAACCATTACTACACTATAGTTAATTAACTTAGATTTAAATAAATAATTAAAAAAAAAAAAACCTTTCTCTGTGTTTCATTTTCTGGGTTCGGAACTTCTCCAAAAATAGAACTAAAATCATTCCAACTCACTGTCTATTTCTCTCCAGGCTTCTAACTAGAGTAGATGTAATAAAAAAGAAAATTACTGAACACATGGCTCTAATAATGAAAAACTTAAAAGACAGCATATAATAGCAAGAACATATATGAATATCTCATTTTGCTGATTAACTAGGTTTCAGAAAGATTCACTACTAGGTCTTTATTTTTTTTAATTTTTAAAAAATTTTTAAAATGTTTATTTAGGATTGAGACAGAGAGAAACAGAGCATGAGTGGGGGAGGGGCAAAGAGAGAGGGAGACAAGGAATCCAAAGCAGGCTCCAGGCTCTGAGCTGTCAGCACAGAGCCCGATGCAGGGCTCGAACCCATGAACTGTGAGATCATGACCTGAGCCGAAGTTGGACGCTTAACTGACTGAGCCACCCAGGCACCCCACTACTAGGTCTTTAAATATAGGTTTAGGGCATGACATTGACCTGTTCATAAAAAGTATCCAGATCAAATTTTTATGGGGTTCTGTTGTTGTTGTTGTTGTTGTTGTTGTTGTTGAGAGACAGAGAGAGCTCGAGCAGGGGAGGGTCAGAGAGAGAGGGAGAGACAGAATCCGAAGCAGGCTCCAGGCTCTGAGCTGTCAGCACAGAGCCCGATGCGGGGCTCAATCCCACGAACCGCGAGATCATGACCTGAGCCGAAGCTGGACGCTCAACCGACTGAGCTACCCAGGCGCCCCAAGATCAGATTTTTAAAAAGTAACTTTAAAACATTACTTTAGAAGACAACTTGGGAGGAGGGGGATAAAAAGAAGGCAATTATACAGTGATTCAATAAATTATAGTGTAAACATGCAATAGACTACTAGGAAACTGTGAAAAATGAGGTAGTTCCACATATCTTTACATAGAATGATGTTCATAATATATTGTGAATAAAAAAAATTGTTTCAGAAACATATGCTTAGTGTGAATGCCACTCCTTCTATGCCCCAGACTGAAACCTTGAAAATGTCCTTGACTCTTCTGTTTATCTCACACTCTGCTTCCAGTTCTTCAGGACATCTTTTTGGTTCCTCTTTCAGAATATGACCCCATCTTTCTCATGCAATAGGCTCACAGTAGTTCTCCAAGATCTTCCCTGGGCCTCCCTTCAGTCTATTCTCAACATAGCAGAGTAGTTTCTTTACAACGGAAGTCATATCATACTTCTGGTGTTGTTCAAACCCTCCAGGGGTTCCTGCCTCATGCAGAATGAAAGCCAAACTCCTTTCAGTGGACTTAGGGGGCTTCTGTGATCTCCTCTCCTATCACCTCCCTGTCCTCATCAACTTCTCCTCTGCTTCTTACTCCCCACCTATTCTGCTCCATTAATTTCCTTGCCATTCCTGGAACATACCAGGCTTTCCATCTTAAAAGTCTTTCTCACACCCTTGGAATGACTTCCTCCAGATGGCTGACTTACTTTCAGTCTTTTCTCAAACGTCGTCTTCTCATTGAGAACTACTCCAACCACCCTGTTTAAAATTGCAAACCACATTCCCAGCTTCATCTCTAGCATTCTCCAGTCCCCTTACCCTATTCTCTCTATTCTATGTATTCTTTTTCTCATAGCTGTTAGTACTTCCTAATATATATTTGTTACCTATTCATTATAGTTATTATTTCTTTCTTTCTAAAGAAAATAAGCTCCATAAGAGTATGTGTCTCTGTCCATTCCCTTTACTATATTCCAAGTATCTACAACACTGCGTGGCATATAGAATGTCCTTCAATATTTGTGGAAGAAAGCTTATTTTTAAATAACATAGAACCTAGTCTCAGGAAATATACATCAACTGTTAGTGAAGGTGATGACTGAAAAATATGGAGGTGGGTAGAATTTTTACCTTTTACCTTGTATGTATCTTACTGTTAGAATTTTTGACAGCACACCTTTTATAATAATAATCCATATCTAGAAATAAAAAGGGGGGAAAGTCATCTTTTTTAAATGTTTATTTATTTTTGAGAGAGAGAGACAAAGAGACAGAGTGTGAGCTGGGAAGGGGCAGAGAGAGAGAGAGGGAGACACAGAATTCAAAGCAGGCTCCAAGCCCTGAGCTGTCAGCACAGAGCCTCGTACAGGGCTTGAACCGCAAACCATGAGATCATGACCCGAGCCGAAGTCAGATGCTTAACTGACAGAGCCACCCAGACACCCTGGAAAAAGTAATCTTTTAAGCCACTACCACATTCAGTACTGATTTTTCCCATTCAATAAAATGGACTTGTAAACAAACTTGGATTAAAATACCTTTGCAGCTACATCCTCTTGGGAACTTGATTCTAATATACTGTTCCAAATTTCATTTTACTATGAAAAAAAGATTCTTTTTTTGAAGAAAAGTCTTAATATACGTTTAACCATGAGTTAAGGAGAGTAATTAAAATGCAGACTGGAAGTTTTAGGGCCACCCACCATTAAGACTGCATTTACTCATAATTTCTGATGACGCTATACTATACACTATAGAAAAAACATGCAAAACTGTACTCCAACATTGTATGACTAAAGGACTTGGAGGTCTGTGTGGACTTTTGCACATGATATATTTATATTTGTAAAGCCCGTCAGACTGTGGGTTTATCCATGATTCTTTTTTTCAAAGAGTCAGCCTTAAATGTAGGAATAAAAAAAATAGATTGAAGATTTCCTAAGAGTCAACTTTTGGCAAAGTATATTTTCACTGGTGGGTCATGGTCATAGTATCTCGAATAAGCAGAACTAAGACGTTGTCTGTAAGACTTCTGTTACCATTAATCCATGTGTTCTGGGAAGATGATCACTAGAAAATCACAGGACTACATTTCATTCTGATCAAATGAGTAGCTCTTTTCTAGCATGGTCTTGAAACAATGAATCAAAAAGAGGTTAATTTTACAGCTTAAGGAGGAGCTTTAAAAGGGAATTGAAGAGGGAGGGTGGAGCGGTGGCAGAGAGGGAGAGGCAAGTGAGGGGCTATGAAAGTGGCAGCTATGGTTGCAAGGAGCTTGTTAAAGAACCCAAAACACATCTCAGATTTTCTTATTGCCCCTACTGATAGCAAACGGCATTGTGCCTTTTTCATGCAATCATCCATCCACTCAGCAAAAATTTCATTGAGCACATACAGTGTGACAAGCACTGTGGTTGGCAAAAGCTTACACTGGTAGAAGATTAAGACCCAGCATGTGCCTTTGAAAGGAACTGCATTGGAAATTCAACCAGGTCAAGTGTCTGTTGCTTCCTGCCCCAGAGCAGCCCTTGTCAAGCTCACTTGGAGCTTTCCCTTCATTTCCTGAAGGGACTCAGCCAGTCCCAAAGCTGCCAGGAGCATACGGCAGTTTACACAATCCGACTCCAGGCTGCTGGAGCCGCTCACGTGCCCAGCTGCTTGGACGATGACATGGAAGGCAGCTGTGCAAGCCCACAGGCCTTGTCTGGCCACCCAGGAGCTCTCCCCAGAGGGGAGAAGCCGGAGCTACAGCCCACCTGCCTACCATAGGACACCGAGAGGTCAAGCTGCGAAGGGCCTGGTGTCCACAAACCACCACCTTCACCGCTGAACAGTGTAGAATGGGGCTCTTGTGGGGCATCCTGGGGCCCAAATAAACTGTTATGAGCTAAGGCTGGCATTTAGCTTCTTGATTTCCATTGTTTGGCATGGGAGGAGAGTAAGAGATGGGTCTGGACAAACATAAATCTTAGTTCAAGTAGAAGTTATAGCTTGTAGCCTAACATCTGTGTGACTACAAGTAGTCTTAACTTCTCTGGACTGGAGTTCAGCAACCTCATCTGTAAGTAGGGAACAAAATAAAACTAACCTCAGGGCTGTCGCAAAGAGTAAAGGAGAAAATGCATGTCAAGTAATCATAACATTTCCTAGAATATAGTGAAGGTCAGTGCTCTTGATCTTACTGGCTCTCATTTTTATTACTTTTTTTTTTAATTTGCCAGTTTCTATACCTATTTCCCTCATTCTTCCCAGACATTTCACAGGACACTGAAGATTATGGAGGTGTGAGGAATAATGTTCCTTCACTCTAAGAGCTCTGAGATCTTCAAGGAAAGAAGAATGGCACCCAACTCTTATGTGTACCTACTATGTGTCAGGCTCTGAAAAGGCATCTATACAGACTTACCCAATGCTCACAGGAACCTCATAAGTAGCTAACTATTATTACCAATTTATAGATCAGGAACCTGAGCCTGGCCCTCAGCTAGTATGTGATGAAGCAGTGTACAAAACAGGTTTACAAGCCAGAATGACCTAGAATAAAATCCCATCTCTCCTATCACTATTAAGTATGTGAACAAGTGCGACCTCTTGAGGTATTCTAAGCATCTCACTATTTTACTATAAAATGGGAATAATAGCTCATCCATTGGATTTTTCTGAAGATTAAATGGAACCAAATACCCAGTACTAAACCCAGTTTCCAACACACAAAAGGCACTAAATAATATTATCATTACGCTGTGAGAATTGACATTTGAATGTAAGTCTGACTCCAAAACTCTAGAACATACTCTTCTACTATAGTAAGTTGTAAGGAAATGAGCTAATGGAACATTTACTTAGAAAATTCTGCTTTAAAAAAAAAGAAAAGCTTTAAAGGTCAGTGTTACATATTGGTTCTTTCTGCAATGTAAGTGTGTGTGTGCGTGTGTGTATGTGTGTTTAACACTCCCCTGTAATGATTCCACAGTGTGTTTTTGCTTTTTAAACTCAATTTTAAATTCTTGCAAAGGGGAAAAGAGATATCTGTGTTAATTAGGATATAGGCTATATTACTCTAACAAACAGGACCAAAACACACTGACTTAAATGAGATAGCAACTTACCCCTCTCTCTCTTGTAATAGTGTAGAAATGAATGTTCTGGTTGGGGGAGCCACTGCTCCACAGGCCATTAAGAAAACCCAGGCCAAAGCTAGACCTTGCTGTAGGTTTCATCCTATAGGAAGACCAAGAAGAGGATAAGTAGAGGGGAGGCAACATCCTTTAATCAACCAACATGGCATCTGCAAACAACACGTCCACCTGCATTCCATTCATGGCTTCCATCAGCTGCAAAAGAGGTGACAAATGTAGTTTCTACCTGGAGAGTCATATGTCCAGCTAAAACTCTTAGCTATGTAGGACAATTTGAGAAGAGAGAAAAAGTAATTACTGGGAAAATGTAATGCTGTTTTTAAGTTTCAGAAAATTTGTCATGCGCCTCCATAGAATTTGGTTGGTTTTCCTCTTATATGAGATTGAATGAATTGACTAGCAAGGTTACATACAAACTTGGCAATATTTTAAGTCTATAGTAGGCACCACTTTAAGACACAACTTGAATAGAATCTCCTAAAACACCTCTTCTACTATTGCAGATATAATTATTTTGTCTCTCCTCTATTTTCATGACTCATTAATATTTTATTTCATAAAATATTTATATGCTTATCTTCTTTCCTAGGTGCTCTTCTTCTCATAGGTAGAAATACTGTTTCACATACCTTAATATGTCAAGGGTCTAGCAATGAGTCTGTATATATTAGAAGATTAATACTGAATATATGAATAAATACGCCGTAATATATATATATTTCTTAAATGGCTGAGCTGACTCATCTATTGAGTACATTTTATGGGATGTTGTTAGACGACAATGAGTGATGACAGAAAAATAGATAACCCCCTTCCCATATGTACTTCAAATGTAGTCAAATGTATTTATTCCCATGCTAGGTATATTCTTGATTCCCTGGGAAATATAAAAGCACTGAGTTATTTAAATAGCAAATAGTAATGCATGGGCAACTTCAAGGTCAAGATATATAGTTGTTTATGATATAAAAGGTTTTAATAAAAGGCATTTCCTCTTTTAGATATCTGCTGCATTCGTCTTCATTTCCAGCGGAAACTTCACAAGGTTTGCAATTCAAGTAAAGTTTACAGGACGCTTCTTACCTTCCTGAACCAGTTATGAGAACTTAAAAGAGGCTTCTCTCCATTCCCAGCCAAATAAGCTTGTCTGTTGATTTATTGTACTTCCCTCTCTTTTCCTGAAATTTCAATCTCAAAAAAAAAAAAAAAAAACCCAAAACATAACACAGCTTTGTCTGTTTTTAATTTTTGTTTCCCTGGCAAGCTGTCTTACCTTTTCTTTCCTTTCATTTTTCAGAAATGGTATCTTTCCCTCATTTCCCCTCCCCCTCCTTAGTCACCACTGGTTTGCACTTTTTTTGTCCCAAAGTTCTGCCTTTGTTTTCTCAGTTACAGTGCAATGAAATGTCCTTCTCTAAATATTCTGACCTCAAACCAACTGATTTTCTTTTTTTCTTTTTTTTATTTTTACATTTTTTTTATTTTTAGTTTTGAGAGACAGAGTGAGACACAGTGTGAGCGGGGGAGGGGCAGAGAGAGAAGGAGACACAGAATCTGAAGCAGGCTCCAGGCTCCGAGCAAGCGGTCAAGACAGAGCCTGAGGCGGGGCTGGAACCCACAAGCTGTGAGATCATGACTTGAGCCGAAGTCAGACGCTTAACCCACTGAGCCACCCGGGTGCCCCAAACCAAGTGATTTTCAGGATGAGCTCTTATGTTCCTTAGCATAATAATTCTATTTAACAAATAGAGCTAAAAGTACTTAGAATGTGTGTCTTTAACAGTTTCAGGGCACTTGCATGGCTCAGTTGATTAAGTGTCCAACTCTTGATTTTGGCTAATTTGGCCAAAATTCCATGTTTGTGGAATCAAACCAGTGTTGGGATCCATGCTGACAGTGCCCAGGCCTGCTTGGGATTCTCTCTCTCGGTCTCTCTCTGCCCCACCCCCACGTGGGTGTGTGCACTCTTTCTCTCTCAAAATAATAAATAAAAAACATTTTTTTTCAAAAGGTTAGAATGTCTTTAACATTTTCAAAGGGGACATATAGAACATATAAAAATTGTTGTCTTTTTGTAAATCTAGCAAAATTATTAGATTTGGCGAGTGCTTATAGACATCTTAAATTTAGTTATATTTATCCTTTTTTAAAGTTTATTTATTTATTTTGAGAGAGAGAGTGTGTGAGCGGGAAAGGGGCAGAGAGAGAGAGGGAGAGAGAGAAACCCAAGCAGGCTCCACACTGTCTGCACAGAGCCCCACACGGGACTCGAACTCACAAACCGTGAGATCATGATCTGAGCTGAAACTGAGAGTTGGACACTTAACTGACTGAGCCACCCAGGCACCCATTAGCTATATTAATCTTAACTAAACTACTTTTCAATCAAATATATGCCATTCAGCAAATAGCCTTCCCCCCAAAAGACTGCCATATCAATGTTCAGTAAAATATTCTATGCATCTATATATTGCATATAAATTTTGTTATGTATGTATATTCATACATTACATGTGTTTGAATTTTTAGTTGTTTGTTGTCCCTCATTATCCATTTATCTGTCACTGGACCCTGAAAGTACTCTGACCAACATACATCCTGAATAACGTTCATTGAATAAAAACACTTCTTTACTCCCAACATTAGGCATTTGCTATGTGTCCAGCAAACAAAAATGGATAAAACACAGTCTTTGCTTTCAAGATGTTCACAATCTAATTGAGGGAGAGAGACAATCGTAATCATTGTGATAAATTGCCCAGTCTGTGTGTTAAAGTAATCGTATTCTAGACTTAATTGAGGTAGGCATGCATCTAGGTCTGGGTCGTAAATGTTTTAAAAGACAAATAGTTTTCCAGGCAAAGAAAACAAGGAAAGAGTTGCAGATAGAGCACATATCTGGGAGTGTAAACACTGTACAAAAATGTAAAAAAAGTATTTTTCAGAAGTCATTACAAATCATTTTAAACATTAAATAATCATACCATTGTGATAATTAGCTTCATTGAAGTGACTGGCACGCTGAAGGTGTTGTGATTCACCAGGCAGCAAATTAAGACCCAGGGTTGATGTCATAGCTTTTGCTGCAGAAATAAAGTTCTCAGTACCTTAGATATTCCTCAAAAGTTGTGACCTTCCTGGAGTTGATGTGTGAATGTATAGAATTCACATGGCTTGGTACTATGGACTTGAAGATGCTTATAAAAATCTCTGCCTAGTTATCTCCCTGTATGCAAAGGGTATGGACACTGAAGTCAGACAATCCTCAACAAAGATAGTGGGCATTTATCATGAGAGTAATCGTGGGTAAGTACTCCAGAGTCACTGAGATCTGGGTCTTCAAAGTTGAGAGAAAGCCAAGAATAATTAGCTTAGAGGTGGATTAAATGAGATAAGCTATTTTTTATCAGTCAGAGTTCTCCAGAGGAACAGAGACAATAGGACGTATGGGTATACACACACACACACACACACACACACACACAGATTTATTATGAGTAACTGGCTCACAAGATAACGGAGGCTAGCAAGTACCAAAATCTGCATGGTGAGTCTGCAAGGTGAAGACCGAGGAAAGCCAATGATATAGTCCATTCTAAGTCAGAAGGCCTGAGAGCGAGTAAAACCAATGGTGTATTTCCGATTCAAGGGCTAGTAGTTTGAGACCAAGGAAGAGTCGATGTTTCAATTCAAATCTGAAGGTAGGGAAAAAAATAAGCTCTAGTTTGAAGGTAGTCAGGCAGGAGGAATTCGTTCTTACTCAGGGAGGGTCAGCCACTTTGTCTTGTTCAGGCCTTCGACACATTGAATGGGCCCAGTCACATTAGTGGGGCGGGATGGGGAGCAATCTGCCTTACTCAGTCTACAGATTTAAATGTTAATCTCATCCAAACACACACTCACCCAAACACCCAGAATAATGTTTGACCAAGTATCTGGGCACCCCGTGGCCCAATAAAGTTGGCACATAAAATTAACCATCACAGTATATAAAGTTCCTTGCACAATGATTGAAACAGGTCCCCATAAAAGTGTTAAATAAATGAAGGAGTAAATAAAACCATGAGGAAGACAAAGACAAATGGCTTTCTTCATCATTGTTTAAAAAAGAACAGGAATAAATTTGCAACACAGAAATAATTATTTCTATAGATATAAGGATCACTTTGGGAGAGTGAGATAGAAGAGTGAGGAGGAACCGATCTCAGGAATTTACTGTAAAATACAGAGCACTGACATAGTTTTCAGAGGAGTGAATATGGCACACAGTCAACCACAGCAAACCACAGAATGAGAAAATCAGCTTGTGGCCAGCCCAAAGGACAACTTTCTAACCACAAGCTGGGATGCCAGATGAGCCATAATTCTAGTGGTAATCCAACATGGAAATGAAAGGAAAAATCTTGTGTTTGATGCTGTATCTATCAGTGGACTCTATATTCAACAACTCCTGTAAGACAACAGATAAAGGCACTGAAACCATAAAGGATTGTTAGGACTTAACTTTCCCCCACAGAAATAAAGGAACTCCTAATGGAAAAGATGTGATAGATATGAATGCAGCATGGGGTATGTTTTTCAACAGATCCTATGATTTTGACTTGAATACATCTGAATACTTTCTACTTACTCGGTGGCTGCTAGTGCCAGGCATTAGGCTGACCAGTATCACTTATGTTACATTCATATAAGACCTTTGTAAGATACATACAGGTGTTGATCTAACAAATGGGGATAGTGGACCTCACATTAACCTTGGGAAGGTTAATGTTATATATCTAGAGAATGCTGACTCTGGGATTCCGACCCAAGTTCTCCATTTCCAAAGTCAGAATATTTAATAATCCTAGGTATGATTTATAGTTGACCCTTTTGCTCTAGCATAAAGCATGACAAATTGAGATGTATATTACAGAAATTCTTTGAAGGCTGGATAAACTACAGGAAATCTGACCTCCTAGATACTTGGGTGGAATAAAATCTATGTCCATATTTTACATCTGAATGTATTTCTACAGCAAAGTAGAAAAATCTTGCATAAAGAAGGTAACACTATGCCCATTTGTACCATCTATCATGGCGAGAGGGGAAATTTCGTATTTGTTCAATCACGATAGGAAGAGATGAAAAATACCTCCTTACAACGTCTTAAGGTTCACCATTAAAGTCATGTTACAGGTGCATGGCAACACTCTTCAGTGGCTAAGAACATGGACTTGAGTACTATTCCAGAACAAAGAGACAGGAAAGCTAAATCTTTAGATCATGGATTGAGGAAATATGTCTACAAACACTATTACTGGAATAATTATTTTCAACAAAAACCAAACTCAGCACATTTGTAACAATTGATGAGCCTCGACAAATGGTATATTGGTGTTTCTTGTCCCATTCTTGCAATTTTTCTGTTAGTTTAAATTTTATCAAAATAAAAAATCAGGAATAAAGCAAAAATAAAATAAAGTAAAATATCTCCTTTCCAAAGAAGAGCATGGGCTTTGTAGCTGGATAGATTTGGTTTGGATATCAGCCCCGCCATTCACCAGATATGGGATTTTAGAGGGTTATATAATCTTTCCAAGCTTCGATATTTTCATCAATAAAATAGGATAATCAATGAATCATGAAAACATGTTGTGAAAATTAAATAAAATATTTAATGTAACATAAATATCATAATTCCAATTCAGTATATACTAAAAATAAAATATAATTATTCTAATAATCATAATTTGTTTGAGGAGTTTAATTTGCCTGTATTATCAGAACAATTGTTGTAATCTTTTTTTTTCCCTCTAGGAGTCCTGTTTTAGGATTACCGCAAAAAGATTTTGCTGCATCTGGTCTTAAAGCATCAACTTTGATCTCAGAGACTGTCAAGGTATATCGTATATCACATTTTAGATAATTGTATATCTCTTTGGGAAAAGCCACTGGGTTATTTTTATAAGGCTAATACTAAAAACTTCTAGAAAGGGTGAAAAGCCTTATTTTATAGACTCCAGTCTTTTCCCTAGCAGTGTTTTGTCAAAACAAGGTCTTTTCCCACAGGAAAGTTTGTCAGAAAATCCAACCTCTCCCCAGCTACTGTTTAATACCATTTTCCTTTTAGTGGGGCCACCAAATAAACCAGAAAACCTCCTGTTAACAGAAAATTATAACTGTTAAAGAAATATGGTTGGTGCAAAGAACAGCATATAATTGTTGTTAGTACAATTACCATTAATAATTAATAATAATAGTAATAATAACAGCTGACACTTCTTTATAGTTTCAGACAATTTAAAGTTACTGTATGATTACATTTGTATAACATTCTTTAAATGAGAACATTATAAAGATAGGGAATAGATCAGTAGTTGCCAGAGGTCAGTACCAGATAGAGGTGGGGGTGGGGAATGTAGGTGCACGTGTTTATAAGAGGTTAACAAGAGGGACTAGTGTGATGATGGTAATGGCATTATTCTGTATCTTGAGCGTGGTGCTAGTTCCTTGAACACACACCTGTGAGTGAAGGTAAAACTGATACAATCTAAATAAATTTGGTAGATTTTATCAATTTCACTTTTCTGGTTGTAATATTGTGCTGCAGTTTTGCAAGGTGTTACCATTGGAGGAAACCAGGTAAAGGGTATTTCGGCTCTCTCTGCACAATATCTTTCAACTGAATGTGGCTTTATAATCTTCTCAAAATAAAAAAGTTTAATTGGGCTAATTACTTAATATCTTTTATCCACCTTGATGCTGATTGTAAACTTTTGGGGTAAAGGAGAGATATTTTTGAGGCCATTTACATACATTTTAATAACATTTTGATCTGACTTCCAGATAGAATCATCTGCTTTTTAAAAGGTCGGTTATTAATACAGAACTGCTGACTCCAGCATCCTGAGATAAACAAGTTAGGCAAATGTGGTTGTATGAGAGTTGTCATTTGATAAATGAGGACAAACTTCTCCAGGAAGAATAGGAACAGCTTGAGTGAGTCCAGTGTCTTGAGCATGCCCAGGGGGAAAATGAAGTCATTGTTATCTGATGTGACACCTTGAGCTGCCTGCCTACCAAGTCTGCCACCAACGACGACTGTCCATAACCAGAGTCTGGGATCAATTAAGGAAAAGTGAACTTCTAACCTATGTGAACTGTCACGGTTGAGTCCTGGCCTAGCTGATCTCTGAGTTTCCAGAGGTTAATCACAGCACTCCACAGCTGACAAGACCTCCCCTCTTTCCCTACCTCTATTGACTAAACTTGTGCCCTCTGAAACCCAGAGGGGAGAAAGTTCCCTTTCTTCTTATTTCTAGAGTAGGGGGGAAAAAGAGAAAGAGAGACACACACACATACACACACACACAGAGAGAGCACTAAATATCGTCTTGTCCAAGAATAAACCTCCCTTACCTGGAGCAGTAGCTGACCTGTAATAGGGGCTCAATATATTTTGAACAAACATTAATTTGAAATTACCCTTATGAGGAGTTCTAATTCACAGCTCCTATCTGTACACTGGGGGAAAAAATCAATCATTTATCTGTTAAATGCTATGTATCAGACATTGTCTTTATATATGTAATTACTAATCATTCCTTTGAAAGTATTTTACACAATAGATGGTATTTTTAGCATCCATTTAATTGGTAAGGCCTTTGAGGCATAGGAAAATTGACCAACGTCCCAGGTCACATAGCTGCTAGTGGCAGCTGAGATGGACAGCCAGAGCAACCCCAGGGCTTGTGGTTAGACCACCAGCTTATCTTGCCTCTGATAATTTACGGGAATTCATTAGACAGAGGTATGTATTCAAAAGTGAAGGCATCCATTTTGGTTTAGAGCTTAACCAAAATTCTCACTTAAAATTTCTAAAAACATTCCAACGGGTTTTAGTATTTATAATAATCCTATGAAGGGGAAGTTATCAACCTTATTTTATTAAATAAGAAAATGGGGTCAATGTCATTTGTGGCTTAAAGTGATAACCAGTCATTCAGTCATTCATTTGCTCCACAAGTGGGTTTGGGGTTTTGAGTTTCTATTATATGAGCTGCACTATCCTAGACCCTGTAGGAAGTATAAGGAGTAGGTACCTTATGTAAATATTATCTGTCAAATCATAGTTGTACAGAAACCAAGTCTTACTCACCACTATTCTCTATCCAACTCTCATGTCTAATCATAGCCAGTGCCCAATAAATGTAGATTAAATGCGGTAAAAATATGAGGCTCGGTCCTTTTCCTTGAGAAGTTTTATGATGCTGTTAAAAGACTATAATAAAGAAAATAAATATCTAGAGTCAAAAAAGATGCACAGGCTCTAGATATAGCCTTAAAGAATTGAATGGATAGAAACTTCATTGGATTATAATTATCCAGTTTCCTCTACGGAAGAAGTGGGAATTACCCTAGATAATAAACCCTATATCCTTGGTTAGTCAGAAATTATTTAGGAGAGTGATTTTCAAACTAGTTCTATCAGGAGGCCCCTCTGCCCAGAGATTATGTTCTGATTCCTTAGGTCAGGCTGATGCCAGAGAAGCTGTGTTTTCGCAAAGCACTGCCAATAAGTCTTGTGATCAGGTAGGTTTGAGGAACATTGAAGCAGAAAGATGAAATGTTTTAAGTTGGGTAAAATCACTGAAAAAGATGAGAAAGAAGGCTTAGAGAATTTTATAAGATTATAAAATTTTTCTTCTTCCCTCCCTCTCATTCAGTAAAAGTAATCTTCCAGAAACTAGAAACATTCGGCAAAGAATCTTTCAAAATGTCTGTAGGTTTAAGTATGTAGTGTTAGTATTAGCACTCATCCATTGATGTTCTGAGTCTTTAATTAATACTTCATATAAGTGATTGTAAACTTAGGTCCTAACAGTGCTCACTCTTACCGCCGTCCATGCCTTCTGCCCCCACCCCACGCCCACACACCCTAACTAGCAGTGTGCCAGGCTGTGCATATTCAGTCTCAGGGATCTCACAATCTATGTGAAGGAAGACAAGTAAATCAATTACTGTCACTATGAGGACTGTAATGAGGTTATGCAGAAAAATTTGTGACTTTACAGTTTCATACTAATGCATGACCTCATAAAATCATTTTGCCTTTGTTTTAACCACCTTGAACTAGAAAAAGAAATGGATATAAAAACTAGATAACTCTATGTAGTGATGTTTTAAAACTGCTAACAGGAAGAGCTTGTCTGTAAACAAACCTAAATGTTTTCTATTCAATGCAACAGGTGTTATTTTACACTCTCTTTATGGTAAGCACTGAATTTCTTGGCGTCTTTGAAAATAACCACCAATTCTCTGTAGGCAGAAATGTATTCTCTAGAGCTGTTTTTCCAATAACATTTATTTTAACAATAATATGCTTAGTCTTCTGTGAAAATGCAACTTCACTGATTAGGCAGCCAGCCCAGTTAAACATTGTTTGGGGTTATAACTGTAGCTATTTAATTGTTGAACAATCTCATAATAGCTGCAAAAGAATCCCAGTTTGTTTACACGTAGCAACTTAAAACTTGTTTTCTTTTCCTCATCCCTTTTCCTCTTTAAAAGAGAACTCAGGATAAGTCTAGCCTGAAGCCCCAGAGAACAATTAAGCCCCCTACAAAATGAATCGGGGCTAGGAGGCTCCCTTTTGGTTAAAGTAAGGAGCTGTTGCCATGATTTGTTTTAATTTGATAAACAGAGAGAGCTGTTCTGTTCTGAGACCTCTTTCCCCCCACTCAGAAAAGGGGTGTTTATGTACAGCTGTGGGGAATTACTCACAAGAGGTTTAAACAGTGGAAAAAGAAAACATCCTCTTTTCTCTTTGGACCCACCCGGCCCACCAAGGTTTACAGACTTAGCCAATGAAAAGATAGATTACGGTTCACTGAAAACTCCTCTTGGAAAATGGAGACTCAGACTCCGTCAGGAGAGTTACCAGATTGAAAGGGCTGACAGAGTGGCGTTAGCAACAGCAAGGGGGTGGCAAGGCGGGATCCATGGGAGAGGCTTTGCCTCAGAAACAGCGTTTAGATTAGATACCAACATAGACACAGCCACAGGGACCAGGGTTGTATGAAAACGTGTGATGGGGTGAAAATGTGGCACTATGGCTCCTGCAGGGTCATTAAGCTCCCCCTTAGCCAACAATGAACACATCTAGATATTCCTATTCTTATTTTGCACAAATGTCAGCTAAAGGATAGAATGGCCTCTTCCCAATTTTCCCTCAAGTAACCTCTTTCTATGCACTTTATTTAATTCCTTTGATCTGTGCAAAATAGAAGCAGATAATTTAACTAACTGAGGAAGGTGGTCAGAATACCTCAGGGTAATCTACTCTGCAACACCTTGAAATGAGTGGTTAAAATTGTAGTAAGTTAATCACTAGCTATGCTATATATATTTTTTTTTCAAATTAAACACCAAGAGTTATGTTTTGTGGGTAATTCTTAAAGATAGTAAGTATTGACCCACTTGCTAAGACTTACAGGCAAATATTTACTGTTATGAGCAGGATGAGTTTTGAGCTTTATAAATATGCAGTATACACTGTTTCTTTTACTTGTCAGTTCTCAGGACTTTGAGAAGTGAGACATGAAGTAGAGTCTGACTAATAATAATAAATATATTTTTTGAAGGTATAGAATCAAACTATAATGTTTTATAGCTTACATTTTACCTACTCTAATTAAAAGAAAGAAGGAAGAAAAGAGAAAAAACAGGATATTTTATGCTTGTTTCTTAGAGTGGAATTCAAAAAATAACATCTATCGAAATACCCTTACGTAGGGGCACCTGGGTGGCTCAGTCAGTTAAGTGCCCGACTGTTGAATACAACAGTTGAATAAATGACATAACTGAGAACCTCTTAAAATATTCATATGCCAGCTTTAAATATTTTCTCCAAATTGTTGTGAAAAGGTCAATTTAAGGATGATATCCTTTAAAATTTTTTTTAATGTTTATTTTTTAGAGAGAAAGATAGAGACAGAGTGTGAATTAGGGGAGGGGCAGAGGGAGAGGGAGACACAGAATCCCAAGCAGGCTCCAGGCTCTGAGCCGTCAGCACAGAGCACAGAGCCCGACACGGGGCTTGAACTCATGAACCATGTAATCAAGACCTGAGTCGAAGTCAAGACAGTCAACCCACTGAGCCACCCAGGCACCCCAAGGATGATATTCTTAATTTGTCTCAGTATTTGGGCCACGTTGGACTCTTAAAATATTCTTAAAATCTTGCTACCTCTCACTTGCATATTTTTGTAGAGTGACATGAAAACATGCTCAAAATCAAGAACTCAAAATTAAGTTCATTCATGATTTCTAAGTTTCTTCTGAATATTGCCCTCAAATATGGTGACCCAGTTTATTCATGATAAACTCAGACACTCGGTCATATATACGTGCTTTTGCTGTTTTGGCTCTAAAATGATACGAGCAGAAGACTGTTAGACTGAACAGTTTTCTCATTTGAAACAAGTCTTTCATGATTAACAGATTTTTTTCTTTTAAGATGTAACTTCCAAGAATATCATTATACCTATTTCACATGGACAGGTTTTCTTCCTTAAAGTGTATGCAGTCATTAGGTAGAGATGGACTGAAATCAAACATATTAGCAATAATGATGGTAGAGACCCCATAGAGTAGTTAGGCTTTTCCAGTCCTCCATTTTAATGATAACAAACACTATTCGTTTAATTCATTTTTTTAAAAAAAGAAAAGATATTTTGCATTGAGAAGCATGTATGGTATAACTGGGAAACCCAAAAGTAATCATTGCCATGAGATTATTCCAGAGAAAATGTTTGGTTTATGTGAATTAGCCAGTAGTTGAAGTAGACGGATGCACATTCAGTTTTCTAAAAAAAAATCAAAGCCTTAACTTTCAATTTTTTGAGTCTTTTGTACTGAGAACTAAATGATTTCAAGAGACTCCTCACCCTGCTTCCTTCCCTCCTTTCCTCCATTCTTACCGTTCTTCTTCCTTTTCTGATAAGCTTGCTTTTATACTTTTAAATGTTATTATTAAAATTATTTTTATTCCTCTTTCCAAAGCATAAGGTCTTATTTTTTGTTTTATTTCCCCATTGTACTTCTACAGAGTTGTGAGGTCCAGCCTACCCAGTGCATAATGGCTGCTCAAAAATACTTCTTGAGTGAAAATGAGTAAATTAAGTCACACGCGCTAATTGTAGAAAATATGAGAAATATCCCCCGCCCTCCAGAAGAAGGATATGGAAGAAGAAAAGCCAGATGTTTGATGCACTGGACCTTCCACTGGTTTCTCAATATCTGTCCAAACCCTGCCCTTGGGTTTGTGAGTGCTCTGAAGCCGTTTTTAATTTAGTTGTGTCCCTCTTTGAAGTCCACTGAGGAGCTGGGCAGAGCTAGAGAGGATAACAGAAGCTAGCCAAATAGAGGTAGCCTTTAAAACATAATTACCCTGGACTCCATGGGCTTAAAAACAGTCCATTTATGGCTAGAAAATGAACATTATTTATCCAAAAGTTTGCAGCTGTTACAGTCTCTTGAGAAAACACAAAGACCTATCCATGCCAGGTTTTTTGCATTGCCTAACTTCAATGATTCAGAGATAAAATCCCAAAATAGGCATTTATAAAGGCAAGGATGAGAGGAAGCAAAGACTCAGAACTGGGGTTGGTACTCACTGAGGCTCGTTCTCAAACTACAAACCTATAAGCTATTTTTCTCCTAATTTTGCCAGTTTGCCTAGGGGATAGTCTTGTGCCAGTCAAAACAGTCACAGGCATTTTCTGTACAATATAGTCTGCTCCGTCTCTGCTGGTGGTTATTTCTGAAACACAGAGTAACGGAAACACTGAATCAAATAACGAAACCAGCAAACCTAAGCCCTCAGATAAAAGAAGAAAACAAGAAAGAGGAGAAAATGTATTTTCCCAGGAATGTCCACATTTCTGCAGACTCAGTTTTCAAAAGTGGATTTTCTTTGAAGAGGGCTTGAATTTGCCAATGGGCTATTAGGATATAATACGCCACTCACAATTCTCCAAGAAAGGATCTCAAGTTTGTTGTAATTTCCCCCACTTTCCCAGAGATGGGTAGAGCCAAGAGGAAGGGGTGAAGGAAAGTGGGCAAAAGATTGTGAGAGCAGAAGAAAGCTTGCTGGATCCCATCCAGTGATCTTCAAAGGATAACCTCTTCCAAACACAGCAAACCTTCAGGGGGAGATTATGCAAAGCCCCTGCCTTCCAGCACCCCTGAAAACCGGCCACCCCCTCCATTCAGATTTGAGGATTAAGAAAACTAGATGAATGAAAGCATCTATTTAGCTCTGGTCCATGTCAAGAATTGTTCTGGGCTGGATCCTATAGCTTTATTGGTGGTGTGACCATCTCTCTTGCCTTTTTTTAAAAAATGGGGGTGGGGGGCAAGCATCTGCATTATTTGATAGTTCTGTGTTTATTTTTTCAGCAGGGATGCTTAATTGTGTAACTCCTGACTTGGTTTGGTCTTGCCAAATGATAGAAATCAGAGCTGGAAAAGACCCATTAGGTCATTTTATCCTAACTCCTGCCAGCGAGAATTTCGCCTCTCATATGCAAGATGAGCGTCCACCCCTTCCCTTGGGAGATTAGCTTCTACAATCCAATTAGTCCATGCTGCCAACACATTTTCCCTGACATTCAATTTCCAATTAATATCATTGTTTTTCTTAAGTCCATTCTCACAAATTAAATGTTTACTTTCTCTTACTGTTTTCAAATTTTAATCCACCGATAAGTCTATTTCCTTCTTTCTCCCAAAACACACTCATTTGTTTCATTTATTTTTTCCTAGAATCTTTATTTGCTCACATTTGTTATTCTTTGCACAGCTCTGGATGTCTTTGATACGAAGATAATGAAGGCTTTTATTTTCCCAACTTGGCACAACTCATTAAGAAGCGTGTATGCAGTGGAAGTAAGAAGAGAGTTCAGACACTTCAATTTTTTCATAAAATTCAGCCTTCTTCAATATTTTGCTCCTATTTTCCAGAAGGTTCTGGAAGAGCAGTTAGTGGTTTGAGATATGAGCAATTTCTAATGTCTCAGCTTTTCAGTGTGTGTGTGTGTGTGTGTATGTGTGTGTGTGAGAGAGAGAGAGAGAGAGAGAGAGAGTGAGAGTGAGAGAGAGAGAGAGAGAGAGAGAGATTTTCTGCTGTGGAAATCCTGGCTCAGATGATCAGCTGAGATAAGGCAGGCAGAGATAAGAAGTAGAAGGAACAGGAATGCCACAATAATGAACTTATGCAGGGAAGACAGCCACCCACTGGGAAACCTCAGTCCCTGAAGAGATGGACCCTTTTCGGGCTGCAGTGAACCACTGTGGGCCAGAGTTGCCCAGTGCATGCGTGTGGTAGACCTCTCTCTGAAGGGGGCTTTCCCCTACTGGGATTTCATTTCCTCATTGCCTAAGGACCTGGCTTTACTCCTGCCTTTCTTCGTCTCCCTCTTCTGATTCTCTGGCCTTATTTTGGCCAGCAGATTGCATTTGGCTGTCCAGTTTACATTGAAATGAATTCTCCTCCTCATGACCTCTTCCTGGCCTGCCAGGCTAAGGGAGGAGCCCCTTTTTCTTGATCCTACCCTCTGACTAAGTTCTCTCTTGCTGCTCCTCCCTTTTCCTAATGATCCAGCACAGACACCTGCCCAAACTCCATTGTTTCTCTACATCTCCAATTATTTGGTTGTTAAGATTGTCCACTCAAATGTACATCTGGCTTGGTCACAGGCCATGGCCCTGACCAAAGTAGCTGCCTAGTGCCATAACCCAATTTCATGCCATCCACCCTCTTCTCACTCTGCTCCAGCCATGCTGGCTTTTCCTTCATTCCTGTCCTGTGCTAGCACTGACATCTTTTCCACTTAGGGGTCATCCTGTTGTTCCTTCTGCGCGTCTTACTCATCAAGGCACAGCTTACATGGGACTTAGAGAGATTGTCCCTAAGTACCTTTCCCTTGACTAAGTTGGGTCCACTGTTATACGCTATATTTGCATGGATAGTCCTTCCCAAAAATCGTGGGCAGATTTTTAAGTAATTGCTAAGTTATTTGACATTTGTAAAATTCTATGACATGAAGACAGGCCCATTATTATTGTTCATTTCTGTTTGTGTGTGCTCAGTTAGGTGAGCACTTCAACCGTGACAGCAAAAAGTAGAGAGTAGAACAAAAGTTAGCAAAGTCAGTCAGCCCGTTATTGATAATCAGTTGTTTCAATCTATATAATTCTGTTATTTTTATTTATAATTATAAACTAATAGGTTTGGCTTGCATAAAAAAATGGCATTATGTGGGGCCCCTGGGTGGCTCAGTCAGTTAAGTGTCCAACTTTGGCTCAGGTCACGATCTCGCGGGTTTGTGAATTCGGGCCCCGAGTCGGGCTCTGTGCTGACAGCTCGGAGCCTGAAGCCTTCTTCAGTTCTGTGTCTCCCTCTCTCTCTGATCCTCCCCTGCTCATGCTCTGTCTCTCTCTCTCCCTCAAAATAAATGAACATTAAAAAAATTTTTTTAAAAATTGGCATTGTGCAAAATTATGTCACGTATTGTGTTGGTGAGTATTTTTTTTAATTTTAGGCGAGAGAGACATTGTACTATTTTTACTTGAAAAGGGACTTTTTGGGGAAAATAGGGAGCTCATATAATTAATGAAGAAATGGAGGAGTATGCCTGGTACACAGATAGAAACTCAAAGAGCATCGAATGTAGGCAGTAGGAGCAACGCTTTCCTGATGCTTGATGCCACTATACCATTGCTCCCAGACACTGCCAGAATTCCTAGGCACTATCTTTGGCTCCCACTGCAGGGACACCACATTAGCTGTCATGAACGAAGTCCAGCCATTCATTTGTTAGCAACTTTCTTAAGCTTCAAACCCCAAGACTATAAGACTGCTTGACCAAGCACTGATTAGTTAAACGAGCCCTGTTCTCTGGATCAGACAAAGGATGGCCCACCTTGCGTACAGACATTTTGAGGTACAGAATGTGACATCTTCAACTCCTCATGCAATGAGTTATTCCCTCCCCCAAAAAAGGAGAGGAGGTGAATAACGGGCATTTCTTCAGCAGCAAATCTACCAAACCAGCCAACAGAGAAACCACCGAACACCAACTGCTAAACCTTAGTTATCATGCTCAGGATATGCTGTTCCAAATGGTTGAGGCATTATTTTGCTTCATGACCATCTCCTGTGTTGCTCTCCATATTATTAATTATGTGTTTGTTTGTTTGTTTAGGAATCTGTATTTCTGAAATCTCAGAGGTATTAGGCTGATAACTTAGAATTATTCCACTGGTTCCTTTGGCAGCACAGGTTGTTGTGATATTGTCTTGGCCAAGTTCCCTGGATTCTGAATCAGAGATCCTGATTCTTGTGGAGGAGATCCATTGGCAGAAAAGTCCATAAAGAATGGAGTGAAGTAGAACAGAGAAAGCCAAAGTACTCACCAAGAAAGAAAGTGATATCAGATAAAATCTAGCCTTGCCTTGGTCCATAGAGGAAGGTCTTTCAATCCTTATCCACTTAGCTGTGTTGTCTTGTTGGAGGTGAGGGGGTAACCCTTCAGATACAACACTAGTCATTGGCTTTGAGCTACCCCCAAGGGTTGGCATAACTCTCTAGCTGGAGCAGAGGGGCATACTCTCAAGAAAAGGGGGCATTTGTGAGCCATTAGCAGTTGACCCTCAGAGAAGCTGGGATTGGGATATGCCAGCAGATGAAAGCGGGGTCTGAGAGAGACATCATAGTATTTACTATAGATCTCTTCTATCTAAATTCTGTGGGTTTTATTCATTTATTGTTTATGTTTTCAAACACATCAACAAAGAATGATCATTGTAAAACTAACACTTTTGCTTTTGTTCTTGACTTTGCCAAGGAGTAAAAAAAGGTTGTGACCACATTATGCCAAACCTCTGGACAAAAAGTCACAATTAAAACAGCTAAACATTTTGCTTAAACAACTCCAAACATATGGACACTTAGAAAAACACAGATCAATAATGAACTTATGATTTTATTTTCTCATCCAGATGTTGACTGTTACTTTAAGACAGAAAAGTGAAGAATAATGAACTGTCGTGACTTTTTGCAGAATCAGTTAGTCCTTGCACATAGGCTCTGAAATACTAGAATTGAGATTTATTATTCAGAAAAAGAAACTATGAGTTTAATATTTTTAATACCAGTTTCAAAGTTTTAAGTCCTCTGCAAGTATTTACTCATTTAATTGCCCCAAAATACTCTCTAAAAATCTAGACATTATTATTATCCTTGTGTAACCCTTGGGGAATCTGAGGTACAGATAGGTTCATAACTTTGTTAAGGGCACACAGCTAGTAAGTGACAAAACAGGAATTTTTTTTTTTTTTATTACTGCTGGGTGTGTCAAAATGACCTCAGCATTTCCTAGCATATGGCAGTTCACTTGGACTCTGAATTAGAGGGTCAATAATGGAGTCATTTTCCTTTGTAAATGTCTCATTTTTAAACCTATGCATTGGTATCTCAAAGAGAAGTAACCCTCTGCCCTTTGTAGGTAAAGATGACCTACCTTCAGCAGGGTAAGCTCTAAGTGAGCTCTAACCTAGTGGTGACTAGGTGACTCCTTCACGGAACCTACTGAGGGTCCCTTTCAGCTTCCCACTGTGAACAATGAGTGGCTCATAGACCAAAATTAAGCGAATTAATTGGTCAATCCAGGAAATGAACATTAATCTTTTTGAAAACTTAGCTGATACTACGTCAGATACTCTAATGATGAAGAAGCTATTTTGCAACTCCATTTTGGTGTTTGCCTCATACCTTTTCCTCTTGTTTTTTGGTTGAAGATCACATTTTCTATGTCATAGGTCTGGACCCATCACAGAAATTGGGCCAATCACATGATGGATCTCATTCACCAGGCAACAGCTGAATGGTCCAAAAATGGGCATGTGACATAAGTGGGCCAAATCAATTTTCCTCCAGGATTGATCTAACTGAATTTGGTTGGAGCAAACTCCTTTTTCATTCATTAAATTTGTGAGAATGTAAGCTCGTGCCTGGCTGTAGTTTTGTTTTTAACCCCGTGGGGATGGTTAGCTGAAAGAACACAGCTCCTTGTAAAAAGAGGCAAATACAGAAGTTAGAATGATAATCTCATGGTTTGAATCCAGAGATTCAACTGTGGTGTCTTGTTTGTTTCATTTTGTTTTTGTGGTTGGATTAGCTGAACTAAATTTTTCTTGTCTTTCTTACATTCCCTGCATTTTGCAATCAAAGTGTTGTGCATAATACACATATATTATTACTAATTCACACAGAAACCTCCTGAGTTAGGTATTCTTATTGTTATTTTACAAATATGAGAACCAAGACCCAGGGAACTGATGTCATTGGGCCAAGGTTGCACAATTAGCCAATAAGATACAGATGTTGGATTCTAAATTTTCTCAGTTCGAAAGCATTAGCTAGATGCTATAACTCTTAGCAAAAACCATTAGTAATAATAATAATAATAAAACACAATTGTTTGTCAACACCTAAAAGGTCCTGACACGAATCACAAAAGGGATTTTACCCATATGACAACATGTATATTGTAGCTCATGGTTAGTTGTCTCTTCCTTGTCGTTCATCCAGGACTCATGGCTAGCTATTCTTTCATTCAGAATGGTTAATATAAATATAAAGTTCAGGAAATGGAATAAAATGAAATAATCATAAAAGTTTAAAAACTTTTGAAGGATTTTTTAAAACCATGTGTGTAATATCATACAATTTGGATTTGGAGCAAAAAATAAAAATGCTAACTGAAATGCATCCTTTCTCATAGTGTTGTTTACATATCAGGAAGACTTGGAAAATTTATGGTGACCTGCTGATTTTAATGATGTAGTTAGTCAGAAATATAGGTTTTCAAACCCTGAGATACATCATGTGTTTTGTCATATGACAAAACTGGCTGATAGATATTTTTCATTTTTTTATTATAGAAGAAATGAAGAAATCCCTTTTTAAAATTATAGGATGAGAAAGTAAGACATTCTCAGTTTCATGATGACTGCACACAAATGGAATAAGAATTTTAAAATATATTTTATCTTCCACTTGTGTCATTTATTAATGTTTATCTGAAGAGCCCTTATGAATAATACTCTAAGACTGGGTCAAAGTTTCACTGGCTCTTAAATGCCCTCCCCAAAATCTTAGGTATTAGGTTTTAAGAGTTAGGGACACATGAAGAAGTAAAAACTCAGGGAAAATTACTGTATATGGGGAAATATACAGTGGGGAAATTCTACTCTATTTCTGATCTTACTGATTTCCTTTGTAATTGATATTTCTCCCATTCATTTTATGATTTATTGAGCATATAACACATGCCAGGGTTCCTGCTAAACACTGGAGATGCAATAGTGATACATGCAGGATGACAAAACAGGAGAGACATGTATTAATGTGAAAAGGTAATTTTTAAAATTTAAGGTAGCTTCCATATCCATCTCTGTATATATGGAGACACACAATTGTGCATCTGATGGTAACACTCTTTGTCCTCTGAATGTCCCAGAGTGGGCTTTTAGTTATGTGAGTGAATGACAATAAGTACTGGGGGCTTCAGGATGGCTGCAAAAGGACCATTTGTGGGTCATACAGCTAATTTTAAACTGTCTCTCTGATTCGATATTAGAAAAACTTCTCATGGTGGATGAGATGGGGTCCCTTGATTAAAGGGACATCATGATGTGAAGGGAACTCCCCACGAAGCAAGGGCTACTTGTCCTGGTGGCCTAAATTCAACATGAGGCCAAGGGCTAGGAAGCAAGCTTACTTTCAGCACAGCATGTGATTGTATTTTGGGAAAATTGTGGCTGAGTAAGTGAGTATGAAATAAAAGAGTGCTCATGATGGAGATCTAAGACAACAACTGCAACATGGCATTCATTAGACTGGACAGAACTAATGTTTAGTAGTTACATCGTGGGGCAGTGAAAAAATCATGGATGTTAGCGAACTTATTGGAGTTTTTCAGTGGTTTTTTTTTTCCTCTCTCTGCTTAGAGGACCAGTTGGTCCTCTTTGTACAGAGCAGACTATACTGCCCAGGGTTTTCATGTAATTTAGAGGATAAAGATGGGGGTAGGAAAGAAGTCTCAAGAGGAAGAGACTAGGCATCTTATCATTAATGTCAGAGTGACCAAAGGATTCACTAAAAGAGAAATAAAATAGGAATGAGGATGGATGGAGCTAGAGAGTATAATGCTAAGCAAAATACATCAGTATGTTCCTACCACGGAGGTCTCATGGCAGAAAAGGGGATGCATAGTCTTCTTAGAAGGAAGGCGACAAATAATGGGAGCAATGATATAACCTTTTACATGTGGTTCAAAAGAAACAAATACAAATCTATCTCCATGGTCATCCAGTCTCCATGGTCATACAGTTGGATGACCTCCCAGCCATCATGCGTGAGAGTCCGATGATGTCGTCCTAGACATTCCAAATCTCCACTTGTGGTTGCCAGTGTCCAGAGTGGTAAGAGAGAATGCCTATCAGAGTGCTTGCCAATTAAGATGAGTTTTAGTGGAATGAGAATTCTTTACCACTGATGGATAATCATGATTCACAAAGGAAATACTGTGGCCTATCTTCTCTTTAGTGGATCAACCCCAACCATTCCCACTAGATAATTTTTTAGAATATTGCCCATAAAGGGACACAAAAAAATTCATTGCTGTATCCCCAGCACCTTAACAAAGTACTTGGTACATTGATGGTGGTAAATACATTTTTGTTAACATATATTGAATTGTTCCTAACTCTGACCATTAAAAAAACAAGGACTCTGGAAATTCAGTAACTGACGTAAATGAGTATTTTATGTTTGGTGAATAAATTAAAAATATTGAACGGAGATAAAATATCCTTAATTAACTAGCCTAAATTTGTTCTGATTATCTTGGTAGATATTCTCCTTATATTTGTAAATTTTTCAGAGAGTAGCATTATCCAAAGCTGTGACAATCATGAAGGGAAAGGGGCAAGGCCTTGAAAATCTCTAAATATTCAAAAAAATTGGCAAAAATTTTTCTCTACAAAATGCAGCATATAGGAAAAAATGAAAAGAACTCTTTATACTCTTAATAATTACATATATTAATTATATATTAATAATTATATATAATAATTACATATAACTATTTACAAAAATGTTAAATTCCATTCCTTTTAAATCATATTTCCATTAAAATAGCCTCATAATCCAAGGTAATTAGATTTTTACCTTTTGCTAATATTTTATCACTCCCTGAATAAGAAGTTTTTTGCATTGGATAGAGCATTTGCAAAAATAATTTCACAAATGTATTTTTTTAATTTTGGAAAGAGTATATAGTAGACATGTTACATATGCTAGTACCATTATCTTTGACATCACTCTCTTTAATTTATATGTCTACTTTTCTCACAAGGGAACCTGATTAAATCATTTTCACTTATTCTTTATGTCTGTAGAAATTTTGTTTGGTTTTTTTGCTTGTTTCAACTTTCAGAATCAATTTTTTTAGAGTTTTTTTTTATTTTACGTAGAAAATGATATTTTCCCAACTTAAGCAGACCTGTGGCATTAGAAATGAGAATGGAGGAAATAAGACCAAATACAGAAGTAAGGACCTCTGGCTTAGTGAGACTCACTGTTTAGCAAAGTGACTCATGCTTGCACATATGCCTCCCTCCTGACTCACAACTACTTCACAGGACACCTCATTCAAATTTGCACCCTAGTAAAATACCCAATAGTTTATGACATATGAATTACTAGGTAATAACTATAATCATCAGTGTTCATTCTAGCCAAGGCCACCCATTATATAGGTATCCTAAAATATCACCAATAATGTGATATTTTGCTTAAAGAACTTCTAAACAAGATTTTGGCATGAATTTACAAATCCACACACATATACATGAAGCTATGGATCACATGGACTCTAACATTCACCTACTAATTCATTCATTTATTCATTATTTTATCCTTCAGACCTTTACTATTAGCATAAGATCCTAAAATTCCCAGAATGCCTGAAACTCCTCGATAGAGCACCTCTATGTGTGTGATCTAAAGTAAGGTATTTCATCTTAACCTTATAACAATTACATCATAGAAGTTTGTTTCTGAGTGCCCAAACTGCCCTCACTACATCTCCTCTTTCTTTTTTGATAGTCTAATTAAGACCCCCGATTCCTTACAAACAGGACCCAGTCTGATTTCTCTCCTCTTCATGTCTTCTTGCCAAGTGTGGATTTGTAGTATATCATTTGGTATTTGATTGATATTAGGGAAAGATTCAATCACGTACTATTTGTCTCAAGGGTATTTGACCCATCTCTTTTGTCCTTGCTTATATTAAGTTGAAGACCTTGAAGTATTGTCAAAGAGGTGGGAAAGGCAGGTTGGTATTAAATTCTAAAAGAGAAACCAGGGGCGCCGGGGTGGCTCAGCTGGTTACATGAGTGACTCTTGATTTTGGCTCACTCATGATCTCACAATTGTGGGATTGAGCCCCATGTTGGGTTCCATGCTGGGCACAGAGCCTGCTTAAGATTCGATCCTCTCTTCTCCTCTCCTCCCCTCCCCTCTCCTCTCTCCTCTATTCTCCTCTCCTCTCCTCTCTCTCTCTCTCTCTCTCTCTCTCTCAAAAAATAAATAAATAAATAAATAAGGGAAACTAATCTTCTGTTGGATTTGAACATAAATGCAGGCTTGTAGGTTTGACATTCTGGGAGGTTTCTAGGAGATGGGGAGTAAAATAGGATTGCCTAGAGAAGGAACCCAAGAACTAGACTACAATAGACTTATTTGAACAGTTGAGCTTATTTGAATATGATTGACTTCTCTACAACAACATTTTTCTTCCCCCTCACTGCAGGCTCTAAGTCCTAGCTGCTCGTTTATTGGGCGCAACATACCAGTGCATCTGTCTTCATAGTGATACCTCTCCTTTTGTACTACCTTGCCTTGAGCTGGATGACCTATACTCTCCACACTCTGCCCTTGCCTCCTCTGAAAATTGTAATTTCACCTATGGGATAGGCAATTTATGCTTTGTGACTGTCCTAAGTCTTCCAGCAGCTGGGGAGTCACAGATGGAAAAACACACGGTCTGCTCAGGCAAGGGGTGTGCATCACAAGGCAGTAAACTTCCTGTTTCCCTTGGTAGGCTTCTCAGGGAAAATCCTGAGATTTTGCAGAAGAGAGTGTTAATGAGACAAGAGTCTATAAGTAGATCTCAGTAACCTTAGACATGGAAGTGAGCTGGCTGATGCTTGAGATGTTGGTTGCAGGTAAAGTGTTAATAGTCAGGAAAGAGGTCTCCACTCTTGAGAGACAGTCTGGGATCTTAGCTTAAAAATGATTATTCTAGAGTGTTCTCAATGTGCATGTGATATCTTTATGTGTCTGTGTTGACAGTGTTTAAAGAGTCGAATCAGATAATCTTCTATTGGCAGTTACCTCAGAGTCCATCTACCTCAATTTCGATCAGTGCAGAAATCGCCATCCTTAAGGAACCCTAACACACTGCCCTTCCTCCCTTCTTCAGCATCTCTAGTAACAGATGCCTTTTTGGGATACCATTTCCCATCTCAGGCTATGCCTGGTGTGAAAATTGTGTTCTTAATGTTGTACTGAAAACTACAAGTTGGAAAGCATCTGGCACATTGGCTATGGTATAGACAGCTTTCTATAATTCAGTCTTGCCAATTCCAAATCCTAATTCTTGCAACTTTGACTTTTGTATTTTGTGCCTTTTATGCTAAAACTAAATGATGTAATGAGAAATTTGGACCATTATTATAGATCTTGAAGATGCCACACAGTAAAGGGAATAAAAACAAAAACTTTGGTTCATTTGTTTTATATTCATTATAGCAATTAATGTGAAGAGCTTACCAGTTTTATTGACTATCCTGTAGCACTATAACTAGTACATAATTCATTAAAACATTTAAAAGTTCTGGATTAGGGACTCCTATGTGGCTCAGTTGGTTAAGCGTCCAATTCTTGATTTTGGTTCAGGTCATGATCTCAGGGTTGTGGGATTGAGCCCCGTATTGGGCTCCATGCTGAGCATGGAGCCTTCTTAAAATTCTCTCTCTCTCTCTCTCTCTCTCTCTCTAATAACAAAGTAAATAAAAGTTCTGGTTTCACTGCATTGTGGTTGTATTTGATTATAGTCACCATACTTTGCTCGCCTATAAATCATAGCTATTGATTTGCACATAGTTTTATAAGATTAGAATAGCCATTGTGTTGGAGTATTTTCCAAATTGTCGAAAGAAAGAAAGAAAGAAAGAGAGAGAGAGAGAAGACAAGACAAGACAAGAAAATTATGCCTTGCTCAGTTTGGGATCTAGGTGCATTGGATTTTTTAAAATACTGGAAAGTTCTGAGTAATATGTAGGGGCCATTTCTCTAAACAGATGGTTCAAATATTCAGAAGCCCCCTAAATTTCAGAATAAAGTTACCCTTAGCATTTCTTTTTTTAATCTCTGTTCTTTCTTTTAACCAGAGATCAACTACTGAACATCTTTTGGAGGTGAACTCTTTTCTGGTAACTGGTAGGCTGAAAACAATTTGTATTTTCATTTCCAGATTGCTTGGCATCAGAGCTCTGGTTGCTTTGTATTGATCACTAGGACAAATCTGGGAGAGTCCTGGATGTGTCCAGCCAATCGTCACTAATCCTCTGTGGGTTTGCTCTGACAGCTTCCATGTGGGCTCCGGAGAAGGGCTGGATTGTCAAAGGATTGTAAATATGAGCCTTGGGTGGGGCCCAAGTCCTCCAGATGTGCCTGCTTTCATATTTTTGATGTGAATTCAGGGACCTACCCTCCTTCCTGATGGAGATAACAAGTGTCTTTGGCCTTATTGCATAGTCAGAAATATGTGGTCATTTGAGCAGGAATCTCTACAAATGGCTTTGTCCACCTACATTATGGCTAATAAGTATGATAAGCCTGGGTTTCCCTTCTCTCTGGTCAACTGGGCATTCTGGGCCATATCTGACCACTTTTGCAATATCAAAATTTTGGCTCCATCTTTACCTACCTTTTTATTAAGACAAATAAGAGACTCTGACTGGACAGAAAATGATCTGAGGAAGTAAGTTATCAAATGAGTCAATGTGTGTCTGACCGGAACTTCCTCTTTCTGTTGGCTTCTCCTGCATCTGACATGGCTTAGTGGTAGTAGCAAGTAGCTCAAACTAAATTCCTGTGGTCACTCTTTCCATTTATCAGGCAATGGGTCACTCACTGTGCATGGCGATTAGCCAGGCATTTTGCTTCTCTTTCTACATCATTTAAATGTACTTCTTCTAAAGTACATTTCCTACCCAAATGGGAACACAGACAATGTGTAAAGAAATCCTTAGTCACTTGCTGATTGCCATGGTACTAAATTCAGTGGGGGATTTGGTGGAATGAAGGGAAACTTACTAGAGGTGAGTAGAATTCTACCTAGTCCTTTCTATAACTAGCTTTTACTTCCTTTGAAATATGATGTATAAAAACTGCAAAAAACCATATAGCCCCAATGAGTAGAAACAGTAGATCAACTGAAATGTTCTTCACATTATTTCATGTGAAATGTTTTAAATATTTTGAAATATTTTAGTGTCTTCAGTCTTTGAATCCAGAGGAATAAATCTAATTTTATTTCAAACAAACTTTGAATATATCTGCCTCAATGATGATATACTTTTTCAAAGGTTATAAGCTAGTTTCAACTATACTTCCATTGCTTAAGAAACAGTTAGGATGGGACACCTGGGTGGCTCAGTCTATTAAGCGTCTGATTTTGGCTCATGATTTCATAGTTCGTGGGTTCAAGCCCCATGTCAGGTTCTGCACTGACACCTTGGAGCCTGGATCTTGCTTCAGATTCTGTGTCTACCTCTCTCTCTTTGCCCCTCCCCTGCTTGTGCTATTTCTCTCAAAAGTAAAAAATTAAGCATTAAAAAAAAAGACACTGTTAGGGCTCCTCTTTCTGTACAAATCAGTCGATTTCATCTTTTCTCCTAATCAAACACATCTGACATATATCATGTGATGCTCCTTACTTCCCACACCAGCCTATGGCTCATTATGGCAGTAAGTCTCAAATGGAGTGAGCACCAAAGCAGACACTCCTTAGAAGGATGTATCAGAACTTCGGATGACACATAAAAGTCTATGTTGGAGTTAGTGAAAGATGTTTATGGCCATATTTTGTATGATTTAGAATGTTTGGAGATGATTAAAATGTTCATTACTAAGGACGTGACTAGGGGCACCTGGGTGGCTCAGTGAGTTAAGCATCCGATCCTTGATCTCAGTTCAGGTCATTATCTCATGGGTTTGTGAGTTCAAGCCCTGCATCGGGCTATGTGCTCTCAGTGAGGAGCCTGCTTGGGATTTTCTCTCTCCCTCCCTCTCTCTCTCTCTGTCACATCCCTGCTTGTGTGCTCTCTCTCAGAATAAATACATAATAAAAATAAATTTTAAAAAAGTATATGACTAAGCAAATTACAGAATATCTGCATAATGCTATCAATTATTTGTGCTACTTTTCCACTACTGAAACGATGATTATAAAGGTGCTTTAAGAGTTATGAAAAAAGGGCTAATAAGATAAAACAGGATACAGAAATAGATAGAAAATAAAGAGAAAATAAAGAAACTTTCTTATTGTGAGCCTGATATCACCTAGATAAACACAAAAGAATAGGAAAGAACTGGAAAGAAATGTGCCAGAAATGATCATTCCCTGAGTTCACTGAGATTATAGATGGATTTCCTCTTCTTTATGCTTTAAATTTTTTTTGTCTAATTATCTGCAATGAGCCGCAATTGATAGTGGAAAAATACTAAAAATGGAATAAAATGAAACAAAAGAGTGCTTGAGGCAGAACTGGAGCTCACGTATTCTAAGTTAAAACGCTAGAATTAGGAGCTCTCTCCTCACTTTGAGTAAAAACTGGACAATTCACTGATCCCAGGCACCCTTGAGCCCTTATAGCTCCTCGAATTGTTTCCAACACTCCTTTCTATTAAGCTTCTCCTTCAAAGTCAAGTAGACACAGCTCTGCTTTCAGTTCAATTTACTTTCATTCCTATATATGAGAAGAGCTCTCTTACTGGAAGGAGGTTTTCAGAAGTCTATGGGTCTCCTTCATGTTCTCACAGTCTCATCTTGAACTGCTTTTTAGACATTGCTTATTCATTGCATGGGGCAGAATACTTAGATAGCTTTGTCTCCTTTTCCCGTTGGTTGGCAGATGCCTCTGAAAAAAGACAGAAAAGCTCATCCACTCTTGGACCGTAAGCTAGCCATTCATGTATTGAAGTCACTGGAGGCTGATGTAATGATAGCAACCATTCATGTTGACAGACAAGAGAACTCTGTATGTACTACAGAAGACTGGCGTGATTTTAACTGGCCATTCCTCACATGAAATCATGGTTGTAGGGCTCTGATTGGCTGGGCATTGACAGATTTTGAAGGGCGTGTGAGGTGGTCTGAGCTAGCACAATGCTTGAAGAGGGTGTCTCCTTCCCCTTTCAATCTGATAAGTAAAACTTCAATTTCTAATTGCAGTGGTCTTTGGAATTAAGTGGCCAAAATATGTGAAATATTATAAAAATTAGTCATAATAAAAATTTGTCAACTTGATGATAAACCATTTTGTTTTTTTAAAGCCCCCAAACTTGTCTTTTGCACTTATAAAATTAAAACCAACATTAAAGAAAAGGCTACTGGCAAAAATGAGTACTGGGCACTGTTTTTTGCTTCAGGATTAAAGGCATACAATGCGGTGATTAAAAACATGCTGACTTTAGAAATGTGGGGCTTAATTAATGAGTTAATGATGGGAATAGAGCTTTTCTTCTTTAGAATTTAAAATTCCAATTATAAGCAGTTGTGATTTTAGATGTTAATCCATAAAGGATCTCAAGTAGGTTGTTATTGAATGGCTGATTTATAATAACACCTGAGTTCTCATGGCTGTCCAAAGAGGTAACAGGAACCTGTGATTTAATTAATATTTCTATGGGAGAGGTTATGAGCAGATACTTTTTTTTGAAGATAATTTTCCAGAGTTTCATTTTAGCAAATCTGTCATCAACAACGTACAAAGAAGATTTGAATACATATTAGACAATGCATTCACCATGTGAACCAAAGCATGAATGATCTCAAGCAGTACCTGTCTGAAAAATTCTCTCACAGACGAAGAACTTTCTCTAGTTTGTTGAATTTTAATTCTAGTATAGTTAACATACAATGTTAATTGGTTTCAGGTGTACAACACTGTGATTCAACACTTCCATACATCACCTGTTACTCATCATGACAAGTGTACTCCTAATCCCCATCACTTATTTCACCCCCCACCCAATTCACCTCTAGTAGCCCTCAGTTTTTTCTCTATAGTTGAGTCTGTTTCTTGGTTTCCCTCTCTCCCTCTCTCTCTCTCTCTCTCTCTCTCTCTCTCTCTCCCTCCCTCCCTCCCTTCGACCCTCCCTCCCTCTCCACCCTCACTTCCTTTGCTCATTTGTTTTTTCTCTTAAATTTCACATATGAGTGAAATCATATGGTATTTGTTTTTCTCTGACTTATTTCACTTAGCATTATACGCTCTAGCTCCATCCATGTCATGGCAAATGGCAAGATTTCATTTTTTTGTGGCTGAGTAATAGTCCATTCTTCTACCATTCTTTATCCATTCATCTACCAATAGACACTTGGGCTGCTTCCAGAATTTAGCTATTGCAAATATCATTATAAACATAGGGCTACATGTATCCTTTTGAATTAGTGTTTTTGTATTTGGGGGATTAATCACACTACTGGATTGTAAGGTAGTTCTATTTTTAAATTTTGACGAATCTCCATACTGTTCTCCACAGTGGCTGCACCAGTTTGCTCTCCCACCAACATTGTGTGAGAGTCCCTTTTTCTCCACATCCTTGCCAACTCTTGTTGTTTGTCATGTTTTTTATTTTAACCATTTTGACAGGTGTGAGGTAATATCTCATTATAATTTTTATTTGCATTTCTCTGTTGATGAGTGATGTGAGCATATTTTCATGTATCTATTGGCCATCTGAATGTCTTAAAGATCGGGAAACTTCAACATATATTGTCCAGATATTCTCTAATCTCTATTTTGTATGCAGTACCTAAACTGACTCAGAACACAGTTTTTTGAGATTATGCTGATATTTTAAGCTTCACCAATTTTTCTTCATTTTCTTTTCCTGAGAGTTGATTCTGTTGTCTTGTCTAAATGAAGGTGATGGTGTGGCTGGCAGATAACCAGCATTGACTTAAATAACTATGGCCATCACTTCATCTACCTCTGACTTCAAGTGACCTTTAGACTCCCATTTCAATCCCTCTGTGGTAATAAGCAACAATAGAGGCAATTAAAACACAACCTGTAAGAAATATAGTTGAGGATATAAAAGAGAAAGAAAACATCAATCATTTCCCATCCATTCCTGAAATATGTGTGTGGGGTGGGGGATGGTCTATGTGTCAGGCATTGATCTGGGTGCTAAGGTTATTGCAGTGTATTAAACAAAGTTGGAGACTGCCCCCAGAATGCTTCCAATCAGGCAGTAGAGATGAGCATTCAGATATAAATATAATGATCTAATTACATTTTGGATAAGACATAGCATTATGAGATGTATAACTGTGTGTTGTTTCAGCTTTTAGCTGAAAATGACAGAAACCCGATTAAAACTAGTTTAAGGAGAAAAGAAAATGTCTCACAAACCTAAAAAATTTAAAGGCAGACTGGCTAAATCCATGAGCTCAAATTACATGGCTGGAACTTAACCTGTGTTCATCCTCCACTGTGATTAGCTCATGGATAGATCCTAAACTTTCCTTCCCCCATGCTAATGCCCCAGTTCATATCGTCACAATTCTTAAGATCAGCAGAAAGAGAACTTCTTTGTTTCCAATACTTCTAAACTAGAGAATTAAGCATCATTGGCTCTGATTGGCCAACTTCAGTCAAATACTTATACTGTGAGGTCAGAGTAGGGTCAGCCTTGCCCTAACTCCATAGGTTAAGAGTAGGACTGTATTTTTCCTTAAATAAAATCAAAATGAATATTATCAGAAATGGGAAAAATGGTCATTGCATGGGAAAATGTAGTTGTCACCACACAGAAGACTCAGAGACATCAACTGGGATTTTCAACCTGCTAATGAAAAAATCTAAGAAATTTTGCTAACTGTAACTCCAAGAAGGCTAATGAATGAAGGGGACTATTACTTTGGGCTGAAATATTAGCCATGAAGGAAGATCTGGTTGTGAGAGAATTGTGACCGTTTCACTTTGGGAAGGATCTTCCAACTAGTCATTTATTATTTCTCTAGAATCCACGGGGTCAGGCACTGAACGAAGCTCCTAGATTAGGAAGAAAGTGAAGATACGGTCAGATGTACTGTAGACCTTAGATAACTAGATTTTAAATTAAGAGTCTGACTCTAAGGAGAAGTACATCTCTAGAGGAATGGGTGGTAAGTAAAAAAAGTAAGTTTCAGTCTATCCAGTGAAAACAAGTTTAGTATTAATCAACCACAAATTTTATTTAAAATAAAATAAAATAAAATAAAATAAATGAGACTTCATCAGGAAACATATGACAAGGTCAGATCTGATGTTAAAAGGACTGTGGAAAGACAGAAAGCCCCTACCTTATGCAGTTAGTCACATGTTCTCAGAGATAGGCTCCATGATGTCTACCACTCATAACTTTCATTTAGTTACCTTCCAGTTCAGGTATCAGTTATGACTAAAGCAAGTATATCATCTACATTGACATTATCATTTAGAACTTGTGATCCCTAGAAATAAAATCTGATACATTCCTGTTGCTCTTTCCTTAATATCCTTTTCTGCCATTCAGACTCAAATTCCAAGCATCAGTGAAGATGAGCCTGTGTAGCATCCTAATCTTAGTACCAAATTGGCCAAATTCATTATCCATAATCCTGAGCTTCTGCCCAATTTTCCTCCTCTGAATTTCTGCTTTGTCTCTAGCTCTTTCTAAAAGTAAAACACGTTCTAAACTCTAGCTGCTCCTTGAATATTTAGGACCCAGAATTGAATCTTGTTCCTTTAATCCATGATGGATAAGTGTACAAAAGGGGTTAGTACATGGGAATGGATTTCCCAAAATGGTACATGTGGTAGAGAGAATAATGCATTCCCTACCTTGACTGGCCAAAGATGTCCATGTCTTAATTTCCAGAAACTGTGAATATCTTGCTTTACATGGTTAAGGAACTGTGCAGATGTAATTAAAGTTACAGACTGGGGGTGCCTGGGTGGTTTAGTTGGTTGAGCATCCGACTCTCAATTTTGGCTCAGGTTATGATCCCAGGGTCATGAGATGGAGCCCTGCATTGGGCTCTGCACTGAGAGTGGAGCCTGCTTAAGATTCTCTCTCTCTCTCTCTGTCTCTCTCTCTCTCTCTCTCTCTCTCTCTCTCTCTCTCTCCCCCCTCCCCTTTTGTCCCTCTCTCCTACTCACATGGTCTCTCTCTTTCTCTAAAATAAAAAAATTTTTTTAAGTTACAGACCTTAAGATAGAGAGCTGGATTATCAAGGTGCATACAGTCCAATCACATGAGACCTTAAAAGCAGAGACATTTCTCTGGTTTGAGTAAAAAAGATGTGGCAGAAGAGGAAGGAAGAAGAACTGCAAAAGAAGATTCTAAGTGTGATAAAGCATGATTGCTCATTCTATGATATAGAGTCCCACATGTAAGGACTGATGAGAGACTTCTAGGAGCAAAAGGGGTACCCCTCAGCTAATAGTGAGCATGGAAATGATGCCTCAGTCATACAACTCTAAGGGGCCGGATTCTGCTGGCAACACGAATGTGGAAGCAGATTCTTTCTGGAACTCCCTACGTGGAGCAAAACAGACTGACACTTTGATTTCAGTCTTGTGAAACCCAGAGCAGAGAGACCAGCCAAGCAAACATAGACTTCTGATGTACAGAACTGTGAGATAATAAATTTATGTGGCTTTAAGTACTAAGTTAGTGAAATATTTACAGCAACAGCAACAGAAAACTAATACAATATACTTTTAGATAAAGAGGAAAAGTATGAATTAGAAGGAAGTAAAATCATGGCAGTTAAAAGAATGGATTAATTTCAAATGGAAGAGTTTTCTAGTGATGGTCCGCATGGCTCTGATTTCAGTTCTATATTGTTAAAAAATGATTAATTGTCCATTAAGCTGGATAATGCTGAGCATAGTCTTTGTTATAAGGTCCAAGTCAGTATCTAAGTTACATGCATAATTTGTGATTTGATAAAGAGACAGTGAAGGTAAGAAGTGGAAGATACAAAAACAGTCATACGAGTAATCATTAATCTTGCTAGCATATGCCTAAGTGTTTGAGTCATAAATATATTTTTTATGATTTGAAGACAAGTCTCAATTTTTGGAAGGCTCTCTTTTAGGTCAAAACTCATCAGATGTGTTGGAAAAAGCTTAAAAATAAGAATGGTTATATATTAAGTAGAAATAAAGCAATCGACAGATTTTAAAATTCTTTTTGGATCCAAAAAAGTGACCTTGTATGATATTTCATGTGTCCTTATGATATGGTGGATGGCTCTATCATTTGTATTGAGAAGGATTGCAGAATAGAATCTCACGATTTTGTGAGCAATTGTTTCTCAGGATGATTATGAAATAGGTCTGCCAAAAAAAGATTTGCTTTAACTGCCTTTACCATGGACTAGACATTGCTATCTGCAAAGGATATTTATATTCATGTTGGGATGTTTCCAAGATTTAACTTGCAGTATCTCTTTTGGATATAGTCCTTCACCTAGGGAACTCTTTTCTCTTTAAGAATAAATAAAAATTCTTACAACTTGGAGAGAAGAAAACCACAGTGAGATTTCCTGCATTTTTAACATTATTATTATTATTATTATTATTTTTAATGTTTATTTATTTTTGAGAGAGAGGGACTGAGCACAAGTGAGGGAGGAGTAGAGAGAGAGAGAGAGGGAGACATAGAATCTGGAACAGGCTCCAGGCTCTGAGCTGTCAGCACAGAGCTTGATGCGGGGTTGAACTCAGGAACAGCGAGATCATGACCTGAGCTGAAGTCAGATGCTTAACCCACTGAGCCACCCCTGTACCTCGAGACTTCCTGCATTTTTAATGATGCATTGCAATCACCAGCCAACCACCAAACTAAGGACTGGAAATAAAGAAAGTATGTCATGTCTAAGATAAATCAAAGGGAATGTTACCTTCTGGGAAATAACCAAAACATGTCCAAATTTTGGAAGTCAGGAAACCTCAGCTACTAAGTTTGAGAGATTTTTCAGATATGTAGATAATACCAAAGGAGATGGGAAATTCCAGGTGTCTTTTGGAGTATCCTTGATCTGATAGGGATTTCCTTAAGAGGTTATGGCTATGAAGGAGTGAAGAGAAACTTTTCTCTTCTAGAACTGTTGACAAATGCTCTACCTCACAGACCAAACATCTACTAAAGCTGTGACCAAGTATTTAATCCTCTGGAAATGACTGTACTCTACCCTGACCTTTCTTTTTCTGAGCACATTTTACCCACCAGTCCCTTCGTTCCAACTGATCATATTTTAATGAATGCTCTACAACATATTTGAGTCTCCTCTCAAAAATTTAAAAGAATCATTGAGAGAAGACAAGTGGGAGAAAACCCCCCGATCTCTGTGACTCTTAGATCAATGCCTGGATTTGATTTATCATCCTACTTTATAAACCATAGCAAATTAGATATTTGGCCAGCCTTCCTTCCTTCCTTCCTTCCTTCTTTCCTTCCTTCCTTCCCTTCCTTCCTTTCTCCCTCCCTCTTTTATTCATTCATTCATTCATTCATTCATTCATTCATTCATTCATTTCAACAGGACCCAGTCATGCAAAAAACAGGTGTTGTGTCTAGCCAACAAAATAAACAGAAAGAATAAAGTCCTAAGGCAGAAAAATGTTTTACGAACTCATTGTATCTAAGACCCTTTGGTCTTCATAATGCCAAACACCCAGAGTTTTTTTAATCTGCAGATGCTTTAAAAATACTACAGAGTTTAAATACACAAATTATTCAATGAATTTAAGCAAAGCTTTTATTGTTACTTCTCCTTACTATCACCTCCCGCTGAAATTGGAACTGGCATCACTTTGTCTACATGTGGAGTTCTAGATCTGGAGTACACATTTTAGTTATGTAATCCAACTTCCTTTTGCAAAAAGAAAAAAAAAGATACAGAAAGTCAGTGGCTTCTCTGCTACCATCCATCCAACTGCTCAAGGCATTAATGTAGGATATCAGTTTTGATTCATTTTTTCTTTACCTCCCTCCTCAATGCTTCATCTCCATCCTGTATGCCTTGTTCATTTCTCCCCCTGCCCCCTGATAGTACAAACCACTATCAGCTCTCAACCCATCCACTGCATTAGCCACCCTTGTCTTCCTATATGCAGTTCTCAATCTGGAAGCTTCAGGATGATCTTTAAAAAATGTGACCACAGCAGGCCGATTTTATCTTTAAACCCTGCAAAAGTTTTTCCTTTAAAATCCAAAACTGTAGGCCCTACAGGATCTGTCCCCTACCTCCTTCCCTGACATCATCTACTAATACTCATATTCTTGCTCACCACATTTCAATCACGCTATCCTTTTTGTTCCTTGATACCAATGTTTTATTCTAGATTTAGAGATTATTTCCTCATGCCAAGAATGATTTCTGCTCCCAGAGGTATCCTTAGTTGGCTCCTTGTCATCTACTCCTTGGTAGGTCTTTTCTGACCAACCAATCCAATGAACACCTCTTTCTCCAACACTGGTCACTTGCTTTCACCTGGTATTTTCTCCTGCATTTATTAGAAATGTTAATTTATGTGTTGCATGCTTATTTTCTGTCTCTCCACACCAGAATGTCAGCTCCACAAGAGCAGGGATCTTGTCTACAGTTCATCTTTATCACTTTGAGTGGTGCTGAGCAGATAGTGGGCACTCAATGAATAGTTGCCCAGTTGATATTCAAGATATTACAACATTTTAATTCAGAAGCACTGTCTCAGAGAATACTCATTGTACTGGATTATGATTAGTAACTTGGCATTTCTGAATTATAACCATCTCTAACATATATCTTATACCTTCTAGGTAAAATCAGTCTTCCCCATTTTCATACTTCCTAACACTAGTGAAGTGAAAAAATGAGAAATATTCGATGGCTGATTAATAGAGAGATATCTTGACTAAGATGAACAATGGCACATTCAAATCTGCAATATCCACTATGCAAATATCCAAGTATGCAGTATTTTAGTTGTAACCGTCTTCTTAGAGATTAACTAGAAAATTGGTTTACTAGGTAGGAATGCCAGAAGCAGTGATTAGATGATCTGATAGCAGCAATTCCATTAGGCTTCCATCAGGCTACCATGGAAGGTGGTCTTCTGTTGGGTTAGGCAGGCAGAGCATCTGCGTGTCAGTGTGTTCACTTTCACTTTACACTTCTCTTACATTGCTGTTAACTTTCAGTAAAATTCAGCACAGTTTTTATCCATGCATTTCAGCCTTTTTCCAAATGTTATCCTTGCTTCTGGGCACTTTGAGACCACTGAAAAAGTCCACAGTTTTCTAACTCTGTCCATGGAAACAACCCAGAATCAATGCATTTCTTTCCATAATGAGAAAAAAATAAATGCGCAGAATTTCCAATTCAAATTAAAGATTATATAATTTTTAAGCTCTGCTTCTACATTTGTATCTTTTTTCTCTCCCAATGAAAATCTGATTCTTAATAATTGTTAATACATTAACTTACTTTTTATGTCTATGTGTGTTTCAAAATAACATTATCTATGTTATTACTAACAATGAGACTACTGAGTACAGTGTATGACTCCTTTGTTGTATTTTTTGCCCTTTAGATATACCTCATCAGAGATGTGTAGTAACATTGTCTTTTTAAATCACTATGATTATTATTTGGATATATGAGTAATTTGACACAAAATAAGTGGATTTTCTTTGGGTTTTTTTCCTCTCAGCTTTAAGAAATAGATTTTTTAAATGTAAACTGTGTTTGTTAAACTAGTAAAATATGCCCATGTTTTCACAGTGAGCTATAAAACAAGATTAATTCAGAGAAGTGTATATTTCTTCCCTAGTCCCTCTTCTTTTTCCTATTTTCTCTAGTAGGCAACTATTTTTATAAAGTGTTTATTCTTCCATTATTTCCTTTTGAAAATGAAAACATATATGTATACATATATATTTATAGGAATATATATTTATATGAATACATATTTATATGTATATTTCCCCTGACATAAAAATTACTATATTATACATACTCCTTTGTGCCTTTTGTTTTTCCAAGAATGATATATGCTTGTGAAAATATAACAAACATATAAGTCTTATTTCTTTATGTTATAGATGGTGAATATAACAGTACATTCAATTCAATTCATGATGAACATGTGGGCGATTTCCATTCTTTTATAATTAGTGCTATAACTGCAACATGTGTCCTTGGGCACACATCCTTTCATAGGTTTGCCAAGGTATCCTTGGGATAGGTTCCAAGAAATGGAAATTTCCCATCAGAATGTAAATATATATGGAATTCTTCTTGGCTGCTGGACTTGTATCATTTTGCAATTGTACTAGCAATGCATGAGAGCTCCTGTACCCTCCTGCCTTGACATATATTATAGTTTCAAGCTTTTAATTTTTTTGCCAGTGTGATGAGAAACAAATTGTATTTCAATGTAGTTTTAATTGAATTTCTTTTTATGAATAAAATAGAATTTTTTCAAATATTTGTGACCCACTTAGATGTCTTTCCCGTGAAATGCCTATTTATATCCTTTGCTCATTTCTATCAGATTGTTGGGTTTTTTTCTTCTCAATATTTAGAACCTCTTCATGTATCAGCAAAAGAGCCTTTTATGATATGTTGCATATATTTATTCCCATTTGACATTTCTAAACTTTTTAAAATTCATTATTTTTCCATACAAAAGTTAACTTTTAAATCTTATGTACTCAAATTTATCAAACATCTCTTTAGGGGATCTAGATTTTGGTCATACTAGATCAGTTTTCTATCTCCCAGATTATGAAGGAAACGATCAACATTTTATTTGAGTATTTATGTAGCTTTTAGTTTTATATTCAAATATCTAAACCATTTTAAACTTATTCTGTTATATGGTATGAAAAATTTTTACATTTTTATGTTTGTACTTATGGGTAACCAGTTATGTGCCAAGCTTTTTAAAAGTTTTTATTTTTCCTCATTGATTTGAACTACTCTATCACATACTAAATTTCCACATGTATTTTTATTCATTTTTGATTTTACATTCCATTTCATTGGTCTCCCTCTTTTTAAAAAAATTCTTTTTTAGGGGCGCCTGGGTGGCTCAGTCGGTTAAGCGTCTGACTTTGACTCAGGTCATGATCTCACGGTTCGTGGGTTCGAGCCCCGTATCAGGTTCTGTGCTGACAGCTCAGAGCCTGGAGCCTGTTTCAGATTCTGTGTCTCCCTCTCTCTCTGCCCCTCCCTTGCTCACACTCTGTCTCTCTCTGTTTCAAAAATAAATAAATATTAAAAAAAATTTTTTAATTCTTTTTTACATAGAGAGCATGCAAGTGGGGGAGAGGAGCAGAGGGAGAGGGAGAGGGAGAGAGAGGGAGAGAGAGAACCCCATGCAGTCTCCATGCTCAGGGCAGAGCCAATGTGGGGCTCCATCCCACAACACTGGGATCATGACCTGAGCTTAAATGAAGAGTTGGACGCTCAACCAACTGAGCTACCCAGGCGCCCTTTCTTTAATTCCTTCAACCGAATGTTAACAATCAATTTGTCTTTCTCCAGGGAGATAGGAGAGAACATTATCATCAAGATCATATTACATTAAACAATTAACATAAGAAGAATTGACATCTTTATTATACTGAGTCATTCTAACAAAATATATGAAATATTTCCCCATTTATTCAGTTTACCTCTGTGTCTTTAAGTGTGTACGTAGGTGTTCTATTCTTTTTTAAGTTTTTGCATATGTTCTATTTCACTTTATTTTATTTTGCTATTGAAAATTAAGTTTGCTCTTCCATTATTTCTTCTATCTGATCATGTTTGTATATACGTAAATTATTCCTTTTGGCAAATTTTGGGTCCTTTTCTTTGCTAAATTGTCTTGTTTGTGACAGATTTTATATTAAGTTCTTTAGGTTTTCCAGGTTTATAATTTTATAATTTATAGATAAGAATTATTTTACATTTGCTTTCACCTCTATTTACTTTTTAGACCACATTAGCTAATTCCTTGAATAAAATATTAAATAGTAGAAGACATAATGGGCATTTTTGGCTTGTTCCATGATTTCCGGTGGTTTCATATCTTGTGGCTGCATCCCAACGTAGATTTGGAGGTGGCATGGTGAAACTGAAGGAACACAACTTTTGTTGTCAAATAGCCATGGCTTTGAATTATGCTTTTATCACTCACTGGCTGTGTGACTTTAGGCAAAGAGCTTAACCTGTATGAGTTTTAGTTTTCCCGTCATAAAATAGGAATGGTAGCTTATTTCATAACTCTCTGTTATGAAATGAATTGCAATGATCAATATAATGACTGACATGTGGTAAGAGTCAATAAATGTTTGCTCACTTTTTCCCCTTCTATTTCTGGGCTCTCTCTAAATGAGCACTCGATCACCTGAGGATTTCTTGAAGATGCAAGGACAAGTAGAGGACCCTAGATGGAAGAAACTTAAACACTCACAGTCATTGAGACTGGCATGTTGTGCAGATGGAGACTAAACACCCTGAGCTGAAATTTCTGGGTAGCAGGGAGACAATTGCTTCAAGCAGCCAATTAAGTGTATCCAGCTTAGAAGTCTAGCTGTTACCTGTGCAGTGCCCTCTGGTGGTTAGGATATGTTTCTGTAGTTTAAAAAACTGGATCCTAAAACCGAACGTTAAATAAAAAGAGCCGATATTTAATCATCACTTTCCATCTTCCAGGCCCTTTGTCAAATAATTTTACATGTATTCCCTGATTTAATTCTAACAAAATCCTATGGAGACATGCATATGTTTGCCCTTTCTACAAAGGAGGACATTGATACTTACAGAGGTTAATTAACTTAACCCAGATCACATACCTAGTTACTGGGGCTGCTGGGATTCTACATCAGGTATGTTTGGTTCTTATCTGCTATATATACCTATAGTCATACATAAATGTAGAGCATATGAAGGAAACATTGACTTAACAGGACCTTAGAGATCTAGTGCTCACCCATATTTGACAAATGAATAAGTAAAGACCCAGAGGGAGAGGTGCAAAGTTAGCTACTGAACAATCTCAGCTGAATTTCTGACTCCTAAGTTCTGTTCTTTTGATTGCACAAAAGCTGCCTGGCCTTATTTGATTTAATTTGCCTCTCTTGTGATTGTTTGACATTTCCCCAGGATAGTAAGACGGCCCTACCTATCCTCGGAAGAAAAAAAAAGGGGTGGGGGAGAGAGGGCAGCATAATCTCTACCAAATTTGACAAGTCATTAACTACACTTTATTAAATAGATTTAATTGCTTGCCTTATATCCTGTTTTCAGCTTTCTTCTCCAGTAGCAAATATCAATTAAATTCCAATAACAAAGAGTCTTACTGCAGTTGACAAATAATCCTTTTTAGGAGAATTGCCCTCCGTGACTCTCCACAGGCAAAATTTACAATTCTTTCAGCCACAATTCTTTGCTGCTGTTTCCTCTAACATCGGATGTGACAGCCCTGCCAGGACAAGAAACAGGTTTGCCCTTTGAGGGCATTTTCCCATATAATGAGGTGGCCCCTGCAGAAATCACTCTGCCAGTAGTGACAGGCCACTATAACTCCTGAGGGCTGACCACATGGCTGCCTAGAATTTACTCAGCTGACTAGCATCAGTGTGGGACCAATTTCCTAGGATGATGTTCTGATTCTGCAGTTAAGTTGCTGCCTATAGAACAGTTTATGAGTGACAAGGAGCAAAACTAGATTCTCTCACCAAAAGTCTCAGGGAAACCATTTTACCTCATTCTTACCACATACCTCATACCTCCACCTCTTTTGTAATAACCAGAGCATATAAAAATGCTGCACACTTTTCAGAGGTACTGGCTTCCTCCAATCATGGGGTATATTCACATAGACTCTGATTCACTAACTGATCAGGATATGGTAGTCACTCAAGCGGTAAACATACCCTATGGTATGTGCTTCCTTGATTTAATCATATGTTTCCCACTAACGTCCATTGCTCTTAATTTGCTCTAAGCAATAATGTGTCATAGCTACATAGCTGTGGACTCCAAAAATTAGAAAAACAATGAATCACTGCCATCAGATGGGTAAACATAAACCATATATGACCATTGGTGTTTGTGTGTGAATCACAATGTCTTATCATTTTTGATCTTAGCTCAAGGACAATAGTAGAAATCATAGTTCCAGGGAATGCACTTACATGATTATTAGCCAGACCACATGAGTTTCAGAGTGATATTAGAGACTCAATATCTCATGCAGAAAAGATATGGGAAAAATTAGATGATTTCCAATATCTCTTTCAATTCTAGCCTTCTAGGAGTCTAGAAATGACTTTGAGGAGATCATAATTTGCTACCTAAGTGAACAAAGGTAACAATAAAACCTATACTAGATTAAGAGCTCAGATACCTGTGTTTAGTTTTGCGCTTATCCTATTCTATGTGTATATAAATTTTATATACCTGTTTGGACCATGTCACAAACTCACTACCAAGTTGTTTAAGGAGAGAATAATCTACCTCCCTTTTCAGTGAGTTCCACAGCACTGAAAGTTTCAAATGTGCTCTTGATGCTGTTTGAACAGGATATTAAATAGAGAATTCAAACATCATGTCCATTGCTATGTTGCAATTTTGCCATTCTATGAATCCAGTCCTACCATCTCATTTATGAAGTAGGATCACTAAGTTCTTCTGAGGTCAATCAAATCCTTTCAGAAACATTCATAACTCTTAGAGGATCTCTACAAGCCAAACAGATTGGTCATGGTCTTATCTTTGGTAATTTGTAAACCTTCCTCTAGCTATTCCGTGTTGCAAAGAAAGCAATTTCCCTCAAGAAAGTCCCTTTGCAATTAAGTTCCACAAAACATGAGGCTTCACAGCCCGCAATCTTTAATTCACTCCTCCTGGGTAGAGTCAAACTTCATCATGCCACAAAGTGAAGGGATACCTACCACAGTCAGGAAACTAACTGGGAAAGTATATCTGTCAGAGCCTCTAGCCACCCAGAAGGAGCTCCAAGAATCTTAATCCTTAGTGAACCATGAAACTCTGGGGCAGGCAGCTTACAGCTGGGGATTTGTTTGCCTATGCAAATTCCATCATAAATCACCTCATCCTCAGCTAAAAGGCTAAGGCGAAGGCCAAGGTGCCTGTGCAGCACTATCATTGAGTGACAGAGGTTCAGGATTTATGAGAAAATAGGCATAGATTGGCTCAGTCTTTCATTAAGTTAGTTACTTTAACTCCCATTTTCCAGATGAAGAAATCATGATCCCCAAGTATAATAGACTTTCCTTAGTATTAACAGTTTGTTAAGACAGAAATCCTTCCATCTGGTGCTATATTTCCTCTCCAACCAATCTGCTGAGATCAGTGACTTCAATTCCTGTTAATGTCTCAAAAGCTAATGATGGTGGGAAGCACGGTGACATTAGGTCAGTGGATAACCCATCACTGCCCCTAATCACTGACTGTGTAGTCGTGTATGGCAGTGGCTAAACAGTCATAAGGCATTCCTCCACCCACGTCATCAATTCTGCGTTTCCTTGGTGAGGAGTCACAACATGTGTTTCTTGACAAAATGCTTTCAGTTTTCAGAGGATTTAACGGTTTCTCTCTGCTGGCTCTGAATAGTAATAACATTATAAGTGAAGGAAAAGGGATAGGTGATTTGAGCAGGGTTGGGGGAAGTCCAAGGGAAAAAAGAGAAGGAAGGAGATAAAATGCAGAAGACAACTAACTATAAATCCCAATGGTAACATTACAACTCTGAATTTGTCTGGATGTGAATACAAATTTATGGGTGGATTTGGAGTTGGAAGGTTTGAGCTCTCTCTCTGTCTGTGATACACATGCACTCATTCAGCAGGTTTGAGAACACATCTGCCCTCCTGGAGGCTGAGTCTTCTTGGGAGCAGAAAAAGGATAACACCCCTGTCCCCAACACACACACACACACACACACACACACACACACACACACACTCTAGGTGCATGTGAAGACTGCATTAAATAAGACAGCATATGGAAAAGTTCTTCTGAAATTACTCAGTAACATATATATAAAAAGCAAATTATTTGTGTGAGGCTGACCTTGAGGTGGTAACAAATGCTTGGTTATGAGGAGTCACCTAATGGTAATTCTGGGGACTGTCACCACCTCACCCAGGCCCACTGAGGTTCTAATCTTACCCCATCACTTTCCAGTTAAGTGGCACCGAACAATTTATTTAAATCCCCCAAGGCTCATTTTCATCTTCTGTAATGGAGACAACAGTCCATTCTCTATCTCTGTCCCAGGGTTTTTGCAAGTCAAGGGTTGTGAAATAAAATGCTTTGAAACATGAAACCTATATTATGTCTACAATTAAAGAAATCTTATTATTACTGAAACTTAGGCTCCCGGGAAAGGCACTGGTCTTCCTGGTGCTCCTGGTTGGGGAAGGAAATCCCAAGCCTAGGCAGGCTTCCTAAACACTGCATGTTGTATTGCATGTAACACAATAGAGTGTGGTGAATAAGAGAATAACCCCAGTGACACACTGCTTGGATTTGAAATCTGATCCTGCCATTTGCCAGAGGTATGACCTTAAGTAAACATTTTACTACTCTATGGCTCCATTCCTTTGTCTATTACATTAAGATAAAAAAGTAAACTCATAGGGTGATTTTAAAGATTAACTGAGCTAATACATATAAAAAGCTTAGAGCCACGCACAGCACATGGAGAATAAGTACTCTCTACATACTAGCTACTGCTTCCCAGTCTCAGCCCAATTTGGACCCCCTTTCTCAGGATTAGCCTGAAAAAAAGGTTTTCCTCTGGGACCAGGGCATAGAAAGGTAGGTTAATATTTATCTCTTAGTTTGTCTGCCAGAATTTGCCTCGTCTAAGGACTCTGCTTGGTCCTGGAGATTCGGAAGCTTATTGTTGAAAATTTCCCTAAGCCAGTTTGGCTGTTCTCAATTCTTGGGTTCTTTTCTTGGTTAGAAGCCTTTTGGGATATTAAGGTTGTTGGCCTTCTCTTCATTATTTCACTACTAGGTTAAAATGAAAACAGTCAAGTATGGGACCCAGTTTAGCTATACCTATTGATATCTATTAGCAAACAGCAGAAAGTCATATAACTTCTTGTGAAAGGTCAATGGAATCACAGTTCTCTGCTGTTTTGGTGAGCCAGCAGCATCTTGAATACAAGGGTCGCCTGAGGCAAGTATGACCATATTCTCACTAGTATATGGCAAGACGTCTGGCTGGAGTCCCATGAATTGTCCAAACCAAGAATTCTTTTAAATCAAACTTATGGTTCTATTCCTACAGGAATAAATATTTGGTTGAACAGATTCCTCACACTTTATCTCTGCATAAGAAGAGAGTGTTTCCAAAAATAAACTCAAACTGGATGAAGGACCTGAATGTGAGACAGGAAACCATCAAAACCATAGAGGAGAAAGCAGGAAACAGCCTCCTTGACCTCAACTGCAGCAACTTCCTACTCGAGACATCCCCAAAGGCAAAGGAATAAACAGCAAAAATGAACTATTGGGACCTCATCAAGATAAAAAGCTTCTGCACTGCAAAGGAAACAATCAAGAAAACTAACAGGCAACCGACAGAATGGGAAAAGACAGTTGCAAATGACATATCAGATAAAGGGCTGGAGTCCAAAATCTACAAGGAACTCACCAAACTCCACACCCAAAAAATGAATAATCCAGTGAAGAAATGGGTAGAAGACATGAATAGACACTTCTCCAAAGAGGACATCCAGATGGCCAACAAACACATGAAACAATGCTCAGCATCACTCATCATCAGGGAAATACAAAACAAAACCACACTGAGATACCACCTCACGCCAGTCAGAGTGGCTAAAATGAACAAATCAAG
>CM053569.1:17255747-17300273 GCA_028646485.1 Cryptoprocta ferox | reverse complement strand
CCAAGGGATACAGGAGTGCTGATGCATAGGGGCACATGTACCCCAATGTTCATAGCGGCACTTTCAATAGCCAAATCATGGAAAGAGCCTAAATGTCCAGCAACTGATGAATGGATCAAGAAGATGTGGTTCATCTATACAATGGAATACTACATGGCAATGAGAAAGAATGAAAACTGGCCATTCATAGCAAAGTGGATGGACCTCGAGGGTGTCATGCTAAGTGAAATAAGTCAGGCGGAGAAGGACAGATACCATATGTTTGCACTCATAGGTCTAACAGGAGAAACTTAACAGGGGACCATGGGAAGGGGAAGGGGGGGGAAAGAGGGAGAGGGAGGGAAGCAAATCATGAGAGACTCTTGAATAGTGAAAACAAACTGAGGGCTGAAGGGGGAGGGGGAAGGGGAAGGGGGGTGGTGGTCATGGAGAAGGGCACTTGTAGGGAAGAGCACTGGGTGTTATATGGAAACCAACTTGACAATAAACTATAAATAAAAAAAAAAGAAAGAAATTTGACCAGAATGGGGGGGGATAAATAAATAAATATTAAAAAGTAAAAAAATAAAAAGAGAGTGTTTCTACAGTATTTCTAGCCCATTCACATATATTCAACCCCATTAATGTTACTAATATTTATTTCTCATATCCTTTATGCTCTGGTTTCACCAATTACAGCTCTCATTTAACATCTGTGAAGTTGCTTAATATCTTTGGTCTTGAATAGAGATGAAAATAGTTGACAGCTTTGTGGTAGCTGTCTCTGAGGTAGAGTTTATGATCAAAAGTCTGGGGTGTAAATTCCCAATTAGACTGAGTAATCCACCCTAGAGCAGACATGAGAGATTCTCTCTCTCTCTCTCTCTCTCTCTCTCTCTCTCTCTCTCTCTCTCACACACACACACGCACACACACACGTCCATTTACTTTAGCCTACTAAAGTAAATTACAGACCACAGATCAAGCATGGTGGGAAATATTTCAGGGATGGTAATGCATTTGAGTCATTCTGTCTAAGAATTTCTCAAAAAGCTTCTTTTGGCTTTTTGGCCCAATCATCATCAAAGAGATGCAGTTTGGAATAGATCCAAATTCCTTAGACAACTTCCTCTAACTCAAGAATTGAAGTCATTGTCCTTTAGGCACCATTAGCTTTAGCCAGACTGTTGCTCATATAAACCTGATGACTTCTCATTTTTTTTAAACTTTGTCTTCACTGGTTCTTCTGTCTTGAATGCCCCTTTCCACTCATTCAATATGCTAATCTTCATCCATACTTTTAATAATTCAAAACTCTCTTTTGACAAAACTTCCCAGATTTCTCCAACATAAAACTCTCACTTTCATATGATACTTACCATTCTAACTTCTAATTTAATTGTGTATTTGCTTCTACTAGACTGTAGATTCTTGAGGGCAGTAAATATATCTGTTCCATCTCTATAGTAATCACAGCAAAAATATAATGCCTTTCTTAGGTTGGCCAATCAATAAGGAAAGGGCCATTCTCGGTGGAGTAGTAGAAAGAAGACCTGAATTATTGGAGTGCTGTCTTCCCCACTTCTCAGATGTGTGACATTATGAGAGCCACTGCCTTTTTATCTATAAAATGCAAATAATTATGACTACCTGACTTATGTTATGTTGTTTCAAGAATAAAAAAAAAAGAAAAATTTTATTGTGAAAAATTACTGGTTTACCTATTCAAAGCATTCTCCATTTCATAGAATTTACAGTTTTAAAGGCTATTTAGTAAACCATCACCATTTTAGAGATGAAAACAAGGAGGTCCAGGAAAGAGAATTGACTTCAATTAAAACTACCCCAGGATTTCATGTCTCCCTACCTAATGCTATGCTTCCTACATTTTCTTCTTTTGATCTAACAGTTTCAAAAGTGTTTGGTATCCAGTGAGAGACCCAGAGGTTTCTAAGCAATCAACTAGACATTTTGTTTGTTTTGGTGAATTAAAAAAAAAAAACTTAGTTCATTCAAAATGAATCACTGAATGTGGGATATTCTAATAGCTTACTTTCCATATTAAGTATTTTGAAAATGAAAGTGCTAACATAACAGTGGAGGAAAACTTCCTCTTGATCAGATTATCTCCTTGACCATTCCTTTTCTCTTTTGAGTATCAATGCTTAGGTATCACTGATCTCTGGTGGTTTTCTTGGGGGACTCATCACAGATCCTTGCCATCCTTTCGGGTAAAGTCATATTCTATGACTTGAAGAAAGCCCACCCTTCCTCGCAGGGTCTTTGCGATTACTAAATGATGCAAATAATAATTTTAGCAAGTGTGTGGTTTGAGATGAACATTTAATCAAGTGCCTAATGAAGATTTGTTAGGGCCTGGTGGTGGTTTTTCCAGTCCAATGGCTTTTTGTTTTTTGTTTTTTCTAACATTTATTCATTTTTGAGAGACAGAGAGAAACAGAGTGTGAGTCGGGGAGGGGCAGAGAGAGAGACAGAGAGAGACAGAATCTGAAGCAGGCTCCAGGCTCTGAGCTGTCAGCACAGAGCCTGATATGGGGCTTGAACCCATGGACCGTGAGATCTTGACCTGAGCTGAAATCAGACATTTAAGTTAGTCAATTTAACCGATTGAGCCACCCAGGTACCCCTCCAGTCCAATGGTTTTGATTTGAAACCAGTATTCACCAGCTGTTGGCCTTAGTTAGGCAAGTTAACTGCCTATTTTTTATCTTCCTCAGCATTAAATTAGAATAAAAACAAGACCTAATACTACTGTCTTGAGGACATATGTATAGTTCTAATACAGTTCCAGTTCTATAGCAGGGCCTTCATAAATAGCAACTGATTGTATTTTTATTTATTTATTTAAATTTATTTACGTAAACTCTACACCTTGGGTAGGCCTCAAACATACGACCCTGAGATTAATGGTCACATGCTCTTCTGACTGAACTAGCCAGGCACCCCAAATAGCACCTGCTTTTAAAGTTCCATATTCTTGGGGGGCCTCAGTGGCTCATTCAGTTAAGCATCTAACTCTTGATTTTGCCTCAGGTCATGATCTCAGGGTTCATGAGTTTGAACCTTGTGAGGCTCTGTGCTTACAGCGTGGAGCCTACTTAGGATTCTCTTTCTCCCTCTCTCTCTGACCCTCCCCTGCTCTCTCTAAGTAATAAACATTAAAAAATATTTATAAAGTGTCATATTCTTGTCTGGGTCTTTCCTTGCTATGTCTATACCTCTGCCATCTATGAATGGGAGAAGGGATTTGAGCTCCCACATGTATTGCTGTATCTACATACAGTAGGACAGCATTGATATAATCATGCTTAACAAATGTTTGGTGAACCAGTGGATGAAAAAGCAGCAGAGAGGCCTCATAAGAGAGGCCTTTTCTAACTCCTAACCTAGTCTTCACATCTGAAATACATTGGTCCTAGATGACTTTTTATGATGATAGTCTAGAGACTGAAGCCATCCAAAATTTGAGCCTCTTTCTCCATTTTTTTCCATTTGCAGTGATTTTATACAGATTATTTTCTAATCTTTTTTCTTTTTCTTTTTTCTTAATTTTTTAATTTATATACACGTTAGTTAGCATATAGTGCAACAGTGATTTCAAGAGAGATATTTTCTAAACTTAAATAAGCAGCCATATAAGATGTGATGGCAGTAAAGGAAATTAACATGTGCCTAATGAACATGAAAAAGGTAGAACTGTGATCTGAGCTGGGTTGGAAATGGTAGTGGTGCTCTGAGTGTTATGAGCCAACTCACACAATTCTTATTTTTGCACCTCTTAACGATGCCATCAGTCTTTCCTCTATTTCTTGTCACCCTAAGTGACTCTCTTGTGCCAATCAGTTGGATCCTAAAGTATCAATTTATCTCGTTAAGAACCACAGGGCTCAGGACATTCTACTCACAGCTAGAGCTGGAACCATCCTCCTCCGCCAGTCACACTACTAAACCATTCAGGAGGGAGGTGATGATGATTGCATTAACAATTCTAAGGTGTAATCACTCATAACCTCACCTAATATAAATAATATCTATTGTTTTCCATAGAGAAGTTTCCATAGCTTTTACATCAATTCTACCATAAAGTCTATGTAACAAACCTGTGAAGAGGTAGAAAAGGTATTATGTCATTGTTTTAGAGATCAAGGAACTAAAATTCATGGAGGTATTACTATTTCAGAGTGGGAAACTTTATGGTCTCAGTAAAACTTGGCCCTAATTCCATCTTTGGAATGAATCTGTTGTTCGATGTTATGGCACTTGTGCTGCTTAGGTCTAGATTAGCTCCTCTATAAAGTGATTTTATGCTTAGAAGTTATCTTGGTTTCTTCCCAGATCTAAGGTCCAAAGCTCCCTAATGATTCTTAACATCGTTAGGGATAAAGAGTGATGGGTGGCAGAACTAGAACCTAGGTGTTGAGTCCTAACCTTGTCTTTTTATAGACATCTTTTTATAGACCACTGTCAATGGCCAATGTGAAGAGAGTCCTGCGTATGTCCTTTATGCTAGAGGTTTCCAGGCCTGAATACTCCTCAGATTCACCTGGATTTGTTAAAAGTGCCAACCATCTCAAAGATTCAGATTGCATAGGTCTGTTTTTCAGCCTGTTTTGGGACCTAGCAATCTAGGTCATGAAATACGATCCTGAATGTATTGGTTCCATGGCCTTCAGTGACATGGCGCCAACCTCTCTGTCCTTTGACTCTGATGCAGACCAATTCAATGGCTGAAACAGGATATACTGGGGATATGAAGATTTCAAATTTCATTTTTTCCCCCCAGGAAGTCTGATGTCTAACTCACAGTTGTCTTTCTCCCATTTAAGACAAGGCCTTAGGGCTAGAGAAAATAGGATGAATGAGCATGATATTTAAGACCCCAGAGCCATCTCTAGAGGGGTAAATTTTACTAACTCATCTCCCCCAAGAATATCTTTCAGCAGGAATAAATTAATTTAATTAGCTGCTGGTAGCTAATTTCAAAGAACTGAATTTCAGACAATGACACTTCATCTTCTCATTTCTCCCACAGGGAGAATGTGAAGGGTGGCCCATGGCTCCTGCTGGTAAGTGGAACGTAAGTGGAAGAGAAGAGAGACCTTTGTTTCTGAGCTGATAATCGGCTAAAAGAAAAAAGAAGCACTTAGCAAAATCTAGAAAGGATCTCAGGTGGGGTTTTCATTAGGCTTAAAAATGTTCTGTTTCTAGGTCTTTATAGGTTATACACAATAATAAGTAAAGCTTGAGAAAATGAGACCCATCAAAGCCAATCATTTTATAGTATAAAATTTGAGTTTTATATATATATATTTTTTGAAGTTTCTGTATTTATTTTGAGAGAGAGCACATATGCACAAGCAGGGGAGAAGCAGAGAGAGAGAATCCCAAGCAGGCTTTGTGCTGTCAGCGCAGAGACTGACACAGGGTTCGATTCCATGAACCGTGAGATGAAGACCCCAGCAGAAATCAAGAGTCTGATGCTTAACCAACTGAGCCACCCAGGAGCTCCAGGTAATATTTTTTCATATATTTTAAATTATATGCTAATGTACTTTTTAAAAAACAAATATTTTTTTCACAAAATAAGCTAAAAGTCCAAAATAGCACAAGTCTCAAAGTAACTTTCTGGCTTGGCCACATATGGAAAGGAAGTCAACAGCATCCATTCATAGTGACCTTTTGGTCATCAGGAAGTAGCATTGAACACTGGAGAGTGAGGCACGTTAGGTTTGATGCTAAATCTGTCACTACTATGTATGTGACTTTGGGCATAATCACTAGCCACTTGAATTATGGTATTAAGGTAAGCTTCCTAACAAGTTCCCTGCTTTTGTTGTTGCCCTTCAGTCTATTCTTGGCACAGCATCCAAAGAGATCCAGTCAAAATGCAAGCCAGATTGTGCCACACTGATGCTATGACCTCCCATCTCTCCCAGAGTTAAAGCCAGAGTTGTTACACTGGCTCTCAATGCCCTTCATGATCTGAGGTCCCCCACTCTTTCTCCTTCAACCTCATTTTGGACCTCTCCTTGTTTACTCCCCTACAGTCTTGCTGGCCTCCACAGCATCCCCAAACATGCCAGGAACCCTCCCCACTTGGAGCTTTACAACTGCTAGTTTTTTCTGCCCAGATCATTCTTTGTTTGGCTGTCTATATGACTCATTTCTTGATGTCCTTCAGGTCTTTACCCAAACGTTGCCTTCTTGGTGAAACATTTCTCAAAGAGTCTTTTAAAGATCACAACCTTTCCCCACCACACGCTCCATCTCATTCCATGCTGACTTTTTTCACTTTCTCATCTTTTTTCACCATGTAACAGGCTACATATTACTTACCTCATTTATTATCCATCTCTAACCAGTAGAATATAAGCTTCATCAGGAGATGACAGGGAATTATATCAGTTATGTTTTCATTGATCAAGTCTTAGTATCTAGAATTAATGCCTAGCACATGGAAAACATTTGGTAAATATATAATGAATGAATGTGGGGAGCTAATGAATGAATTAAAGACATTAAGATTCCCTAAGACTCATTGCCTCATCTGTGAAATGGAAATAATATTTCCTCATATAGACCTATTGCATTCTAGGTATATAAATCATTGCAGATCGCTCTTTACCTCCAGGCTTGTATAAAATTATTTTCTATCATCTATATTCCAAAGATAGAATTAAAAATATATTTGTTCTGGGGTGCCTGGGTGGCTCAGTTGGTTAAGCGTTGGACTCTTGGTTTTGGCACAGGTCATAATCTCGCAGTTGGTGAGTTCAAGCCCCACGTTGGGCTCTGCACTGACCTCTGCGGAGCCTGCTTGGGATTCTCTGTCTCCCTCTCTTTCTGACCCTCCCCCGCTGTCTCTCTAACCCTCTCTCTCAGAAATAAATAAATAAACATAAATAAGTAAATTAGTTCTTATAACATCAGCATTCCAATACCACACTACCTTTATCAAGATTTCATTTCACAAATCAGTTTGACAAATAGATTATTTCTGATTAGTTCACACCCTTTTCAGAGTGATGCTCAGTAAATATTAGTTTCCTTTTTTCCCCCTCTCTGTTCATTTTTATGCACATAAACACTGTCTTAGCCAATAAGCTCCTTATAAAGATGCTTTGCTTACCTTGGTAAAATCTGAAATACCACAATTCACAAATACTGAGCAGAGAGACACAGTAAATGTTGGTTTAAATACATATAAAAAGATCAGAACCTTACTAACATTTTTCTCCTTCCAGAAATGCATATAGTCAGGATTGCTTAGCTGGTCGTTCCCAGGCATGAGTTATTTTCAGGGCAAGTGTGAGCCCTGCTAGAACTACAATGATTTTGCCATCGATATCTCCGGGTTGCTTATATCGCTGAGAGGCAGTGAACAAAGGCACAGCAGGCCCTGGGGCTGCTTTGGTTAGATTCTGTTTTCCACAGAGATCTTTTAGTGACCACATGCACACTTCAGTTTATTTATCTAAGCGCTCCTCCTGCAGGGCCAGACCAGAGAAAAAGGGAAGGGTGCTGCCAGATGTGTTAAGGAAGGCAAGTGCCTGGAAAGCCTTGGATTGAGTTTCAGCAAGCAATTATAAAATGCTAAGTATAATCCGGGGCACTCTCGTTTCCCTTCCCAGACCACAGAGCCCTGGGGGAAAAGATACTATAACAAATAAAGGTGCCCTCTCAGCACATGGGGAAGTAGTCACAGATTTTCAGAGAATTTTTAATTCAAGAATCCAAACTAGAATTGGGTCATGTGTGTGTGTGTGTGTGTGTGTGTGTGTCCGACATAACAATGGGTGATAAATACAATGGTTTATAAGTAAAAGCCCAGGTTTGAGGCCTGAGTAATACTATCCACACTCTGCTCAGTATGGGGTCCTGTTTCCTTTAAATCCAATAGGGAAATTGTATAACATTAGCTATAAACTTCCTTCCTAAGATGTGATGAGGCTAAAAGCCCAGACTGAGCAGTCCTCAGGGAAAGAAATTTGCAAGGTATTATTAACATGTAGAGAAGTAATTATCTGAATGATAACAAAGATAACAGACATTGTGAAGTAGGTAATTATTAAAGAAAAAAAAGCCTCCTCGAGATGTGTGTAATTAAAAATGAAGAACTAAAGATATGTAAAAATATTGATGGTATAATACTAGAAAAGAATTAGCATTTTTTTGAATGCCTATTTACTATATGGCTGGCCCTACATGAAATTTTCTATATACATATCTCAACTAATCACAACAGTAGTCTTTTATGGTAGTTATTTTCCCAGTATACAGCTGATGAAACTGAAAACATAAAGTGACTTACCCAAGGTATTATAGTTACAGCTTATGAAAACTGACAACCTAGATTTGTCTGCCTCCAAAGTGCACAATCTATGTCCTATATTACAATAACTTACTAGCTAACAAATCTGAACTGTGGACCACTTAAAACCAAGGATCAGATAATTCTTTGGGGTTTGTTGCAAGAAAACGTGCATTTTAAATGACTAACAAACTGTTAGTGAGTGTGAAATAAAATGGGATTTCTTTACTAATGACAGTGATACTATTAAAATACGTTTTTGAGACTTCAGATTTGTGAGCAAATTGCATAAACTCACTTCTCTTTGCTCCTCCTTCATAAGTACAACTAAAAACATGGTAAAGATGCAGCAGACAGCTACAGGAGAGCTCTGAAGGTAGAAAAAGAAGGTAGGCTGATTGGAGACACCAGGACTTAAGGAAAAGCTCAGTTTATCTGATGTCTTCTGACTTTCCACCTGGTGGTGAAAGGTGGAACAGGTCTGGTATCTCCTAGTGCTGCACCCAGCAGGAGGAGGTATAGATATTTTCCTCCCTTAACAATACCAGCAGACCAAGAGAGAGCCCTATCAACACTTGACGACCTGGAGAGAAAGCCAAGGGAAATGACATCTCAGCCTCCAAACAACAGCCTAGGAGGTTCCTTCCTCACCCATGGGTGGCCCCAGCAGGGACCAAGCAGGAGCCCTGCCAGCACCTGGCAGCCTAGAGAAGAGCTTTCCACCTCCACTGGCCCAGAGTCCTCTTTCTACCCCCAAACTAGCAGTACCAGGTCTAAGGAAGCACATCCTATCCCCATAGGCAGCACCAGCAGAAATCAAGCCAGATCCCAAATGTCATGTAGAAGAGCAGAACAGCACTTCAGGAACTCTGAAAACTAAATTGGCATTGGGACCACAGCCCACTGAGGCAGGTACATACATACCTGTGTGCGAGACCTAAACAGAGTGGCCGCCTGCTAACATAAAAGGTTTAAATAGGGTCCAGAGTCTCCTAGCATAATATCCAAAATGTCCAGGATACAATTAAACATCACTCCTTCTACCAAGAAATAGAAAATCATAACACGAATAAGTAAAAGCAATCAGGAGATGTTGGAATTATTTGACATGGATTTTAAAGCAACCATCATAAAAGTGCTTCAATAAGCAATTTCAAATACTCTTGGGGGCAATAAATGAAAAAATAGAAAATCTCTCCAAAGAAATAATAGGACACACACACACACACAAAATGGAAACTGTATTACTGAAAAATCAAATATAAGTAAGTTAAAAAATTTCACTGACTGGGCTTGATAGTAGAATGAATATGACAAAGAAAAGAATCAGTGAATTTGAAGATAGAACAATTATAAATTATATAATCTGAGCAGGGAGAAAAAAATAGGATAATAAAAAAATGAATAGAGTCTCAGGCATCTGTAGAACAATAACAAAGATCTAATGTTCATACCTTAGTGTCCCAGAAGAAAGAGGAGGAAGAGTGTGGGGCTGAAAATGTATTTAAAGCAATAATGACTGAAAACTCCCCAAATTTGGTGTAAGACACAAGTCTACAGATTCAAAAATCTGAGCTAACTACAAATAGAATAGACTCTAAGAATTTCCTACCAAGGCTGATCATATTTAAACTTCTGAAAACTGAAGACAAAGAAAAATCTTTGTAGCCAGAGAAAAATGACTTTCTCTATAGGGAAACCCTAATTTGAATCCACAAATCTATTTTTTCATCTACCACCCTTATGGCCAGAAGGAAGTTGCATGTTGAAAGAAAATAATTGTCAACTGAATCCTACATTCAGTGAGAGTATACTTTAAGTATGATGAAGGAAAAACAATTTCCAGATGAAGGAAAACTAAGAGAATGTGTTGCTTACGGACCTGACTGTAAAGAATGGCTAAAGGTAGTTCTCCAAACAGAAAGAATAATGACTAAAGAAGGTTTGGAACTTTAGAAAGGATAGAACGAAGAGATGGATAAAAATAGGGAAAAGTATAATGAACTTTGTCCTCAAGTTTTTAAACTCATATTTTATAATTAAAGCAAAAATCATAACATGTGATATGGTACTCAATGTGCATCAAAGACATAGTTAAGACAATTGTATTAATTGTATTTTTTTCTTTCTTTCTTTTTTTTGAGAGAGAGAGAGAGAGAGAGAGCATGAGTGGAGGAGAGTGGCTGAGGGAGAGAGAGAATCTGAAGCCGGCTCCATGCTCAGCAAGGAACCTGATGCAAGGCTCAATCCCATGACCCTGGGATCATGATCTGAGCCAAAACCAAGAGTCAATGCTCAACTGACTGAGCCACCTAGGTGCCCTAAGACAATTAGATTTCTTAAATGGAGAAGCGAAAAGAACTAATATGGAAGTAAGTTTCACTACACTGTAAAATGTCAACACTAGTTGATGGTAATAAGGTATGTATGTATATTGTAATACCAAAAAACAATGACTAAGGGAACTATACAAAGTGATATATTTAAAAATACTAAATAAAACAAAGTGGTATTCTAAATAATGTTCTTGTAACTCACAGGAAGTCAATAATACAGAACTAGAAGAATGAGGAACAATGAGAACAAATAGAAAACAAAAGACAAAACAAGAGACTTTAGCCCTAACATTTTAATAATGACATTAAACTCAAGTGTTCTGAATGTACCAATAAAAAGACAGAGCTTGGCAGAGAGAATAAGCAAAACCAAATGAAACAAAACAACCCATGATCCAAGTGTTATGGATTGATGCTTGTTTCCCAGCCAAAATTCATATGTTGAAGCCCTAACCCCCCACATGAAAGTATTAGGGGGAAGGCCTTTGGGAGAGATTTAGGTTTTGATGAGGTCTTAGACGTGGAGCTCCACCAGGGGTTTAGTGAACTTACATGAAGAGGAAGAGACACCAGAATTTCTTCTTTTGGTCACGTGAGCTATGAGGATACAGTGAGAAAGCTGCCATCTGCAAGCCATAAAATGAATCATCAAGAATTGAATCTCTGTGCACCTTGATCGTGGATTCCCCAGCCTCCAGAACTCTGAGAAATGTCTGTCTCTTTAGCTACTTGTTGTAGTGTATTTTGCTATAGCAGCTTGACCTTACTAAGATACCAACAATATTGTTTCCATAAGGAATCCGTTTCAAATATAACTTCAGAAGTTTAGAATTAAAATTATGGAAAAATATATATTATGCAAACATTATTTAAAAAATAGGTGGAGTGACTGTATTTATATCAGATAAACTAGAATATAATAAAACAATGATAAGGAACATCACATAATGATATATTTTAATTCCTGACTTCAAGCAACAAATCTCCCCATGTTTATAGTGACAATATGTATTAATGAAATACATAGAACCTTTGCTTTGTTATACACCAGAGAAGTACACAGTTTATCATGTGGCTCTTTATACCACCTAGATGTGGTAATTAGGTATATTAAACATAAATACAGCCTATATGGCAGGAGAGAAGTTATTTGGATGGATATTAAGAGATAAGTTTACAGAGACATGCTGAGACCAGATCAGAGTGGGGCTTATAGGCCAAGGCAAGGAGTTGGACTTTTTATTCTAAAGGCAACGGGTGGGAGAATTGTAAGCGAAGTAGTCGTGATATGTATGGTCAGTTTCATGATCCCATTGCTGTTGGGGAGAAAGAGAATTGAGTACAGTTTAGAGAATGTTGTACCTGAGATAAATGTGGAACATCCAGGTAGAGATACCCAGTTAGGAAAAGCAGGTCAAGAGCAGAACAGACAGTTGGAGTTACAGATGCGTGAGTCATCAGCGTAAAGCTGGCATCTAGGGGAACCAAAAGAAGACAAAAGACGTCTCTTGGAAGGGATCAAAACATCAAGAAGAAACTCCAGATAATGTTAATATAGAAAGTGAAAGAGAGATAGAGGATCTGAAGAAAGTCACCAACTGCATACATTTTTACATCTGGTTTTATTTCTAGACCCAGAATCTGTCCCCTAATCTTGTGTTGTATCTTTTCCTACCCTGAGGAAATGGATTGAGAAATCCCTTGACCTCTGCAGTACTGTATTTAATATAGATTTCTTAATCACTTTATCATATAAAAAGTGGTCCTGGTGCCAGACGAGAGAAGGGACTAGGATTTAAAATATGTGGGGTTGTTTTGTTTGCATCAGTATATAGTGAAGAAAGCAAACTACCCACAGGCCATTTAATCTGGATTTCTATACTCCTGCACCTGTGACTGATAGTAGTCATTCCAGAGTTAACACAAAGTCAGCCAAAGAAATGATACATTTGAATAGCCTCTTTCATCTCATATCTTGTTTTCAAATCATTGCATCTCACTTAAGGCTATGATGAGAAAGATCATCTCCCTGCTTCTATCTCTATTTCCATCTGTTTTATCTCTTGTTTACCATATTAATCATAATTCAAAACTTGGAACCACTATTTAATGAAAAAAATGGAAGACTAAAAGTTGGGAATAAAAAAAAGTGCACAAATAAAGAAAGTAAGATCAACACCCCCAGCAAAAGTTTTCTCATTTAATGAGTAGATTAATATATTTAGTGAGCAAGTATTTAATTTGAAGTTTCTCTTAAAAGATGCTGACTTGAATATCAAATTGGTACATATACTGTCAACAATGTCTTCTAACCTGAATGAGAAAGGCTATGGCTGAAAGATAAGTATCTTGGTAGCAAGAGAGACTCTTGGCTTTGGCAAGAGAAAGGTGACTGACCCAGTGGGTCAGAGCCCACCATGAAGAGTGCATGAAACCGGCAAGGAAACTGAGGCAGATGACTTACCACGATGATGCACACTTCATATTCCAGAACACCTGACTCTTCCTCCTGCCAGTTTACTTCTTTAGGTGCGTGATCTTAAAACTGTTAGGTTACTCCTTTTAGCGCTATCTTAAAATTGAAGGCAGATATTTTTATAGCCCTTTACAATCAAATAAAGAGAGGTGACAAGAAACAAGCTAGAAGTCTCAAATGATAGGCTTGATCCTATCTGTGGTGAAGGTATATTAGAAAAGTTTTGGATTCCACTTCTAGCTATGTGGTCCTTGACCTGCAGTCTCCTTTAATCATGTATAACATATGAAACAACTTGCACCCTATAAGATTTCAGATAATTCACTTAAAGCACTCATACATAAAGAGTGGGCAAAAATATTTATAATCATTGTTTATATGACACTTTTAGCAATCTCTTTAAAATCAAGAATAGCTATACATTTCTAACTCACCAATGGATTCTTATTACAAAGTTTTCTAATATGAAAGACTGATTAAGAGAAGAAAGCACAGTGGTCTGGGACCCAGGAATCATGGGTTTACACTATTTGTTCAATGAACTTGGACAGAACTCCTCAGTACTCTGGCCTCCAGTTTTATAAGTTGTAAATTTTGTTTATTTGAAAATGCATTTGGTTGTCCCAATTACCACACATTCAAGAGCAGTTTAGCTTGGCCATGGTAATAATAGTACTAGTAATATAGTAATAGAGCACTAGTAATAGTAATAATAATAATAGTGTTTATCAAATGCCTGGCACTATGCTAAGTTCTTTGTATATATTAACTAATGTAACACACTAACTGTGTGTGATAAACACTATTATTATTATTCTCATGTTTTATAGAAAAGGAACCAAGGCACAGAGAGGTTAAGCAATTGTCTTGATGTCACCACACATAGTAAATTGCAGAAGAAAGATTCACATGTAGGCACTCTGGAACCACATTTCAGATCCCCAAGCACCATACATTCTGCATGTTATGTGATGGGCACATTTGACCTTCTCCACTGCTGACATTTTTGAAGAGGAAATTAGGACTCTTAAGACAAGTCTTCATGGGTGGGAAGAAAGAGGGCACAAAATAATAGGCTAGAACAGGAGATCTCTACTCCAGTTCCACAAGTATTAAGCCTTATTATTTATTTATTTATTTATTTATTTATTTATTTATTTAGTTAGTTAGTTAACATACATTTCAATATTGGTTTCAGGAGTAGAATTCAGTGATTCATTACTTTCATGCAATACCCAGTGCTCATCACAACTGCTCTCCTTAGTATCCATCACCCACTTAGCCCATCTCCCACTCACCTCCCTCTGTCAACCCAGTTTGTTTTCTATCATTGATGTGTTTCCCTCCCTCCTCTCCTCCTCTCCCCCCTACTTCTGATATGTTCATCTGTTTTGTTTATTAAATTCCATATATCAGTGAAAACATATGGTATCTTTCGCTGATTGACTTATTTTCCTTATCATAATACATTCTAACTCCATCCACATCATTGCAAAATGGAAAGATTTCATTCTTTTTGATGGCTGAGTAATATTCCATGCCATATATATATTTATATATATTTATCCATTCATCAGCCAATGGACATGTGGGCTCTCTCCATAGTTTGGCTATTGTTGATAATGCTGCTATAAACACTGGGGCACATTTAGCCCTTCAAATCTGTATTTTTATATCCTTTGGGTAAATACATAATAGTGCAATTGCTGTACCATAGGGTAGTTCTATTTTTAGTTTCTTGAGGAACCTCTAAATGTTCTCTAGAGTGGCTGCACCAGTTTGCATTTCCGCCAACAGTGCAAGAGAGTTCCCCTCTCTCCGCATCCTCACCAACATCTGTTGTTTCTTGTGTTGTTAATTTTAGCCCTTCTGACAGGTGTGAGGTGGTAATCCATCATGGTTTTGATTTGTATTTCCCTGATGATGAGTGATGTTGAGAATCTTTTCATGTGTCTGTTAGCCATCTGGATGCCTTCTTTGGAAAACTGTCTATTCATATCTTCTGCTCATTTCTTTTTTAAAAAATTTATTTATGTTTTATTTATGTTAGAGAGAAAGAGAGAGAGAGAGAGACAGAGACAGAGCATGAGTGTGCGAGGGGCTGAGAGAGAGCACGAGACACAGAATGTGAAGCAGGCTCCAGGCTCTAAGCTGTCATCACATAGCCTGATGTGGGGCTCGAACTCACAAGCAGTGAGATTATGACCTGAGCCGAAGTCAGACACTCAACAGACTGAGACACCCAGGTGCCCCTCTTCTTCTCATTTCTTAACTGGGTTGTTTGTTTTTTGGGTGTTGGGTTTGATAAGTTCTTTATAGATTTTGGATACTAACCCTTTGTCTAATATGTCATTTGCAAATATCTTCCATCATTCTGTCAGTTGCCTTTTAGTTTTGTTGACTGTTTCCTTCACTGTTCAAGAGCTTTTTATCTTGATGAAGTCCCAATAGTTCATGTTTGCTTTTGTTTCCCTCGCCTTTGGTGACGTGTCTAGAAAGAAGTCACTGTGGCCGAGGTCAAAGAGGTTGCTGCTTGTTTACTCCTCTAGGATTTTGATGGTTTCCTGTCTCACATTTAGGTCTTCCATCCATTTTGAATTTATTTTGGGGCATGGTGACAGAAAGTGGTCCAGTTTCATTTTTCTGCATGTCGTTGTCCAGTTTTTCCAAGTCATTTGTTGAAGAGACTGTCTTTTTTCCACTGGATATTCTTTCCTGCTTTGTCAAAGATTAGTTGACCATACAGTTGTGGGGCTTTCACATCTTTTGGGGGCATTGGTGGTCTGGGGTAGCTACAAAGCTTGAAACAAACAAAAAAGGAGTTTGACACTGAAGGCATGCCTAATATGCATGGAGGTTTTTTGCTTATTTTAAATTTTATTCCCCACCCCCATCCTCTCTGTGCTCTGATACATGCAACTCAAATTTTCTTCCTGATTCAGCTTGTGCACAATTCATTAACGTTGAACTCTGACAGAAGATGAGAGGCAAACACCTTGATGTCATCTTTCCTGATATGTTGTTCTCTTTTAATTTTCACTTAAGTCTTAAATAACAGATTTTGCCACAGTCAGAAGAGAATAAACAGTAAAGAGAAGGGAAGAGGCATGTGATTTGGGCAATAATTCTTCCTTGGTTTAAAAGTCCTAATTCTTCTCTTAGATATGATACCAAACCCTGCCAGGACAGAGAAGGGAAGTGTGTTGGGGGTGGGGGGCAGGAGGAAGAATGTGTGTGGCCAGAGGGGGTGGTACTGAAGTAATCTTACCTGCCTTTAAAAACAATGTTTTAAATAATTTGTATAATGTGTTAAACTCTGTCTTAGCAATGGAAACCCTGCAATAAAGAGCAGAGACCTTAATTTCTGCTTCCTGGTTCATGCGTTTCTGACTATGGGAAAGCTGGAATCTGTTCACAGACCTGGCATTGCCTTTTCTGAATCTCTCTTCCTGCATGTGGCTTGTCTGCTAAGGGATTATGGCCAATTCAGCATAGGAAATTTTTCTTGCTCATATTCCCTAGAGGAGTTGTTGAAAACGCACACAAGAGGAATTGTATCACTTCTAACTAAAAGGAAAACCCGTTGCAGTAGAATCACATAAATCAGAGAAGGAATCCAGCTTGCTTTGGCTTTAGGGCTTCAGTGCCCCACTTCCAGGGTCTTCTTCTTACCAGTGACCCCAGTGATTAGTGGGTTTGTAATCCTAGGGAATGAATGTAACCAAAATTGGGAGTTCAGAAATTAATGCTTAAATGGTAAGATGATATACATATATAAAATTCACCTTTATTTATATATATGTATATATATATATATATATATAATTTATGTATGTGTATCTATATACATGTTATCTATATGTATGTATGTGCATATGTATGTGTGTGTGTGTGTGTGTATCTTTAATTCTTAACCCCTCCCAAATCCAAGTTTCTTTACTTGGGTTTATAAGTCTTGAAAACTTCGAGTCGCCCTTTTAAAGTGATCCCTAAACACATTTGTTACTTCTTCAAGTCTTCAAACCAGGTTACTCAATTGTCTACTAAGGTCGAAGGTAAGTGTTGGAACTGTCCCTTCAGAGAATGGGAAGTAACCAAGGCAAGTTGAAAGGTTACTGGGAGTAATTACTATTGGACTAGCACTGTCTTTAATTTTAAACTGAGTATAACATATTACTCATTAGGTGGACCAAATTTTCCAGTTATAATATGCCAGAATAAAAGTGCACACCACATAACCCCTCAAATTAAGCAATCTCCCATGTTTGCAAACATTCCCCCCACTCTGCCCCACTGCCATGGCTCCTCCTGCCTTTAAAACAATGCACTGGCTTCTAAAGAATTCATTAGGATCAAGTCTTTAAAGGGGCTTACAACATTCCTGCCTATCCTGGCTCTTTCCTATCCCTCCAACGCAGCTATCTGCCTCCTAACCTGTAGGCACATTGACTTTGTTCATCCTATCCTCAAAACTGTTTCTCTCTTTAGCGCTTTTGGGCATGTTGTTCCTTCTCTTTGGCATATTTCCACCCAACCCACATAAAGCTCAATCTCTGTTTAGTTAATGCCACTAACTCTTAATAGCCTACGAGGTAAGTACTACTCCTCTGGCTTCAAGAGAAGCCCAAAGAAAAATCCCAAAAGTCCCAGAAAGGGGCAGCAGGTATCTGAACTCTGTTTTCTCTCCTTTCCTGTCTCTTTTCTTTCTACCAAATAACAGGATCTCCCTTTCCAACACTCATATTCAAAAGCCTGAAATTATAATGAATGGTTTTATTTTTATTAAGGCAGCTTGTCAGAATGTTAAAAATTCAATTTTAAAGCATGATACTCCTGTCATATTTTGTGCTGTACACTCATTGTCTGAATGCTAGCTGACTCCTCATGGTGGTTTGGCATGGTTTGGTCCTTTGTCCCTTGATGATTCCAGCTTACTACTCTCTCTCTGCTCAAGGTTCTACTCTTCAGCAATTAATCATGCAATGCCTTGCAACATCTTTTGACTCTCTCAGTCTGGCATGATTTAACTCTTATATTGTTACTAAATTCTTGAATATGTATCTCTGACTCCTCCAAGTAGGCTCTAAGTTCCTTGAGGTTAAGGGAAAACATTTTCCAATATTTGGTTATCATCATTTGTGTGCACATCCCAGCATATAAAGTTCTTCAACACAACAGTTTTGTGAGAAGGCAAGATAGTTATTCTACCGGTGAGAACATGGCGATCAGAGAAATAATTGATTTTTCTATCATACCATAAGTTTTGAGGAGCAAAAGCAGGCCTTTGGATTTCTGATTTAACATTTTTTGTTTTAATTTTTCCCACTACATCAAGCTGTTTTTCACACAGTGCCTACAACAGGGTCTCATAATAAAATAGATACTTAATAATTATTTGCAGGTTGATTTCAGATTTTAAAGGAAACAAAGTAAGACTCATTAGAATGGATCTGCATGACAAACATTTGCATGAAAGGTAAATAAATGAACTCACAGCCTGGATTCTTCCAAAATGTCAGTGTTTCCTGTTGAGGAAACAAATCATTTTGGCTGCATTGACCTAGATTTTCCCTTTCTTCTTGAATATTTATGGTTCTAAGGGCAGAATACAGCTCAAATCTTGCACAAAAAAATGGAGAGTGCATGTAGGAATTAAAGTAACTTTTATAAGTTTCCATTTTTTCAGGACCATGCATACCTCTGTGATTGTTGTAAAAGGAGTAAACAGCTCTCCTTGGCCTTCAGCTCATGGCCAGCAAAGGAGGCATGTAGCATCTGTCTGGGAAGTGAGAAACATGTGGTGGCTCAGGATCTTGGGCAAAATAGGGTAACAATAATAGTCATTTTTCATTTTCTAGTCCTTGGTGTCTAGAGGACTTCGGGGAACTTAACAAAATATACATAAAGCCCAATTCTGAAAACAAAGCAACACATCCCGCAGCCTCAACAAAGCAGGGCCTTAGGGAAAATAATAATAAACGCCTTTCTTCCTTTGCCTTTGCCACCAACATTACAAACCATAAGCAGTGACACTGGGAACAGAGAAGTCAGAGGTTATGCGAAGGGGAAAGGGCGAAAGTAGAGAAAAAAATAAAAAAGAAAGTGAACGTACTTGATGTTCCTAGAAATTGCTTCTAGATGCAGGTAGAACACAAATTTGACATAAAATACCAGCCAAATCATGGCCCATCACACGCACATAAAATATACACACACCCCCATCACCAATCACAAGAAGATCCCTCAAAAAGAAACCCATCAACACATATGAGGAGGAAATGACTGTTATGGTTGCAGGAATAGACACTTGACGTGCTTAATAAGTGATGTAACATGTCTTAATAATTGAAAGATGCTTGCAATGCCTTACTTAAACAAGTAGATAATAATCAATATGCACACTTTTTTCTACTTTTGAAGCAAATGTGGATATACATACATGCAAACATATGAATGTTAGGAATGCATTAAAATACAAATAATTTCCCCCCTTTTTGGTGGTGAGAATATGGATATTTTTAACCTTTTATTTATTTATTTATTACAATGTTTATTACTTTTGAGAGAGAGAGAGAGAGAGAGAGAGAGAGAGAGAGAGAATCCAAAGCAGGCTCCAGGCTCTGAGCTGTCAGCACAGAGCCCGATGTGGGGCCCGAACCCACAGACCTCGAGATCATGACCTGAGCCAAAGTTGGACGCTTAACCTACTGAGCCACCCAGGAGCCCCTGGACATTTTTTTTTGAAACTCCATTCCTTAATTCCTTTCCATGCTCATCTGATTTTGATATTTGTCTGCAATGACCATTTATTGCTTCTGTCATAAAAATAAATATTTACTGAAAATTTAAAAATACCAGTAGTTAATGGCAAACCACACTCACATAGAAATCCTGAGGCAAACGTGCACAATCACTGTTTAGGAATTGGATGAACTGGGGGCATTGAGATTCATGGCTGAAGAAGAATTTCTAATTTGAAGAAAGGAAAGTTTATCAGGTATTTCCATATTTTTCTCACTGATGTACAACCCCATTTCCTCTAACAGCTACTGTCAAATTCTGGCTCCGGATGTACCATCTGTTTGACTTGGGCAGTTTACTTAATCTTTCATTGCCTATATTTCCTCATCTGCAAAATGGAGCTAGCAATAATAGTACCTTACCTTATTGAGCTTGTTGAGTATTAAATGGAAGAGTCCATGTGAAATGCATGGCATGTGAAAACTGGCAAATTGTAGTCACTCATTAAGTGTTACCTAATACTATCACAGTTATCAGAATCTGCATCTTAATCATCAGGACCATTACTCTTTCATGAAAGGAACTCAATTTTAGGTGGTATTTCCTCACTGTTCTCCAAATCCATGCATCTCAACAACTATTTAACATCCTATTCTTGAACATTCAGCGGTCTTAAGAAACAAACATTCCTGAGCACCAGGTGGCTCAGTTGATTAAGCATCCAACTGTTGATTTCTGCTCAGGTTTGTGAGATCTCAGAGTTTGTGAGATCAAGCCTCACATCAGGCTCTGTGCTGACAGTGTAGAACCTGCTTGGGGTCCTCTCTCTTCCTCTCTTTGCCTCTTCCCTGCTCACGCACACATAGTCTCTCTCAAAATAAATAAATAAATAAATATTTTTTAAAAAAGCATTTCAGACACAGTACTTAACAAGTTTCTCTTCCTAAAACTAAGCTTCATGAAGTCATTTCCATTTCTGTGAATGATAATACTAACCATCCAGTTGTACTGGCCAGAAACTTAGAAAGTTTTTTTTTAAAGTTTATTTATTTATTTTGAGAGAGAGAGAGAAAGAGAGAAGCAGAGAGAGAGGAAGAGAGAATCCCAAGCAGGCTCTGCACTGTTGGCACAGGGCCCAACTCTGGGCTCAAACTCACAAACCATGAGATCATGACCTGAGCCAAAACCAGATGCTTAGCCAACTGAACCACCCAGGTGCTGCTTAGAAGACATCTTTATATTCATCTCTCTCCTCTATCCTATTTATTATCATTTTTTAAAAACCAAATTTTACCAATTTTACCGTTGCACTATCCCTCAATTCTCCAGTTTATCATCACCCTCCTGGATCATTCTAACATCATCTGTCATGTGGACCATGGCAGGAGATTTCCAACTGACCTCCCCACATTCACTGTGCCCTCCCCACAGTGTATTCTTCCCTGTAGGCAGAGTGATCATTTAAAAATGCATATATGATTATATCACCCTTGTGCCTAAAAACTTTCAATAGCAACTTACTGCTTTAACAGATAATGATCAAAATCCTGAATGGTGACATCCATTGGGTCCATGCCTACCTTTCCTGCCTTGATTTATATCCTAGTAAGTTGTGTCTACGCCCTGATCAATTGGGCTTTATTCACATGGGTTCCGCTGGTCTGACCTCTTCCCTCCATTGTGGGTTACTTAAAATGTTCTTTGTCTCGCTATTGCCCTCACATGGCCCCAGTTAATTTCTTATTTTCCACCCTTCCACATAAACACTTGGCAGATGCTCTTTCTTATACCTTAGGGAGAAAATAAGAGCCAAAAGATGGGCTATAAACTTTCTTTCTTGTAGCCAAATATGCCAACTTGTCCATATCTATACCTGAAATCTATTCCCTTCTTGTTGCAATATGTTTGAGACCAGGTCCACTAGCCTGTGGTCTTTTAACTTTCTCAAGAAATTTCCTACAAGTATCCTTCATTCACACTACCAATTTCTCCCTTCAGCTGGTTTATCTCAACAGCACACAAACATGTTCTATGGTCTCCTATTTAACACATAATCTCACATTTTCTTCAGCTGCCACCCTAATTCTTTGTCTCTCTCTCTTTTTCAAATATTTACTTTATGTTACAGAAAAAGAGAGAGCTTGGGACAGGGGCAGAGGAAGAGAGAATCTTTTGTTTTGTTTTTTTATAAAATGTGACTATTTTGCCTTCATTTTATTTATTTATTTATTTATTTATTTATTTATATTTTAAAATGTAAATCCAAGTTAGTTAACATATAGTGTAATAATGATTTCAGGCATAGAATTTAGTGATTCATCACTCACATATAACACCTAGTGCTCATCCCAACAAGTGCCCTCCTTAATGCCTCTTGCCCATTTAGCCCATCTCCCACCCAACACCCCTCCAGCAACCCTGTTTGTTCTCTGTATTTAAGAGTCTTTATGGTTTGTCTCACTCTCTGTTTTTATATTATTTTTGCTTCCCTCCCTTATGTTCATCTGTTTTGTATCTTAAATTCCACATATGAGTGAAATCATATGATACTTGTCTTCCTCTGACTTATTTCACTTGGCATAATATGCTCTCTAGATCCATCCATGTTGTTGTAAATGCAAGATTTCATTCTTTTTGATCACTGAGTAATATTCCTATATATATATATATATATATATATATATATACATCTTCTTTATCCATTCATCAGTCAATGGACATATGGACTCTTTCCATACTTGGGCTATTGTTGATAGCACTGCTATAAACATTGGGGTGCATTTCCCCCTTGAATCAGCAGTCTTGTATCCTATGGATAAATACCTACCAGTGCAATTGTAGAGTAATAGGGCAGTTCTATTTTTAATTTTTTGAGGAACCTCCATACTGTTTTCCAGAGTGGCTGCACCGGTTTGCATTCCCACCAGCAGTGCAAGAGGTTCCTTTTTCTCTGCATCCTCTCCAACATCTGTTGTTGCCTGAGTTTTTCATTTTAGCCACTCTGACTGGTGTGAGGTGGTATCTCATTGTGGTTTTGATTTATATCTCCCTGATGATGAGTGATGTTGAGCATCTTTTCATAGGTCTGTTAGCCATCTGGATGTCTTCTGTGTAAAAGTGTCTATTCATGTCTTTTGCCCATTTCTTCACTGGATTATTTTCTTTTTTGCTGTTGAGTTTGATAAGTTCTTTACAGATTTTGGATACTAATACTTTATCTGATACATCATTTACAAATATCTGAGAAAGAGAGAATCTTAAGCAGGCTCCATGCTCAGTGTGGAGCCTGATGTGGGGCTTGATCTCACCATCCTGTTATCATGACCTGGGCCAAAATTAAGAGTCAGATGCTCAACCAACTGAGCCAGCCACGTATCCTTATCTCTCTTCTTGAAAAGCAGAGTCTTCTCCTTTATATACCACTGTCTAACCTTTTCCCATCCAGCTTCTTTCCCTTACACTCAACAAAAAATGACCTGATCAAGTTACTGTGTATCTTCCTAATCTTTTTTGTATCTGTTCTCATCCTACTTGACATCTCAGAAGCAACTGTTATACACAGATACTCCCTCTACTCTCTCTGTTTTTTTTTTTAATTTTTCTTTTTGTTTTCATTAACACACTGACTTATTTTTGTTTTTAGTGAATACATTCTGGTTTTTCTCCAAATGTACTGGATACTCCATCTCAGTCTCCTTTCCCAGAACCTTCTCTATTCAAATTCCTAGTGATGGAGCATTCCAGAGCTGTGGTAGACATTTATTCTGTCTTCATTTATATCTAGCTATCCTCATTTTGTCCTATGACAGGTAACTCACATAAATCACTCACCATCGTTCATGAAAGACATTGCATGCACACTCAATAATAGTTCTCTTTTCCACTTCCCTTAATGTACATGTAGCCTGACTGATAAATGCCTCAGCAATTTAGCTTACCAAAGAACTAAGATGCCTCTAGAATGAATAAATTGAGGATTGTTGAAAGAAGCCACATGATAGTATGGGTTGGGAATAAATCTCAATATCCTGAGTTCAAGTGTCTTGATTCTTCTATCCCATTTTCTCATGAAAATAGACCCAGGATATTGGTCAGATTCTGTAGTCTTCACTTGAAAGTAGGGACACTATAATTGAGTCTATAATAGGAGGACTGTATCTTTACAAGCTTTGTGATAGAAAAGAATGTGAAAAGTGTGAAGGTTCCTATGAGAGAATTGAAAAATTTAGAAATAAACACTGAATTAGCCTAAAATAACTCATAACATATTGTAACTTAAATGGTTTAAATATATATCCAGATCAAAACAAGAATGCCTAGAATTTCTTTCATAAAATCTTAAGGGTTCAGGAAGGGTTGAGGATTCTTTAAATAGCTAGAAAATTCAAAGGATGTAAGAAAATTCTAGAGTTACCTAGTGAGTTATACGGAGCAAATGGATATAGGGCTTTCTAACAGAAAAAGTTTCACCATCCAAGATCTACAAGTTACACTGAGACATTCTCCTTCTGGGATGTATAGGATATAGGGATTGCAGGGTCCTGCAGTTGCTGTAGTTTTCTTGGTGAAAAATAAGTAGTAAGTGAAACATACTTCCTTTTCTTTTAATAAAATGTCCTTCTGATGCATTATGACTAGTGGCCATTCAGGTGGACAGACTTTCCCAGGTTGCTGTGTTAGAGCCAAGTCAAATGAGCCATGTTATCACCATGAAGTAAAAAAAAAAAAAAAAAAAAAACAAGAAATGAAGGTCTTTGTGCCAAGGACATCTCAAATACCATGGGGGCTGAGATGTGGTTTGGACCACACAGATAAAGGGAAATGAGACACATGAGTTTCAAAGGAAGTCCAAGTATCAACAGTACTTCCATGTATAATTTTAAACATGGGACCTACACTTCAGTTACATTATGGGATTCTCATCTTAGCTTTCTTTGCCTGCCAGCCTCATTCTCTCCTACTGCAGACAGATTTGTCCTTGAGGAAGGATACATGGCTACTGGGATCCTCATTTTAGCAGCCCTAGTAGAAATCCAGAACATAATTTCACCAGCATCTATATTAATCTCAGAAAAGGAGAATTACCAGCCCAGAATAAGTCAGTTCTACTTGCTTTGGAACCATTGCTGTTGCCAAGTACATCCAATACTGTAATTGGGCTAAGCTGGGACATGAACACAGAGAAGAAAATGGATGTAAAGCTTGCCAGGCAGATTAAAACAGAAATTGCCAGCCACCACAGACTAGTATATTCTAAATGACCCAAAGAATTATGACTGAAAAACAGGCCAGAAAACTAGAGAACAAGACTTCAGCACAATGCTGTGTTAAATGTCTTTTTTTTAAAAAAATAGTCAAAACTGCATTAAGATGTTGAAATAAGTGACTTTGTAAAGTATTGAGTTGTTTATCTCTAAAGGTGTTCAAACAGAAGCTCAAAGATAAATTCATAGTAATGTTAGAAAAATATTTTTCAGTTGCGTTTCATTGAGCCTAGTGAGATACAGAGAAGGCACTAGGGGTTTGCACAAGACAGTAGAAAGGGAGAACCCGCCTCTCACTGAGATTCAACCAGGGCATTTCTACTTGATCTATTTCACATGTTAGCCCTCCATATAAAGTTTTAGAAGTGGTTTCATCAACTAAAGATAAAAAGTTGAAATCTACTGTGATAACTGTGGTAGATATTCCTTAAATAGCAGATAAGATAGCCTTTAGGCTCTGAGATTTTCTAAAATGCTATATATAAAAAGAGATCAAGAAAGATCATCAAAGTTCATTTTAATGATAAAGTGCTATGATTTTACAAGCCTTTTGAAGTAAGGTGCTTCAGCTGCAGGGTGCTCTAAAATTCTAACACCACAAGTTTCAGAGTCTGGCTAGGATTGAAAGATCAACAAATGAACCTTCTGGAGCCTTCCCATTTTGGGTTCCCATGAAGCTAGCCTAAGCATGCTTCCTTAATAAGTGATGTTTGCTGTTTCTTTCACAGATTCTGGCCCCACATTCTAATGGGTCCAACTCAAGTCAAATTATTAAATTTAACCTATTATTTTTAAGAAGGTATGGGAATGATGGCATGCTATTCTCGTGTATTTCCAAAATATGATTTGTTATCATCGCATCTAGGGAAGTCTGCAGAACAGCGCCTTAGGTTATGCGTTTTGCAGATGAAGACACTGAGTTAATGGACTTGACTAAAATTTCACAGGCAGTATGATCTCTGACAATTCAGTTTATTGACTGCTTTTATGATTGAAGAAAGTTCGGATTTTTAGAGTTAGGGAAAGAAGTATGAGATGGAAAGGGAAGATGAGTCAGCTAGCAGGTAGATCCAAGAGTGCTGAAATTTCATAGTCTCAGGAATGGCAGAAAAAGGAGACCAGTTCCATTCATTGATTCAACTAACATTTATCAAGTGTCTTCTCTGTATCAGACATTCTGTTAGATGATGGGGTACAAAGCATAAGATGGGCTTCACTTTCTAGGAAATCACCTAGTGGGGAAGAGATGCTAAACATAAAAATAAATGGTGATTTACATGTTCAAGCTTTTTGTGAGGAGGTCATGGGGCATAAAAGACAATTTCTGTAATCAAGGAGCTTGAAATATATGTATTTGTGCTGGTAAATGTCTTAATATTTTTTTAAAAATTTGTTTTAATGTTTATTTATTTTTGAGAGAGAGACAGAGCATGAGCAGGGGAGGGGCAGAGAGAGAGGGAGACACAAAATCTGAAGCAGGCTCTAGGTTCTGAGCTGTCGGCAGAGTCTGACGCAGGGCTCAAACCCACAAATGGTGAGATCAGGACCTGAGCTGAAGTCGGACACTCAACGGATTGAGCCACCCAGACGCCCCATAAATGTCTTAAAACTTCTAAAGGCAAGCGGTGGTAATGTGAAACAATGGTACTGTAAATAGAATGCTCTGTGTGCCTAGAGGACAGGCTTTTTTCTTCTGGAAGGTCTATGAAAAAGTCTCAGAAGCAGCAGAGTTGGCAATTAACATGCAAGGAGGAATAGGATTTTGCTGTATCATTTAAGAATGATTCTAGGGGCATCTGGGTGGCTCAAGAGTGTCAACTCTTGATATCGACTCAAGTCATGATCTCAAGGTTTTGAGATCAATCTTGAGCCAGGATCTGTGCTGACAGTGCAGAGCCTGCGTGGGATTCTCTCTCTCTCTCTCTCTCTCTCTCACTCTCTCTGCCCCTCCCCTCCCCACTTGTGCTTGCTCTCTCTTAAAATAAATAAACATAAAAAAAGAACAATTAGAAATTTTGACTTCCCTTGTTAAAATATCATTACTTAATGGTGACCTTAGGCTCAAGTCCAAAGCCTTTCGGAAAGCCTACAAGAGTCCGAATTACCTGCCATTCATCTCTTGTAGTTTTAATAAAAATGGCATCTGCTTTTTTTTGCCACAAACCTACATAGGAGCTGCTCCCTGCCTTCAGGACAGCTAACGTTTCATATTCAGTTTTGAGTCTCAAATACAATGTCCCTTCCTTATGGAAGATTTCTGAGTCTCCCTCTCTCCTTTAGCTCATGTGTCCTGTTACCTGCTATCTCTCACAGGATATCCCAACTTTCCCCATTAGCACTTACAACAACTCTAAGCAATCTGTTGTGAGTCTGTCTGTCCTGCTTCAAAAATGTAAGGTGACAGGGACTGTGTCTGCTTGTTTACTGCCAAATCCCCAGTGCTCAGCACGGTGCTTAGCCTCTTAATCTGTTAATACCTGATGGCATAATGGAGGAAAGAGTGCAAAAGTGGGAATTTGTTAGAGTCTCAAAATGATCAGTAGAGATTCTCAAACAATTTTACAGTACCCTTTCATTGCAACTTTTCCTTTAAAAGAAAGAGTTTTATATGCATAATTACTTTGCATAGAGTGTTTAGGGGAATGTAAGGTGCCAAATCTAAAACAGTCACTTTGGCTCTTGGTTTCATTAGCAGGACAAGCAAAGAAAACAAAGAACTAAAGTATCCTTTAGGAGCATAGCTGTGACTAGTATGCATTTTATTTTTAAATTATTTTCATTCCTCCAAAAATCCTATCCGCTACTCCTGCAGCGGTTTGACCAGTGGTATCATCTTTCCTTATGGATTCTGCTCATGCTTGTCTCATTGAATCAATCAGCTAGAAGTCTTAGCTGCTTGAAAACTTTTTAGCAGACCTCCTCTTCTCCACATCAAGGAAGAGGTGTGTATCACTGCAGGAATGGTGTTGGAGGTCGTGTGGGTGTGGAAGCAGGGGGAGACATTGGAAGTACAGTAGGTTCTTTGAAAGTTCTAAAGGCTTTAAGGGAAACCTGAGTCTCAGGCCCTCAGCTCAAGGTCCTCGGGCAGTCTGCATGGCTGTAGGTCAAACCAAGGAAACACAGAATTCTCCAGGCAGAACATCAAGAGGGTTTTGAGTTTCACATGAGCACTTGAGAACTATCTCCCTCAGCACATGTGGATTTCCACACACTTCAGTTGAACACCATCAGAGGCAAACTGAAATATTTTTTCTATTAACCTCTTCCTCTTCCCTGCTTGTGATCTGACATTTCCTTCCCAGGTTGATTTTCACCTATAGGCTTGGAAATGGGATTTTGAATTTCCAGCGTTGACAATCTGGACGCACTTTTTCTTTCCTTCAGCTTTGTTTCAGAGCTGTCTCCTGTTTCCCCAGCTACGGGGTGCTTCTTCAGGCCACGTGCCGTCCTCTGCCCCTTCACTGTATTTACAGCTTCCTCGGTTCGCTTCCTGTGTCTATAATCTCACTCACCCTTGCAGTACTGCCGGAGAGGCCAGCCTCCATTTCCGGAGTTGAGAGTATGGTTTTGATTAGAAAGCTCTGTTTTCCCCCTGGGCTTCACATACTGGCTTCCAGTATCCTTGTCCACTTTTCATTACTGTCTTCCTCTGGCCACAGTTTGCCTTGTTGAAGCATAATGATCTCATCTTCTCTTTAATGACTTGACCTCATTTCTTCCCCTGAACCGTATTACATGATGGGTGACATTATTTACGTTTTCCCTTTTGCCCCTGTGACATGCTTCAGGCTGCCCATTTTCCCCTGTGCTGGGTGAGAAAGCACAGGCCAAGTGTTAGCCCATTCTAAGTTACTTCTTTCTTTCAAACTGACCCCTTTCAGGGTTCTACAGTAGCCCTCAAAACCTACATCTATGGGGGTCACAAAAACAATTTTGCCAAGGATATCACCCAAGTAGGGAAACCTTGGATTTGGAGTCAAATTCCTATTTTTAGCTTAGAAAGAAAAATAAACCGTGGAGTCTTCTCCTCAGTAGAAGCAGGGAGGAAGGGATTGAGGGAGTAGAGTGGGGTGAGAGGGAGAAAAGTCTTAAAATAAGAGTCTTGCTTTTGTAATCCCATCTTGGATCCTTGCTTGAGTGATTTCTTCAGTCCTGAAGTTCATGTTTTGTTTTGTTTTTCATTAAAAAAAAATGGATCGGTAATACTCTTCCTGTTTGCCACAGAATTAATCAAATAAGTCTAGGGTACTTAAAAATGTTTGGAATCAGGTGTGCCTGGGTGGCTCAACTGGTTAATCGTCCGACTATTGGTTGCAGCTCAGGTAATGATCTCACGGTTCATGAGTTTGCACCCCACATCGGGCTCTGTGCTGACTGTGCAGAGTCTGCTTGGGATTCTCTCTCTCTCTCCCCGTCTCTCTATTCTACCCCTGCTCATGCTGTCTCTGTCTCTCTCAAAATAAATAAGTAAACTTAAAAAAAATGTTTGGAATCAGCAAGACAGTAGAAGTAGAGTGTAGAGTTTAAGAGCATGGGCTTCTGAGACATACTTGATTACTAGAGTTTAGGTCTTGACCTTGAGTGAATTATTCAACATCTATAAACCTCCATTTCTTTATCTAGAAAATGAGATAACAAAAGTTTTCACCTCAGAAATTTCTTATAAGGGACAAAAGACAATAATTATTTTGTATAATTATTTCACGGAATGTGCTTAGTAAACATTGGCTGTTATTACTATTAACAATATCTGATATCTCTACAACTTCTAAAGCAGTCTAAGAGAATGGAATCACATGGAATTACATCTGTTTATACATGTTTACCTCTTCCAATCTAACTTTGGATTCCTTACAACAGATCTCATGCCTTAACTTTTTTCCTTAGCACCAACCACAAGGTGTGAGACAAAGAAACTCAATAAGGATGTATGAACTTTAAAAGGAGAGAGGTGACAACATCAGTGTTTCTGCATTTGAGCCTCTTCCTGCACAATTGCTGGACAATTTCAAGTCCCCTCTTTCATTTGCCAGAATCCAAACTTAACTCGTCTGTTGTGCCCTGTGTCTCAGGATTGACCTTCCCTTCCTACTCTTAGGAGGTTCTGCTGGTTACTTTTCTCCCCCTCCTTATTTTTTCTATAAAGTCCAAAAAAAAATTCTAACCACAAAAGTAATACACAATCACTCTAAAGTTCCAATTCAAATGTAAAAAAAAAAAGGTAAAAGTGAAAGTTTCTCCATCTTCTCTTCCTATTGGCAAATATTGGTGATAATCTGGTATGTACTTTTCCAAATTTTTCTTTGTGGAAACTTTTACATATGTGTTATATATAATGTGTTGCTTTGTTTTAAAAATATTATACTATAAATATTATTCTTGCCTTTTCTACCTGTATTGATAAATAATTTAATGAAAATACACAATTTGAAGAATATCTCGTACATCTGGGCATTTGAGTTACTTTCTTTTTAGTCCTATATTTCAAATAAATATTTGAAATCTCATGATTCAGCAACTTTAAATATTAGCTATATCCTACTAAAAAAAGATGAGGTTTTAATTCTTCTTTCTTTCCTGCCATTTAACCAATATATGAGCTTTAATTATTATTTGAAAGTTTATTTATTTATTTTGAGAGAGAGAGAGAGAGAGAGAGAGAGAAAATCCCAAGGAGGCTCAGCACCATCAGCATGGACCCGGATGCTCAGCTCAAACTCACCAACCATGAGATCGTAACCTGAACCAAAGTAGGACACTTAACTGACTGAGCCACCCATGTGCCCCAATATATGCACTTTAAAGTATTGGTTAAATTTGTATTCCATAACTTTGTTACTATGACTATATAAACATCTGTTTTTCACTGCTGAACCCAGTGGTTCTTAGGATCACATTTTTACCCTCCTTGAACAGTTTCCCAAACTCCTTCTCCCATATTTGTTATTGCATAATTTTCTCATTGTGTGAACATTTGGCTAGATCTTCCACCATCTAAAATAAGCTCTAAAAAGTGTCTCTCAATAGAAGTTGTCACAAAGTTCAAATCAGCTACATAATTTACCAAGTCCATTTTTCCTGGAGGTACTTTCTGGAGTTCTCTTTTATCGGTTCCAATCTGGATTTGGTTTTGTCTACGCCTGCCATACTGCTGTTGTTTTGGGAATTCCCTCGAGTATCTTAGGAAGAACTTTCACTTTTAATCTGTTTTGGGTTGCCTGTTTCTAGGAGCTCATGTGTTCTTTGTTTGTTTTCTTTCTTGATTTACTTATTATGTTGAGACATTTTCTTCAAGTAGATTCTTGAGAAAGAGTTCAAGAAGGTAATATTTTTGATATTTCACTCTTCTGAAAATATTTTTTCTTCTATTTTTACTCTTAGCTGCTAGATTGGATGGGTCTAGAATTCTAGGTGGAGATTTATTTTTAATCAGAACTTTGAAAGTATCAGTTCATTGCCTTTCAGCTTCCATTATCATTCACATGGTATTGCTCTTATACAATATTGTTTGTTTGTTAATTCCAGACACTTTATATGTGATAAGGTTGTATTTATTTCCTTTCTCGAAGCTTTTGGAATCTCTTCTTTACCTTGTTTTTTAAAGTTCCCAATTAGTTGTCCTGGCATGTCCCTTTAAAATTTTTATTTTGTTTTTGGTTTTTTATTTTTTTAAATGTAAATCCAATTTAATTAACATATAGTGTAATCATGATTTCAGGAGTAGAGTTTAGTAATTCATTACTTTTATACAACACCCAGTGCTCATCCCAACAAGTGCCCTTCCTAATGCCCATTGCTCATTTAGCCCATCCCCCCACCTAATATTCTTCCAGGAACTCTCAGTCTGTTCTCCGTATTTAAGAGTTTCTTATGGTTTGCCTCTCTCTCTGTTTTTATCTTATTTTTGCTTCCCTTCTCCTATGTTCATCTGTTTTTTTTCTTAAATTACACATATGAGTGAAATCATATGATATTTGTCTTTCTCTGACTGACTTATTATTGTGGGCTCTTTCAATTTGGAGAATCATGGCCTTCAGTTATATTTTATTTTGATATTTGTTTGTTAATTTTCCCCACACTATATTCTAGGCTTTTTTAAAAAAATGCTTATTAGTTCCACTTTAGTATATTGTAGATTGATCTTCTAATATATTCATTTTTTCTCTATATTGTCTAGTTCTACTTTATTTGTCCTATTTTCTGGCACATTTTCTCAGTTATTTCTGTCATTCTTCCTACTGACTTTGAGAAAAATGTCTATCATATTTTTCTTCAGGAATTAATTTTTATCAGAGTCCCTCTTGTAGCTTTTTTTCTTGTTTCATTGATAATATTTTTTTCTTTAAATGTTTATTTCTTTTGAGAATGAGAGAGAGAGTAAGCAGGGGAGGGGCAAAGAAATAGGGAGAGAGAGAATCCCAAGTAGACTCTGAACTGTCAGCACAGAGTCCGATGCAGGGCTCGATCTCACAAACCATGAGATCATGACCTGAGCCCAAATCAAGAGTCAGTTGCTTAACCGACTGAGCCACCCAGGTGCCTCCCCCATTGATGTTGTTGAGATATGAGCTATCATTTAAAAATAGTTCTGTTTTTTCTATTTCTTTTTTCTTTTTTGTCCTTTATAGCTGACATTGAAAACTTCCCTCCAAAATTTTGTGACCTTTGAGCTTTTAAAAAGGAAAATCTTGGGGTGCCTGGGTGCCTCAGTGGGTTAAGCGTCTGACTTCAGCTTGGGTCATGATCTCACAGTCCGTGAGTTCAAGCCCCACATCAGGCTCTGTGCTGACAGCTCAGACCCTGGAGTCTGCTTCAGATTCTTTGTCTCCCTATTTCTCTATGCCTTGCCTCCACTCACACTCTGCCTCTCTCTCTCAAAAACAAATAAACACTAAAAAAAATTAAAAAGGAAAAACTTATTTTTGAGGTTTTGGAAAGAAGAAACTCAATGAACAGGCAGAGCTTAGTTAGAAGGTAATCAAGTAGACAGCTAGAAGTTTTCAAAGGGCTTTTCCCAAATTTCAGAATTTATAGGCCTTTTCTCTGGGGCAGTTTAAGATCTTCAGAGAAGAACACCAAACTCTTGTGAATAAGATAAAGGGAAGGGACCCGAAGTCCAGCCTTTTAGACTCTGTCCCTGGACCTCATTCTCCACGAAGTGATTTCCATCTGGAACATTCTCTCTCACCCTTTTCTGAGCTTTGTTTCCTCACATCTCCAGAATACAGGTTTCCCCTAGTATCCAAAAATAGAACATACCCATGAAATCTTCAATAAGCAGAAATGGCAAAAAGTGAAGAAGCAATTTACCATTTTGTAAAAGCAAAAATCCACTTGGGAACCCCTTGGTTAGCAAAAATAGGTACTGATATAAGTCTTTTGTAAAAGCAAAGTGGCATAAAGCAAACCCTTGGATAGTGGGGGAAACCTGTGGGGAGGAAAATAACCTTTTCCCAGACTTTCAAACAATCCACATGTTTTAGTCCAGCCTCTTCACCACCACCTTTTTATGCCTACTGCCTTATTCCCTAAAGTTTGATTGGTTTCTGTGGGGCAATCAGCTCCTTTCTCATTGGTATCCTACTTTGTTCCCACTTTCTCTGCTCTGAGTTATTTCCCATTCACTCTTTCAAAATCTGCTGAATCCTACTTAGTGATTCAATTTCATTAATGACAAAAGATGCTTTCTGTTCTCTTTGTAGGCTTAGTGGAGAAAAGGACAAGAACATTTTTGGTAACTTTAGCTCTACTTTAACTGGTTGAGATAAGGTAGGGTCATCAGTTTGAGAGTTTTTTAATAGATCTTGAAGGCTTTAAAAAGTGGAAAAAATTTCTACTTTTGGTGGAAAATAAGTAAGTAAATAAACAAATAAATAGCATAAAGTTCATGAGTAATATGACCATGAAGCAATAAAAAATAGCTTGAAATAAAACTAAATTTTTCATATTTTGTGACACTTAAGTCTGCTAACCTTTCTCTTATTATAGGATTTTCACTGTTTTTTTTCACATTAACATTATAAATAACTTAATGGCATAAGATATTTCATAAAAGAAGAAAATACATAATCATAACACTAAAAGTAATAGGCATAAACTTAAAAAGTATAAAACTAGAAATAACAACCCCTCCCCACACACCTATGGATAATAATTTTTTATAATATATATTCCATTGTAGTCACATAATTAATTTTCATATGCATTTTGTTTGGGGCTTCTGTTGTATGACTAATGATTCAGTGGATTTTACATTTTAATTGTTATTAAGAAAAAAACTTCAGTGAAAAAAGGATGAATAAGATCCCCCACACCCCTACCTCCATTCTTGCCTGATTCAAGTTCATGTTGATACTGTGAGTGGTTCATAGTATCTCCTAAATAACACTTTTCTGTTCATAATGGATTCCCTATCCATCTGGAGGCAATCCCTGAGTATTAGGAGGCCTCTCCTGTAACCTTATCTACTTGAGATTATTTATTCCTGGCCTGACCTTGGGTTCCAACCATGTGCAGCTACAATCACTCCCAGGTAATTTACAAAGGTATTCACTGACTGACACCTTAATTCCTAGCCTAGGATACTAGACCTATGTGAGGATCAGTTTAAGGACTTTCTCAAGCTGTTGATGACTTACTGATAAAGCTGGGGGTATAACCAAGGCAAAAATCCCCTGGATGAGCTATGATAGAGAGCAAGGACTGGGATATGGTTAGAACCTAATTTCACTTCATACTGTGCCACTCCCTGGTTAACTGATCTTGGGAAAAATCATCTCTTTGAGGTTATTTCCATAATCATCAAGATCCATAGATTTTTCAAATAAGTGTCCAGTGCTTAGGAGGTTCTCAGAAAATTGTAGTGCTAGCTACTATTACTTTTAGATATAGCAGAGAACTTCTGTAGGGATATTTATGCAAAGAATAAAAGGAATTCCAAGAGGACTCCTGATCTAAATATTACTTCCGAGGACTTCCCTTAGTGCTGGAAATACCTAGGGAACATAATTTGTCATACGTCTCAGCATCTGGCAAATCAGTATGTGACAGTGATACTATATGATGGTCCTATGAGAACTATAGAAAGCATCCTCAGATACTTTCTGTATGAAACTGAGATATGAATAACTTTAACAAAACTATAGGCATGAGTTAGGGGGCATGATATTCCTGATACACACATAACGTATTTGGCTATTAATATATTCAATATTAAATTTAAAAATTTTAAATATTTAAATAAATTTTAAGTATAACATTTTAAATATAATTTTTTTCCCAAAATTTATTGACCTGGATAATTATCTAACAAAATAGTTCCTAGTGCCATGAAGGAAGCAGACACAGAAAAGTCTTATTTTCTTTATTTTTTTAATGTTTATTTTTGAGAAAGAGATTGAGAAAAAGCATGAGCAGCGGAGGGCAGGGAGAGGGAAACAGAGATTCTGAAGCAGGCTTGGGGCTGACAGCAGAGCTCAGACTCACGAACTGCGAGAGCATGACCTGAGCTGAAGTCAGATGCTTAACCAATTGAACCACCAAGATGCCCCAGAAAAGTCTTATTTTCTAAAGGGAAAGTGGGTAGAAAACATGAAACACAAAGTAGGCATGTTGAGGTGAGGCTCCTTGGACAAGATAAGGACATTATGTTTCTGGGAGGGGGAGGAGGATTCTAATAGTAGGGTTGGGAGGCAAATATCAGAATTTGGATGGAGCATTTAAAGATATTAGTTTAGTTTAAATTGTCATTGGTCACTTCTCCAGCCAAGTCCACTTTCTCATAACTCATCCCACATTAGTGTCATATAGGTCACTTGGAAAAAAAGCAACTCTGTACTGAAAGCCATTTCCCCAGTATCTGGGATTACACTATCAAATTTCTCCCTTGAGCCAACTTCTCTGTGTCACTTGGTTGAATGCATTTTTTAGACCTCTCTATAGTGAGAAAAGAATGTTTTAATAGGTCTTTTTTTCCCATCTGGGTTGGCTCTAGAAATAAAGCCTATGTTCCTTGGAGTGATGATAAGGCTTAGGTGAGATTCGCTCACAGCAACAGCACAGCTTCTTGGAGAACGCCCACTGTGTCATCTTTGCTTATGTCTTCTGCCAAAAAAAGGACTTTCTTTAAGTTCTGGCTTCAATAGTTCTCACATCTTGGAATCAACTATCAAGTCTTATTGATTATTGCTGCACTGCTCAAAGATGTTTTTCATTTGTCTCTAAACTTTTATTTCAGCCCAAGTGTTTGGATGATTCAGAATCTTAGTTTGATGATAATAAATGCTTTTTTGCAGTTTGGAAGGAAGGGATGCTTGAATTTATATAGGAACATACTTAACCTAAGGCTTCCTTTAAATTTTCTTCCCATACATTTTTGGTAAAATCCTTCATACAGAGATTTGGAAAAAAGAAAAAAAAAAAACTTATGACATCTCTGCATTGCTGTCAAGATAAATTTCCTCCAATTCTTTCCACTGCTTCATATCATGTTCAAATTAAATAAATTTAAAGCTTGCTTTAATAACATTCTTATGCCTGCTTAGTAGGGCTCTTATAATAAAGAATTAAAGAAGAAATTAAACAAGAAAAGAAGAAAAGTGTTACAGAGAATCAAACCTGGGTAAGGTACTTGTTTTAGCACCTTTAAATCATGAAATTGCTTTTGAAGAAAACAAGAAGTTTAGAACGATGGCTCCTTAAAGGATAAGGCAGGTTTTAGTGGTATGTACGACAGGAAAGGGCATTCTAGACAAAGGAAAACTTTATCAACAAAGGCAGGCAAGCTAGGGAAATAATTCAATGCCTTCAGTAATATTGGCTAAAATATCCATTATAATTTATAGACAATAGTAGCAGCAGCAGTGAAAATTACTATTTAAGTATTATCATTTACTGACTTCCTGCTATACAGTCTTTTATATATTTTAATCTCATCTGACTCTTATTACAACAGCATTTTAGGTAAGTAATATTACTTTTTAATTTGTAAATGAGAAAACTGAACCTCTCTGAAATTAAGTAACTTGCTAAACTAAGTGGTAGAAGTAAAATTTAACTAAGCCAAAAATTTCTTATATTTCCACAACATTATGAATTTGGGGAACTAAATGTGATCTTGCTATTAGACAATCATCAGAATCATTCATAATCTGGAGCCCCTCACCCACTGTATTGAAAGAGAGAGAATCTTGAAAGGGTGAGGCTTTTCACAAAGAAAAAGGTTTGGTATACAGTGAACAAGAAAAATGGATCTCTTCCATTAAAGCCCAGCAAGGAAACAGAAATCCAGATCTAGGAGGCCAGAGAGCCTGTAACAAAACCAACCCAAGGAAGGCAACACCATAGTTGTTGTATGTAAATTAGTATTTAAATAGTAATTAAAATGGCAAAAAGTAGTGATAAAGAGAGAATTTTAAAAGCAGCGACAGAAAAGAAAACAGTTACATCCAAGGGAAACCCCATAAGGCTATCAGCTGATTTTTCAGCAGAAACTTTGTAGGCCAGAAGCATGATATACTCAAAGTGCTGAAAAAAAAATTGCAATGAAGAATATCCAGGAAGTCTATCTATCATTCAGAATAGAAAGAGAGAAAAAGAGTTTCTCAGATGAACAAAAGTTAAAGGAATTCATCAGCACTAAACCACACTTATAAGAAACATTGAAGGGAACTTTTTGAGTGGAAAGGAAATACCATAAGCAGGAGTTAGGAAAGTAGGAAGAACAAAAATAGTAAAATTAAGCGTATCTATAAGATTCAGTCAAGGGATTCACAAAATAAAAGGATGTAAAGTATGATACTATACACCTAAACCATGTCATGGAGAGGGGTAAAATTTAGTTGTTTTAGAATGGTTTCTAACTTAAGTGACCATTAAACTAATATAGATTGCTATATGCATAAGATGTTATATATAAGCTAATTGGTAATGACAAATTAAAAACTGGTAATAGATATGCCAAAAATAAACAGAAAGGAATCCAAGTATATCAATAAAGAAGGCAGCAAACTGTGGGAGAAGAGATCAAGACAAGAGAGAAACAGAGAAGAACTACTAAAATAACCATAAAAAAGTAACAAATGGCAATAAATACATACTTAGTTACTGTGAATGTGAACATTTCAATCAAAAGACATAGAGTGACTGAATGGATAAAAAAGCAAGACCCATCTATATGCTGCCTATGAGACACTCATTTCAAACCTAAAGACACATGCAGATTGAAAGTGAAGGGATAAAAAAACATTTATCATGCAAATGGAAGTGAAAAGAAGGTTGGGTAGCAATACTTATATCAGACAAAATAGATGTTAAAACAAAGACTGTAATAAGAGACGATGAAGGACATTATATAATCATAAAGGGAACAATCTAACAAGAAGTTACAACTATTGTAAATATTTATGCTCCCAACATGAAGACACCCCAATACATGAAGCAGCTATTAACAAACATAAAGAAAGTAACTGATTGTAATACAATAAAAGTAGGGGACTTTAACAACCTATTTATATCAATGGACAAATCATCCAAACACAATTAACAAGGAAAGAGCAGCTTTGAATGATACATTGGGCCACATGGATCTAACAGATATATTCAGAACATCCCATTTTAAAACAGTGGAACACACCATCTTTTCAAGTGCACACAGAATGTTCTCTAGAATGGTTCACATGTTAAGCCACAAAACAAATCTCAACAAATTAAAAAAGACTGTAGTCATACTATACATCTTTTCAGACCACAACACTATGAAACTAGAAATCAACCACAAGAAAAAATCTGTAAAGAACACAAATACATGGAGGTTAAATAACATCCTACTAAACAATGAATGGGTGAACCAAGAATCAAATAGGATATCAAAAAAGACATAGACACAAATGAAAATAAAAACACAATTGTCCAAAATCTTTGGGTGCAGCAAAAGCTGTTCTAAGAGAGAAGTTTATAGCAATACAGGACTATAAATAAGGAACAAATAAAATCTCAGCTATCACCACCCAACCTTATACCTAAAGGACCTAGAAAAAGAAGAACAAACAAAACCCAAAACCAGTAGAAGGAAGGAAATAATAAAAATTAGAGCAGAAAGAAATGAAATAGAAACTAAAAAAAAACAAAACAATAGAACAGATCAATGAAACTAGGAGCTCGTTCTTTGAAAAGACCAACAAAATTAATAAACTTTTACCATACTCATCAAAAATAAACAAAAAGCACTCAAATAAACAAAATCAGAAATGAAATGAAAGAAATAACCAGTACCACCCAACACCACAGAAATACAAAGAGTTACAAGAGAATATGAAAAATTTTATGCCGACAAAATGGACAACTTAGAAGAAATGCATAAATTCCTAAAAACATGTAATTTCCCAAGATGGAATCAGGAAGAAATAGAAAATTTGAACAGACCAATTATAGCAATGAAATTAAATCCATAATCAAAAAATTTCTCAACAAACAAAAGTCCAGGACCAGACAGCTTCACAGGTGAATTCTACCAAATATTCAAAGCAGAGATAATGTTCTTATCAAACTATTCCAAAAAACAGAAGAGGAAGGAAAGCTTCCAAATTCATTTCATGAGACCAGTATTAGCCTAATACCCAAATCAGATAAACACACTACAAAAAAAAGAGAACTACAGGTCAATATTTTTGATGACCATAGATGCAAAAATCCTCAACAAAATATTAGCAAATTGAATCCAACAATACATTTAAAACAATCATTCACCATGATTGAGTGGGATTTTTTCCCCCAAATAGCCAAAGACTCTGAATAGCCAAAGGTTTTTTACTTCCTCAAAAATAAAGATCAATCTCCCTTCCATGTCACTGACTTTCATGACTTTATAGTACAATATGCTTCATACTCTTATTCAGAAAGAAAAACTGCAATTTCTTTTCCTAGAATCTGTAGTTTCAGATTTCCTCTTTGAAATTAGTTCAGATTTCCTCTTTGAAATTCTCTCAAATAGTTTCTGGCATTTATTTCTTCCATCTATTAGACAGTTATATATCTATATTTTAACACTACTTACATTCTACTAAAATCATGTATCTTTTTCTTCCTCCCATTTTGAATATATGCTTCTTAAGGGCAGAAATAGTTGTCTTTTGTATTTTTAGCCCCTGAGTGAATAATTGTCAGTAAAGTATTTTTAAAGTTTATATGAAATAAAGATTAAGTGTTTCTTTTAAAGTTTGTTTATTCTGAGAAAGAGAGAAAGTAAGTGAGTGAGGGAGGAGCAGAGAGAGAGGGAGAGAGAATCCCAAGCAGGTTCCACACTGTCAGTGCGGAGCCCAGTGCAGGGCTGAACTTGTGAACCTTGAGATCATGACCTGAGTCAATATCAAGAGTTGGGATGCTTAACTGACTGACCCACCAGGCACCCCAAGATTAAGTTTATAAGCCAATTAAAACAGTATGTTTCATTTGTCCACTGATAAAGTTGCTTCTTTTTTCTTTCTTTTTTTTTAAATTTATTTATTTTGAGAGAGTATGCACACATGAACAGGGGAGGGGCAGAGAGAGAGAAAGAGAGAGAATGCCAAACAGGCTCCATTCTGTCAGTGCAGAGACCAACCTGGGGTTGGATCTCATGAACTGTGAGAGCATGACCTGAGCGGAAATCAAGAGTCAGATGCTTAACCAACTGAATCACCCTGTAGATAAAGTTACTTCTTAAAGATTAAGGTAAAATCAAGTCCTTTTCTATTTTTATTTATCATCTATGAATATAAAATTATGTTTTTCTTTAAGCACATAAAATATTTTGCAAATTGAATCACAAGTTCTTAAAATTTTACCATTGCATTTCTATACACTCATAATGAAGTAGTGGAAAGAGAAATTATGAAAAAAATCCATTTATGATAGCACCAAAAATAATAAAATACCTAGGAATAAATCTACCAAGAAGGTGAAAGACCTGTATTCTGAAATCTATAAAACACTGATGAAAAAAATTGAGTTTAAGATACACATATTTACCCTAAATTCAGAGTGCCAAAGAGCACTCTTGATTTCCTATTGGAACTACTAAGGCCATGTTGCAGAGAGAATAAATCAAGCTCTCTTTGGAGAGAGGGAGGGGCTGGCAGGATAGCTCCTAGGCTAAAAACATTTTTGTATACATTCCTTTAAGTTTTCCCTGAAGATGAGTGGAAAGTCACAGAGTGAATATCAGAAAAAAGAAAGCCGTTCCACAGATTAGGAAATGACGTGTCCCAAAGGCCACCCTCCTGAAATATTTTAACTTTTTTCTCTATCCTTCTTTTTCAGATCATTGGAAAGTCATACTTCTCCTGTGGTGTCAAATAATTTGCTCTTCCACATTTCAAAGTTTGGTATATCTTAGAATTTCTATATTAGAGAAAGGCAACTCTTAAAGGGAGGACAAAATCATTTATTATATTTATGTGTATGTCTTTATAGGCACATAAATTGATCATGAAGAATATTCCAACAGACATTTGAGAATAATTATCTCTGGAACATATAATTATTGAAGACTTTGATGGGTTGGCTTTTATTTTATGCTTTATTTATTCTTGGTATTGTTTGAAATTTTTGTAATAAGAATGTACTGCTTTTATAATTTAACCAGAGTATGGATTTAACTTAATTTTAACTTCTAAATGTCACAAAATATTATTTGGTTGAGTATCATGTATAGAAAATGGGAGGAAACTTTCCCATAAACTGGTCTGAGCTTGTCTTGAGTTTTTTGTTTTTACTTAATCCTGGGCACCATATTTTAGAGGTGAGGTGAATACTAAAAATAAGAATTTATATCAGTGGTTGACTATGGGAATGAGGGGTACCACACAGGGATTGATCTAGAAAGGACATGAAAAAGTCTGATGAGAGTCTTGCACAGTGTTTTATAGCTATGGAAGCAAGCAGGCAAACTGTCCTATCTCATAAGAGACTTCTAAAGTTTGCTGGTGTTTAAATGATGGAATTAATTCAAATTATTTAAAATCAGTGTCTAGGCTGATTTTACTTATGTAAAATACTTACTTATATAAGTATTTACAGTACTTATGCTATGGGCCACCTGAATGTAATCTCTGACCAAAGAGGAAAGTGGTCATGATAACAAAGACTCTAGAAACTAGTTCATAACTAGAATAGCTGATAGCACCAGAGGACTTCCTCCTAAAGAATTTAGAAGGAAAACTTTTAAATGATTAGAGAGGTTCAGAAAGGACATGGGGCTCCCTTGTCAGCTTTATTTTCAGAAGCTTGATGGCAAGATTAGGGATAAGGACGATGGGATCCCTGCATTGTGTGGGAAGATTCATTATTTCTAAGATATTTCCGAAGATAAGATTGAGTCTTCATCTGACCTGTAAAGAAAGATATGATGTTGCTATACTTGGTTTGTCTTTCAAGAAGTCAATGTAAATTGAGTCCACATACCATCAAAGGCACACTGTGTGATTTTTTTAATGGCCTTTTTTAAAAAAGTTTCCCCACTCAAAAGCCCCCAACACACACACACACACACACACACACACACACACACACACACACATATGTAACAGCTAAATAAGAATGTAAAAAATAAACTTCCTCTGAATTTCTTTACTCATTTTAATAAAAATTTTAAATGTATGGTTGTATTCATATGTGATTTAAAGCTTCAAGGGTGTCTGGGTGGCTCAGTCAGTTAAGCATCCAACTCCTGATTTTGGCTCAGGTCATGATCTCATGGTCATGAGACTGAGCCCCGCATTGGGCTCTGTGCTGGGCTTGGAGTCTGTTTAAGAGTCCTCTGTCTCTCTCTCTCTATATATATATAAGGTTTACAAAGCTTAAATAAAATTTAAAGGTTTATCTTTAAATTAAAACAATATACTGGAAGCCAGGAGACTCTTTTGTCAGGGTTTAATATTAAGTGCTTGCAATACATCAGGTGCTGTTCCACGTGCTGTACTGGGGTGGAACCATTTCATCCTTGCAATGTCTATATGATGATAATATGTTTTTTCCCTATTGTTCCTGTGGAAACTGAGGCACAGAGAAGTTAGGCAACTTTTTCAAAGTCAGAAAGCTGGTAAATGGTATGATTTGGGATTTGAACCCAAGAAGGCTTGCTCTAGTCTGCACCTTTGACCATTACACTATGGTGTCTATCAAGTCTAGTCTCCGAAAATGCCTTCAGATACAACCTTAGACTCATTTTGATTTGGGGTAGAAGATGACATTGAAGTAAAATTTTCCATATCTTAGTATTTTAAGGAATTTTAAGGATAAAAGACAAAAACTTAACACTTAGCTGGTAGCTCAAAAAATGCTTACTCAGTAAATGAATTAGTGAATTAATATGCAAATGATTGATGAGCCCCATAATTTACGCGTGCACATGCGCGCGCGTACACACACACACACACACACACACACACACACACACACAGTTGCATTCTTCATTTTGCTTAAAACAGCATTGACCAGGAGTCCGAAAAAAGCCGGATCCAGACGGTGGCTCTGGAACGGCTGGAATTGGAACGGCTGGAATTGGAAGATGGAGGAGCCGGAGGAACCGGCGGACAGTAGGCAGTCGCTGCCTCCAGTGTACATCTACAGTCCCGAGTATGTCAGCATGTGCGACTCCCTGGCCAAAGTCCCCAAACGGGCCAGTATGGTACATTCTTTGATTGAAGCATATGCACTGCATAAGCAAATGAGGATAGTTAAGCCCAAAGTAGCCTCCATGGAAGAGATGGCCACCTTCCACACTGATGCCTATCTGCAGCATCTCCAGAAGGTCAGCCAAGAAGGAGATGACGATCATCCAGACTCCGTAGAATATGGGCTAGGTTATGACTGCCCAGCCACTGAAGGGATATTTGACTACGCAGCAGCTGTAGGAGGGGCTACAATCACAGCAGCCCAATGCCTGATTGATGGAATGTGCAAAGTAGCAATTAACTGGTCCGGAGGGTGGCATCATGCAAAGAACTTTTTGGAAATTCCCCTCACTTCAAGGGACTTATGCTCTAGAAACACTAACAAAACTAGAATAAGTAGGGAGCAACATCAATTTTTTTTGCCCACCGAATATATGTATGAGCTGAAGAGATTTATCAGTATGGAGAAATTAATCATGGAAGTCTTGGAAGAGGTGAATTTTAGAGCTAGTTCTGAAAGAAGTGGCAAACAGATTTTCAAACAGGTGTAAAATTGATGAGAATAGATTTAAAACAAAAGGCTGAAGAATCAAGAAGGAAACTCATGCTGCCATCTCTAAGGGTAGTGGCAACCAACTGAGAGAGTTCAGTGTCACTCTAATAAAGGGCTTGTGAAACAGCTGTTCTCAGGTGCTACTTGGAGCTAGAGTCGTCCTTTTGGAGTTTCATGTTAACATTTCACACAGCT
>CM053569.1:17177502-17255247 GCA_028646485.1 Cryptoprocta ferox | reverse complement strand
AATCGGCAGATTTTGTGCATGACCAAGGAAGTCCTTGAGAAAGTTTACTACTAGAATCTACTACTGAGGTGATGGTGCTAAGAGAACCAGTGATTAATAAGGAGTTTTACATGGCCTTAAAAACAAAGAGAAACAGCTTACCTTTTGTTATCCTTCTATTAAAAATTTTCAAAATAAAGACAATGATTCCTAGGACAAAAAAAAAAAAAAAAAAAAAAACAGCATTGACCAGTGCAACAGGGTTAAAGCAACAGGACATTGTAGAGTACGAATTTTCCTGACACTTCACTAATAGTTTTCTAATTGAGTAATTAAGGGTTTTCTGGTTAGATCGTATAGTAGATATTAATTTATTGATATTCCTTTCTCTGGTATCTCTTTCCTCCTCTCCTCTTCTCAACAGATTCTGTTTCCTACAGAAAGACCATGAGGTTCTAGATAGGTCCAAGAGGGAAACTTGGACCTTATTTCCAGGTCCAAGAGTGAGGTAAGTGACCAACATGGAGGAAACCATTTATTTGACCACAGTTATTGCTTTGGAGTTCTGGGAGAAGAGGAAGCAAACATTCAAATGAGAATTCCAATGGGAGTAAATTTCTGGACATCTGATAGAATGTTGGGACAAAGGTCACTCACTGGATGGATAATATAGTATGTGTAGGAAGGAACCAAGGCTGCTACAACTCTCTTTTGTTACTGTGCTGGAAGCCAAAGCAGGGGTGAAGTCAGTGTATGGATGGATTCAAAGAAGCTCTGAAAAACTGACCCAGAGCCCTAATGACAACAAGGACATCTGAATCAACCTATACCTTAAGTTCTAATCTTTGTTGGATATTTTAATTGCATAAACCAAGAAATTATCTATTTAAAAATTTAATTTTTACTTATTGGAAAAGATATCATTCAGAGAATAATTTCACTTATGCTCATAGCCCAGACTTAACCAACAATTTAACACTTTGCCCTATTTCCCTCAGAACTTTTAAAGAAATAATAAAAATAATAGTCAAGTCCGGACAGAGTTGAAGCCATGTGTACATATCTTCCCAACCTAATTCCCTTTACTTATCAAATCTTAAGATTTTGCTACGTTTTCTTTAGAACTTTCAAGAAAATAAAAACAATTACAGAATTAGTGGAAGGCTTTTTTCTACTCCTCCCCATCCTATTGCCTTATTCTGTCAGGCATAACCATTACGGCTGAAATATGTTATCTTTCCCATCCTTTTTAAAAATTTTGTTATATGTGCCTCCATTGTAGTGGTAAGATAGAATCCTTTATGAGTTTTCAACTGCATAAATGACAGTTAGTGTTCATAATAACTACTTGTTTTTAAACTCAATATTGTGTCTATTATCATTTTTAAGAATGTATCCAGTGTTCTTACTTTTTATCCTTAGCTGCATTGTGTGATATGAGAAAAGCCTCTGTATTTCTTTTTTCTTTGTTGTTTTGAAGCTATATTTCTATTCTTTCAGTAGCAACCCTCAAACGTTTAACACACATACTTAACTATGTTATTTTCTAATGGGATCTAAAATTATTAGGTATTCTGTCTTACTCTTGAATAAGACACAGATCTTAGCATACCTTAAGCATAAAATAAATTCTCCTTTGATATTGCTTTCAAAATTTGACTTCAACTTAAAAAAAGAATGAAACAATATTATTATTTTCTTGGAGTTAGTTGTTTCAAAAAAGTGAGAAAATTGTACAATCAAGTTGGTTCTATAGAAACAGACCTCATATGATTCTCTTTCCTGCCCTCATCTCTTCATCTAGTACACCCAGTACAATCGCAACTCAGCCTGTATGAAGTTCCCTCCTCCAAGAATCCTTCACTGGCTATCTGAGACCAGTGATGAGAACGCATCTGAAATTCTTCTGCACCTAGTGATTTTGACTTTCATTTGACTGTCAATTTTAAATAACATCCTAGTATTTTCTCACCCTGACTTTTAAATTTAACTCTCCATTATTGTATTGATAGTTTTCAATTTTTCTTTAAGTAGCTATTGCAGTTTTTGAGGAAAAGCTGCATAGTCTCATAATTCGATGTAACTCCCTAGTGGGGCTTTCCCACAGCAGGTGCTCAATAAATGCTTCTTGATTATCTATCAGTAAGTGAAACATTCCCAAAGGGGTTGAAACCTAAGATTTAGTGCTTGGTCATTAAGGAGCCATGGTGTTAACTGATGAATTGTGGAGAGACTTCATGCTGCGTAACATGAAGAAAAATATCTTAAACTAAGACAGCAGTTTACCCAACACCCATACTATGTTAATCAAGCTGTTCTCAATTCCCTTTCTGTGAGCTCCTGAACATATGGAGATAGTTAAACTGCTAGTGCAGGGCAAGAAGAAACACTGAGCCACTGAGCCGTGCAATAGCCAAAAATCACACAACTCTCAACGCAGGAGCTGACAATGACCCAACTTATCAGGTATGTTTGTATGAGAAACAGCTTACCAGTAATTTTTTCTGCTTGTGGTTGTCATGGTATCAAAGTGTGTGTGTGCAGAAGTGTTGGGAGATATAGAAGCAATATAGCACGATAGGAGGCACTGTGATGTTGGAATAAGGCATATGTGGATTTAAAATCCTAGTCATATTATTTACTTGCTTTTTGTGACCTGGGAAAAGTTACTTAAATTGTTTGAGCAGCAACTTCCTTGTCTGGAAAATGGTACAAGAATATTCAGCTCCTAGGATTATTTTTAAAGAGTAGAAAGATATATTGCATGGAAAGTGTGCTATTGGATAGCACGTGATAACTAACATTTCAATTTTTATTGATCGTATTGGATAGGGAATAAAACAGCCAAGAGCATACAGATATTAGGGGAGTGGTGTTCACTAATAAAAAGCTCCATGGGAGAATTGCTTTTCATGCAGGTGAAGAGCTTCTCCAGCCAAGCTTAGATCTAGTTAGATGAGACACACAACAAAAATGCTTCATTATAATGGGTGAAACAGTAATAATGCAAGAAAGAGCAGAGCTCACTAAGCATACTATTAGTTGCTAAGATTTTCAGAACATTTAAAAATATTATATTATAAATTAATTAAGTTTATTTATTTATTTTGAGAGAGCGAGAGACAGAGAGAGAGCGTGTGCGCAGGCACGAGTGAGGGAAGGGCAGAGAAAGAGGGAGAGAGAGAATCCCAATGAGACTCCGCACTGTCAGAGCAAAGCTTGATGTGGGGCTCGAACCCACGAACCATGAGATCATCACCTGAGCTGAAGCTGGATGGATGCTCAACTGACTGCGTCACCCAGGTGCCCCAATATTTTATGTATTTAAACATACCCCAGTCATCTTCTCTAAAGTTTCTTCCAGGAGAGGTGAAAAGAGACATTGTCACTGATGATATAGCCTGGTGTTTTTGCACCCTGATGGATATATTCACAGAACTTTCTCATATTCACTCACTCACTCACTCATTCACTCACTCACTCACTCACCCATGTATTCAACAACATTTGGCCCCTTCTATGAGCTCTTGTATATGAAGACATTGCGGTTGGAGATACCTACAGTTCTTCTGGTCTAAATGAATTTAAAGTTTAGCCTGGTGCTCAGTACCTAATAGGAACTTATCACATCATTGTTGAATGAATAGATGATTTTGTAAGAACAAATGTCTGCTGTCATAGATGAATAAATAAATGGATGCTGTCTCACAAGTTTGTGTGCATATGCTGGAGATTTAAGTGGATATCTAGTGTGGTGGTTTTGAAAGATGTAGAACTGGGGGCACCTGGGTGGCTCAGCTGGTTAAGTGTTTGATTCTTGATTTCCACTCAGGTCATGATCTCACAATTCATGCCAGGCTCTGTGCTGAAAGCGTGAGCCTGCTTGGGATTCTCTTCCTTTTTGCTTCTCCCCTGCTCGTGCTCTCTCCCTCTCGAAATAAATAAATAAATAAATAAGTGTGACAAAAAATTTAAAAAAATATGTAGAACTGTACTTTGTATTAATTTACTTTTTTTCATTTCATGAAGCCATTATACATTCTTTTTTTCCCCTTAGAACTGCTATCTCACTTGCTATTTTTTAGTGGATACAAGTTTTAGAAACAAAAAGCACTTATAAAACAGGTTATAAAGAAACCCCAAGGTGGATGGTACGTGGTGAATGTGAAGAAGACAGTTGGGTTTGGGGCTCAGTTCCTTCACTGAGTTACTGTGTGACTCTCACTGAGCCCCTTCTCCTCTGTGGGCATTTCATCTGTGATCTGAATGAGGAAATGAGGTTAGGTCAACTCTAATGCTTTTATGGGCTCTACAATTTTCTGTGACGTTGTAGGTCAAAGAATAGGAATATTGGGAAAGGCAGCCTCGTGTTGAGCAAAAAGCCAGGCAGGCATGGTTCAGAGGCTAGCTGTTGTGACAGCTGTGTGACTGGGGGCCAGTTGCTTAGAGAAACCTTAGAACAACACTGTGGTGCAGTGGATGAGAGCCTGGCTTAGGCAGAGTTCAGACCCCAGGTTTGACATTCAGAACCCTGTGAATTAGGACAATTTATTTAACATCTTTGCTTCCTTTACCTCAAATTTAAAAAAATGCACTTAAGCCACAAGCTTGGTCAAAGATTAAATAAATGAACATTTGGAAAGCAGAGCAATATATATATATATATATATATATATATATGAGCTAGCAGTTATACTGTATAAGTATAAATATGTATGTGGATATGTTTATTTACATATACAGTATAATTTCTCAAAAATCTTATTAATATCTCTAGGCCCCACAATTCCTCACATGTACAGTTAGGATAACAACGCACACACTGTCAGTTCATTGTTTTTTTGTAGAGTACTTGTGAAGCATGTGTAGGCACTTGTTCATGATCATGGCGTCCACTTAAACGAGAGCTAAGCATATGTTACACAATAGCCTGGCAATTTTATGGGCCACTGTTGTTTCTAGAGAGTGGTGTATTTATAGAAGGCTTTACAGAGATGTGACCAGAGCTGGATTGTAGAGGACTGTAAGATTCATACTACCATTCTCACTAGATATTTAGCATATTAGTTTTTAAAAGCATATTAGTTTTTTTTTTTAATTTATTTTTTGAGAGACAGAGAGAGACAGCGCGAGCAGGGGGAGGGTCAGAGAGAGAGAGAGAGAGGGAGACACAGAATCCGAAGACAGGCTCCAGGCTCTGAGCTGTCAGTCAGCACAGAGCCCGACGCGGGGCCCGAACCCACGAACCGTGAGATCATGACCTGAGTCGAAGCCGGACGCTTAACCGACGAGCCACCCAGGCGCCCCTAAAAGCATATTAGTTTTAAAAAGTATCTACCACATCTGTATGTGGTAGATATTACAGAAAAAGACCTAGCCAATATAAAAATAAATCGTTTTGGTAGCAAACATTTCTACAGGGTAGATGAAGCAATGCTAGGGACTCATCACTGATGGGAAAGGGGATGAGATGCGATTTAGAAAACTGTTAGAGATAACATGCATAGGAACTGAAGATTACTTTGCTGTTCTTAGCCCATGAGTACAAAGTTGAATATTATATTTTCTTTTGACTTATTTTATAACTATTTTCCTTTGCTATTTAACCTGAATCTTACATGCCTGGGGTCTCCTTCTGCACAAGTTATTTCACTGCTTCAGGTTCTCTGACAGGTGGATCATCCAAAATGTAATGAATCCACACTGGACTGTGTCTACACTGTGTCAGACAAGGGAGGCATTTGGCAATTTTTATTTGAATCAACAGTTTAGGTTTATATAGGCAGAGCCATGGAAGCTTGAAACACTTTTAATTTTAAACTTTTGGCCAGAATTTGGAAGTTTCAGGTATGGTGCTTAATTCAGGACTTTGGGTGGGTGTGGTTGTAATACATCCATCTTTCCTTCCATCTGTCTTTGACCATGTGAGCAATAACACAGGAAAGTCTTGTGAATCTTGGGAGGGGAAATTAAGCAGTTGGGAAATGAGGCCAGGGGGTTAGCTTTGATGCTCTGCCTATCCCACCTTTCTTGTCAAGCAACTTCAGATGGGGTGCACGTGAACACCGTGAAGACACACTGTCAAAGTATAAGTGATGTGCAGGAAACCGAGGCACATTCAAACCAAAACAACTACAGAACATCTGGCACCAGTTTTGCATTTTCTTTTAATTCTTTATCATTGGGGGTTATGGGAAGAGGAAACTAGATCTAGGTAGAAGTCCTTCCCATGATGGGGATATGGAGACAGGAACGGCACTACTTTTTATGGAGGAATGAATGAGAACTCATTTTCCCAGGAATTTCTATGTGCTAGACATTACACACTCTGACAAGCTTTATCCCAAAATAAAACTGAACATGGGTACTACTTAAATTCAACCAAGAACTTTCCATCTACAAAGATCATACTTGTTCATCAGTGTAACCCTAACAAATGTGTTTTTTAGGGATATAGTGGTTTTAACACATGAGTTCTGGATCAGAATTGGTGGGTTCAAATCCTCACTTCGCAACTTTATTGACATGGATTTTGATGAATGTCTTTCTCTATATGCCACATTGTTTCCATTTGTAAAATAAGAATGAGGATAGCATTGACTGCCTGTGAGGAATAAGTAAGTACTATAATAAGTATAAAGCACTGAAGGTAGGCCAGTGGCTGGCACATAGTAAAGATGCAATAAATGCCACCTAGTATTATTACTCTAAATATTACAGTCTGGGAGGTGATTTTTGGAAAATCAAGTGTCTTATCCATGAGCAAACAGATAGCAAGTGGCAGGATTTGACATTTGATCCTGATTCAGTCTCTTATTTTTTATATACACACTGCATTTAATGGCCTATGATTAACATGGAGGAGAAAGATGAAAGGTGTATTGACTGCTCTTAAGACAGTATCCTGGTCACTTCTTTCTTGGAGTAGAAGGGAACCCATGTCATAAGAAGCTATGGAAGAAAGAATGTTGGCCTCTATCTTACTTAGCACTTTACCCAAGAAATTCAGAAAGTATTCTCTGAATATGTTCAAAAATATTTAAAGATTTTCACCAGATCTTCCAAAAGGCACACTGAACAATGAATAAAATAGCATGAGTTGGTAGGTTTTAATTTTGAGAACTAGCAAATTCCAAAATGTCCCATTGTAATGGGATAAATAAATAATAATAATAATAGTATCATAGATATTTTTACAAACTGAAGGTCACTTGGCTAGATGAAAGGAAGATAGTAACAAGTAGAGGTGCTAGTTCGGAATGGAGGAGTTGGTGCAGGAACAAAGAAAAGGAGGTAAACAGAAAATTTAAAGAAGTCTGACTACATCACTCTCTCCCCAACACAATTCAGGGATTTCCCCAAAGGATAAAATCCAAGATGCTTAAAAGGGACTGAAAGGCCTTCCAGGAACTGAGCTTGACTACCTCATTTCCCAACTGTCTCCCACTCCTTCCTCTCAATGCTTGAGACACGCTTAACTGCTCAGCCCCACAATCTGATTCTACACGGGTCATCGTTCATCCTTTTCCACTGCTTGTTATTCCTTTGACATCAATTCCTCTCCAGGCTGAGTTCTACTCATTCTTTAAATCTTAACTCAGGCTCATCCCTTCCAGGAAGACTTTGCTGATGGGGTTAGAAGTTTGTTCTCACCCACATAGCATCTTTACCCTTCTCTTATTTCATCATCCAAGCATCATCCTCTGTTTCTCTTTTCCCACACCACATCTTCATTTGGGTTTTTAGACTCTTTCCTGGCAATTTGTCCTGACTTCCCCTTTTATGGTAACGATCAGAGTTTGCGTCTCTCTTGTAAACAGCAGATCTCTGTGGCAGTGAGCAGAGCCAGGACCTACATTTCCTCACACATGTAGAAACTAATATAGTGTACCCTCTTCCCTCCTCATTGTCCCGAAACCCTTCCCTGAACACAAGCATTTATCTTGGAAGATGAGGCTAGAAACTGCTTTCTCTTTTAAATCATTCAAAATTATGTTCTTTTGTATTTATAATTATCAGGAAATCTCCAAAATCCCCTAAACATAAAGGTGTTGTATGCTGAACTAAGCAGGCATCCCACTGTCCTGGTTTTGGCTCAGTTTGTCTATATGCATACTTTCTAGGGATTCACCATTAAGTTTATTTTCCATAGACAATTCTCCCATGGGTTAGAAACACACTGATTGCCAATTAATATCCTTAGACTTGGAATAAGAGGTCAATTTTGGGACTCACAGAAATCATAGACTTATTGAGTTTTACATTTATAAAGGGATGGAATTGCAAAAGCTTAGAATTTTCCACTTCCAGCCAAATGCAAATTCTCTGTGAGCAACACTGACATCACCTCCTTCTCCCTCCTTCTCCTCCTCTTCCACATACTTCTTCACCTTTTCCTTTTCCTTTGCTTCTCTTTCTCTTCCTCCTCCGCCTCCTCCCTTCTCTTGCTCCTTTTCACATCTCATATTACCTCTGTGTGTGCTCAAATGTTTTAGAGATAAAGGCTTTGCCATTCCTTTATCCTCAGGACAGGTTTCATATACGTGTACTCAAATAACATTCTCATTTCTATGGATTTATTTCACATGAGAAAGAGGTTTACCTGACTAACTCCTATGCATTGTTAAAAATTCAGGGGCACCAGGGTGGCTCAGTTGGCCAAGCCTCTGATTCTTGATTTTGGCTCAGGTTATGATCTCACAGTTGATGACTTTAAGCCCTACGTCAGGCTATGCACTGGCAGCACAGAGCCTGCTTGGGATTCCCCATCCCTCTCTCTCTCTCTCTCTCTCTCTGTCTCCTGCTCTCTCAAAATAAAATAAATGAACAAAAAAAAAAATTCAACTCAGATTTCAGCTACACCAGAAAGCCATTTCTGAAGCCACACTTCAATGAAATACTCTCATCTATGTTCTTTACAGAGAGGTATGTGGTGTGGTGATGAAAAGCACAGCATCCAAATCCCACCTACATGGGTTCAAATCATGGATTTCCCCCTTTGATCAAGATATTTAACTTCTCTGGCCTCAGTTTGCTTATCTAAAAATGACAGATGAATGATGATAATAATAGTGTAACAGTTCCCTCTTAGGAGATATATATATATATTCAATATGCTTAACAGATATAAATATAATCTTTTATTATACATACCATATTGATGTTTATATAGTAAGTTATGTATTTGTATCAATTTCTTAAATTAGAGCTTCTACGACATTGCTAGCCAACTGAAATGTAATGTGAGCCAAAAATTAGGGTTACATATAATATATTAATTTTCTAGTAGCCACATTTAAGAAAGTAAAATAAAGAGGTAAATTAATAATATATTTCAACACAATATGCCCAAAATATTATTTTAAAAAGTCATCAAGATGAGCACTTAACATTTAATGTATTTTTTGTTCTAGAAATCTGGTGTGTACATTGTGCTTCTGGCACATCACAATATGGACTCGCCACATTTCAAATGCTCAGTTGTCACATGTGCCCAGTGGCTATTGTATTATGTACACGGGATCTACACATGTGTACACATGTATGTTTACACAGGCCTAAAGGACAGGGACCATGCCACTTCCTTCTTTTTTACTGCCAGTGCAGAAAAAGAGGTCTTGTGGTAGAGGAGTACTTAAATACATATTTTTAATGATATACTAAAATAATAAAACATGAGAATAGAAGAAAATTTCACAAATATTAAGGATATGATGTATTTAAATAAGGAAATGCACTGCTTTGTGATAGAAATATTGATTTATGGTTTCCATAACTTAGAAATAAAAAGTATTCTGGTGCAGATATAAGATTTTCCAGTAGAGGGCGGAGATCTAACCTGTAACTAGACAGTGACTGTTGAATGGTATAAAATAGCTTTTTCAGTTTGGGGAAACCATTCATACCGAAACTTTAGAAAGAAAAAGCCAATACGGTTTCTTACAAGCAAATTATTTCATGGCACTGACTGCCCAAACAATTTAGCCAATGGGTGTACAGGGGAGGGACAGAGCTGCATTTCTTTCTTTTTCTGGTTTAAGCTGTCTTAATAAATATCTAATTATTTAATAGGTGGACTATTTTAAGTAGGGTTCATAAACTCCAATAGAATAGCAGTTCACATCAGAAGTTGATAAGTCTGCCCACATCCTTTTACTTAGAGATCATTTTTTAAGAGACCGTTTCATGTGTTGCTCTCAAAATTCCATAAATATTTTGACATAAACCGCCTTGTCAGTGACTCTATATTGGCAAAGGGTGTCTCGATTTCCACTGCTTCCTCCTATTATTGTCTTTCTCTTATTGTTTGGCATTCCTTATAAAAGCACACAGAGGAAAATGAAAAATATATGGGATTCATATTTTATTTTATTTTATTTTTAAATATTTTATTTATTTTTGAGAGAGAGAGAGCGCACAAGTTGGGGAAGGGCAGAGAGGGAGACAGGGGATCTGAAGTGGGCTCTGTGCGGACAGTAGCAAGCATCAGAGGCTGATATGGGGTTCAAACTAACAAACCTGGAGATCATGACCTGAGCCGAAGTCAGATGCTCAACCGAGCCACTCAGGCCCTCCTATTGGATTCATATTTTAAAGTTCCAAGACTTCTTGAACAAGCAGGCCAGACCTTATGCATTTACATGAATGTTGTATCCCAATGTAGTCCTTCTAGAAAGCATTTTACATATTCTCACAGTATTTCTGTGACTTCTAATGACACTGATTTCAATCAGATTTTAAGCAACTCCAAAATACCAGTAATTGCATTAGCCTGCCTTATTTTCTTTTCAAAACACTGCATTACTTTGTTAATAACCCACATTCATTCATGACACTGAAGTGTGGATAACTTTTGCCTGTTTTCAAAATAATATTCACCTACAAAGAAAAAAGGTTTTAAAGCCAGTTCCTAAAAGATGTTGAGTAATCACAGTATTATTAGAATAAACCTTCAGTCTCCCAAGGGAACTATTCTGAAATATGATCTCCTGCTTACGGTTCATGTGTCGCTATACAAAATTTAAACTCACCTCTAAGTAACTTCAAGTTACAAGAGACTCTAAAGATAATCTTCTTATTTGCAACTCAATACTGTCTTCTGACAAAACCTATGAAAATTATATGACACAGAGAATGGAACCATAATATTTCATATATTGTTGCCACATAACTTCTACATTGCTCATAATAGCAAACCTTGCTAGACTGTGAGTTCTTCCAGCAAGACTGACTTCACCTCAATCTATTTGCAAATTCTTTCCTGCCTGACTCTGTGAAGTTGGTCTATATCTACCTCTACCCACTCTATTTCCACACAAGCTAAAGCTTATTTTTTATATGTTTCTTGTTCAGTTCAGTTCAAAATCCATTGGCTGAGCACTCACTCTGCCAACGGGGACTCCAAACATGAATGTGATACTGTCCTTGAGCTAACAGAGCTTAAAGTTGGTTACAGAGCCAGACAATTAAATGGTTCATTTTACTTTCTCCTAGTATTATGGGGAGAGGGGGATGCAATGGTGTTTGTGAGAGGAGGTTATTTACTCACCAAATATTAATTATATATACACTGTGGGGCAAGTACTGATAATGTGAGATGTCTGGATGGAGTTTAGTTCCTAGTTAGGGCTTATAGAGAAGTGGGAAATGTAACAGATCTTAGTCACCAAGGAGAAAAGAACTCATATGGGTCCCCACAGTTTTCTCAGTTTGGACTGATGTACATTTTAGAAAAAGCCTCGTGTCTCTGAAGATTGCTGTTTCTCCTGGTCCAAAGTTCTCGAGAACAGTTTAAATTGCCAGGTAATTCCATATTGTATTCATTGAATACTGACCTCTTTCACTCTACCTCTTCTTTTCCCCTCATCCTATTGCACATGGTTCTATTTTCCTCATTTACATACTTGAATCCTATGTTCATCTAGTGCACAAAGGTTCTTACAAGTGAGCTTTGACTTTTGCGGACCTTTGGCCTTTATAGACTACATGCATCAGCCTACAAATGGCATTCTGTGTATGGGAAAGAAATATTAAAATTGTTTTCTGGCTGTTTGGCTATGAGGGTATCCCTCATAACCCAGAGATAGTCCTGTCTATATATGATTTTGCTTTCAAAAACATAATTTACATGGGGCGCCTGGGTGGCTCAGTTGGTTGAGCATCCGACTCTTGATTTTGGCTCAGGTCATAATCTCAGGGTTGTAGGATCGAGCCCTGTGTAGGGCTCCATGCTCAGCTGCTTAAGATTCTCTCTCTCTCCTCCTCTGCCCCTCTTCTCTGCTTACACACACACTCTCTGTCTCTGTCTCTCTCTCTCTCTCTCTCTCTCTCTCAAAAAAAGCACAATTTACAAGCTAACACCAAAAAAGGGCAAAAGAAATTACAAGCATTACTCATGTTCCTTGTGAGAAATTAAAACATATTTAATCCATAACCTCAGCAATGTTTCTCACATCTTATTTTATTTTCTACCCCCGTTGTCATACACAACACTTAAGAGATTCTCATTTATGACTCTCCTCACAACCTCTACAGTCAATACTTCTTTTTCCAGTAAAAGCAACTTTTATTCTATCTCCAACTCTGGCTGTTCTCCCCCACCCCCTACATATTATATAGATTGATATAGCTTTCCATCCACTGTTTTGCTCGTTTTCCAGCCTTCTTTGCTTTTACTCTGACTGCATGCATCATAAAAGAGTAAGAGCTTGACTAACCAAGATGGAATCTTCTGGGTTAAGAAGAAAGTTTGTGGGTTAGCAATAAGAGAGCTCTCTTTTGAGGGCTAGAGTAGTCAAAAAGTTTGCAAATACTCCCATATTAATTTTATTTCTTTATATGTGCATATTTATAGCTCTTACACACAATGAGATGAAACATTTTCTTAATCCAAAGTAAACTGAATCTAAGTTCTTCAAGCAAACCATTGATTTCATGCTGGTTTTATATTAATAAACTCAGTGTAACTAGGTCTTATACTTTATTTACAGCTCCCATTGCCATAAATTGATGTCCAAAGGCTTAGAATCTTGTTTTTATTAAAATTAAAATCTGATGCTCTAGGAATGGGAGTTGTTAGATGTGGCTTTGCCCCCAACAATGCTTTCCAAATAATCTGTTGCAAATGTTGAAATAGGGTACCAGGGAGTAGTGTTCTGTAAGAATTTGGGCAATACAGATCTGTGCCTTGAATAACAAATCAGGACAATGACATGTACTGCTGGCTCTTATAGTCTTTAAGCTTCCTGATCTTCAGAAAAGGCTCTGGCTGTGTTTCAAGGTGGAAAGAGCCAGAAGGGAGAAAAACAAGTCCTCTTGTTGACTTGAACTTTGGTTTGTTTTCTAGGAAATGTGTTATTTCACATTTTGCTTCATTTTTTTTCCTGAATTTCCAAAACAACTATACTATAGTTTAAACCATAATTTGATGATGACCTTGTACTTTTTCTTTTCTTTTCTTTTTTTAATTTGTACCATCTTTGTGTACCTTAATGGCTTCTAAGATACAGAGAAAGAACTTCATCTCATGCTTGTCTAGTAGAGTTCCTAGATATAAGTGACTCCTCAAAAAATATACAAAGATATAAAATTCTGAGGGAAGTAAACTAGAATGAACTGAGGGCTTCCTATGTTCCAGGTATGGTGCTAGATATTTTCATGCATTGTTCTTCACCGGAATCTCACAACGACGCAGTGAGATCCTTTTATTCTTATTTTTGATATTCGGAGGCTATTTTTATTTGTCTGATATTATACCCCTAGTAAGCAGCACATTTGAGATTTCTGTATTTTTTCCTGCTTTACTTTTAATTTCATAAAATACTTTGTCTATCTTCATATACCTATTCATGAAAACATCTATTTATTTTAAAGTGTTGGAGTCAAAAAATAAATAAAATAAATAAATAAAATAAAATAAAAAACTTGGAGTCAGTTGAGTACAGATATGAATGTTTTTTTTACAATCACTGCCCTCAAACCTGCTCTGTGAGTTTCCTGCTCTCTGCCTCTGATGGGATCTTAGGCAGTGACAGCTGGTCAATCTCATCTCCAGTTTCCAATGAAACTCTGAGGTTCAAAATTTCTCCATCTCCCAGGTCAGACTGACCTTCAACTTCCACAGTTGAACAGCAGGAAAAGGGAATATGGTCTGTGCTTCATCTCCCACCCCTCCACTTGCTTGCTCTCCCTGTCTTCCTTCAACCCCAGGGATGCTTCTGGATTCTCCAGGTTTGGGAAAGTAAAAATGGATGAAAGGAATGTACTGGTTTTGTTGTCCCTTAACTATTTAATGCCTTCTGTGTGGCAGATGCCAAAGATTCAGATGGCAGTGAAGACTGCAAAATGGAATAGTTTGTTTGATTGTTTTATTATAAAGAAAGACCTAGTTAATATGACTTTTTATTTAGAAAAGTGTAGAGAATAAATGTGAGATGACCCAGTTGATAAATGGATTACAGTAGTAAGAATGGAAAGCAATAAAGGAGGATTTCAATGGAGAAGACATTCAGAGAACTAGAATTGGTGAAAACACTCAAGTGAACTGAAAAGATATATATAAAATCCATGTAAGCATACTGATACAAATAAAATGGAGAAGACATGTGAAGTCAATTCTGGGTTGACAAAAGAGATAAAGGAGATACAGACTGAAAGACCATCTGTCTTTCATTTCCCAAGTACATGTTCATTGAAATTCTCATTCACAACATATGATGATTTGATGCAGGATTCTGTAATTGCTCAGACTCTATAAAGAGTTTTGGAATCAAGAAATAATAGGCAAACTCACAATGGGGCTTGTGTGTTGAAGGGTAAGGAAGGAATATAAAGAAAAATAATGAATATGTGCTTTCATTTAGAAAAAAATATATAGTAAGTTTTACAAACCTATGGAAATTTTGTTTCTGAAGAGAGTTTCCCTATTTCCCATCACACTGAAGTTTAGGTAACTTGTCCTCTGAGAGCATCAGCATGTCAATTGCTTATTGTGTTGTGGCTTACTGTGTGGTCTACTTGCCTCTTGGAATCAGACATGAAAACTTTTGTCTCTGATCATATTTATCCAAAACTTATTCTTGAGTGGCTTCAGGTTTCACTGTAAGTGTTCACATAAGGAATGTAAGTGGTATTTTTCTAGTATTTTTAAAGAACATCATGAAATATTAAATTTCTAAAAAACTGTTCATAACAGAGTATCTGTTTAGGTACTTGAGCCTGTGGCAGCAGAAACCACAGTGTGAATATATTGCATCAATCTTGTTTTTTCAATTGTTCAGATTTGAATAAATATATCATAATTTTTAGATATCAATCCTCAGCCTTTCTCCATTAAGTTCAATAATAATTATAATAATCAGAATCCATTGACTTTTATCTCCAGTGGTTCAAAGGACATCAGTTGCCTAAAACATGAAATGCTCATTTAGAGACATTCTCTCTCTCTCTCTTTCTCTCTCACCACCCCCCCCACTCTCTCTCACACTCACATAACACACCACTGTTCACATCTCTATAATCACTAAGTAAGGACTCTTATCCCACAATATAATAATCTTAGGAAACTTTCTAAATAAGAAAGCCTTTCCAAATGCATATATTTGAAAACAATTATACATTCTCAATACCTGGCCAATAACAGAATTGAGTCACAATATGAGGCAGTAGGGGGATGTGTTGGTACTGATAAGGGAGGAAGTGGACTATATACCAAAAGAATTGCAGAATGCAGTCAGCACGCACCAGCAGGAGCTGGGAGAGGACGATAGGAGCAGATTCTGAGGGTGTTTAATCAAGAGGCTGGAATGTAAGATTGAATAAAAGAGAGTTTATCAGTTTGAGAACACTCTCCTGATATGCAGAATTTAACATCTTGGCAAAAATATCAGGAGATGTCTCCTGATGACGCCTAGAAGAATGGAGAGAACCATAGCCAGAATTGCTGTGGCAGATGATGGAAGGTGGCATTAATATTCTCAAGGATGTGGACATGCTAAAGTGGATATTCCATGTAAGGCTGGAGAACTCACCAAAGGACTATGTCCCATGGGAAGACAAAGAGGATACACCATTTACCAAAGTAATAAAAAATAATAAACTGCTGAGCAGGGCACCAAAATAATTTAGAAGTTCAATGCTAGCCCTGGATGGACAATAGGTGATGCTCTTTTAGAACTGGGTTCTTTAATGCAGGGCAGTTGATAGACCCCAAAACAACAGAGACCAGCTGGTTTTGCTTATCTGTCAGAAGCCATGCAGATAATATCAGATGGATAGCAGGCATGGCTGACTATGAAGAGCTATAAAAATAGTTAATCGAATTTGGCATCTCTACCATAGATCGGTGGTCAACAAGGTTACTACTTAATATGTACAGTCATAAGAAAACAGAGAGGGATGACCAAAATAAGGGAGGGCAATGGCCCTAATAAAAACCCAGGCCTTTTGCCCTGGTTTTGGAACTGAGCCTGTTTTTGGACTCACAACTAATTGATTAAAAGAGAAATTGGATCTATTACTACAGCAGGATTTGGCAAACTCAAGTCTTGATGTAATCCTCATTCTGTTCTTTGGGAGTAGCTCTGAGGTTCAGTGTTCTCCCTGGCCCTTGGCTATGCCCTCTGGGAGATTCTTACCAGCACATCATCTTCCATGATGACATCTGAAGAAGGTGTTGGGATCACGTCCTAATTGAGGGGTATACCACTTCCAAAGTTCATTTCTAATTGGTACAAGTGTGGAGTTTGAAAGTTGATTTAAGGCTTTAAAACATTTTTATCACTACCCTAAGCTCTTTTCCAGTGGCAATACAATTCCTATGAAAGTTTATAATAAGTTTCCATTTGTTTACAAATTCATGTGCTAATAACCACACTCATGTTCTTTTTTATTTACTATTTTATTTGTTCTTGGATCTCCAACCTTTCTTCCTTCTCCTTATGATTCTCTTTCAAATTTAATGATGGCTATTTTAAAGTTCCCTGGAATAACATACTTCGGCAGAAAAGCCACATATCTAAGCTTTTCTTTGTTTCAGGTTTGAATGTTAATGAGAACTTTTTGTTCTAAATCCTTTATAGACCTGTATCTGGTCACTTGGTGAGGTGGATAGAAAAATGTTCCCTTCTCCCCAAAGATGCCTATGTTCCCAAAACTACCAATATGTTATGTGATAGAGCAAAAGGGACTTTGAAAGTGTGATTACATTAAGAACTTGAGACGGAGAGATTGTCCTGGATTATACAGATGATCCCAGTGAAATCAAGGGGTCCTTAAAGGAGGAGCAGAAGAATCAGGGTCAGAGAAGATTTGCCATCAGAAGCAGAAGTCAGAATGATATGAGGACAGGTGCCAAGGGATATGGGTAGCCTATAAATGTTAGAAAATTTGGGGTCTTTTACCCCACTCTTACTTACTAAACACTTCGGCCTGGAAATGACATATCACATTTCCATTTCCATTCAATATGTGATACTAGTCACATGCCATCCAGAGATCTAAGAACAGACTGAGAATTGTACAGCTGTGTAGAAGAGTGAATAGATTTTACTGAACACATAGAAGTTCCTGTCACCATCAGGTGAGGTCTTCTTGTGGAAGTGGTTTTCACCCTGCAATCTGAATCTAAGTAGGAAACAACCAGATAAATAGGAAATGGGCTGCTTGATTTTGAAGCACTTAATAAATGTAAATTGAATAAATGCATGGAATGAAGAGAAGATACTGGGCAGAAATGAGTGTAGCAGTTTGAGAAACAGAAGATCCTTGTAGGTGAAATGAAGTGAATAAGGTAAAAACTATTTGATGGTGAGGATTAATAAAAGGTAGGGGCCAAATCATGCCTGATTTTGTAGATTCTGTTAATTTTAAGTTAGTTATATGTGTGATGAGATTCATTGAAGGATTTTAAGAGTGGGGGTGGTACCAGTGATTTGCATGATTGGAAGCTGTTTACACTACGGTATAAATGGTGTAAATTTTACGGTATAAATTATTGGACAGAGGTATAGCAAATTCAAGATGCATTTGAGATTGTCATAGTAGTTTTGGTAGGAGAAGAGATAATGACATTTTGATTTAAAGAAACCAAGATGAAATTTGTGGTATGTTTTAGAATTGGTTTCTCTCATTGGAGTCATTCTCTCTTCCAGTTTGAAATCAATATACACCCATAGGCACACACATGCAGATACAGACACACCACAGAACTTTCTTTCTTTTCATCACTATCATTGATAAAATATTACTTAATATTTTTATTCCACAGGAACACCTGTTAGTGGAAACATAAATGTGGAAAATGTACATTAAAGTTAAACTCAGAAGGGTAGAGGGACTGCAAGGAGACTGGGCACCTATTTGAGCTGACTGAATTATAATGTGTTGAGAAGAATTCCAAGCCAAATCTGAGTCGCAAAGAGTGCCATGACTGACCCTCTCTGTCAACTGTGAGCACAGAGAAAAAGAAAGGAGAGGTGACCTATGTGCCATATGCTCATGTTAACGCACTAGGAATGAGGCAAAGTCCTATTTCCACTCTGCCTCCATTTTTAGCTTTTTTCATTGGATCGGGGAAGGCGGAAAAGGCACGAAAAGAGAAAGAACATGCCAAGAGAGGCCACTCAGGCCCTTGCAGCAGCTGTTCTACAACAGGGAATTATAAAGGAAACATTAGCATAAGAGGGATACAATATATGTCTCGTGATTGCAAAACCATACTGAATTCCCTGTTCGTTTAAGTCATGTTTCACATCTGGTCCATATGTGTAATTGGAAATCTCAGAATTGCATTTTCATGAAGGAAGATAAAGATGCCAAATGCTTTACAGAGAGGATTTATTTGTTTGTGAGTAATACGCATGGAAATGTGACAAAGGGAAAGCTATGCCTGGAGCTGAAATTTAGCACTCGTAAGTGAGAGAAGCACTTCCTTTGTAAGGAGGTATATGAGCAATTGAAAACTTTGACTCGATTTAGCATAAATTAATAACGAAGACTGAAACAAAGCATAGATGACATAAAGTCAATCTAGACTCTTCTGGGACCCTTTATTAAGACCACACACACACACACAAGCTTGAGAGAAAGTAAAGATTGAAAATCTAAATTCTAAAAGCACATTGCTCAAATTCAGGAGACAAATGCCTCCTTAACGCAGACCTTAATTGAATCTATGTGATGCCCAAGTATACAGATAGCCTGATGAGTAGAGATGAGGATAAAGAGTAACTTGATGAGTGGTGGAATTTGTGACTTGTCATTCAGAGGTTCTGACCCAATAACTAACAAATATTTTATTGTAGATGATAGTAATTTGGCTTCAACATGTTACATGAAAACCATCAAAAAGATTACTTTTGTATACAGCAAATATATACTTTTGTAGCCTAGCCCTCATCCTTACAAGTGTCAACAGTTCTGACATTTTCCACTATGAACATTTTGCTCTATCTTCATTGTTTCCTTGCCTTGAACAAGCAGGTGAAACAAAACCATACTCTTACTCAGTGGCCATAGAGTGTGCCTTGTAAGGGTCCCAGAAGAGGCAGGGGCTCTTGTAATGTGCTCCCCCTCACCCAAATATCTACGGCTCTGGCCAAATTGCATATTTTTGCTGAGCCTCAGTTTTCTTCTCTTAAGAAATAAAGGCATTAGAATTAAGAACTACAACTGGAATACTTTGACTGCAGCAAAGAAGAGAAACTGAACTAATAGAAAGTTAAACAAATATGGGTTTATTTTTCTTACATAATAAGTAGTCTGGAGAGGAGCAGTCTAACACAGGGCTAGTGGTTCCATGACACTATCCTAGGCTAAGATTTGTGTGCCACTACTTTTAGCTGTTTGCTTTTCACGTCATAGTCATAAAATGGCAGCATTAGTTCCAAACGTTGTGTGTACACTCAAAGGTGGCAGCAGGAATGACAAATGGGGTTGCCTTCTGTGGAGGCTCCTTACATTAGAAATACACAATTTAAAAAAAGAAAACCTTATCAGGGGCTTTGTCTCACATCTAACCAGATGGTCACCTCTAGCTGAAAAAGGGAATGTAAAAGTGAATACAAATGTGGGCACACTTTGATTTCTAACTCAGAGTTTCCTATTAGTAAGGAGAAAATGGGGAGTGACTAGTTCAGAAGCATCTGTTTCTCTAGCAGGGTTCCTAAGGCCCCTTTCAGATTCCAAACTCTATGATGGAGAAAGTTAGGATAGATAAGGTTCCATAGAATTGCCAAGCTGGTACTAGGAGATCTTTGTCCAGTTCCTGTGACTGTTTGGAAGGTTGCCTGTAACTGAGAAGAACCCTTTGGATCTTCTCATTTATGCTTACAAAATCTTACACACACACACACACACACACACACACACACACACACACAAATTGCGTGATTAAAAGAAGTAATTTATAACAAGAGGTACCAGGATGACTTCTAAATTTTTGGAAAGATTATCACATTACTTCAAGGATTCATGGGCTTTGTGAGAAAATTCCTGCACGACTTTCAATTAAATTACAAGTCGTCAAGATGTTGCCTTTTTAATATGGTAGCCAGATGCATCATTTTGGTCTGATTGTACTCATTCTTTTCCTGCCTTTCTGAAAATGGATATAAATCTGGGTTTCTATTTCACCAAATTCCCTGTCTTGTGTGTGTGTGTGTGTGTGTGTGTGTGTGTGTATGCGTGTGTCTGATGGCCACAGGATTCTGAAAAATGAGTCGATGGAAACAAAACTTATCTAGAGATTTGGAAGAGTTCCAATATCCTACTAGCTATTCTCTCTTGCTGAATTAATAGAATGAAAGAAGCTCACATTTGATACAGGGAACGTTAGGACATTCATCCATTCATTCAACAAATATTTATAGAACATTTACTATATGCTATATGACAGGCCCTGTTCTAGGCTGAGGAGGTAACAGCAATGAACAAGGTGGAAAAAAGTCTTGCCCTCATGAAGCTGATATTTTATTGAAGATACAGAAGTGAAAAGTAGTGCACATTTCATTCAGATAGAGCAATGGGAGAGGAAGTCATTAGGTGGGGTGCAGTGGGGTGTAATTTAAGAGAGGGCATTCGGCAAAGGCATTTCCATGACTTTTGAACTAAGGACCAATGTTACTTTCCTCTATTTAATCCCATTTTCTTCACCATTCTTCAACAAAATCCTTTATATGAGGTATCCCCACTCAGATAATTGAGTAATTCATCATTTTCCTCCACGATTCTCAGTGTACATATTGGGGCAAACAAATTTTGTGAAATTTGATACATATTCACTTTGAGGGACACTCTTAAGGAAAAAACTACAATGAAATTAGAAAATTAGATATAAATGCAAACACTTATTTATATTAGGACAAAATAGAGTAAATTAAAAATGTTTAAAAAGCTGACCAATTCCCAAATATCACAAAATCCAGAAAGGTAGTAACCAATTGATCAATTCCCTCTATAATCATTCCTCTAAATTGTTATGGCTACATGGTTGTGATTAATTTGACATAACTCAACAACCTTGCAAAAAAACTGCTATTAAAAAATGAGAAAGATAATTTAGCTTTGCCTCTGGCATGAGAGACTGATTTTTTTAAATGTATATTTAGAATGCATGGTTCCTATAAGCCCTCACAAAATGTATTTTAGTTTCATTTTATATTATAAATTGTGCTGCACATATAAAAAAATCTTATTATGAACACTAAAAGAGAAGAAACAGAGTGGAGAACTTTAATTTGATTAGTTAAGAATTAACTAAATCCTCTCCATACAATTTTATACAGTTAATAATTTGAAGAATTTTCCACAGAATAGCTTCTGGATCAGGACATTTTCATTTCTCCTCCCATTCCTAACCCACTTCTGGTGCCATGGGACATATTAATATAGTCTATGTTAACATGTAAACACTATCCACATTAACATTATGTAACAGATAAACATTAGTGGTCCAACCTCTGGCCCTTCACGTCTGTGTCATAATGAGCCAGTCCCATATGGGATAGCCAGTAAGAAATATATCTATAAGTGATGTTTCAAAAAATTAAAGAATTCTATTCCACCAAATCCAACTCAGTTTCCATTAATGACATCTCATAAATGCCGACTTCCATCCCAATGTCCCCTTGATATAAAGGGAATTGAGGTAAAGGGAAAAAGCAGTTAAAGATCTTATGATTCTTTTCCTTGAGCAGAGCCCTTCTACTGTGTTTATTTCAGATAGCAGAAGGTGACATCTCTATCTCTTTGGAGAGAGAGAGCTCTGGAAAAACTTAAATTATCTGGTTTAAAATTTGTAGGGGCTCCCCTTGATGCATACCTGACTCACTGGCATTCCATGTCGCCCTCTGGTGAAAAGATGAACATTCCATCCAGATTCTCTTGCCCTGGTATTTGAATGGAAATAAATCAGTATCAATAAAGCAAATTACTTTCCATTTTTTATAAATTAGAATGTTTTAGATTTTAAAAAACAGAAATTTCAAATCAACTGGCTTAAAATTATAAAGAATTTTATTGGAACATATATATAAAAAGGAAGGGCATGATGTGGCACAGTTTATCCGTACCAATTCCAGTTGTCAGTGACTCTCTTGGCTCTACCCTCTTTTGTATGTTTCAGCCAATATCTTCATGGTAGGAAAATTACAGAAGCATCAAGTCTTACACCCCCAGACTGTACAATCTCAGAGAAGAAAGAGTTTCTCTTAGGTCTTGTACTTATATTGTCACTGTATCCAGTGACAATTTAACTCTTATTTATTTTTGAGAGAGGGAGAGAGGGGGGAGAGAGAGAGAGAGAGAGAGAACGAGCAGGGGAGGGGCAAAGAGAGAGAGAGACAGAATCAGAAGCAGGCTCCAGGGTCTGAGCTGTCAGCACAGAGCCTGACATGGGCTCGAACTCACAAACCTTGAGATCATGACCTGAGCCAAAGTCAGAAGCTTAACTGACTGAGCCGCCCAGGTGCCCCTGAACTAATTTTCATAGGCCTGAACAGGCTGATCCCCTGACAGATACTTGAGGAAAGGGGGATTACAAGTTCAATTCCTCAGCTGGGCCAGGCTGTTTATGTCTGAGGTTTCCTATGTTAGCTTCACAGAAGTGACAGCTGGAATGGAACCAGAAGGTACAAACACCAGCTCCTACGTTTTCATAGAACATTCTCAGGTGACAAAGTACTTTCACATACTATATATGTACAACTTCCTTGAGGCAAATTTTCTATCTGCAATTAAAAAACTGAAAATTTAAATACTGTAATCTCCCATAACTATTTGGGTCTCTTCATGGAAGATTTAAAATGTTTTCTGGTTATATCAGTTTGAACAATGGACTAAAAGAGAATATGAAATGGCTTAAAAGAGGAAAGCAGATGTAGGAAATTTGAGGGCAAAGCTTTGGCTGTATCTCTAGCTGTCTTATTCTGCACAAGTCATACAGCTGACCTTCACCATCTTAAAATAAGAAGTAAAATGCTGCACTATGAAGTCTGTAAGTTTCTAAAACTGTAGATACATCGATAACAATTTTGACTTCCTTTTTATGGGAATGCAGAGTGTGGTTGAGAAGGAAGAGAATCAGGAAATAATGGAAGGGTGATGTAGAAACAAGATTTAAATCCTTATGTACAACCTCCACTCTCCTCCTGTTTGTGGAGGCCCAGCCCAGTAGACCCCATCAATGTAGATCACCCGGCTCAGAGGTGGTTCTCAGAAAGCCTCACCCAGAGAGTTACTGAGCCGGTAGCTAGAGAAAGAGAGCGAAATCACATCCATAGAGATTGCCAACGATTAAAGTACGGACAAGGATATTAAAATACATCAAAATTACAAAGGTTTAGTAACTCCCCATTTCCAGCTCTCCCTACTCCCTGGCAACACCATTCTGTTCTTTGTTTCTATGAATTTGACTGTCTTAGATACGTTATCAATGTGGACACACACAGTATTTGTCTTTCAGTGACAGTCTTTTTTTCACCTAGCACAATGGCCTCAAGAGGCATCCATGTTGTCACATGATAGGATTTCTCTCCTTTTTAAAGGCTGCATACTATTTCACTGATATACACTACTGTGCCTATAGACAACAATTTTGCATTGTACACTTGTACACTTAAAACTCTGTTGAGAGGGCAGATATTACATTAAGCATTTTTATAAACATACTTTTTAAAGGAAAAAAGTAACAAGGTCTTAAAGGAGACATTATAAGCTGGATAGATGGGGAATAGTAAAGAAAAGTGGGCATGCACAAATAAAAGATCCAGGAGGCTAGGCTGAACAAATGCAGTGGCACTTTGAACGGGCATTTCAAATCTATTTAGCACCTTGGGACATGGTATTGTTTTGTAAATGAGTAAAATAGAAGGGTTAGTGTAGTCAGTGTTTATTGGAATATTTTAATACTTTAAATCATATTCAGTTTTCAACAGCATATCTTTCAAGAGGTATGCAGAGGAACTTTCTACTGATTTTAATAAGGAAATTCATTTTTGTTGGTCTTATAATAGGCATGCCTCCCCCAAAATACAGTAGAAAGAAATAGTAGAAAGAAATAATCATCTGTATAACTTTTAGACATTAGAGAAAAATATATTGAGTGGTATGTACAGAGTTGAATCTTTGCTTACGGTAGGAATACAATAGGAAAAGATAGTTGTATTTTTAAAAATTTTAACAGAGGCTCTGCCTGCACACATTAAGCCATTTTAAAAGTGTGAAATCTGGGGCACCTGGGTGGCTCAGTTGGTTAAGTGTCTTTTGATTTTGGCTCAGGTCAAGACCCCAGGGTCTTGGGATCAAGCCCTGTGTCGGGCCCCATGCTGAGCATGGAACCTGCTTAACACACTCTCTCACTCTCTCTGTCTCTCTCTCCCTCTGCCCCTCTCCCCTAGTTGCACACACAATGAATCATGTACATTTTCCCCAAATTTCAGCTTTTAAAATTAACCTTAAAAATTTTATTTATTTTTTTTAAAATTTTTAATGTTTATTTTTGAGAGAGACACAGAGTGTGAGCAGGGGAGGGCCAGAGAGGGAGGGAGACACAGAATCTGAAGCAGGCTCCAGGCTCTGAGCTGTCAGCACAGAGCCCGACGTGGGGCTCAAACCCAGGAACTGTGAGATTATGACCTGAGCTGAAGTTGGCCACTTAACTAACTGAGCTACCCAGGCGCCCCTTAAAAATTTTAAACAGAGCCTTCTGAATCATACATTAAGAGAGAAGTATCACATTTTGCTAAACTTGTCCTATTAGTTCGTAGAGTAAAAATTTTAGATTTAGATATTTGGTTTCTACTTGTCTGGTTGGTAGGGAACTCATCCATTAGTTCCTTTCATGTTTTTTTATCAGTTACCTGAACAGCGAAAAATATGAGAATGGCAGATTTTCTTCTAATTGTAGTAGACTAGAATTCAATGAGATAATTCATATATAATAGCTTGGGGTTATATGTGTTTAAATCGGAAGTTGTGGAGGATGGAAAGTTAAGTCCAGGTGTGTGAACCTCAAGGCTACTGGAGACAAAAGGCAGTGGTAGGGAGCCTGACCTTTCAAAGAAGTGTTATCTGACACATAGGGATGAGATTATCTCTTGTGTGAAAAATTACATATAGTAGTTAAATATTTTATATTCAGTAAATGAATAAAAGGTAGTATTTTCATAATGAAGATTAAGGGAAAAATTTAACAAAGATGTTTGGGAATGACTAAGTAGTCTGTTAAAACCACTCTAGGTTAATAGGATCAAAAATCAAATATAAACAAATTTCTGGTAGCTTCTCCTCGATGTCACCTTAAAGACATTCCTCTGTCACTTGCCTCTGCATGGAGGGTTTATTTCTTTATTCTATATCTCTTTCCTACCATATTAGCAAGTTGTACTGGATGAAAATTGTGTTGGGCAAGAGACTCATCAATCTCTTAAGGAAAACAAGTGCCCACCCACCCACAGCATAGTGGAAAAAAGACAAACTGTGGAGTTAGAAAACTCTGGGTCAATATCACAAATCCAGAATCATAATTTTATTGTGCTCTCTTGGGTAAGTTACTAGCTATAGGTTTGTAATTTAATATTAAGACAAGTATGATAACCAAATTGAAGGTAAATTTTGAGGATCTATGAGAAAAATATTTGAAAAGAGGTGTATGGAAGATCTATTTTCTTTGAAGCTTAAAAATGCATAATTATATTATCAGTAATAACAATAGTAATAGTGTTATTATAGTAATAGAATAGCAATAATAGGAAGAGTAGTGATGATAATTATAGTTCTCTATAGTTAAAGTCACCCCTGGCAATGACTATTTTGGAAGGGAAAAATCACAAGAATAAACCAGTTAATCATGAAAATATGAAGCAAATATGCATTCTTTATTCTTGAGGTAGTCATCAAGCAGCAAAGTAATCTACATTCTGGTGCTTTGAAGTGAAAGGTTAAATATTGTCTTCAAGAATTTAATCTGGTTCATTAATGTAAGTGGAATCAGGCAGAGTTACAGTTTTTTTTCCTACATCTTATTTTCTTTGTTATCAAATACTTGTTTTTGTTTGTTTTGGGGAGAGATGTGTATGTGTGTGTAAGAGACAAACTCAGGACTGGTCTTTCCTTCAAGGTAGAGGAAAAAAAAAAAAAAGAATTCTGGAAGCCTCCAGGAACCAGACTCTTATGCCTCACACATATTTAAGACAAAATTGGCCACTCTTCAAGATGTGTAATGGTGGCTCCTCCAACAGACTGTAAGATCCACAAGAACAAAGAACATTTTTGTTCTTGTTTCCTTTTGTTGTTATTGTTTACAATTACAGAATACCTGCTATCTGCCACAATGACTGATACTGGAAATTATTATATCTGTTGAATAAATAGATGACATAATTTCAAATGAGTGAATATCCACTGGAGTATATATATTGAGTAAATAGATGTTGTCTTCTACATCCACACCTGGGGCAAAACTGAGCTGTTCCTGAGCTTGTGGAAGAAAGTTCTCTCATATTTGGGGCTAATAGGAAGTTGAATCTGGGCTCCAACCAATAGAAATGAAAAGTAGCTTTATTACTGAGAATTAGCTACGGATTTGGTCTTTATTTCTTAAGAATATTCATTTGTAGTAGCAAAGTGTTCAACTAATTAATTATTCATCTGCTCTCTCTATATGATGAAAGTAGATAACTATATAGTTATATACAGTATATATACATATAAAGTAATAGAATTATCTGTGCTTAAAGCAATAATCCTAAGATTCAAAAAAGTACTATAGCCTTGAACTAGTAGCAATTAACCTGAAGATACCAGTTTTTAGGTGCTTTTCGGAGAGTCAGCTCAAAGGAGGATGACCAATTGGAGAGACAAGTGAAATACAGGAAAAAGTTATAGAGCGCAAACATAGTTTTGAGGAGAAATATAAGATGTTGCTCTGGGAGAGGAGCCTAGAAAGATAGAGGTTTGTATTTACTGAAATTTAGGTAGGTATGAAAGGAAAATGTCACCTTATTTCTAAGTACAGTTTGGTAAGATCTGAGGATACATCCACGACAGACATGGCATTCCTAGACAGACAGTGCCTGGCATGTAGCAGGTCCTTCTATGGTGGTCATCACTGCCACTATTACTTTTTTTGTAATTATTAGTCTGATGGTGTTATTATTTTTATAGCTATTACTCTGATTCACATTGTGTCTGGCCAGATAATACGTATAAAAGCATTCATTCAATATCCTGCACTTTTGTTATTGTGATAGATGATGCCAAAATTTGATAACACCTACAGTAAAAAATGTAAATTCAACCTTCCAGATAAGATGTGTTCAGAAAAGATGTCATCAGCAAAGAAATAAATAATAAAAGAGAAGTTTATTTACTACTACATGCTAGGGAAGCTCATTCTGTTTCACTTAGTGCTCTTAAGTCATGACAAGTTCTGGAAAGAAGCAGTCATGGGCTCCCAGAGAGAAGTCATCTTGTCTCCAGTTGAGGCTAAGACAGAAATCAGAAGATTTATCATAGTAGTTTTGCAGCCCATAGAACCGAAGATTGAATGGACACTTAAAGAGTAAGAAATGAGAGGCAGGACATGGATTTCTGGTCTTACTGTTTTGCCAAAGAAAACAAAACAAATGTCATTTTACTCCTTTTCCTTCTCCTTTTTCTCTCTCTCTCTCTCTCTCTCACTCACTCTCTCTCTCTCTCTCTCTCTCTCTGTGTGTGTGTGTGTGTGTGTGTGTGTGTGTGTTTAACAAAGACATAAGCAATTGTAAGGAAGCTGTTATTGCTGCAAAGGGATCCAGATAGTGAAAATTCATGGAAAAATGAGGCATCTTTTTCAAGGTCCATAAATTTCCAATTCCTTCCCCAAGAGTTGAGGATAAGTGTGGTTCTTCAATGTGCAGGGTGTTCTAATTAGGAAATGAGCTAACAATTTCCTCTTGAATAGCCCTCTGTGTTGCTGACTGTGTGAAGCAGAAATGTTCAGAGAGGCCAAATCTGTGTTCATGTGCAATGTGGAATGACAACACAGGAGACAATATTTTGGCCAATAAATTCAGGCCAAACCAATTTTTTGTATGAATTATGCAAAGAGAATATAAATCTTCTGTTTTCCTTATATGTCAATCCAGCATTCTTTGAAGATAAATATTTTATATCTTTCTTTTAAATCATAAACTTGTCAATGGAAAGGCAGGAAGGGACGCTAGAGATATAAAGCTTAATATCTTTTCTCTCAGAAGATGTAATTAAAGGCTTGTTAAGTGGTTTTTCCGAAGTCTTGTTTATACTTATTACCATCCTAGTATAAAAGGGAAAGATGAATTGACTTTCATAAGGAATGTTTTAGGAACAGCAAACCCCAAAACTGTAAGCTTTAGTTTATGTTTCCAAATGGAAAATGTATTCTCCTCTGGTTACCGAACAGGTGCTCATCATAAATGCTTACTACAAGCTAAAGAAATTACTTGTATGGAACTGGAAATGGAAAAAGTGAGCTTAAGTATAAACCTTCAACTCTGAAGTAATTAAGTGGTGGGAAAAATTTTTAAGGTAATCAAATTAGAAATTTGTATAAGCAATCTGGAGGAGAATAGTGAGCTTCGAAACAGGAAGGGTTTATTTAAGTAGTTAGTATGTGGAAAGTACACAATTTATAAAGAGGCTAATGCAAACATCAAAAAAAAAGAAAAAAGAAAAAAGAAAAGTGTGGCTTACAAGAGGGTAAAGAGAGAAAACTGAGAGTAGATCATTAATTTATTTATTCACTCACCAAATATATCTTGGCACCCATCAGTACATAAGACTGCCCGAGGTTCTAGAAAAATATAGTGTGCAAAAATGAAGGAAAATAACATTTACAATTAATATCTAGGGGAAAATAAGCTTTCATAGACTTCTACATCTACCCAGGACCCTGACTGTGAAAAGAAAATCTAATGAACACAAGAAGATGTATTGTATAAAGGCTGTCTGCCCTTCTCTTTTAAATTGGTGAACTTTGGGATATATTTTATTTGCAGTTTTTAGGGTTTTGTGATTCTAAGGATCTCAGAAGAACTGATAAATCAAAGCTAAAATCTAGACCAGATGCAAAGGACAAGTGCTGTTTTCTCTTGGCCTAATGCATTGAAAGCACGCTATCGGGAATCTTTGACCTATTTCTGTCAATTCAGAGAACCCAACTATCATAGAAGAAAAACCCTCTATTATGTATCCTTCATAGCTACCCAAATATACTCCTTATTACCTTATGGTTACAGAATTCTTGATCTTCTTCTACCGTTGTGTTGATTTTATTGTTACCAGATGTTTGGCCCTGTGCCTCGGGTTACCCAGGTTCACTGGCCCAACAAACAAAACAAAATTGGAATCATATTGAGTACATACATTTGATGAAATAATGATATGTAAGAGAAATGGGAAGGATAGTGCCAAAGGGGGAAAAATTGAAGTGCTGCCTTATGAGGGTAGAAACACAAATGCCAAGAACATTTAAGAACCAAACTCAGCATTCTAAAGAAAGCTTTAATGTGTGAGCAAATTCCAGTGGCTACCAGGACAAACTGTACTTTTTATATGATTCACAAAGCTTTGTTTTAAGGGACTGGGAGAAGAACAGACTGCGTAAGTGATGAAATGCGCATTCCCTTCACGTCCAAACACCCATTGCAGTGATATTTGTCCCAGCGTGTCTGTGCGAAATTAGATTTTTAATACATTTTTATATTTATGTTAGATTGATTTTGGCAGGTGGTTTTTCGTAAATCACAACATTCAGTCAATCATACCAAACAACTTATCTTATAGCACAGACTTCACTTTGCTCAAATAAACAATAGCTGTGTGTTTGGTAACTTAAGAGAAGGATTTTCAGACTGTCCACCTGAACTTCACCGCACCACCCACCACCTTTCCTGGCTCCTACATGCCAGCCATACTGACTGCTTTTCAACTGGCCTCTTGAATTACTACCTACTAAAAGATGGCAGGTAGGAGCCGTCGGTGACATATGTGGGGTAATGGAAAAGAATTTGCAACTTGGAGCCAGAAAACTACAGGTAGACTAATAGCTCTGCCATTTCCAAGCTATAGGACTTTGGAAAACCAATACCTCCTTGAGTTCCAGTTCTAGTATTTTTATCTATGAAAAAGGGATTGTAATATACTCCTTGTCTAACAAGGTAGGTGTGATGACTGAGTGAGAACATGTGTGGAAAAAACTTTGTAAATGAGGAAAGGGCTTACTATTGCAAACTACTTGCAATGTGTGAAAATAACTTTTAAATCTGAAACTTGAAATCAAGTCCATCTGACAGTGTACTATTCATATTTTGATAAATGTTTCAGAGACATTTAAACACATCCTGTCACTTGCTTCAATTTATTTTTAATTCTATTTGATTTGAGAGAACCTTGACTACTTGTTATAATGCTAATTGAATTAAATATTCAGAAAATACCAGGGGCTAAGGACAAGTGGTAAGCTGCTCTTAAGTCATTCACTCATTTTTTAGATTGAGCTATTTGGTTTTTGTTTTTGTGGGGTTTTTGTTTGGGGTTTGGGGGGCTTGTTTTCACTTTTGTTTTGTTTTTGCTATTGAGTTGTATATGTTCCTTGTATATTTTGTGATATCAATCCATTATCAAATATAAGATTTGCAAATATTTACTCCATTCCATAGGGTGATAGGTTGGCTTTTCACTCTATCGATTGTTTCTTTTTTAATTTTTTTTATGTTTATTTATTTTTGAGAGACAGAGAGAGACAGAGCATGAACAGGGGAGGGGCAGAGAGAGAGGGAGGCACAGAATCTGAAGCACATTCCAGGCTCAGAGCTGTCAGCACAGCTCAAACACATAAACCGAGAGATCATGACATGAGCTGAAGTCTGACACTTAACCAACTGAGCCACTCAGGTGCCCTCGATTGTTTCTTTTGATGTTCAGATGTTTGAGTTTGATATTGTTAAAATATTCATACTACCCAACGTTACCTACAGATTCAATGCAATCCTTATCAAAATCTCAATGGCGTTCTTTGCAAAATTAGAAAAAAATTATCCTAAAATTCATATGGTATCTCAAGGGACCTTGAATAGCCAAAATAATCTTGAAAAAGAACAAAGTTGAAGGCCTCACACTTCCTCATTTCAAAGCATATTATACAGTAATCAAGACAGTGTGGTTTTGGCATAAAGACAGATATATAAACCAATGGAACAGAATAGAGAGTCCATAAATAAACTCTTACATATATGGCCAATTTTCGACAGAGTGACAAGACTACACAATGATGAAAGCACGATCTCTTTGACAAATGGCATTGAGAAAACTGGATATTCACACGCAAAAGAATGAAGTTGGACCTTCACTTTATACCATACACAAAAATTAGCCCAAAATGCATTAAAACCCTAAATATAAGACCTAAAACTACAAAATCCCTAGAAGAAAACAGAGGAAAGGTTTAGGGCATTGGATTTGGCAATGATTGCTTGGATATGACACCAAAAGCACAGGCAACAAAAACAAAAACAGACAAATGGCACTATATCAAACTAATACACATTTTAAACTCACAAAAGTACAGTGCACTGAAAATTATGGTATGAAACCTCATAATATATCAAATAACCACAGTAGAAGACACTCTAAATTACATAGCAACCTGTTGGCACAGCACTGGGGGAAATGTTGGCATTGGCTAAGTGAAGTTAGAAGGGGTGGACATGGCCTGAACCCATGTGTGATGGTTTAGAGACCCAAGACCATACAATCCAAGTGAGGAGGCTAAAGTTATGTGATTTGGCTGAGGCATGGAAACATGTAAGTGAAAGAGATTGCAACCTGCCCTCCTTTCTAGAGGATGTCTTATAGAGTTCTGATAACTTATCTCACAATCATTACAGCCCAAAGTAAGTACACTTATTTCTGCCCAGTTTCCCTCTATCTTCATTTATGACAGATAATATAAAATCTTTATTCATTTCCACATTTCATGAGCACTTGCTATATGGGAGAGGACTAGGACTACACTGAGATATAAATCTTATAAAATCCATATTCCCTGTTGTCTATATTTTATTATATAAAAGCTTCTTCAAGTTCTTAAATCCAGTTCACTCATAGATTTAGTGAGTTTCTGGTATCTATCAGGCCACATGAAAGGCACTGGGAGTACAAAGATAAATAAATTGAAGTTCTTTTTATTTGTATCCATAGATTCCACTTACAATGTTTTATCTTTTCTCTGAGTCAGGCTCAGATTGTTCAATGAACATCCTAAATTATACAGCTCTGTATGAGTTGAGACGCTCTTCTCAGAGTCTTACAAATAGAATTTATTACATATTTTTATACGTGTTAAATTCAATAGACACTCACTGAGCAACTCTATGTGTGAGGCATCAGTGGACACGAGACATGTGAAGGTAAAGAAGGTACCATCTTTCCCCTTGAAATATGAAAGAACGAAATGATGGCATAGGAATTTCTAGTGCTTGTCTTCACAGCAACATCATTTTAAACAACTATCTGCATGTGAAAATACCTTCAGGAGAACCAAGGATTCCAAATGAGAGATTATAGCACCTGAGAAAAGCATAGAAATAAGAAAAAGCCCTACTGAAGAGGGTAGGAAAAATAGATTCTCACTCATCCCATCATCCCTACCCCAAGCCCAGGAAGGCCAATGCAGGAGATACTCCCTTCCAGTGGGAGAAGGAGACTGGAATGAGCACCCAATTTTACCCTGGATCCCAGAGCTGGCCTGTCTCAGCACCAGGCTGATTCCTGTAGCCCTAGGTGGCTCCCTGCAGGCTCCTGCAAAACCAGACTCCCATCATCCAGTGCTTGCTGGCTTCAGTAGCCCCAGGCAGCTTCTGGGACCCCAGGCATCATCCTTGCTACCAGACTCCCAGTGACTCCTGCAAACCCAGGCCCTCAGTTCACCCTAGCATCTGCTGTATCCAGGGGCCCCAGACAACTCTAACAGCCCAGACAGCTCCTATGGGACCAAGCTCCCAGCAGGCTCCTGTGAATGCAGGCTCCCCAGCAGTGATTGCCAAATGCAGTGGTCCCAGGAGGATCCTATAGTTCCAGATGGTTTTTTCAGCTCCAGGCTCCCAGAAGCCCTCATGAAACAGGCCCCCAACCCACCAGGGAACTGGCCACCTTCAGTGGTCTCAGGAGTCTGGTGAAGCCCCAGACAGCTTTCATGGTACTAGGATCCAGCAGGCTTCCACAAACCCAATCCTGGCCACCCTAGTGCCAGTTGGCCTCCAGGCTGTGGCAGCTTCTGTGATGCCACGCTTCTAATAAGCCTCCACAAACCCAAGCTCCCAGCCAGGCCCAGCAGTAAGCCAATTACCATGGATAGAGGCTTTCAGTGCACCCCAGTGCCAGGCTTGCCCCATGGACCCAGATGTCAGACAGGTTCCCACAGACCCAGGCTCCCACCTGCTTCACTACCAAGTGGACCCTGTGGTCACAGCCTTAAGGTTGGCTTCCATAGATACTGGTTTCTACCACCTCAGGGCTAGACTGGCCCCTGCACAGACAGCCTCCATGTTGATCCCTGAGGCTTCAAGTTAGAGGCCTCACTTTCATCATCTGTAACAGAAAGATGGTACAGAACATTCTTCTCTCAGATAATCTTGCAGTACAACCAGCTACTATATATAAAGATTTTTGAACGGTGCTTGGCACTGGTAAGTATTCGATAAATGTTGGCTGTTATCATTAATCTATCCTAAATACGAAATGTGTTTTCCTTTCTTTTTTCAAACTTAAAAGCTTGCAAATTCAGGAGCGTGATTTATAAAGAAATACATTTCCACTTTGTTTTTATTGCTGTCAGAGATTTAACAGCTCACCCCATTTTCCCTATAAGAATAATAAACTCTCCTGTTCTGGAGAGATTCCTTGACTCAAAGATGGAGTAATAGAACTTAGTGAACGCTGAATGTGAATGCTAAAACTCATCAGGAGTTGTGAACCATATTGTCTGAGAGGAGAATGTGTGTATGGCCATGGATATATGCTGATTCACTTAGAGGAACAGGAGAAGCACATTCCCTGAATGAAGAAGATGCATGACCACAAAGGAGACATTAACTCAAATCATGTGGCTTAAGAACACCTGGGTATCGAACAGTTAGGAATCGGGTCTTGAAAGCTTCAAAGAAAGTTGTAATGGCCAAGTGGCATGGAGAAAGTGGTTTCCATGGGCAGCATAAAAGTCATGCACTAATCCTCAGGTAGACTACACAAGCTTTGACAACACCATTTCTATATGACTAGAATGGATAAAAAACTATAAACTCCTCCCCCCCAAATGTTCCACATTGCATAAACTCCAGCATTTATGTGTTCTGTTGTGAATCATAGAGAGAGTTTGTAACCCCAATGCATGGATGAACTACTACTTTCTGACAAACTTGAGAAATATTTATTTTGATAAGGGAAAATAATGTGATTATTTTTTATCTGAGGATCATAGAGCATAATTATACCCATTATATTTAACAACCTAAAGACCCTAGAAAAATACTCTAGCAGGCCCATGCCAATGTCACATTATACAGCATGGCCTGCTTCACTTGGCATGTCTGTTCTTTATTGTGGTGATGGAGGAGATGAGTGGAAATGAAATTAGTAACATCAAATGTTTTTTCCACAAACACCAAAAACAGAGATTCAATAAGTTGGAACCATGTTGGGTCCAAGGTAATGCTTAATTAGATTGTAGGAAGACCTGGAGGATGAGAAAGGCCCCCGTACAGATGAGTGACTAAAAAAACTGAATGGTCACAGGTGAAAAACAATGACAACACTAGCAACATGCAGTCATATTGCATCGGGAAATTTTACCAGCCAGGCTGACTGAAAATTCTAGAGATGACACAGTGTACTTTGTGTATAGGTGGAGGTTGTGTTGCCAAATACCAGAATGCCAGAATGTGGCATGAGTTTGAATCCCAATTCTGTCATTTACTAGTTGCACATCTTTGGGTAAAATATTTTTATCATTCAGCTTTCATTTCTTTTATAGTAAAAAATTGGAATAATAATGGTCAATTGGGCAGAATTATTATAAGAGTCATATTAGTGTAAGAGTTAATTCACATATGAGAGTTCCTCACTCAGTACATGGCACATTTTAGGAACTCAAATTAATTTGGTTTCGTTCAGTTGAGAGCATTCCAATCAGGAATAATTTTTTAAAAACTTTGGTAAAACATTTGGTTGCTTTGGTGTTTTTTTTTTTTTTTTACACATGTTGGATTCACTCTTCCTTTCCAACCAGATGTTGGATGTTATACAGACATACAAGGATTATATGTTTAACTGTGAAAGGACAGCCAATAATGCACTGTCCAAATAGATACACATGCAAAGACAAAAATAACACATTGGACCTAAAGCATTTTAGAAGCTCTGAATCTCTTTTTTATACATTTTGTTTTGTGTTCCAGGAATTTTAATTTGTGGCGAAGCTTAACAGCATGAGTTTGATTTTTAAAGTTGCTTGTGTAACATTCAACCTGTTACATAGGAGCAACGAGGTAGGATGGATGATCTGCAGGGAATGACAAGATGGAGCTACCAAGTGCTAGTTGTGAATGTTAGACTAGTGATTTGAAAGGAAAAAAACCTATCAAAGAGACTATACTAGTATTTGGATGTGGGCTTACCAGAAGTTATTCAACAGCTGGGACAGAAGTACAAATAGCATCATACAAGTAAAATGTCATTTTAACTTTTCATCTCTTCTTTCTTCTTCCCGCTCCAGACTTAGAAGACCAGGGAAATGGGGTGTGGAGAGTAAAAAAGGCCAGAGACAAAATTAATCACATCCTGCTTTTCCACAGCAGGTGACTAACCTTGAGTCAGACACACACTGGAAATAAAGGCGTTAGGGGTAGGGAGAACAAGAGGGAAAAAGAAAGGGAAGGAAATAAACTAAAAAGGAGATTGAATTATAATGACTAGATCATGGCTTAATAGTTATATATTTCTTTTTTAATACATAAAATGGGGCTGTTATAATAACACAAGTGCCCCAAATCTTATTACAGTTTCCTGATATTCTAAACAGAGACAGGGATTAGGTCTGAAGGGCTGTGGTGAAGAAATATAAAACTATGGCTAATTAAACCTCACTAAGACTTGGAACATCAACAAGTCATTTATCAATATATTCCAGAAAATTTCTGAGAAAATTCCCACTATGTTCATGATTGTCCCCAAAGAACTCACATCTGCTCTCAACAACTTTGGCACACAAACACTTACCTCTCTGTACTATGACATCAATTGATACAAGTGCAATGACATCTATGATATTTTTAGTAGTCAGCTGGAGCTGGCCCACACCAACTTGTAAGAAACAACTGTTAAATTTTCCGAAATTTTGTGAACAAGTAGTTAAATTTAGTAAAAATTAGATTATGTTAGGTATAAGCTTACAATCAAATAAATTATATTAAAACAAAGGTAGTAAACTAAAAACTCATCATTTTCTACTTATTTTTACTACATATCACTATCATCTATAGTCTGAATTTATTTATGGGAACTATATTTATACAGTAAAAATACTTTATAAACACTGTTATAATGCATCTCTTTCCAATTCTATGCACACTGACATCATGTTGGTAGCTTGAAAGCAGTAAGACTAGTCCACAGATATCAGCAAATGCTATAAAACAGTTTCCTTAATTTTCTGTTTTGTTTTATTTGTTTCTAGTTGTTGTTGTTTTGTTTTTCCCTGTAAAACTGATTTTTACAACACTGGTGATCCCTGATTCTCTTTCAAGAGTTCTTTCATTCCTCTTAGAAATTGCCTACACATTTTGTTCATTAAAAATCCTTACATCTCTTCATTTCAACATACTAGATCTCAACATTCCCTCTAAGAAGTAGGCAAATATTCAGAAATTGTACAACTGTGAGGAGGTTTTATAAACTAGTAATACAGTGCTATTCTAAAAATACGCTTGAATGATTCTTAAAGGAAAAAACTGACTTTTAATAAAAAAGAGATCTCTAGCCTATGAAACAAAGAAAATATTTAATGCTAAAGACTTTCGTTCATAATTCACCTGTGAAAATAGAGTATATATGTATATGTAGTATACATATATATCATTTTTACATCATTGTAAAATGACTTAAAGACAAATATAATTAGACAATCTTGAAGAAACAAGAAAATGGTTATCAGGAAAAAAAGTAAATAGCAGGCAAAAATTCAATGGAATATTCAAAGTGCTGAAAAAATACTATAAATCTAGAATTCTATACCCAGTATAATTATTTATATATATAACATATATATATGAACATAAATATGTATTCATAAATAGTTTCCTTCTTTAAGTTTTAATTGCATAAAGCAAAAAATATATACACAATTTTGTTTGGTTTATTTTATACATACTCTAATATAGATGAATATGAGAACAGAAAGATTGAGGAGTAAATGGAGCTATACAGGGTTCTTATATTAATACCTGTAGTAATTCAATATTAAATATAATTCAATATTGATAATTTAAAGGTCATAATTATAATTCCCAGAGCAACTTCTAAAAATAATTCAAAGAGATATCGCTATAAATGCAGTAGAGGCAATGAAATAGAATACAGAAATATCTGTTCAATACAAAAGAGGTAGCTTAAAAAAAATTTTTTTAAAGGGGGGGCACCTGGGTGGCTCAGTCTGTTGAGCTCCCAACTTTGGCTCAGGTCGTGATCTCACAGTTCATGAATCTGAGTCCCTCACTGGGCTCTGTTCTGACAGCTCAGAGCCTGGAGACTGCTTTGGATTCTGTGTCTCCCTCTCTCTCTACTCCTCCACCCACTCATGCTCTGTCTCCCTCTCTCTCTCAAAAATAAATAAACATTAAAAATTTTTTTTAATACAAATGAGTTAGCAAAGGAAGAACTAAATAAATAAATTTATGAGACAAATAGGTAAAACATGGCAAGTGGCAGGCCGAAAGCCATCAATTTTAGTAATTACTTCAAATTTAAATAGATTAAGTACTCCAATCAAAAGTAGAGACTAACAAAATAAACTTAAAAGAAGACAAAGCTATATATACCCTAAAAAATTCACTTTCAGTACAAATATGCAAACTGTTTGAAGATAAAAGAATGTTAAAATGCAGGGCACCTAGGTGGCTCAGTCAGTTAAGTGTCTGACTTCTGTTCAGGTCATGATCTCACAGATTATGGGTTTGAACCTAGTGCTGGGCTCTGCACTGACAGCTCAGAGCCTGGAGCCTGCTTCAGATTCTGTGTCTCCCTCTCTCTCTCTCTCTCTCTGTCCCTCCCTCACTTGTGCGCGTGCTCTCTCTCTCTCTCTCTCTCTCTCTCTCTCTCTCAAAAATAAATAAACAAAAAAAATTTTTTTAAAAGAATGTTTAAATGCAAACAAAAATATCAGAAAGCTAGAGTGGCTATATTGACAGCGAATTATATAGACATCAAGATAGACTTGTCTATTCAGAGGTAAAAAGAGAACACTTATAATGAGAAAAAGGGTCAATACGCAAGGAAGATATAGCAATTATAAAGATGTACACACCTAATAACAGAGCTTCAAAATACATGAAGCAAAACCTGACAGATAAAATGGGAGAAAGACAATATCTTGTTAGAAGAAGAATGAGATTAAAAATCATGTGATAAGGAGGCAGGTATAGAGGAGCAGGTGCAAATGGGAGTGCGAGTGTCACATCAGGTTTTCTGTATGACTGTCACTTTCACAGTGAAAATGATTTGGTAATGAAGGCATTCATTTAGCAAATATTTCTTGAGCATTTATGTGTGGGGCAATAAAGTTAGGGTGATTATATAGTGGGGAATAAAATAGACATAATCCCTGCCAACATAGAATTTAATGTTTCTATTGTAGGAAGTTTATTTATATAGCGATTCTTGTTCAGAAAGAGGAATTCAAGTTGTCCTAGCCAAAAGAGAGAAGAAATGGAGAGATTGACACCAGGCTAGATGAGACCCTACTAAATCACAGGTAGGGAGAACACTGGATTATATATGCTAGAGGACAGGGAGCAGGATAAAAATAAATGAGATATAATCTTGTTTAGTGAGGAAATGGCAATAGGATCAAGAAGACATGTGACAGTACTATAGCGCTGTAAAAGTGATTGGTGCAATATAAATTCCTAAATGGCTATAAAGCAGAGTAGAATTAATAAAAGAAAAGAAATAGATTCATACAAATACAAATGTGTAATATAATACAACAAATGTAATATACATAAGATAGCTATGTTTCAGAAATAGGCAAAGTTTTGAAAACTGGAAGAAGTGATAGAAGGCAGAAAGGCTTTTCTTGGCAAATGTAGTTAGGTTTAGGAAAGAATATCAGAAGGCAAGGCCATATGTTGTTTGGGTAGAGACCTCCCAAAGGGCAATGACAGCAGATATGTTCTGCAGTGGCTGAGGGAACACAACAGGAAGTATTGAGAAATATGGAGACAGGAGAGAGAGGCTAGGAAAGAATGCTGATGGATGCTTGAGAACCATGTTTTAAATGAAAAATAGAAATATGAGCAAAATAATAATTCAAATAAAAATGATATTGGAGAGAAATTATTTTTTGCTGCTGTGTCACAGATTTGGAAAAGGATAATCATATTGGTAAAAGTTGATCAAATAACATTTTTGGAGGAGTGAATTTCTCTCCCTTACAATGTTTTTGTAGTGAGGGAGCTTCTATTATTGCAACATTTTCATGGAAAAGGAGATGACTTATTTGATTGGTGAGGTTTGTAAAAGTAACTGAGCATGCATGACAGAATTCCTTTCTTTGGTATCCAACTCCTTATAAGAAGCCCTAGTTCATCTCTAATCTTCTATGCCATAAATTTTATGAAAGTAGACCTCTAGGAAGGTATTTATGTGCATGCCTACATTTTGGCTATAATATCAGTCAAACTATTTATACCATCCTCCATCTTGACTCATGCTTCTCAATGTTTTTGAACTTGGATGGGGAAGAGGAGCATTATTTACTATGCCTATCAAGACTTAGAATAATGAATTAAAAATAAAATACTGACAATTTCTTGACAATTTCTGTTTTAGCTTCAGCCTTGAATGTTTAATTATTAATGAGAGACACTCTGGAAAGTGGTGAGTATTAGTTATATAAATCTGGGATTCACCATTCTAAAGTAATATTTAAAGCTACAAGTGATTAAATTGTCTAGAAAAATAGAATGGAAAGTAAATAGGGCCAAAGGAAGAACATTGTTGTTGAAATCACGGACTATGAAAGTGAAGGAAGTGAAGGCAAAAGGCGCTCTATTGATAGAATGGAAGAAAAGTGGGATGCAAAGGTCATGAATGGGAGTAAGGAAGTGAGAGAAATACAAAGAAATATGAATAAGTTAGAAAAAGCAATCTAGGCATTTACATATTTAAGTGCAGAACAATTCAGAGCAATAATTAGGCCATGGATGTAGGCAAACTAGTCACTAAAGTAGAGGAATGGTGGAAACCACTAGTGCTGAGAAAGACAAGGAACAGAAAGTATACTGCACTGGCTAGTTATTTCCATCACCTGCTACTAATTCAGGATGATGGCAGGTTTGTAAGGGGAGTAGTTAGATTTTAGCTATATTCCATGTTCTTAAAGAATGAATAACAGCACCATATATTACCAGGCACTATCTGAAGGCCCTGTTGATTCAACAAACAGGGCTGACAAGACTATTGATTTTCTTGAGTTTATATTTTAAAGAAAGACTGAAATAATAAATGAGTAAAGAAGAAAAAGAAACACATGGTGTTGAGCTCCAAGCAGAGAGTTTAAATAGAGCAATGTGATATAGAGTGACAGTCTGGCTTCTTTAAATTGGTACTCAGAGAGGCCTCTGTGCATGTGAGGAAGTCCCTTAGGTTGATAAAAGATAGTGATTTGTTGGGTAGAGTGTGGCATGAGCCAGGAAGATGGGTTTTGGGTTCTTCAGCCCTGCTGTTCCAGGAATCATTCCAGGAAAAATTATTCTGTTCTTCCTTTTTGAGACAGGAACCAGCAGATGCATCTTAATTTGGTCTTACTTAGTTGCAAGATTATATACACGCCATTATGTCCCCAACCGTGTGGAACTAGATCAAACACATTTAAGTCAGGAAGAGGAATAATTAATTACTCAATCTCTTTAGAATATTAGATGCCTGTATCATAGCAAGTTATATAGTCTGAGTTGAACATATTTTCCATTAACTTTAAGAAATGAGGAAATTGAGTCCCTGAAAAAAAATGAGTCATTTAAAGCTGCATGTTGATTCTGGGGCTCAGCCCAGGCCAAGGTTAAGCTTTCAGATTCTAGTTTAAAGCATTGGAATGGTCAAACTCCTTGAACTAAGCAGAAGTGACACTGCTGGCTATTGCATATTGAATGCCCATGTTGTAGTGGCCACTGGGTGGATTGAGAAAGAGAAATTTGACAAGCTGTTAGAATATCCAATGACTGACTAACCACTAAAATAGATTCAAGGAAAACAATGTCAAATACCCAGAAATACAAATTTGGACTATATTTTAAAGGCACATTGTGGGCACATCTTACAGAACCAAAATGGCAGTTCATCAAAAGCATACTTATTTGGGCTTTAGCCATTGAGACAATTCTAGATTCCAAAAGCAGTCACTCTAAGCACATATGGCTTTTTGTTTTTTGGGTTTTTTTTTTTTCATATTTCAAACCTTCTCTGCCTTCTGATTAGTTATCAAAAGTAGTCTCCACCAGCAAAATCAAGGGTGCAAATGTAGCCTTATGTAATAGGAAAATGTCAGAATCATATTTATCTAGCAATAGTGAAGGCAAAAAATATCTCTGTTTTACCAAAGGTAATTAGTGCTTCAGCAAAATTCATGATTTGTGCTAAGAAAGTGACTTAATAATAATAATAATCTGAAAATCTGGCAGAGACTTAGGTAATGATAGAAAGCATGAGCTCTTTATATTTATTTACGCAGATTTCAAAGGGTCTTTGAAATCACTGTATGAGGATTTTTTACTTTTTATTTTTAAATGTTTGTTTGTTTCTTTCTTCCTTTCTTTTTCTTCCTTCCTTCCTTCTTCTTTCTTTCTTTCTTTCTTTCTTTCTTTCTTTCTTTCTTTTTCTTTTCTTTTCTTTTCTTTTTTCTTTTCTTCTTTTCTTTTCTTTTCTTTTCTTTTCTTTTTTCTTTTCTTTTCTCTTTTCTCTTTTCTTTCCTGTCTGTCTTTCTGTCTTTTTTCTTGAGCAGGGGGAGAGCAGAGAGAGGGGAGAGAGAGAATCTCAAGCAGGCTTCATGCTGTCAACACAGAGCCCGATGCAGAGGGTGAACTCGCAAACTGTAAGATCATGACCTAAGCTGAAATCACGAGTCAGATGCTTAACCAACTAAGTCACCCTGGTGCCCCTGTATGAAGATTTTTTTATGTGCTTGAAACCAAAACAAAAACCAAAAAACGAAAACAAGAAGTTGAGCATTATGAAGAGCACTTCATTACTGAAGAGAATGAGTTTTATTTTATTTATTGATTTATTTTTTACTTTCACCCAAAGGCATTTTTTTCTTTTTTTTTAAGTTTTTAAATTTTAATTCCAGTATAGCTAATATACAGTGTTATATTAGTTTCAGGTGTACGATATAGTAATTCAAGAATTCTATACACCATTACTCAGTTCTCATCATGGTAAGTGTACTCAATCCCTTTCACCTATTTGCACCCATCCCCCCACCTACCTCCCCTCCGATATACTATTATTTCAACTAGTACCCTCTATTATTGTTTCTTTTTCAACAAGAATATTTTTTACTTGAAACATACTTCAGAATATATAGTTCTAAGAGATATATATAAAACATTCCATCCAAGAAAAATAGAATACTTATTTTCTTCAAGTATCTCCTGGTTAATTCACATAAAAATATATACAACAAATATTACAAATTTTAGAAGACTGAAATCATATCAAGTATATTTTCCAATCACAATGGTACAAATCTAAAGATCAACAATAAAACAAAGCTGGAAAATCTACAATGTAAATATTTAATATTTAATATGTAAATATTAAATAACACACTACTGCACAAGTAATGGGCCAAATAAATCAAATGTCAAATAAAAATATGTCTCAAAACAAAAGAAAAAGGAAACACAATATTCCAAAGCCTAGGGGATATAGTTAAAGCAGATGTTAGAGCGAAATTTATGTTATAAATGATTGTATTAAGAAAAAAAGTTCAAATAAACAATTAACATTACACCACAAGGAACTAGAAAAAGAAGAAATTTAGCTGAAATTTAGCATAGAAGGAAATAACAAAGAAAAATCATAAATAAATAAAATAATGACCAGAACAAAAAAATAATAAAACGTTGAAAGTTATGAACACCTTTTCCAAAAAAATAAACAAAATTGGCAATGCTTTAACTATATTACCTAAGAAAAAAAAAAGAAGTCTCAAAAAACAAAATGAGAAATGGAAGAAAAAGCAATATGACAGATAACCACAAAAATACATATCATGATAACAGATAAATAATTATATACTAACAAATCAGATAACTTACAAAAAACCCACAGATAATTCCTTAAAGTGCACTAATAGTTTACTAAGATTGGATCATGAATCTTGGATCCAAGAAATAGGAAATCTTCTTAGACCAATAACAAGAATGAAAGTTGAATTAGGAATCAAAAATCTCCCAGCACAGAGAAGCCCACATGATTTCATTGGTGAATTTTACCAAATACTTAATAAAATAATGACAATCTTTATCAAAATCTTACAAATAAGAGAATAGAGGGAATATATTCAAAATCATTCCATGAGGCCAGAACTACCCAGATACCAAGCAGGATAAAAACAATACAAGAATTAAAAGTCTAGTTTATCTGATACAAGTATTGCTACTCTGATCTTCTTTAGGCAACCATTTGCATGAAAAATGTTTCTCCACCCCCTCATTTTCAATCTGCAGGTGTCTTTAGGTCTAAAATGAGTCTTTTATAGGCAGCAGATAGATGGGTCTTATTTTTATATCCATTATGACAGACACCCTATATCTTTTGATTGGACGATTTAGTCCATTTACAAAGTAATTATTGATTAATATGTGTTTGTTGCCATTTTATTACCTGTTTTATTGTTGTCTGGAGATTTTCTCTGATCCTTTCTTGTCTTAGTTACTTTTGGTCTCTCCTTTGCACTCAAAGAGTCCCTTTTAATATTTATTGCAGGGCTGGTTTAGTGGTCACAAATTCCTTTTGTTTTTGTTTGAAGTGGCCAAAAATTCCTTTTGTTTGTGTTTGTCTGCAAAACTCTATCTCTCCCTCTATTCTGAATGATAGATAGCCTTGCTGGATACAGTATTCTTGGCTGCAGATTTTTCCCATCCAGAACTTTGAATATATCATGCCGCTCACTTCTGGCTTGCCAAGTTTCTGTTCAGAAATCTCCAGCTAGCCTATGGGTTTTCCCTGGTAAGTTAAGGACTTCTTTTGTCTTGCTGCTTTTAAGATTTTTTTATCACTATATTTTGCAAATTTAATTACAATCTGTGTTGGTGTTGGCAGGCTTTTGTTGATTCTGATGGGAACTCTCTGCTTCCTGGATCTGGATGCCTGTTTCCTTCCCCCAGATTAGGGAAATTTTCTATTATTGCCCCAGATAAATTTTTTGCCCATTTTTCTCTTTCTTATTCTTCTGGGACTCCTATAATACAAATGTTATTATGCTTGATGGAGTCACTGAGTTCCTAAAGTCTATTCCTGTGTTGCATAATTCTTCTTTCTTTTGTTCAGTTTCATTATGTTCTGTTATTTTGTCTTCTAGCTCACTAATTTGTTCCTCTGCTTCTTCTAGCCTGCTGTTCATTGCATCAAGCCTTTTTCCAATCTTCTTTATTTCATTCCTGATTCTTTTTTAACTCTTTTAAAAATCTCCATTGTAAGAGTCTTACTGATATCTTTTATTCTTTATTCAAGTCCAGTGAGTATCCTTATGATTGTTGCTTTAAATTCTCCAACAGGCATGTTACTTATACCTGTTTCACTTAGCTCTCTGGGTGTGGTCTTATCTCATTATTTCATTTGGGATAAGTTCCTCCATCTTGGTATTTTGTCTAAGTCTCTGCCTTCTTCTGTATATTAGAAAAGCTGTTATGTTTCCTGCCCATGAAAGTAATGGCCTTATGAGGAAGAGATCATGTAGTGCCCAGGGCCTGACACTTCAGGGAGTGTCTCCAGTGTGTGCTGCGTGCAGTCTGCTGCTGTGTTTTGGCTGCTCCATACTTCAGGCCAGTTGTCTGCAGAGGCTCTCCTTGCCTGCTATGGGCAGTGTTTGGTCCTTTAACTAGGTGTTCTCTGGTCTGCTTATGAAATGAGACCTGACATGAACTCCATCAGAACTGAGGTCCTGCAGAACTCCCTGGTCAAGAGACATTGTCCTGTTCTTCTGGGGGAGGGGCCTGCCATGGTAGGACTGAGGCCAATTTGATTGAGGAGGGCATTCCTACTAGAGCATGGGGGGTGGGGAGGATTTGGTGTTAGCAAGTTAGGCAGCCAGGGTCTCTGCTGAGAGTTATCTCTAAGAATGTTGCCTCTCAGGGAAATATTCCTAGAATAGGGAATAATCTCCCCGCTCTGTGCCCCAGGCATTCTTCAGATCACTGTTTCTTCAGGATTTGCCCAGGGTTGTTTGCCTGCCTTCTCTCCACTAGCAGGACAGTGCCCTCTGGGCTCTATCCCAACCAAGCCTGCTGACTTTAAAACTCCAGGCTTTAAGCCCTGCTGGTTACAAGAACTCACGAAATTCAGCCCCTCTTACTTTCCAAGCCAATGGCTTTGGGGAAATGTTCTCCTCTGGGCATTCCCCTGTATGATCCTCTCTATCTCTCTTGCCCTTCTCCGAAACCATGGCTCCTTCTCCTCCTCGGCACCCATGATCCATTTCTCCCCTAAACCATGTCTCTGCACTTTCTACCTATTTCAGTGTGACCTTTTCTCTCCCGTTATTGTGGACTTTGTTCTTTTAGTCTTCCAGCTGATTTCTGGGGGTCTTTAGGATGATTTGATAGTTATGTAGTTGTGTTTGTGAGATGACACAGCCTAGGATCCTTCTACACTGCTCATCTTGGGGAAGCTCAAAGAGTGAGAGTTTTAAACTGAGGATATTTTGCTTGAATCAGAGAAGACATCTGTTAAGTCCAGCAAGAGGTATCTACATTCCCACTTTAAGCATCTGAAGGGGAAGGACTGGAAGAGGAGATAGTCAGCAAATGTACAGTTGACCCTTGATCAACATGGGGGTTAGGGGCAGTGATACCTCATATAGTCCAAAATCTGTGTATAACTTTTGGCTCCCCCAAAATAGCCTAATTTTGCTAATATACTGACCAAAATCCTTACTGACAACAATTGACTAATATGTATTTTGTATTGTATATGTATTATATACTGTATTATTATAATAAAGCTAGAGAAAAGAAAATGTTATTAAGAAAATCATAAGGAAGAGTACTGTAAAAAAGTCTCTGTATAAGTGGATCTGCACAATTCAAACCCATGTTGTTCAATGGTCAACTGTATATTTGGTGTCTACTCTGTTTATCTGAGGGCCTATAATAAGCTAAAACAAATCGGTCTGTGCCCTTGGGAGCTTATAGCCAAAAGAGAAAGATGGGCTCATAAGAAGATATTTTGGGGATGCCTGGATGGCTCAGTGCAGAGCCAGACAGTACAGAGCCTGCATGGGATGCTCTCGTTCTCCTCTCCTCTGCCCCTCATGTGCTCTGTTTTTCTTTCTCTCTCAAAATAAATAAATAGGAGTGCGTGGGTGACTCAGCTGGTTAAGCATCCAGCTTTGGCTCAGGTCATGATCTCATGGTCTGTGGGTTCGAGTCCCACATCAGGCTCTATGCTCACACCTCAGAGCCTGGAGCCTACTTCAGATTCTGTGTCTCCCTCTCTTTCTGCCTCTCCCCTGCTCACTTTCTCTCTCTCTCTCAAAAGTGAATAAACATTAAAAAAATTCTAAATAAATAATTTTTAAAAGAAGATATTTGAATCAAAATATGAACATAGGGCTAATAGAGGTTTGCAGGGGTTGTCAATGGAACATTAAGGGGGACACTTAACAATGCAGAGAAGTCATGGAAGATTACCTTGGGAAGCTATATATTAACAAGAATTTGTTCATTTTTCGTCACTTGTTTTAATATATGTGATATAGTTAAAACAAAATCAATGTACCAATCTGTGTTTAGAATAGGAAAGAATCTTAAAACCCATGTATTACCTCCAGATATAGGCAGGTTTAATTCATGATCCCAAGAAAGCCAGTGACAATGACCAAGACAAATTGAGGCATTACATGGCATGTGAGGTTCCAAGCACATTTTCAGTGGTTCTGGAGGTTGACCAGACTAACTGCTTAGTAGTGTATTTTGTTTGAATAAATTCCCTTATTATTCTCTATTTGATATCACTATTATGAAAAGCCAGTAAAGCTAGTAATGAGAGAATCATTTACCTCCCAAGGGTTGGGCTTCAAATGTTTACTAGGACACTTTGCCTATTTTGAAAGAGTGTCCCTCTTGTCCCCTCAAGACTGTCCCTGTCTGCAGCCCACAAAACTGGTTTCATTCAACTTCATTTATGTAAGTGCCTATTAACTCTCCCAAGTCTATCAGTCAATGAATAATTCTTTGGCACCGAAGACCTGTCCTCAAATGATCTTTAATCTGTGTAGAAAGGAAGAGTTTGCATATTAATCAATCAATTAAAATCAATTAAAAATAGATATACATACACCTACATATTCTCAGTCTATTAGTCCTCAGAGGATTATACAAATGTGTTTGGTACTCACATTCCAGAATGCACCTGGTATCTGTCTCCTCTGTATAGGAGTAAATGAGCTCAAATGCTCAGTAACACCAGTTTGGTAAAATGATGTGCACTTAAGTACATGAGAAGCCTACTTTGATGTTAAAGGTATATTTTTGGAGTTTTAGCTAATTTTTGACTTCAGAAACAATCAAAGAAAAATTGTTTTTAATACATTGTATTATTTTCATATTGCTGCTGTAATGAATTAACCAAAAACTTACTGGCTTAAATCAATACAAATTCATTATACAGTCCAGAAGTCAGAAATCTGAACCCAGTCTCACAGTGCTAAAATCAAGGTGTCAGAAGACTTTCTTCTAGAGGCTTCAGGAGAAAACAAAATTCTCTTCCCTTTCCCAGCACCTGGGCTGCATTCTTTGATTCATGGCCTTTCTGCCCTGCAAACTCTGCTTCAACTGTCACATCTCTGTCTCTGCCTCTGCCCATCCTGCCTCCCTTTCATAAGGACCTTGTTACTACATTAAGCCTAGCCAGACAATGTGGGATAATCTCCCCATCTCAATATCCTTAAATTAATTACACTTATAAAGTCCTTTTTCTTTTTTTTTTGCCATGAAATATAAAATATTCATAGGTTTTTGGGATTAGAATGTGGCCTTCTTTGGGCTCCCATTTATTCAGACTATCACACACATCAATGACTAAATGAGAAAAAAAATGAAATAACTTTCAAGAAAGCAATAACTTTGAAAACCATAGTTATAAAGAATTTCTTCTGTTCCTTTGTTTCTCAAAAGAAAAAAAGAAAAAACATGAGTATCTCTATAACCAACACAATATGAACACAATACAAATTAAATATAAGATTTTAAGTTTCTTCCAGAAAGTAAATGAACTTTTGCCAAGAAAGTCATAGTTTTTAATTTCTAGTGTGGTCAAGGACAAACAAAAAGTCGCTGTGCTATATGAGAAAACTATTTAATATATACATAGGGAAGAACCATTTAGAGACACATTATCTGCCAAAATAAAATTGCAATTTTAACCTACCAACCTGAAATTACACAGAAATTCTAAATGTAATTTAAAATCATAAGCTGGGAAGGATTACAGGCAACCTAATATCCTAAATGTGCAAGACAGATGCTCATTTGTGCCAGAGGTCAATGCTCAATTATACTGTGTGTGTCATCAGCTGAGCCAGACAAAGGGAGGGTGCTCTGGTGGGGAGAAATGAAAGGGAAGAAGAAGATCAGATATTAAGATACACACACAAAAAGGTGGGAAATCAAATAAATTAAGAGGGTGTCTAAAAGAAACCAAAGAGGAAGAGGAAGAAAACAAAACAAACTGCCAATCATTTTCTACAGGGGCATTTCCTGAGTGTATAAAAACAGGTAGGACACTGACATTTGTTGGGCATTCTACCACGCATGTGACATAGATCCTGCATCACTTGATTTAATTCTTTTGGAAATCCTGTGGGGTAAACCCACATATACCCATTTTATAGAAGAGAATCCTAGAGAACAATATACTGATGGGATGAAGTCCACATAGCAAATGTGGCAGCAGACAAAACATTCTAAATTGGGTCCTTTGCTTCCAGAGCACATCTTTTGTGTGCTACTTCCTGCTGCCTTAATTTTCAGGAAAAAAATATATACTTACACTTCTTTTACATCAGAAGACACAATGAAGACATAATAGCTTTCTCAAAGTAACCAAAGTGAATTTTTGGACTATTGTTAGAGATGATGTTGCAGATAAAGGTAGAAAGGGTATACTATATGTTTAAAAAGCTTTTTCAGGATACCTGGGTGCCTCAGGCAGTTGAGTATCTGACTCTTGATTTCATCTCACAGCTCATGGGTTGAGCCCTGTGTTGGGCTCCATGCTGACAGTACAGAGCCTGCTAGGGATTCTGTGTGTGTGTGTGTGTGTGTGTCTGTGTGTGTCTGTCTGTCTCTCTCTTTCTGCCCTTCCCCTGCTCACACAAGCATGTGCACATATTCTCTCTCTCTCAAAATAAATAAATAAACTTAAAAAACAGCTCACTCATTTGTCTATATTCGCAGAACAAAACAAAAACTATTCAATAATAAAGCAAATAAAAAACCTCTACAAAGTGCCAGGCACTTTCTAGGTGTTAGAAATCCAATGATGAACACAGTACAGAGTTCCTGCTCATGGGGGGCTTGCCGTTTAAGTGGGGAGCAAACACACCGATTATGTTAAAATCGACAATCAGGAGATGTGATTATTCCAATGTTTGAACTGTAGTGGGTATGCAGAGCAAGGGCAATGAGCTTAGTTTCTAGGGAATCAGAGATGGCTTCCAGAACACATGGCATTTGGAAGCGAGATCCAAATGATAGGAGTTAGCTAGGAGTACAGGTACAGGTTTGCTAGGGGAGATTATCTAATTAATGCCTATATTTCAAGCATCCTTAGTCGAGTGCCTAAAATATTTAGTTTAAAAAAATTTTTTAGGTTTATTCATTTATTCTGAGGGAGACAGTGACAGCATGAGTAGGGGAGGGGCAGAGAGAGACGGAGACAGCAAATCCCAAGCAGGCTCCATGCTGCTAGCACAAGCCTGACTTGGGGCTTGATACCATGAAATCATGAGATCGTGACCTGAGCCAAAACCAAGAGTTGGATGCTCAGCCGACTGAGCCACCCAGGTGCCCCTAAAATATTTAGATTTAAATGATGAATACATTCATATGGGCAGTGACGAGGGCATATAATCACAAGCTATAAGGGTGTTGAAGCTGGGATGGTGGAAAAGCAAAGTTCTCTCCTCTGTCCTTGTGTAACAGAGCTGGGGAGGGTCCAGCAGAGCTGGGGAGAGTCCACGATAAGAGACTGAAAAAACCTGATTTTTAAAATATTTTTAGTAGCATAAAGGAACTATGAACTTTGAAACACTTTAACCCTTTAGCTCCATAAAGCATATTTGCCTTCATTTTTATCCCCAGCACGAAGCTCAGGGCTTAGTTAACGTTACGATGGCTTTCTCATAGTGTTGCCCAAGTGAACTTGTTGCAATGATGGAAATGTTTTATAAATCTGTGCTTTTCAATATGGGGGACGCTGGCCATAGGTGGCAATTGGACCGTTGAAAAGTGGCCAGTGTAAGAAGCTGAATTTTAACTTTTATTCAATTTTAAGAAATTTAAACAAAAATAGCCTATGGAACTGCACCAATCTTCATCTACATCCCCACAAGGGATGACAGAACATATCATTTCCAAGAAGAGGCTTAGGTTAAAAATACAAAAGCATTCAGATGAGTTCATAGTTTTATTATTAACATATTTGTGGTTGAGATCAAGAGAACTGTCATGTTCTCCCATAACAGATTTTGAGGTGCTAGAGTCAAGGACAGAGTATTACCTGGGAGACCAAATATATGAGTCTTGTGGTAATTAATGAGGCCTAACACTTATCTGAGTGCCAGCAATGTGGAGTCATCTTGATTAAACACCATACAGACCCTCCACTTAGTCTCTGTACGCTTATGGCAGGTCTTTCCATTTCTTTGTCAGTGTGTTAATCTGAAAAATGGGGATATTAATGAGCACAAAAAATAGCCTGTGTTATCTGATTAGTCCAGTATCTGTCATATATTACATGCTGAAGAGAAAGGAGTTGATCATCCTTTCCAAAAATATCTAACTCATTTGGAAGAAGAAGAAGTTGAACTCTGGGCCTCATTTCACATTGAGGATTCATTTATGGGTACTCTCTGACAAGTCAATGAAACACAAATAGGAGTGACTATTAAGGTCTAGACTGTGAGAAAAGAACAAGACAACTGGTTAATTTCACAATGTCCTGAAGAGCCAAAATGGAATCACTGCATTTATCTATCACACATCATGACCGAAATTAAGCTGTTGCTAATCCTTGGAACTAGTCAGACTTTCCAAAGCGAGTGGGAGAATAAAGAAAGAAAGAGAAAACCCACACAGCTCTAGGTAAATCTTTGCAACTGTTTACAAGACAAAAAGGAACTCTCTATAGAAACCAAGTATAAACAGCATATGTTATTAAACTCAAAACACATGAAAGAATAAAAGAAAGTCACATATATTTTTTCAGTGTGACAGAGTCTGAGGCAAGTTTTGGGGGAAGTTGAATAAGGCCACAAAAAAGGCCTTAGCTTCTTTCAAACATCATTAAAATACACTTCCCCCCGCCCCCCTCCAAAAAAGGATTTTGCCTCTTTAATATGGATGCCACTCAGAAGCCCATAGAATACATTAAATTCTTAGAGCATACATCCATTGTCATGTGGAGGAAGGCAACTGCAGATGCATAATGTGCATTTATAATTGGATAATGAAGGTCTTTCCGCTGAACTCCTGAGGCAGATGGGGGTTGTTCTCTGAACTTACTGTTCATTTTAGAGGTTTCTTTACAGTTTCTGTAAAGAGGATAGTGAACATCACTTATTTTAGAGTTTTTATTTAAAAAAAAGTGTGACGTCCTATATATCTGTTTTCTATTGTTATGTAACAAATCATCACAAATTTAGGGGTTGAAAACACACCCTCTTACTAGCTCACAGTTTGGTAGGGTTCTCTGTTTGGGATCTCATCGAGCTGCAGTGGGCTGACTATATTCTCATCCAGGGTTTGAGGGCCCCTTCAAGTTTATTGCTGTGGTGGGCAGAATTCAGCCAATGGCTATGTAGCTATGAGACTGAGTCTATTTGCATACTGGTTGTCAGCTCAGAGCCTCTCTCAGTTTTTTAAAGTCACCCATGTTCTTTCTCATGTGGCGTGCCCTCTCCTTCTTCATACTAGCCCTGGTGAGGCATATTCTTCTCAAGTTCCGAATCTCTCTGACTTCCTCATTCCACCCCTGGCCAGAGAAAATTGTCTGCTTTTAAAGTGGCTTGAACGATTAGATTAGGCCCACCCTTATCTTAAGGTCAGCTTTGCCATATAACATATTGTCATTACCAGAAAGTGACCTCATCACGTTTATAGGTCCAAGAGATGAAGGCATTGAATCTAGGGGGCCATTCCTAGATTCCCCACCCTATGTATGGGACCCACAGGACATCTTCTGTTTCATTCAAGTCATATCAGCAGCATTAAAATACTGCTTTTATTTAAATAAGCATTGCTAACATAACCCATTTCCCTGTACCCCACCATTCCCAGAAAAGTGAAGATTGGTTTCTGGGTTAGTTCTTTTGATTCTGAATATATTCATTTAATAAAAAGGTACTCAGCCACACGAGGGGCCAGGACACGTGCTGGGTTCTCTGGACACCAACATAAAGACGACAAGTTATCCTGCTCATAAAGAAGTTGTATTTTACTGCAGGAAATGGATACGCAAACCACGATGCTACATGACTCCATGTGGTAAGTGTTGTGCTGAAGGCCTGTGTGAAGATCTACCCCTTGCAGCTGCTCGTGGGTAACAGCACCTGTGATGCAATGTGATGGAATGTACAATGCATACATCTTGGAGACCACAGAGGAGATTCATAGATGGGTTTCACCACTTAGTAGTTACTCAACATTGGGATATTTGCTTAACCTTTTAGAGCCTCAGTTTATTTAAATATTTAGTGGAAATAACCAAAGATACCTCATGAGTTTGTTGGAAGATTATAAGAAAGCAACATGAAAGCACACAAGTATAGGTTTTAGCATTTTTATGTCTGTTTCTCTTTCAGAGAAAGTCTTTATAGCCTCTACCTCAATGTCAGACACAGCAGTTCAGGCAGAAGGTGAGTCAAACAAATAGCTTTATTTTCAGGCTCCTGATAGTCAAGGGGAAGATCTACCCCAGACACTGTCTTATTACCTGGCCCCTCAGGCTTACGTTTGTCATATTTTGGCTAAGATTTAATGAAAGGTGCTACACAAGTTGTTTTGCATATAGGTACAGAACAATAAATACTTGCATTGTTTTGTCTTTCAGAAGCTTTCAGATGACTCCCAGATAATAACCACCTAGCATGTGATGACAATAAAGTTGAAATAATAATATACCAAATAACAACACAGATCTCGGAAAAAGGCTTAACAACAGTTGGTCAGTTCTTGTACGTCACATATCTCTCTAGAAGTCCTATTTGCACTGTTGATTTGCTTATCAGGTCTTTCTTCACCGGTAGATAAAAAGATATGTTTCACACATAATGTCTGAATGACTCCAGATTCCATGTTCATGGGGCCTCAATCAATAAGATAACCATCAGTGTACACGTTCTTTCAAGTATTTTTCACTTGCGTTCTTTTGGGAAATTGCAGAATTCATTCCACGGAAACAGGTTCCGCGTTAGGCTTAATTCTGAGAATTATGAACTTCCTGTGTTTATAGTAAACATTGGGAATTTGAGACAACTGGGCTCTTTGTCAATCTCATAATGAGCGACTTTGAAAAGGTGAACAGATCCAAATGTAAGATAAAGCCAGAAGAGCTGGATCATGTGTCCCAGTTGCTTAAACTTTGTCAATCTGGAAGATTTAACTATAAAGGTTATTCACAGTTAACCACAGTGGGAAGCTCACAGTAACTTGTTGGTCATGGATTTAAAAACAACCTCAATCAGGGGGGAAAATCTAAGATTTCAATGCTTCCACTCTCTTTCTTGATCATATTTTTAAAAAACAGAATTTTTAAAGCACTATATACATAATACATGAGCTTCACTCTCAGTCTTTAAGGATCCCTGCAACTTCATAGTAATCCCATTGATCTCTTTTATTCTACTTAATAGATGCTGTATAACAGTTTAATAAAGAGCAGTTGAAGAAAACATGAACACCTCCATAATTTTTATTACCTAAAGAAGAATAGTGATCTGCCCTTCATCTTTCCTCAGAGAAGGTAGGATATCTATTTATCTACCTATCTATCTATAATTATATATACATGTAATATATTTATACATATAATTACATTATATGAGCTTTAAAATATATCTGACTCCCTTGGAAATTTGCCCCAGATTATAGCAACACTTGGTTATAGCCGATCCTTGTTATCAGAGATTGAATACATCATTTGTGGTTTACATAGATAAGAACTTCCTACTTCCTTTGTTCAATCTCACAGATTAGAACCACTTCACTGATAGGGAGAGCATTTTCCCATAAATTTCAGTACTAGTAACTATAAATGTAAAATGGTAAAAAAGTAAAATATTTTAGAAAGACAGTGCATCATGTAACAAAATGCACAAGGTAATTTATCTGTGATACAATTATTTAGCAATACCACAGATTTTTGACACAAACTGCATATGGGCACCATACTTCCTTATCCATAAAATATGCAGTGACTGAGTTCTCTAATAGACTTCACATTAACTACAGTTACATATTTAAATAATTTTCATTTTCAGGAAAAAATTGTCATGGCATTAGTCTTCATCCTAAATCTCGGAAGTTTCAACTCTTGTGTTTTTAAACAATACCTCATAGAAAGCTATGAGTATATTTTCTATACTCCAGAAAAAAAACTATAATTATTCACAAAACAGTTACAACAATCCTTTAGAGTAATTATTATTAATCTCCTTTTAGAACTTAGGCGTGATAGAGGTGTGATTCAAATGTGTCTGTTTTATATTTCTTCCTCCTCTCTTTCCCCTATACCAGCTAAGCATGGCAATAGCTAAGTTACTAAGCAACTCATAAATTAAGATTCCAGATATTTCAAAATTTAAAAACACATCCATACATACTGCACACCAATCTTATTTTAGTTTCTTGGAGGAAGTGGTTCTTGAGGTAGTTTTCAACATTTATATTCATGTTTAGATGGATTAAACATCTATCCACTAAAACTTTGAACTTCGTAGGTTGTCATATATTACTATAAGTATGTTAGTATGTTCCAATTTGAATTCTTAATTTTTTAAATGTTTTATTTATTTATTTATTTATTTTTGAGAGAGAGAGAGAGAGACAAGCCGGGGAGGGTCAGAGAAAGAGGGAGACACAGAATCCGAAGCAGGCTCCAGGCTCTGAGCTGTCAGCACAGAGCCCGATGGGGGGCTCGAACTCATGAACCGCGGGATCATGACCTGAGCTGAAGTCAGACACTTAATTGATTGAGCCACCCAGGTGCCCGTGAATTCTTAATTTTTAATTTCCAACCTAATAACCTTTCAGTTACTCAGAGACACTGATGATCTAGAACTACATTAACAAGAGCAAGAACATCAGTCTTTGAAAGATGTGTGGGAGGTGGACTCAGATTCCAGAAAGAGGGACAGTAATAGTAGAGAAAGAACCTCTCCACCTCAAGTGTTTGGAATATTTTTTTAATGTTTTTATTTATTTTTGAGAGAGAGAGCATGAGTCGGGGAGGGGCAGAGAGAGAGGGAGACACAGAATCTGAAGCAGGCTCCAGGCTCTGAGTTGTAGGCAGCTGTGGGCACAGAGCCCGATTCAGGGCTCGAACTCATGAACTGTGAGATCATGACCTGAGACACTTAACCGACTGAGTCACCCAGGTGCCCCTCAAGTGGTTGGAATTTTGTCAGTCCAGGTTGGGACTAGCTCATGAGAAGCTTCAAAGATATGAGCAAAAATAAATGGGTTTATTTGTAGTGGATAACTGTCCTCCAATCAAAACAACTCCCCTGCAGGGTTAGGTGCAATACTGGTTTATGCCATAGATTTAGAACTTTGAGAACTCTTATTTTTAAATATTTGTGATTTTTATGATATTTATGAAATGAGTTACCATATTCTTGAATCAATTATACGAGCTTTCTTACACAGCTTGTAGTGATTGAGCGTTGTGGGGGAAGGGCTGCAACTGTTTCTCTCTTAACTCAGCCCAACTTCCCATTACTTATTTTTGAAAATGCCCTATGGACTCTCTAGTCATCAAATATTATTGAAACCCCATGTAAAATAACCAGAACATTTGTATTTAGTTTCCATATGGATTATGCAGGGGGTTCCAAAATAACGCAAAATATATTTGGCTCGCTTGTTTTGCACTTGGTGAACCTGACGTGAAAACAAACCAACAAAAACTAACAATTTTTTCATAATATATAAACCTAGGACACAGCTGGCTTTGTCAATTAGGCCACTAATAAAGAAGAGATATGGAACCAAAAGCCCAAAGAATGGCTCTTCTTTGAAAACAAACAAAATGTTCACCGAGCAAGTGGAAAGACGCAGGTCAGCAAAGCACTTGTAAAATCACACAGTGTGATGAGCAAGGCCTTGCCTGGGGTCAGACAGACTGGGGCCTCCGAACTGCTCCACCCCTTACCAGCCATACCCCTGACAAATGAGTTGTCCTTTCCAAGCCCCACTGTTATTTTTTCCATGTATAAAACGGTAATAATGGCAATTTTCATCTATTTACATTCCATGAGTGTTGAGTGCCTATTAGGAGCTACACCCTCTTCTGTTGCCAGGAAAATAGCAATGAAGAAAATAGACAAATGTGTCTGTCCTTGTAAAACTTACCTTTGAGTAGGGGTGAAAAAAAGATACACAAAAGAATAAAGTAGATGGATAGTGTATTGAAAGATGAAAAAGTGTAAAACAGGAAGGAGAAGGTAAAGATATTTTAGGTAATGTGGTCACCAAGAGCCTTATGATTTATAGTAACATTTGAGCCACTGTTTTGAAGATGAGGAAGTGCATAGACCTTACCTGGGTGAAGCTATTTGAGGGGAAGAAAATGTGGATCCATCCACTTTTTTGGCCCCCGTGCTGCTGTTCTTTAAAGTAAGAACGCTTTGCTCTCAAATGCCATGTCCCATTACAATCAATGCCTCAGTGAGCCTGGATTCTTCGAGGTTGTGCGTCCTGTAAGGGATGGAGGCGGGGCTATGTGAGAGACCGAGGGCTGGAGTTAGAAGAAAAATTCATGGCGTGTGACCAATAACCATCGTATGCATTCGTAGCAGAGAAACAGTTTACAAATACTATTTAAGAAATGGAAAAATGGGATTTGAAATTCTCTAATTGGCAGTTCTCCTAGTGGATAAATCAGTCATGAGAACAGGAAAAAGAAGAAAAAAATGTAGTAATGTTATTCTAAATGAGTGTTTAAAATTAAACAGAATCACAAACCCTGGGCGCTGGTGATACTTTTTCCAGATTTTCTCCTTCACTATCCATATATATATATGTATGCTAAGAAAGGCCACATTCTAGAAGATCTAGTTTATGACTATTATGTTGAATATTAAGCTGATTATTAAATAGGCCTATATGATCTAATCATATTATTTACCTTCACTTTTAAAAACTGTTTATTTATTTTGAGAGAGAAAGACAGAATGAGCTTGAGTGGGGGAGGGGCAGAGAGAGAGAGGCGGGGAGAGAGAGAATCCCAAACAGGCTCCACGTTATCAGTGCAGAGCCCGATGTGGGGCTGGATCCCATGGACCGTGAGATCATGACCTGAGCCAAAATCAAGAGTCAGACACTCAACCGACTGAGCCACCCAGGCCCCCCATACCTCTGCTTTTGATATGTAGAGAAATGAATTACCTACCCCCTGCCTTACTTATGAGCATCTAATAAACTAATTTGGCTATTTCTCAACTGGTTATTTAATGGGAAATTTCTGTGAATCATTTAATAAAACAAATTAGTCTCAAGTCATCTGAATACTTAGATATTTATGTATTGGATTTTTTAGCATGGGAAACACCTGTTTCTTCTCCAGTAGGAAGGACAGCTCAGTGCCGCAGGAAAAGAAAGCTAGACACTTTGTTTTTTCCCCTCACTGTTTCCTGCCCAGCCTAAGCTTGCATATCGCACGGAGGAGCTAGGCTTGCATATTGCACTGTTAGAACACCTTGTGTATATCACCAGGAAAGTGAGTGCGAGCTGATCTGCTGACTGTTTTAGCCTGTCACAAAGCCACCCTGCTGACACAGAGAGGGTAGATAAGCAGCCTAAATTGACCATGACCCTGGGAACACAGAGGAAGGCTGCTCCATCTCTCCATCACCCATGAATCTGTAGTTAACCTTTGTATATAAGTGTTGAAAGCTTGTGCTTTATGGAATTTATAGCCATCATTCTCCCAAATTCCCAGCAAATTCACTATCTTTAGCAGATGAGCTTCATAGCAGGTGAAATTAAGGCATTGGCAGACTATGTCATTACACTGACAAAATCTTTTAAATATAGCTCTAAGATTTAAGAATAGCATTCATGCATAATTCTTATAGCCTGGAATTATGAATAAACGAAAACTGGAGTAATATCATAAAGACCAGGCTAATGAATGGAATGTAGCTTCTCCATGGTGGCTTATTTAAGATCCAAAGGTGGCATTGATGGATGCTATTATTAAATATACAAATCTATTTATATAAGTAACACTTATTACCTCTTTAATAACACCAGTGCTATAATTTTGCCCAAGTTAAGGTCCTAATGATGTGTATACTTATTTTCCCAACTAACCAGTATATGTCACAATAAAAAATTAGAAACAAAGCCCTAATCCTGAATCTATTCATGGCTCTCAGCTCATCCTAAACACGGCCTCCCAAGGAAAAACTATAAATAATCATGTTGATCCTCAACATCCCGTATTAACATTGTTTTCCTTCATTTCCTTTTGGTGATTATACATATGCCTTTGGTCTTTGCTATGTGTTGTCTATCAAGAGAAACCTGCAAACCATTCATGAAATTTAGTCAAACCTGTGTTAAAAAAGTGACTAGTACCAGAAATAATGATTTCAGAAAATTTTGGGGAAACATAAGATAAAAGAGAGAGCACAGAGAAAAAGGTAGGTATCCATTTTTCTTTGCTTCTCTACATAGTTAGAAGAAACAAGTATTTTCCTGGAGTGACAATAGACAAAAGAACACTTTTCAATTATGTCATTTATCCCTTTTCATAATCCTATTCATCACTTGGCTTTGTTTGTATGCATATGTGCATGTGTTTTCTCTTTTGAATAAATGAGGCTTAGAAAGCAAGGAGAAAGAGGGAGGCAATGATGGTGCCCAGGAAGGGGCAGAGAAAGTTTAATGGAGGAAGTGATGCTTGGGCTGGAATCTAAAAGACCAGTGCCCTAACCCCCAAGCTATGGAGCCAAACACACTTGGGTTGGAATCTAAGAGATGGTGCTTGTTGGATGAAAATGGGGAAGAAAAATCAAGGCAGAAGGAATAGAGGTTGCAAAGGCAAAAAAAAACACACACAAAAAAAAAACAGTAACATTCCAGGCTTGCCTTGAAAAACCATATAAGTGGAGCCTTAAAGTATAGCTTTTAGCGTGGCCGTGAGGAGAGGATAACTTTCCATCTTGAGTTCCACCAAAGAAGATTCTGAGGCAAGGATAGGAGTGCATATGGTTTACTGGGCAAGAAATCCCAGGAAAGTCATATAAGGGAAGATGAGAGTAAACAGGCAAGGGGGGTGGGACATTGAAAGGTGAGTTATGCAGCCATTGATCACTGTGGACAACTGGAATTCAATCCTGTGAAGACACTTTGGAAGAGTACGTAGAATATACTTCCGAGTTTCCCACGGTCTGAGCAAGCTGGGACATTAATTGCCTAATTCCTCTGTCATCATTGGAGAAAAGCACTAGCTCTGGCTTGTTTTCTGCCTGTGTCAGGTATTTTGTAGCCATCAAAAGAAGCCCTTGGTCAGAGTCACAGGGGCTTGTAGTGAGAAGCTTTCTGTGCTTAGAAGTAAATTTGAGGTGATAAGCAGATGGCACCGAGCTTCTGCCCAGCCTTCTTTCCTACCATCTTAATGCTATTATCACATTATCCTCTCCATGCCAGCCTGCTCCATTACTTAGGAATGGCTCCATCAGGGCTCAGTTCTGCCCTGTAAACAGAGATGCAGAGATGCTCGCCTTAGCTTCTAGAAAACACTGGTCTCTTGGAGGAGAGATGGAGAAAATAACAGTCTTATATAGTCTAAACCACCCCCCACCCCCATCCACAAATTCTTTCGACTTGATATATTCTTCTACCAGATCCACCCAAAGACCGTTGGTTGTTGAAGTAATAAAATATCTAGTGAATGAGAAACAAGTAGAATAAACTCTTCCCTTCTCAAAGAGCCCAGAGTCTGAGAACTTGCTGTCAAGGAGGTTTTTTTTACAATCTCCTTCAAAACAATCTTGGCCAAACTCAGGAGCCTAGGTGTGTGGCTTAATCAAAGAGTTAGGTATTTTATACTATTTTTAGATTAGAAAATGCAAGGGAGAATTTACATTAGTTTCCAAAATTTTTAAAAATTCTCCTTTCTAGTAAAAGTGGGTTTGGAAGATCTTGTCTCCATGTTCCTTGACTAAAAAGACTTTTTTTCCCCCCTGAGATGTAATTGCTTCAATAAATTACAAATATTTGTTGAGTACCATGGCTTCCTGTTACAGTTAAAGAAAATCTAAAGTCTGGGGTGCCTGGCTGGCTCAGTCGGTTAAGTGTCTGACTTCGGCTCAGGTCATGATCTCACGGTTCATGGGTTCAAGTCCCACATTGGGCTCTGTGCTGACAGCCCAGAGCCTGGAATCTACTTTGGATTCTGTGTCTCCCACTTCATGCTCTCTCTATCTCTCTCAAAAATAAATAATCAACATTAAAAAAAGAAAGAAAGAAAGAAAATCTAAAATCTAAAAGGACCTGCAAAGCTCTGGCACTTCCTGCTTGTCTGACCTCATATCAAGTTAGGCCAATATGAGCGTATTCTGGTCTGGCCACACTGTTCCCTTAACATGGCAAAGTCCTTAGGGATCTGGATGTTCACTTCTCTATACTAGAAATCTCCCCATATTTCTGCTTGTGTAACTTTCTCATGTTATTTACATCTCAGTTTAGATTTCACTTTATCTGAGATGTTTCCTAACCTTCTGTTTTGAAATGTCACCATGCTTCATCTTTATCCCCTTAGACTGCCTCATGGTTTGGTCACTTTATTTTTGTTCACAGATTCATCCCTAGTGCCTGGTACAGAGAAGTCCTCAATGAACATATGCCAAATGAATAAATGCCTTAGGGTCACAGGAATGCCAGACACTTTTTTTTGGTCCATAATATTTTACTAATTTTCCACTTTTAAATACTGGTTTCAATTTTGTGATTGCAACCTTGAGGATGCCAGACACTTTTCATACAAATAAAATTTAAAGGAAAAAAGATCTTATATGGATTACAAAGATTATGGATTTTATTCTTATGGAGAAAAAATAGTAATTACTTTTGCATAATTTTCACAACTGCCAGGATAAAGTTGTTTTCATTAGGGAGATAGGAATTTATAGGGAAAGGCTAAGGTTGTATTTATTTGAGGACTAGTGACTGACACAGTGATACTTTCTATGTGCTTATTTTGTTTGCTTTATTTTGTTTTGGTTTAATCCAAAAGGCAAGTGTTTCCTTCTAACTCCACGACATAGTATATAAGGTTCTCCTGACTCCTAATGAGGGCAGGGCAATATATTTGCTTCACTTGTGTTCAAGTTCTTGCCTTAAGGCAAGGATTTGACAACATTCATTAATTTAACAATCTTCTGAATCAGTGTGATTCATTTGGTGTTTTATTTGCCTGTTTTATTTACTTGAGCACATTAAGAGCGGGTGATTAACATACAAAGAACTTTTTAATGTGTGGTTAGTAAGATAGTCTGAAATGATACTAAGACCAAAAAAAAAAAAAAAAAAAAAAAAGCCTTTATGTGGAGATTTTGTATATCCTCAGGGGTTATAATTTCGACTTTTGTGTGCCAGAAATATCAAATTGCCTTTATTAGTTTGCTTAAAGATAGCAAGAACCAATAAATATTGTTTACTTCTCCAGGCTTGGTCTGGCCTTCCTATCACTGCAGAAATATCTTTTTTGTTTGTTCGTTTGTTTTATTTAATTCTGAAATCCCCTGGCTTGTCTATGCTTCTGTCCTGCCAGAAGGAGACTAGGTTCCTGTAAAGCCAAGATCCCTTTAGTGTAGACCGGATAACTGCCCAGTTACTGTGAAAGACTTTTTAGGTACTAATTCTCACTTTTAATTTACCTATATTATCCAGAATTTCTAAAATAAACACATGCTTCTCCTGCACATAGAAAAAAAAAATATATATATATAAAGAAAAGATGTGGGAATGGTGTTTCCCCCTCTGGGCACAGCTTTTTAGAGAGAATAGCTACCATCCATTGAAAAGTAATGCAAAAAGAATTGGCAAACAAAAGACATAAGGAAAAACAGGTTCTAGTAAGAGCTCCAATTAAACGATAAATATGGTCTCTGGAAGTAGTATGGTTTCAATGAGGTGGTCTGATAATTGATTAAAAGACTTGATCGTAAATGTTTTCTTCAATATCAAGCCAATACCCCAAGGCGTCTTCAGTTTTTCCTCCACTCATGTGCCAGGTATATGGCATACTCCCCATGGAAGCTGAGCGCTGAGCGGTTTGATTTTTCACAGCCACTGAGTAACAGGATTTTGGCAAGAATGGGTGGCTTTCTGGTTCACTTTTCCCCAAAGGCTTAGAGTAATCACTAGCACCCAGTAGGGATGTAAAATTGATTTTTAAAAATGTGTAATATGAATTTATTCTGTGATTTATCAATTTATCAATTTTCCTCATTGAAGATATTCTTAAATAAATTAAAATAACCGATGGCCGATGTTACATGAAAGAAAAACACTTACAAGAATTTAGATAATGGTAATATACATGATTTGACCTCCAAATATTCATGTTTGCTTTCATTTCAAACATCTTTAAAAAACAGTAATATAAAAATGATAGATTGCTGCATTCCTCACATTTTCTTCATCTCCAAAATTGTAATTCAATTTTCATTATTCTCAACCAAATATGTTAGCAATATTTGCTCTTATTTTTTTAAATTTTTTAATGTTTATTTATTTTTGAGACTGGGGAGGGGCAGAGAGAGGAGACAAAATCTGAAGCAGGTTCCAGGCTCCAAGCTGTCAGCACAGAGCCCGATGCAGGGCTTGAACTCACAAACTGTGGGATCACAACCTGAGCCAAAGTCGGAGGCTCAAACGACTGAGCCACCTAGGCTCCGCTGCTCCTATTTTTTAATGGGAAGGTTATCCATTTTCTGTTTTTTAATGGTAATATTTAGGTCTTCTGTCTCTGATTCTACAAGAAAATGGCTCAGGATGAGTTCAAATAGTAATTGAGCCCCATCCAGAAAGTAATGGGCAATTACAGGTCTCTCTAATTCTGAGAGCCTGAGATATGAGAATTGGTCAGCTCCATTTCTACAAGAAGAGTGTGTGGATAACCATTTTGCCCACTCGGGATGACCCTGGAAGCTATCTGCAAATGTCATCCACTGCTCAAACACTAAAATGGCTCTGATGCCCACACAGGCCTTTGCAGCAAGCTTGAATCCAATTTTGTCAGCTTCAGCCTCTGGTGTTCTGCTGTATGGTCTATCAAACATACTCCTGCAATTTAGACTGTCACTACTGTCCCCAATGTGCCAAACTATCTCAAGAACAAATGGCCCAAATCATTGTGAGAAAAATCATACTTAAGGCCAGTAAATCAACCAAACTAGCCTTTTCTGCAGCATGTCCAAGCAATGCACAGCTATTTCATGACCCAGAAGAAAAGCAAGTTGGTGAATATCAGTTACACTATTCAAAAGCCCAATGAAGATAAACACTTATCCATTTGGAATACAAAGGCAATGCTTACTTTGCAGCACATAGACTAAAATTGCCATCACAAAGGCATTTATACCAAGGAATCAACCACTTGAATAATCCAATTGATCTCAGAGACCGCTGGGGTATCTTTATTGCGTTCAATTATGTGATAAACCACTTCTTTAACAATCTGCTATTGGACACCTTTCTCAGTTAGCATATCATTTAAAAATTCTTCCATCCATGCTTCATATTCCAGTTCCGATAAAAGTCTGAAATGTTCTTTTCTCAATAATAGTAGCTTGCTCCTTCCTGTGTTGGACTCACTCCCAGGGGAGTAAAAGAAAACACTACAAATAGCAATCCAAAGCTAGTCAACCCAAGGAATAACTTTCATTCCCCTCCCTTTCTTACACTTTCATTAAATAGCTCCTTCTCCTTAGGAGGAAGTACTTACCACCATTTCCTTATGCCCCAGTATATTTACAATGATCTCCAAGTAGTTTCTGCTCCAAGTAGCTTAAGAATTATCAACAGGAGAGGAACCAGCGCCATTGAAATGGTAAAGAAGTGTTGAAACTCCTACTGTCTCTTAAGGGAGAATCCCTAGAGGACTCAACAATGATGAGCCGGAATGACTGAAACTTCTTTGATCAGTAGCAGCCTTGAAAGAGTCATTCCATGCTGTGCAGTTTTGGGTAAGCATCCAAATTTCCTTACTTTTGGCACTCCAGAGACCTCCTGTTCTTTTGTTAATAAAAGTCCTATAAAAATGAAAGTTTCCAGGCAGAACAGCCAATCTATCACACTGATTTGCTTCCAGGCCGTGACACTTACTTACTATGTAGTTAATTTGTGTTTGATGACAGTCCAGTGAGGTTACGTACAGCTAGTGTGTTACATTTTCTCCAGTTGGTCAGTGAATTATATCAGAAAAAATGCAATTTAGTAGCAGACTGCAGGGGTAGATGAAGGTCATCTTTGCTTGATTATCTAGTTGTGGCAAATTAAAAATGATTAGATGACTCCTTCCAATTAGTGCATATGTTTGTTTGCTTGCTTTTCTGAGTTAGTGGGCATTGTAATCGCCTATATCCTTTTTCTTCCCAACTATAAACTCAATGAGAGAAAAGATTATGATTTGTTACTATTATAAACCAACACCAGGGACAATACCTACAAATAATAGATGCTCTGTAAATATGCTGAAGGAAAGAATACAGGAGCCAGCAAAACTGTTTCTTAAATGTCCACTAGAACCCCACGGGCATTTAAGTCAATTAGCCTTGATTCAGAAATCAAAAAGTTAAAGGCACAATGCAGTTCACTTTCATTATCTAATCTTTCGTAGCTCTTGAAAGTTCTGATCCTCGATTTCCCTATCTGAAGAACGAGCAGAAATTAATCCAATGAGCCCTCCTAAGACTTGTGTGGTTCTCTTAAGATAATGTAGATGAAAGCACTGTGAGTTATAAGCCGCTGCATAAATGTATGATCAGACATGGCATGTCAGCCTGACACTGATCAGGGAAATAATTTAGGAAGTGAGTGGGGAGTATAAGAAGGTGGAGAATGCTTAATTTGCCAGAATTCTCTGGAGAGTGTGGAATATGGTTGGAAGAAGCATTTGATACATTACTTGAGGTACTGAGTGAGATCTTTTACCACTCCTACCCCAAGAGGCATGCTCCACTTTCAAATAATGCTGAATGAAGCTTTCTTCGAAGAATGAGCTCTCTGCTTAATTGCAGACATTTGAATACAGAGTGGGACAGAGGTACCGAGCCAGAGGGGCATTGCTTCAGGCACAGAGGATGATTTCTCCCACCCCCAGCAACCTTCCCAGAAAATTAAAGAGACAAACATTTATTTCTTTAAGACTTTGAGATGATGCCTCCCTATCAAAGATAACAAAGTAAAAGCCTGTCTGGGATGTACACACATTGTACATCCAGCCTCATGTATAATCACATCAGAATCATATTGGACCTAGAGAAACTCCAGACTGTGTATCATGAAGTCAGAATACATTAATGTAGGAGGGATCAAGCTCAATCTTCTTAGTCAAAAAGTTAATATCAAATAGCAATGTTGGGACAGACCTAGAGTCAGAACCCAATATTCTACCTCCTGGTGTATTAAATGTTTTACAAGTGGTTAAATTTTAAGCATTGATTCAAAACCATTGAACAGATTGGTGATTTGTGCCACATTTTTCCATTCTCTCTCTCCAAATGGATGGCCTACATTCAAACCAGGCAGATGAAAACTGGTAACAGCTTGCTAATGGATGTCAGAATCTTAACTCATTTTATTCAAGTGTTCCTTCATTTATTCCTTAATTCATCAAACATGTATTAGATGCCTAAATAGTCCAAGCATCTGGAGTTGCATAGAGAATTATAGTAAATACAAACAAACATTGTATGTATGTGTGATCTGAAATGTTTACTAGTTGTGGTATGAGAGAAGAAACATACCATTAAAATAAAACATTTGGCTCTTGGGCTAATTGCCAAGATGTTTGAAAAAAAAGTCCATTTTCTGTGCTCCTCGTCATGACTGTGTTGAATCAAAAATATAAAGCCACCAGAGATTTGACTCCAGTATTTCATTTCTCTTCTACAAATTAAATAGAATACTGACATTCAAATTATACCTATTTTTACCTTGATGCTTTGCAAGATTACCTGAACACTTCAAAGCAGTTTGAAATAGACTCACCTATACACTCCTCCTCCTTCTTCCTTTCCTCTTCCTCCTCATCCTATGAGTCTATGATCTTCTATGTCTATGACTGTATACAAAGCCTAGACTTTCATCTGTAAAGTGCTTTTAAATCTGTGTTTCCAGAATTCTTCAGAACTTCCTTTGGAGAAGCCTTGGGGATGATCGAGCCGGCAGCAATGCAGGCTTCGGATCTTTGACAGATTCACATAAATCTACTATTTAAATTTGTGCTTTGGGCAAGATTTCAGTTGAATAAAGAGTTCTTATCCTTCTTTAAATTTTAAAATTACTCCCTTTCTAGTATGATTCTCATCTTTTGAGGATAAACTGAGGCAAACAGAGGAGCAGTGACAGTATCAGTACCGTATAGCTACATAGACAGAATTACATTCAAATATGGGTCTTTTACTCTCCGCTGCTTATCACATTAGGTTATTCCAGGCAAGGGGTCTCTTCCACCACCCTGCCCACTGGAGGGAAAGAAATCCCTGTCTGGGAACTGTAATGACAAGAGGGTCACCATGTGCTCCGTGTTTCTCCTTGAGTATAGACCTAACTGCCTCCTAACCTCCTGTTAGCTTCAGAAACCCTCTGTCCATAACTTTCCACATTTAATTCAATTGGAAGACATTAATAATGAGCTGACTACATTTATTATGCTCAGTCTTGGAAATACAAGGTGAAAGGTATATATGTAGTCTTTGAAATGGAGTTTCTTGTCAACTTCTCTGGGGATGGGGGACACAGACCTGACTCTTTCAATGAAGGGGGCATGTTGTTATGGGTTGAACTGTGTCCCTAAAAAGATATGTTGAAGTCCCAACCCCCAGTACTCCAGAAAGTGACTTTGTTTGGAAATGAGGTTGTTGCTGATATGACTCGTTAAATTAACATGGACTCATACTGGAATAGGTTGGGGCCCTAATCCCACATGATGTGCCCTTATAAGATGGCCACGTGAAGACACAGAGACACAGGGAGGGACAGCGTCATGTGAAGATAGAGGAGAGTCTGGAGGGCCATATCCACAGTCCAAAAAACACCAGAGATTGCCAGCCATAATTAGGAGCTAGGAAAAAGGTATGGAACAGATTCTCCCTCGGAAACCTAAGAAAGAAATAAACCTGATTTCAATTCCCTGATTTCGGACATTTAGCTTCCAGAACTATGAAATAATAAACTATTGCTTTAAGCCACCTGGTTTGTGGTACTTCATTATAACAGCCACAAGAAACTGATACAGAAGCATAAAGTTCACAGGTGAACAAGTCATTTTTCAGTCAGCTGTGTGTGTGGCACACCCTTGGGAGTAGGTGACATTTCAGTTGGATGCTCAGGGGTGAGTTGGAGTCATCCAGAGGGAAAAGGGAGGTGGGTGTTCATAGCAGAGGAGAAACAGAAGCAAAGGACAAGATTTGGAAAGATCTTTTGGCGTTTGAGCAATGCTGAGGAACCCAGTGCAGCCCCGGCATGGAACATGAGGCACTTTGGGCAAGGGCTGTTGCAATGCCCTTTTGCAACAAGAGAGTTTACTTAAATAATAAATAAAAAAGAAACAACTTCAAGTTTTGAAATCACTCTGTGTTTTTGTCTGTGTGTGTGTGTGTGTGTATGTGTGTGTGTGTGCCTGTGCCCGTGCGTGTGTTTAAATATGTATCTATCCCCAGATGGTTTCCCTTTCTTTCTTTTAATTTCTTTTTAATTATGGGATCTATTCTCCAAACATGTTTTTGTTTATCTCAAACTAAGTATACAGTTTCAACATATGGAGCATATTTTGTTTTACTTCAGTTTATCTTAAGAAATCAGCTTTCCTAACTCTTGTTGGCAGTGGACCCAAATGATTTCTTACTTTGTATTTCCCCCTTTACTTTCTCCTCTTTTCTTTTCTTTCAGTTATGATTTATCTCTATCTCCCTCCCTCTCATTTTCTCTCTCTTCCTCCTTCCCCTTTTTCTCCCTCCCTTCCTTCCTGTCTTCCTCCCTCCTCCCTCCCTTCATTTCCCTTCCTTCCCTTCTCTTCCCTCCCCCCTTCCCTCCCCTCCCTTCCTTCCTCCTTTCCTTCCTTTCTCCCTTCCTCTTTTTCTCCCTATCTTCCTTCCTGTCTTCCTTCCTCCTCCCTCCCTTCCCTTCCCTCCCCTCCTTCCTCCTTTCCTTCCTTCCTCTCCTCCTCTATTCCTCCCTCCCTCCCTTCTCTTCTTTTGCCTTCTAGAATGTCACAAAGATGTCTGATGTTGATGAACTGGATCATTTAGTGGCAGGAACCAACTGTTCTTTGGCTTGCAGACATTTAGTCAGCCCAGAACATACACAAACTAGAAATAATGTGAATAAACAAGCCAGGAGTAATATTTGTTCTTTCATTTATAGTACCACAAACCTGGTATTCAAGTCTGTTCACAATCTGGGCCCAAAGTTTTTTATCTGCCTTGTTTTGCATGATGCTTTTCCAACCCTGTGTATTTGCCTCCCTTGTTCTTTCTTTCCTTAGAAAGCTCATTTTCGTCTTCTCAGCCTACTGCACTCCACTTACCCTTCAAATTCCTTTGACACATTTTATGATGCTCCCTGGCAGAATTAATCCTATTCTCCCCTACATTCTCCTAGAGCTCTGTGTATCTCTCTATGCTTGCTTTCTTGTGATTGGTATTTATTTTCATATTTGCCCCCTCCACTAAACTGAGGTCAAAAATGGTTTCTCATTGATCTGAAGTCTTCAGTCCAGCAGAGCAGAGGCACAGAGTAAGTGCTCTGTAAATTCTCACTGGAGACATGCTGGAGTGAAAAGAGATTGCAATCTTTCTACAAGGAGTAAAAAGCTTGTCTTTAATATCCTTGCAGCTCTTCCTTAAACCATCTGCACAGTTCCCTATTTGAAGTGTGCTGGAAATGTCAGGAACTGGGCACTTGAAGCAGAAAATTACCAGGAATGCTGAGCATAAGACTGAAAGGAAACTGATCCTTTCTTGGTATGTACATTTGTGTAGCAGTAACTGGACATCAAGCAGACTTTAAATGTAGTATGAGAGCACAGTGATATAGTCATGAATATTTCTGCAGTGACGCTAGACAAAAGAGTTTACCACTTAAGCCAACTCTAAAAACTATAACCAGTTGTACTGTTGCTGAGGTGGCCTCTGAGGGTAAGTGTGTGGTAATGATTTGTGAGGTCTTCTGGAAGCATGAAAAGGAGTAATGGCACGTGTGATGCATACTTAGCCTGTCTGTACTCCACTAAAGCAAAGCCTATGTCTTCATCTTAAGACTCCCAGCACCTTACTTGACACATTGAATATGATCCACATAGGGCTGTTGAAGGAAGGAAGGAAGGAAGGAAGGAAGGAAGGAAGGAAGGAAATGAGGGAGGGAGGGAGGGAGGAAGGAAGGAAGGAAGGCATAAAGATCATCTAACCTCATAAATAGCAAAATAAAAAAAATTGCCAGCTTCATAGGTACAGGTCTATAATTCCTGCACCCTTCTATTATCAAGTCTTTTCAATGACCTTGTGATATAAGAAACTTTAAAAATTACATTGCATGACCCTAATTCCAGCAACTTAATTCTAGTATCAGTGACCTTGTAATGGCCTTTTATGTCCTTCAAGCACTGCTCAATGGAAATCTGTGCACTGAGTAGGGTTAGTGGACCATGAACTAAGCATTGGTTCTGTCTATGTTGCTTACAGTGACTGTGGTCCCCTTTCTCTGACAACCTCCTTCTAACAAGGGGCTGGAAGTAGCAGTAATATAAAGTGGTAAGGAGAAAAATGCAGAGAGGATTAAATAGATAAGGTGTATTGGTAACCCAGGTAGGGAGATAGAATGCAGGTAGGTATGGGTGCCAAGCAGGTCTGGTTAAGGAGGAGGAGCAAAGGGGTATGGTGCAGTACAGGGACCCAGTGTCACCAGGTATCAGCTCACCATACTGTCCCCTTGAACCTGTGTTCCTCCCTGATGTCCTCACCTTCACTTCTTAAGGGCAAATCAAACAGCTTCTTGTCCTGTGGTAGTAGGAGACTTCTACATCTATATGGCCCTTTTCACTGGAGAGCCACAGCACTGGACCCTGGATTAGGGTATGTCTGTGCCACATCAGGACTATGGGATTTTGTGACCTGGGAGAAATCCTACTGGGTTGTGTCCATCCTTATTACGGAGATGGCGTGTGAAGGAACGGAGATTACAGATGACAATTACAGAATGTTAAATGCTACAGACACATGTCTGGACTATTGTCTTTATATTGTCCTTATGGTAGGATATTCCTTCTCAACTGAGGATACTCTATCCCAAGCCAAAAACCAGAAATTGAGAGAGCACATAGTTTATCAGTGGCAGAGTTCTAGAACCCAGCTTTGTGACTTTTTGTTTCCCCAACCCTCATCTTCAGTAGCCAGCTTGTCTTTGCTAGGAAGTAGCTGTGTTTTGTTCATTTTTTAATTATTATAAAAGGGTAACCTTACTTATTATATTAGTATCATTTGTACCTTATTTCATTTTCACTTAAACTGAAAGTTGAACAATCTAAATAAGAAATTTATGTTTATAGTTAGAAGGGAATTTTCTAACTGAACATCTCACAGATCTGGATCCTGAGGTTCTGAGAGTTTGATAAATTGCTTACCTGGTGACAGCTGAACTACAACGGCAGAGCGGGAATGACAGCCCCTTACTGGTGCATGTCTCCTGGCCCAGTGTTGCCTTTCTTTGAGAGTCGAGTTAATCAGGGGATAACAATATTCAACATTTCTAGCAGTACATGACAGTAGCCTTCTAAACCACCCATGCCATCAAGTTTGGGGTCTTAAGAGTTTTGCCACACCTCTGTGGAACCTGTATTTAGCAGGCAATTGTTCTCAGGTGTCCTGAGTGAAAGAAAATCGTCTTTGATCGGGAAGGAGACGGGTCCCCATCCCCATCCTCTGCTACGTAGAGAGGGTGTGGTGTAGTCCTCCTTAGGAAGCAAACCTAGAAGGAAGGTAGGCAGGACTCCTACCTGAGAATTTGTAATATTTTGCCACAGGACCACCCAGCTCCCACCCATTAGCCACCAGTTGATGGCTTTCCCTCTCCTGTGGAAAATCCTCCTCTATTCTCTGTCCTGGGGACAGCCGGGGGTTTTCAGGCTCTTCCCCTCTTCAGCCAAGAAGCACACACTTATGATTAATCAAATTATGAATGCATATGGTCAGTCTGAGGGTGGCTTCTTTAGAAGCATCCAGAGGACTGTGCATTTAGTACTTTGAAGCACATTTTCACCCCAGGAGTTAGGCTAACTTCTGTTGAGAATTGTCTCTGGCTCTGTCAATGAGGAAACAGAAGCTCCTCTGTAAACCCCAATTTCATGCCATGAGAAGATTGCACTCTATGCTAAGACTTTAAGAATGGTTTAGGGGAAATGTTATAGACTTTTAAAACAGGAAACCAGCAAAACTCCCACAAATCTTCACATTAACATAGTGATTTCTAATTTGCAAAGCACTTCCCGCTGGCTGGCCTTGTCAGTCTTTGACTTCAAACCACAGAACAACCACACTGGTTAGAAGGAGTTGGTCACGGAAATCTACACCCCTTTGCTCCATCCAGCTCCACTGACAACACTCGGGCCCTAGAAAAAGCCATTCCGCTCTTGCCTTCAGCATCTGCTCCCAAATATTTTCTCTGTCAGGACTTTCTAAGGAAATGCTGCCCATCTTCTCCATGCCCAGTTAGTTCACTTCCTCTTAACCCTTCAGCTGTGAGCTCCTAGCAAACTTTTCAGGGAAGTATTCCCTGACCTTCCCTAGTCTTTCATCACCCCAACATTCCTTGGTAATCCTACTAGGCCGTAGGTCATTTTTATGTTTGGTTGACTATTTTATCCATGGCACATGTTTAGCATATAAAAGCCCAGTAAATACTGGAGAAGGGAGTGAATGATCACCACCCACCTTTCTTTTCCGCTGAGAAATTTGAAGCTCAAAGCAACATGCCAAAGGTCATGTTACTAATAAGAGTTTGAGGAATCAGATTTGTAATTCCAAATTTCGGCATTGCCATATGCTCACTTTGGTGATTTTTCTCTGAGTCTCTGGTTCTCTTTTATTTGTTAAATTCAGATAATAGAAAAAAAGAGGATAGCTAAGTTCTATGAGAGATAAAGTATATATAGTGCTTCTGTACTCAGCATACTCTTAATAAATTCATTCACGTCTTTTACACCTGTTAGCTGGACTACTGATCCTAGTCTATGAAATTATTTCTATCTTGTTCAAAAACATCAGTGTCTTGGGGCACCTGGGTGGCTTAGTCAGTTAAGCGACTGACTCTTGATTTTGGCTCAGGTCATTATCTCACCGTTTGTGAGTTTGAGGCCCGCATTGGGCTCTGTGCTGACAGTGTGGAGACTGCTTGGGATTCTGTCTATCCCCCCCTCTCTAGCCCCCCCCTCTATCCCCCCCCAGCTCATGCTGTCTCTCTCTCTCTCTCTCTCTCTCTCTCAAAATAAATAAATAAACTGAAAAAAGTCAGTGTCTCCTCCTATACATGAAAAATCTGAAGAAAAAAGGAAAGGAGGTGCTAAATGCAACTAGTTTTCTCTTTTCTCCTTTAGCTCATAATGTAGTGACAGAAGAGATTGTGAAATAAACTTTTCAAGGCAATAGAAACAGGCAAAACTCATATTTATTTAGTTTATTTAGCAACTTCCTAATGCCTAGTATAATGTTTGTTGCTTTCATTTTTATTCCAATTAATAAGGACTGTTCGAAAGACAGGCTCAAGATGGAAATACAAATGTTCTGGAGCAAATGAAAGAATTCTTATGGTGAAACCAGACTGAACTCATAGTGCTAGTACTGGTGGATTTGCTAAGGGATGGAGCTATGGAAACAGCCAAGACGGTAGTTAAAAAAGTTGTCTGAAGAGAAGGGTTACATGGTTAAAAAGAGAAAAGAAAAGAATAGAAAAAAGAAAAGAAAAGAAAAGAAAATAAATAGAGGAGAGAATTAGTATCAAATATCAAGAGATATTTCACTCAAGTTTCTTGACACTTAACCTTGTGTTTGGTCCACCAGGTTACCTGGGTGTTCTATAATGTTATTATGTCCAATGTACAATTTATATCCTCGGTATCATATTCCTAAGTTACTAAAGGCAGAACACAGACCAAAGATATTTTTATAGAAATTACTGTACTATAATAGCAACAGAATATAAAAATATTGTTCTTTAAGGATTATATTTCAGGCTAAAAATTTGAGAAGGATATTGGAAAACCCACACATATATCACTTAATATATATTATCTAATTCATTGAAATTCAAAACTACTTTAAAATAGCCTACATTAGAGGCAGTAATTACACATATTTAAAGCTGACTAGAGAGAGTTGATTGAGAATACTGACATGGATAACAAGATGTTTGTATATGAGAACAGGCAAGGGGAATTGAAGTAAAAAAAAGAACTGGGTTTCAATTCTAGCTATGCCATTATATGGTCTCTGATGACATTAAGGTCTGGAAGTGAAATGTAGTGATAGTAATGCATCATAGGATAGATATGATTAAATAAGATTGAAATAATATGAGAATTGTCCATACACTAATGCCTGTAATATAGTGTATTTCATAAATTCTGTTTTTCTCCCTAAAGGCATTTGTTCTTTCCAACTCTGATTTTCTTGATACTTTTTTGCTTTTTAAACAGGAGAGAAAAATAAAGTATCTTTGAATATTAAATGGTGTACAGTACCATGCTGCTGGAAACCAGAAAGTAAACATGTTTTGCTTACTGGTACTCTCATCCACTGTACACCTGATTCCTTTCTCCTCCTCTACCTTTACCTCAGCTACTCTAAGAGGGAAAAAAATGATTAGGGGTGAGGCCAAGATCTCTCTTATTCTAAAGGAGACCACAGTTCATACACATACATTTCCAGATCTTAAGGAAAGAAAAAGATTCAAGCCTGTTTTACTCTGCGTATAAGGATACCCAAGTCACTTTCTTTTTCTTGACCTACTGCACTGGCTAAAGCCTCTATTACGATATTAAATAGAAGTGATAAGATGGAGTGTCCTTGCCTTGTTCCTGACTTTTAGGGGAAAGTATTTGGATTTTTCACAATTAAAATATGGTATGAACTGCATGCTTTTCATAAATGCCTTTTTTTAGATTAAGGAATGTGTCTCCTATTTGTAGGTTGATGAGACTTAAAAAAATTTTTTTTAATGTTTATGTATTTTTGACAGAGAGAGAGACAGGGCATGAGCAGGGGTGGGGCAGAAAGAGAGGGAGCCAGAGAATCTGAAGCAGGCTTCAGGCTCTGAGCTGTCAACACAGAGCCCGACTCAGGGCTCAAACCCCCAAACCATGAGATCATGACCTGAGCTGAAGTTGGACGCTTAACTGACTGAGCCACCCATCTACCCCGATGAAACTTTTTATTTGGGAATGGATGTTGGATTTTGACAAATTAAATTAATTTGTTAATTTAATTAAATAATAATTTAAATTTTTAATTATTAAATTGATGAAGTTTAAATTTTAAGATAGTAAGCCAATCTTGCATTATTGAGATAAAATTATTTTGATCATGATGTATTATCCTTTTTATATACGATTTGAGTTAGGCAAAATTGTATTAAAATTTTTGGATACATATTTATGGAAGTTATAAGCCTCTAGCTTATTTTTCTTCTTACTTCTTCATCTGGTTTTGATAACAGAAGAACGCTGGCCTCACAGAATGATTTGGGATGAGATCTTTCTTCAAATTTATGGGAGAATTTTTGCAAAATTGTGTTATTTCTTTCTTAAATACTCAGTGTAATTCACTATTTAAACAGCTTAGCTGGAGTTTTCTTTGTGGGAAAGTTTCTCACAGCAACTCAATTTCTTTAATAAAAACAGGCTATCCAAATTAACTACTTTTTCTTTCCTGACTGTTGGTATTTACTGTCTTTCAAATAATTTTTCATTTCATCTAAGTAGTTGAATTTATTGGCATATAGTTGTATACAATATTCCATCAATATTTTTATATACATAATACCTGTATTGATGCCCCATGTGTCATTGGAATATTGATAATATGTGTCTTCTCCCTTATATGTAATCTATCTAGCTAGAGATTTATCAAATTTATTGATATCGTTAAAGAACCCATTTTCTATATTTTTTATTTGGTTTTGGATTTTTTTCTATTATTTGCTATTTTTTCTATTTCATTGATTTCCACTGTAGTGTCTATTACTTCCTTTATTGCTAGCCTTAGATTTTATTTGCTCTTCATTCTAATTCTTAAGATAGAAGCTGAGGTCATTGAGAAAATTTTTTCTTAATAGATATTTAAGGCTAAAATTAATCTCTAATTCTGCTTTTGCAATGTCCTGCACACTTTGACAATTCTTTTCATTGAGTTCAAAGTACTGAATTTAAAAAAAATTCTTTTTTCATCTATTTTTGGCCCACAGGTTATTATTTGAAGTCTATTATTTAATTTCCCATGTTCAGAGATTTTTTCAGATATCTTTGTTATTGATTTCTACTTTGGTTTTATTGTGATGAAATAGCATCTTTTTTACTTGAATTACTATACATTTTGGGGGAAGAGGGGCCCAGAATATAGTCTATCTTGGCAAATGTTCTGTGTGCACATAAAATTAAAAGAACTTTTAGCATACTGTCATTGAATAGAGTGGTCTGTAAATGCCAATTAAGTTGGTTGATGATACTGCTCTAGTCTTTTTTTTTTAATTTATAGTTTATTCTCAAGTTGGTTTCCATATAACACCCAGTGCTCTTCCCCACAAGTGTCCTCCACCATGACCATCACCCTCCTTCCCTTCCCCCCCCCTTCCGCCCTCAGTTTGTTTTCAGTATTTAAGAGTCTCTCGTAGTTTGTCTCCCTCCCTCTCCCTAACTCTTTTTCCCCCTTCCCCTCCCCATGGTCCTCTGTTGGGTTTCTCCTGTTAGACCTATGAGTGCAAACATATGGTATCTGTCCTTCTCCGCCTGACTTATTTCGCTGAGCATGACACCCTC
>CM053569.1:17081929-17177002 GCA_028646485.1 Cryptoprocta ferox | reverse complement strand
TCTTCACTGGATTATTCGTTTTTCGGGTGTGGAGTTTGGTGAGTTCCTTGTAGATTTTGGATACTAGCCCTTTATCTGATATGTCATTTGCAACTATCTTTTCCCATTCCGTCGGTTGCCTATTAGTTTTTTTGATTGTTTCCTCTCTAGTCATGTATTTTACTGATTTTTTGTGTATATTTTCTATCAATTAATGAGGAAGTAATCTTGAAATCTCTGACTCCAATAGTGGATTTGTCTGTCTTTTGAAGATATGCTAATTTTTCCTTCAATATGTAGAATTTCTGTTGCTTGGGGGCATGAACTTTAGGAATATTCTGTTCTCTTGATGAATTGTTCCATTTATCATTATGAAATCCTCCCCATCCTTATCATTAGTAGGGTTCTTTGTTTTGAAACCTTTTTTGTTTGAAATTAATTAAGATGTTCTGCTTCCTTTGATTAGTGTTAACCTATTGTTTTCCATCTTTTTAAAATGTTTTTATTTATTTTTTGAGAGACAGAAAGCGAGCAGGGGAGGTGCAGAGAGAGAGAGAGGGAGACAGAGGAGCTGAAGCAGGCTTTCTGCTGACAGCAGAGGCCAATGTGGGGCTTGAACTCATGTACCACAGATCATCACCTGAGCTGAAGTTGGACATTTAACTAAGTCACCCAGGCGCCTTTCCATCTTTTTATTTTAATGTATTTTTGTCTTCATATGTAAAGTTGTTTTATTATAGATAGTATATAATTGAGTCTTGCATTTAATGCAAATATTTCTTTATTGTCTTCTTTGCATTGATACCAGTGACAATCTGCTGTCCTTTTGTTTCTTTGTATATAATGTGTGTTTTCTTTGGCTACTTTAAGACTTCTTTTTATCACTGATTTTAAGCAATTTGACTGTAAAGGACCATGTTATCATGTTCTTCATGTTTGTGGCATTTGTGTTCATTGAAATTCTTCAATATATAGACTAATTATTTCAACAAATTTGGGATATTTTCGGCCATTATTTCTTCAAAAATTATTTCTCAGGTCACTGGGGCAGCTCAGTCAGTTAAGCGTCCAACTCTTGATTTCGGCTTATGTCATGATCTCACGGTTTGTGAGTTTGAGCCCTGCGTGGGGCTCTGCGCTGACAGTGTGTGGAGCCTGCTTGGGATTCTGTCTCCCTCTCTCTCTGCCCCTCCCTTGCTCACTCTCTGTCACTCTCTCAAAAATAATAAATAAATAAACATTACAAAAACTGAATTTGTTTCTTTGACTTTTCCTTTTTAAAGCTTGTTTGGTCAGAATAGGCAATCTTTAATTCAGGGTTAATTTCCCCCACTATTGAAGCATGATTATTCTGAGTATACTATCCAAAGCTCAGTTTATTTTGAGATTTTCTGCTCCCACTAGTCGGAACAGGCATTATTAATGGACTATGTGACCTCTTGGTATTGTTATTCCTAATTCTTTTAGTATTTTTTCCCCCCTCAGCTTTGGGTACTTTTCTCATGTGCTTGTACTAATTCAGTATCCAGCTGTGTACTCAAAGGGGGCTCTTCCCCAATCTCCAAGATTTTCTCTCTGTTAAGCTTTCCCCTCTCTGGTATTCTGCCCTGTGGACTCTTGCTATCTTTTCTTTCTTGGACTTCCTGCTTCATTTCCTCAATTTAGGGAGACAGCAAGGCTCTGCCTGGGCCCCCTCTTCCTGCCCTACAGTCTGGAAACTCAATCCAGGCAATAATTTGAGACAGTCATAAGATTCATCACATTTGTTTCCCATGTTTTAGTTCTCATTGTCCTTCAATGTGTGATGTCCAAAATATTGAGAACTATACTCTCACAAATATTTACGGTTTTCTATTTTTTTTCTTGGTGTTAAGGTAAATTATGTCCCTTTTATTCCATTTCTCGAGAAGTGGAAGTCATAAACCAGATCTAGTTTTTGGTTCCTGGTCTCTATACTTACTCTGAAAAGTCAGCAACCACATTAGGTGCTTTATTGGTCCACATGAAGATGAAATATCTACTCTACTTTCAAAACTTTTTTTTTCCAATCAGATGTAACATTAGTATGACTAACTGGAACCAATTGGCAGACAAATAATAATACTGTACTCCTTAATGATTCAATATATTTATTCTTTCTTCCCTTCTTTAGAAAGTTCAACCACCTAGGAAAAATCATTTGAAAATTGAAAAAAAAATTGTAGTATGGAAACGGTTTGATTTGAAATTAAATTTTAAATCTATGCTCATTGGTTGTTGTTTTTTTTATCTTTATTTTCCTGGAGGGAAATCAGAGCAGCACACAGTGACAAGCAATGACAGTAGCAAACTCTTTTTGCTGAGTGATGAGTTATGTTTCCTGTAGTTACTGTCCTTCATGTGAGAATTCTTAATTATCAAACATAAAAAGTGATTACAAGAATCAAACCAAAAGGTTTTGAAGTTTTGAAAAGAAATGGATTATACTACTTCGCTGCTTAAATCATCCTAATACTTCCTATTGAAATCTGAATTTAAATTTCGTATGACTCATGTCATGAAGCCCTATTAATTATCTCACAATTTGAAGTCTGCATGGCCTACAGGTCCTTCATGATCTTATCTTTCTTCCCTTGGCACTTGGGCCTTCTGTTTCTTTTACCTACAAAGTTATCTCCTACAGCAAAGCCTTCATACAAGTTAGTTCTTCTTCTGGAATATTTTTTCCATGATTATCATATGGCTGGCTTCTTTTCAACATTCAAGTTTCAACTCAAATATTACTTCCCTAAGAAGTGTTTCTTGACTATGCTAGTTAATGTTGTAGGCTTACCCACTGTGGCAGTGGTCAGAATTCTAAGATGACCCACAATTTCCTATAACTTCGTATAATCTACTGTCTTTCAGTATGCACAAGACCTGTGAATAGGTTGGGAGATCACTGTTACCATTATGCTATGTTATTTGGCACAAAGAAGTACACAGATGTAATTGTGTCCCAAATAAGTTGACTATAAATTCATCCAAACGGCAATTATCCTGGGTGGCTTGAGCTAACCAGGCAAGCCCTTTAAAAGCAGAGATATTTTCTGTTTTTGTGGAAGAGGTAATGATTTGGTGAGAGTCTATGGTGGGAGTCACAAGGTATGGACCTGAGGGCGGCCTCAAGATATTACCTTCGGCCAACAGCCAACAAGGAAACGAGGACCTTAGTCCTACAATTGCAAGAAACTGAATTCAGCCATCAAGATGAATGAGCTTGGAAGAGTACCCTGAGCTCCACATGAGTCTGGAACTCCAGTTAACATTTTACTATCAGCCTGAAGGAGACCTTGAGCAGATGGCTCAGTTAACTCATGCCCAGACTCCTGACCTAGGACAACTGTGAGTTGATAAATTGTGCTGTTTTAAATTGCTAAATTTCTGTTATGCAGAAATAGAAAATGAATACACCCCAAGTCACTCTCTATCACATGGCACTGTTTTATTTTCTTCATAGCTGAAAGCTCTTTGAAGTTATCTTCTACGTATTTCTTGTTTATTTCAGTTATCTACCCTTAGAATATACATTCTACTAGAAAAGCAATTTTGGTTGTCATACTGCCAGGTTGATTCTGGCTATTCTGGCAATTTGGGAGGTAGATTGGAGAGAACTATAAATCTGTTTCTGTTTTGCTGTTTTAAAAAAAAAAAAGAGAGAGAGAAGCTAATATATACTGTATAATATTGAAATTTTCACAGTGGGACAAAATAATCTTTCTTTGGTATTCTTCAATTTACTAAATAATTAAATATGAAAGGAAGACTAAAATTTCTTGAAAATGAGAAAAGTACCAAGCCAAAATTTCACATAAATCAGAGGCATGCAGCTCTGTTATTTTTCAAATAATACAATTGTTTATGGAAGCAATGCAACATTTCAACGCAGAATTTTATTTTGCATAATGAATAATTTTTTCTTTTACCTTTTTTTTTTTTTTTTTTTGGATTTCACCCTCTGTAGTTATTGTGACCACATGTGGTGCCGGTGCCAGAACATTCCTCCCTTGTGTGTTTCATGCCCAACATGATCCTCATACTCAGGGCTTCCAGCAGATTCTGTCCATTTTGTGAATTCTTGCTATTGTTATCCTGAAAAGGTAATCAGCAACTGCCTGTGCCAACGAGGAGGGAAAGAGAGCTACATCATTGTCTTTTGTCCTCCTATGGGAAGAGCAGAACTGTGGGGCACTCTTTACTTTTGTATATGTATTTCATTGTTTTTAATCATCATATTTTCAGGTAATATATTCCCTTCGGTAAAAATTCTTCAAGCCTGGAACTTTGTGGCCCATTATACTCATGTTTAAAATCTCAGAACTAAACAAAGAAAGTTTGTTATCACCTTGAATCCAAATGTATTGCAACACCCAGCCTGTGTTCTTCCTGACTGTCTAATGTGTGTGGCTGTTAGCAACTATAAACTTGTATAATATGCAATCTCACCCTCAAACCGTAGGTCTTTAAAATGTTACCTATTATTTTGGATTAACATGTTCTGCCTTCAGCTGGTCTGTCTGTTGATTAAAGCCCTAAATCTCTAACTCCTCATTTAAACCAGTTTCAGTAATATCCTCTGAATCTAGTCCAAGATTTCAAACCTGGCAAACAGCTTCAGACATATGTGCGGAAATATTAATTAGTGTCTTTTTCATATGAGTTAAAGGATTCTAGAAATCACCCTCTTTAAAATAAATATATTTCCCATTGATGTTCATTGACACCTAAAATTTTACCATTAAATTAAAAAAAAATTGGGCTCCATTTACTGCTTGCAAAATGATGGAGGTAATGTACAAAATCTCTCATATACTGTATTTTATTCCGTGAAACAGAAATCCAGTTTAACCTGGTAGGCAGAAAATCATATTGGGAAGGGAATAGACAGGCAGTCCTGGTTTAAATCTTGCCTCTATCTCTTCTTAAAACAATCTTGAATACTTCAAACTAACAGTTGAGTATCCTCAAATGTTAAACTGAATACAATAATACCTATCTTACTAGATGATCATGAATATATCAGATAATATAAGAAAAAGACTAAAACAAAACATGATTTAAAGTACCTATTGTTATTTAAAAATATTTGTTAATTTTAAGAGAGAGTATGCACCTGAGTGGGAGAGAGGCGGAGAGAGAGGGAGAGAGAGAGAATCCCAAGCAGGCTCCATGCTAATTGATTTCATGTACTGTCTCATTAAATTTTCACAACCCAATATTTATTACTATTTTAGTGCAAAACATACTGACCAAGCTCAGAAAGAGCTTAGAGTTATGATTTGACCTCATTTATGTCAGATTACAAAAAGCATTACAATGGGATCTATTTACTTGGCTAACTTGTAAATATGATTCTCAATTAGATTTTGTATCACTTAAATTGCTAAAGATTTATTAAAATACATAGAGTCTGGATTAGTTATCATGGAGGTCTTACCTGATACCATGACATTTATTCCACACTGACATTTAGAGAACTTTGGGGATGTCATGTTAATCACAACGTTATAAAATCTGAGAGTATTTTGGAGTCTTATGATTTGTAATGAGAAATATAAATTTAGTCATCCCCTTTTCTGGCACAGAGCTCCCCAAACCCTTGGAATTTCCTAAGTGATAAGAGCAATACAGTATCTTTTGTGGTGTTAATGAGGTAACTTCTAGAAAGCACCTGAGGATGAGGGCTGGTTGTTAGGGGTTCTAACTAATGTAAGTGATTAGAGGGATGGAACTTTCAGTCCCACCCTCTGACCTCCAGAGAGGGGAGAGAGGCTGGTGACTGACTCAGTTGTCATTGGCCAATGATATAATCAACCTTGCTTGTGTAATGAAGCCTCTATAAAATCCCAAAAGGTCAAGGGTCAGAGAGTGTAAGTTAGTGAATATGTGGCAATGTGAGAATAGTGTGCCTGGAGAGGGCATGGTAGTTCAGTGCCCTAACCCACACCTTGTCTTATGCATCTCTTCCATCTGGCTGTTGCTGAGTTTCTTCCTTTTATAATAAACTGGTAATCTAGTAAGTTAACTGTTTCTTTGAGTTCTGTGAGCCACTCCAGCCAATTAATCCAAACTAAGGGGGTACAGGGTCTTACAGGACTATGCCCTTAGCCTGTGGAATCTGGTGCCAGGAAGAAAGTGTCAGAATTGAGTTGAATTCTCAAAAATGTTGCTGGTTTCTGAGAATTACTTGTTGGAGGTATTATAAACTCTCTCCCCTGTGTTGGAATTGGGTCTCAGGCAGCAAAAGAATTTGCAAAAATAATTAAAGACAGTAAGAGAAGGCCATAGTTGTGGATTAGAAGATCACACCACAAATATTTATGAATTCATGTTCAACACCATCTAAAGCACATGACAAGATTAGTTAAAATGATGTAGAAAGGTATGAATGACTACAAGAATTATACCCATAATAAGCCTCTAATAGCAGCTGATGGTAGTGATAATGACCAAAAAACTTAAACCAAATGACCCAATAAAATTAAATGTGTTTATCTGCAAATCTGTCTATCTATCTATCTATCTATCTATCATCTATCTATCTATCCATCCATCCAATCATCATCTCAGGGTGCAGCAATCCTATACGAATGTCAAAGATTAGGGTTGATTCTGTCCAGCAAGTGTTTTAGTTAACCCTCAGTCAAACTTTATCCACAGAGGCCAAGATATCACCTTGGAAGTTTCTTCTCATTTGTTATTCCAAATTTGACCTGCACAGTTCTGGCTACAAAGATTAAACTTGAGGGACATGGCTTGGGTGCTTTTCTTGGTGGATATATGAGTTTTTGCACACTGGAGTAGACTGGACAACTGTCTAAGGTATATGGCTTTCATGTCCTGCAGACAGCCTTCTGAAATGGTGGTGCTGGAATTGTATCAATGGAACTTTAATTTTAAAGTCAAGGTGCTAATTCTTATAAAGACAGATGGGTTTGATTATTCTTCTGGTTACAAACAGAGATTTCATTGTGAGTTTTTGTTCCTTTTCTAAAAACATATTTTGATAAAAAGAAATCAAAACTCTTTAGTGGGGAGGAGAGAATTGGAAGAAGGAAATTAGCACTTTCAGAATGTAGGTATCAGTTGTAAAAGAGGAATTTAGTAGAAAGAAGATACTTGAATCAGGCAACAATTGATTCAATTTAAGGATTTAGTAGGGCGGCTTAAATCCCTGATTTAAAAAATATTTTTAAGTTTATTTATTTATTTTGAGAGAGACAGACAGCATGAGTGAGGAAGGGGCAGAGAGAGAAGGAGACAGAGAATCCCAAGCAGTCTCCATGCTGCCAGTGCAGACCCCAACTCAGGGCTTCAACTCACAAAACTGTGAGATCATGACCTGAGTTGAAATCAAGAGTTGAATACTTAACCAACTGAGCCACCCAGGTGCCTCTAAATCCCTGAAATTTAACATTGCTTTGAGCTATATAACAATCTACCAAAATGAACATTTTTATACCTTTAAAATCAGTAATAATAATACGTATTTCATTGAATTTGTGGAAATCAGATGAGACAGTTTATGAAAATTGTCTTCTACAAATGTTGTTTACCTTAACTTAACCAAAATAATTTATTTTCTTCTCAAGATTTTTTTTAAAGCTTATTTATTTATTTTGAGAGAGAGAGCAAGCAAGCATGAGTGGGGAAAGATTGGAGAGTCGGGTAGAATGAGTGAATCCCATGCAGGCTCTACACCATTAGTGCAGAGCCCCATGGGGAGCTCGAACCCATGAACCATGAGATCATTATCTGAGCCAAAACCAAGAGTTGGATGCTCAACCGACTGAGTCACCCAGGCGCCCCTCTTCTCAAATTTGCCAAAGTCCCAGAAATTATCTTTGTAGATCTTATATTCATTTAAACATAATGTTAATTAGGTTATTGATTTTATATTTATCATTATTATAAATACATTTTCTCATGTTAAAATTATTTTATTTTTATTGTTATTATTTAATCAGTAAGCATTTATTGATTCTATTAGGTAGAACCAATAGGTTATTGTAGTTGTTGTATGTGAGTTTAGAATGTGAGAATAGGACATTAAACAGTTGATGTTTTGGAAAAATGTGGTTTACTGTGATGATCAGGTAGTGACAATAACTTAACAGTCTTTTGGAGGCTTACATTTGATATTTAATGAAAAATAGATTTCTAACATGTGTTGTTCTTCCATTATGACTTCTTTTGTATGATCTGTGAAAATTAATAGTCATGCGATTTTAGAATTTAAATCTGAAAGACACTTGAGGGAACATTTAGTATAATTCCTCATTTTATAGGTGAAGAAATGAAGGCCCCATACTTACAGATATTGCTCATCATCCAAGTTAGAAGACAGAATATGTAGTGTGATGTGTACTTACATACAAATAATCATAGATAATAATCAGGAAGACAACACACAACATGTTAGTTGACTACAAGGCTATCATCTGGAACACTCTTTGCCACTTCCCCCTTGTACTCTTAAAGAATAAACCTCTTATTTAAAATTTCTGCTCAGTTGCTTTTCCTTAGAGAAGTTTCCCTGAACCTCTAGTGTATGTCTACTACCTACTCCCTTACCGGGTCAAATGAAATGGAATGTATCTAGAATTCTTTTAGTGTTCAGTTTCACACTTAAAATACAGAAAAAAATATATATATAGTGTAAAATTCACTTAACTGGAAGTCCACCCTCTTAGCAAATATTTAGGTGTACAATATAGTATTATTTACTGTAGATATAATGTTGTACAGTAGGTCTCTAGAGCTTACTCATTTTTCTTCACTGAAACACTCTGCCCATTGATTATAGTTTCACCTGGGTATGCATTGTTCTATCATTAAAATGTCTGCATCCTCACTAAGCCATGTATTCCAATAGAGCAAGGACACTCACTGCCAGATATTTCTCACCATGGAGTTTCCAGTGCTGAACACAAATATTGGCTCATTATAGATGCTCAATAAATATTTATTGAAATAATAGTAAATAATAAGCAAAAGGCAATAAAATGCTATTTTGGAAATAATCCTAAAAAATCTAGAATTTTCAGGGAGATATTTATGAATACATTTGTCATCCTAGTGGTCTTTAGAATCACTCCAGTCCCCAGTTTATTCCTAATCATAACTATTTCTGGAAGAATTCTTAGATACCTATTCTGCCTGTATCACAGAGCAACTGTGTGTGTGTGTGTGTGTGTGTGTGTGTGTGTGTGTGTGTGTTGAGAGAGTAAGAAGGAGGGAGGGAGGGAAGGAAACAGAGGGAGGGAGAGAGAGACAATGGAGAGAAGTAAATCATTATGAAACAGAGACCAACTTGTTGCAAAGAAGGGGACAAATTCAAAAAGAGAGAAAATGAATATCGCATGTGGTGAAACCCTAATATTAAAGACATTAAAATGTAAAATATGGAGAATATGTGGATAATAGACATTTTAGCCTCATACTACATGAACCTATATCTTATATGATAGAGAACATGATAATACCACTTTTCTGAATATAAAGTTACAGTAACAACTCTATTACTTTTTGAAGTTCACTCAGTGATATATGTCCATTCTCTGACTCAAATCTCTTTTCCTATTAACTCTATTCTAAAACAATAAAGTGAGGTTAATGAAAATAACTTATGTAGTACTTACTATATAGACAAGTACTCTTGCTAAAGTATATATGTGTATTAATTCATTCACAAAAAAACTCACAATATAGGTATACTTCTTTTCATTGTCTTGAAGTAGGAACTGAGTCTTAAGTAAATTTATCTTAATGTCAGAAAATGACTTGGTCAACCTAATTTTCCTGTCTGCTTCTTTCCCACCTACTGGGAAATGCAGAATAGGATCAACAGTTGAACCAGCCTCCTCAAATCCAGAAATACAAGCCCCACGCTTTAAGAATGGCAGAGATACTGTACAAGCCTGGCTCCTTGGATAACCTTGTGGAGTGGAAAAATTTACCCACGTTTGACCAGCCATCTATTTTGGGGTGGTTACTTCTGAGGGAAAGAAATGTAATTAGGGGTGAATTTATTGCAGGACATTATCTTGTGCTCTAAAAACAAGCAAACAAACAAACATGGCTTCCACCTAGTATTTTGGGGATAGGTAGAAAGTTCTTGAACCAGGTAGAACTGAACAAAAGTTTCAGATAAAAGAAAAGCCTCATGAGCGATACCATGGTTTTGTCACAATAGCAAAATCATGGCTTATCATTTCTGCAAGGAAGAGATATATATTCTATTAAATGCACCATGTCTCAGAGTCTCAATGTTGCAGGCCAATATATCTAATATTGTCATCACATGAACAGATCCATCTGCTGAGATATATTAAAATGGACCAAGATCTTGAGCCTGATGTTTAAAAACAATGCCAATTTTTGAATTTACTATGAGAAATCATTGTCCCACAATCAGAGATAGTCAAGTTCATGTAACCAATTTATTTTCTTCATGTAGTCAAGATGAACGGGATGCCAAATTATAATCAGAAGCTACTGCACAGTTTTATGAGAACTGGATACACTCAAAGCCTATATAATCAGCCCCCCTGAGTCCCTGTAGGCAGATATACACTGGAAGCCAAATCTTAATCAGAGGTTGCTTCATGACCATGGAATCAAATGTGAGGAGTTTGATGATTCAGACGTCACATGGTGCGTCTCACAACTGTGATTCTCTTGGCAATGAGAACAGATATGCTATTGTACAACTTTAGCTAAGTTCACTGTCATAATGGTAAGTCATCTGCATTTCCAGATTTGGAGTGGCTTTATCATGAGGATCAGAAAAACTCAGAGTCAAAACAAAGGCTAAGGATTCTGTCCGCTTCTACTCTATTTGTTTCCATTTTGTGTGTTTGCCTCATTTTCCTATGATTCCTCTTCTGATCCACTTAATCTATTTTTAGGTGTGACTACATTACTTGGAACGAACTTGCCATACTTTTACTGCAAATTAGTTGATTTACTGCTCAGTTTTCAAAGGGCAATCTTGTTTCAATCATTTCTGCATTTTGAGGGTCCATAATTAGAGCTCTCAGTTACAATTAATAAAAGAAGCTTTCTCCAAAGTTAATTTTTAAAAGAGAAATATTAAGGTCAAGGACTATAGATTACCAAAATTTTATCACTCATTCTTTACTCTACTCTGAGATTCAACTTTGTTTCTTTTTAGCTTCTTATGGCATTTGACCATGTATTGCTTTATAATTTGATAATTTTTATGCATTTATACAGTTTGCAAAGTGGCTTAAGGGAAGTACCTATTTGTGATTCATCATTATAGACATTTCCATACTTAGGACAATGTCTTACAAAGATAGGCTCAATTAGCATTTAAATAATTGATTCAATAAAAACGTTAATGAGAGCAATTGACATGAAAAGTGTGTTAAGGCCTTTCTGTCCATATCCCATACCTAGTAGGATTTGGCTAACACCACGACAGCATTTCTTAGTCAATACACATCACTTTATATAAAACACTTTACATTCCTCAGAAGGTAACAAATTCATGTGGTTATACATTACATCATCATATGCCAACATTACAATCATGATAATGGCCTAAAATGTGCATTTAAAAGATGCATTATTTCAATTATTTCCTTCAAATGTTTTGAGGTACTAGTACTACTTATTCCTCTTTTCAGATACAGAAACCAAGGCCTAGAAAGAAGTCACTCACAGTCCCCTCTTATCTCTGAAGTCAAGATTCATACCCAATCAGATGACACAGCTTATGCTCGTAACCCTGTGCTAGGCTACCTACTGGGTTTTCGAGATGATCTAATTTAATCTCTCTCATAGATATGAGAGAAATAATGAGAGATAAAAAAGATGATGACGTTCTTCCATAGTTATGGTTGAAGTAAGGGGGTTGGTGTTTTGTATGGGGGAGGGTATCACAGACTGGTTGGGCGACACTTCTTTTTAGTGTTTATATCATATCTTTCTACCTCTGCTCTGTCCGCTCTTTCTTATTCTGCTCTCTGCTCCTTCCTGTAAAACATCAGCATCCTCCATGGCTCAGTCCCTCATCACACATTCTACTTAACGCAAATGCCTCTGCCTCACTCACCTGGCTTGTCTCTATAACTTTCTCTCTATAACTTTCTATTTCACCATCTTTAGTTTTATTTATTTAGTTCTTTGCAGACACACACACACACACACACACACACACACTCACTCACACTCACACTTTCATTACAAGGCTTTTCTGTAGTCTCAACTTAAATTGCATTTTTCTTAGGAAGCTTTTTCTGATCTCCCTCCACCATATGATCTCCTAGCATTTTATTTTTCACAGCACTTATTTCAATGTAATGTAATGTAAGGTAACTATTTATTTACTTACAGGCAAAAGAGATGCTAGTTCCCTGGCACTGCCCAAGTCCTCTGGAATTATGGCATAATTTTCTGTAATATCTAAGTACAAATGGGTTGAATGTTCACTCCATACACACACAAGTCCAGACTATTCTAAATATTTTAGAAATTAGGGAACTTACATTTCCCTTGATGATTTCTATGTCCAAACCCCTACTAGAGGGGCACGCCAATTATTCACATCTGGCTACCTGTACCTTCGGACATGTGTTTACACCTCCTTGTTCCTCATATGATATGATCTCTCTTCTTTAACTGAACAGAGTACAAGTATTTCAAACTTTCCTGAAAAGATGGGGTGGTGGTGGTAGTGGTGGTAGGGTGGAATGATTTCAAATTCTAGCAATAAATATGCTCTTGGAATCACCTATTAGAAACACTTTGTGAGCATTACAAAAATTCTGTTTGGGTCTCACCCAATTAATCAGAAGTTTTGGCAGTGGAGCTGAAGCATCAATTTGTTTGTTTGTTTAATTTACCTATGTTATTTTAATATACAGCCAGGTTTGAGAACCCCTGAATAAGTCCACTAAGGGCCTGATTTTTCATATGAAGAAAGTTCACCAAGACATTTTTCTAAATAAACAATTTCTCTACCAGGCAAATACCCCCTTCTGCTGACTGCTGGCTTTAATATAAAGCATTATTTCTTCCATACTAGGTTGATTCATTGTTTCATTACTATTTCTTTTGCTAGACCCTAAGCTCAATGAGGACAGGATAGAGATAATTGTCTTGTTCATTACTATTTACCAGGGAAGAAAAATCCAACAGTGCCTGAGACATATTTGTCACTCAATAAACATTTGTTGAATGAGTCAATGAATTTAGACTTTTAGAAAATTTGTAACAAGAATATTTATCCACTTAAGTATTGATTTTGAAAGACTAAAAAAGATATTTACTAATATATTAGTAGTTAATATTTTTATTAGAAAAATGTTTCCTTATGAATTTAGGAATATAAATTTCCATTATCAGTAGCTTTGGTTTCTCATAAAATTATCATACTAGATCATTAAATTTAATTGCAGGCAAGGAACAGAGAACACATAAACTGCCTTTTAATCTTCCAACCTTTCAAGCATTGACTCTAAGAGTGACTGGAATAAGAAAAAGAAGTTCAGATAGTGGGGGATATTATCAAATATATTTTCCCAACAGGAAATAGGCAAACAGATTTGGGGACTTCAGCAGGAAGCCTCTAGCAGAGATTTGCTGCCATTTGAAAACTGAGAAAGAGGACAGTGGGCTAACCTTTGTCTGATATTTGTGTGGGTGTCCTTAAAAGGGGGGAAGGGAAATGAACTTTTTCCACAGCTGAATTCCAGATGTATCCAAAGGAATACATTTTATGCTTACTGATGTCAGCTGTCTCCTGACTCTTTCACTAATTACAGATTAGACATTGTAAACCCATGTCATTTCAGGCAACAATTCTCAACGTTTTTGGTGTTTGGTGCCAGTCTGATCTCTTCTTCATAGCTTAATAACAGCAACAATCAAAAATAGTGTCATGTAATGAGCACTTACTGTTTGGCATGTCTTTGGATACATTATCTATTATAACATCACAGCAAACCTGAAAAGGACCATTACCATCTAATCTTTACAGATGAAGGAACTAAGGATCAGAGAGTATAAAAAGGTTGCTGGTGTTCAGAGTTAGTAAACAGTTCAATAGCCTCTCAAACTGAGGGTTTTCTTGTAGCAGTGTTTCCCGCCAAACCCAAGAAAGAAATCCTTAAAGAATGAAGGTCAAGATTAAATGTGAGCATGTTAATTTCAGCTCTTCGTTCCAGTCCCTAGGTCAACATAATGACCAAATAACAGCTCCATTCAGACCAGCCCTTGGAGAACTGAACTACCCAATTAACTAATTGAGCAGTCCACAAATAAATAAATTGTCAGTTTGATCTTTTAGAATCAAAAACATATGATTTATGAAAAACACATTCATGGTTTTATTGATCCCAGCATTGCTGTTGAGATACAATTATTAAATAAATTAGAGCTATAATGGGTGTCTTCTAGATCTTATTCTGTCTACTTTATGGTACTTCAGAGATTTAATGGTTAAAAAAATATTTATCTTGTCCAGCCAAAAACGTGTTTCCTAACCTACTATCTAAGAAAGGTTTCAGACATAAGAGGCAGGGAGATGGCCAATTCAAATCTTCCAGATGTTTGGGTTTTGAGACAGCCAGTGCTATTTGCCAGCTGGAATGTAATTGGATTTGGAAAAGGACAATTTCCACCATGAAACTTGAATAGCTCATTACTTTAGCCTTCAAGACAAGATCCCTGGTAGAGATCTAATCCCAAAACTCTAGAAGGTGGGGGCTGGGGGAACCTTCTCCTAAGAGGAAGCTAAGCTATGGAAGCTGTAGTACACTGGAGGTCTGATTTCTCAGACAGGATTCTGAAGGGTTGATCAGTGAGATACAGAAAATGCCTTATGCTATGATGGCTCTCTCAACTATGATGGACAATTGTTATTTTTATACCATAATATCCACAATATGAATCTCTGCCTGGCCGCTAGTCTTTGCTCACCACTGCTTCCCCAAAACAGAATAATTTCAGTCTAACTTTCAGAATTGGCCTGGGCCTCATCCTTAGGGATCTTCCTTACTCAAGACAGAGGGAATGTAACTAGTATTCTAGGACTCAGCCTCAAGTGCTGATTATGTACCCAGTCAAATATAGACATGGAATACATTTGTACCTCTTATTTGGTAAACAGATCCTTGTTTTGTTCCTTGTACTTGGCTTTTTAATTTTGGGTCCCACATCTCTAAAACTGGGACCCAGAATTATTCTTTTCAAGCCAGTTGCTAGAAACTAAAGTTCTGGCCTAGGCTCCTTGCCTTTATGCTTATGGCATTTTTAATTCAATTGCAGAGTTTTGCTAATATCTTCTAGCTACCTAGATGCCTATTACTTGTTCTAATTTCCCATCCCCTCTGTGAGCCTCTGTATCTACTTCTTCAACCCCATCTCATAATAAATGCTTCTGCAATACCATTTCTCCCCCTTCCCCTCCCCCCTCCTCCTCCTTCTTCTCTTCCTCCTCCTCCTTCTTCTCTTTCTCCTTCTCCTCCTTCTTCTTGTTGTTGTTATTACTATTATTTGCTTTTGGGGTTATGTAGATGGACTGGACTTATGTCTAGTACCTGTGGCTGCTCACTCATCTCTCCCAGAACATTTCTGTTTGCCCCATTTCATCATATCACTAAACTTTGGGCAGACCTATGACACACAGGATCCCATAAATCCTAACTACTGAATATGCAGATAAATATCCCATTTGGGTCAGTGTGTGGGATTGCATAACCCCACATGCCATATATGCTGGCACATTTTCTTGCAGGAACAATTCCTCTTCCTGGAAATAATCACAACCAGAAGTATTAAATTTTGCAACACCCTGGGAAACCATTTGAATTATTCTGTGAGAATGAGGAAGATATCACGTGTCAGTTCTGGAATCAACTTTTGTTAGTACAAGAAAACTGTGTTTGTGCTATCTTGATCACAGCAATTTCTTCCTGAATATCTTGAAAAAAATACATATGCTTATATTGCTTTAAACATTTAGGTATATAGTACTGAAATTTCCCACTTCAAGTTGTGAAGATATCTGAGCAATGGAGGTGCTTTTCAGAAGTCTATAAAACTAAGATAGGTTCTTAATTAAGATGAGGAGAAGGGGAAACACTTTTGCACTTTTGGTGGGAATGCAAACTGGTGTAGCCACTATGGAGAACAGTATGGAGGTTCCTAAAAAAAAAGATTTAAAAAAGAACTATCCCATGAACCAGCAATTGCACTACTATGTATTTATCCAAAGGATACAAAAATGCTGATTCCAAAGGGTACATGCACCCCAATGTTTATAGCAGCACTATCAACAACAGCCAAATTATGGAAAGAGCCCAAATGTCCATTGACTGATGAATGGATAAAGAAGATGTGGTGTGTGTGTGTGTGTGTGTGTGTGTGTGTGTGGGTGTGTGTGTGTGTGTATAATGGAATATTAGTGATCAAAAATAATGAAATCTTGTCATTTACACCAATGTGAATGGAACTAGGGTGCATTATACTAAGAGAATAAGTTAGAGAAAGACTTACATTTGATTTCACTCATATGGAATTTAAGAAACACAACAGATGAACATAGGGGAAGGGAAGGAAAAATAAGATAAAAACAGAGAGGGAGGTAAACCATGAGAGACTTAGATACAAAGAACAAACTGAGGGTTGCTGGAGGGGAGTTTGGTGGGGGTATGGGCTAAATAAGTGATGGGCTTAAGGAGGGCACTTGTTGGGTTGAACACTGGATGTTATATGTAAGTGATGAATCACTGGGTTCTATTCCTGAAACCAATACTACACTACCTGGTAACTAACTTCAATTTAAACTATAAATGAGTGAATGAATGAATGAATTAATGAATAAATAAATAAATGAATAAATAAAATTAAGATAGGTTCTCACTTACTTGGGATTCAGCTCAAAAGCAAAATCCTACCCAAATTTCTGGCTCTATATCACGCCCTGTGTCTCTAGGCTGCATTTTGTGGTGTTCATTTTGGCTTCTGAAGGCCTATTTTACATGTAGCATTATTCATTAAAATTATAAGAATTATAAATAAGTAAATATATGTATATAGAGACACACATATGTATACACATATGTGTACAGTCATGTGACATTTTAGAAAATTCGTTTGCATGAAATGTTTTATTAAAAGTCTCAATATACACTGTAAATTAAATACTATCTCCATTTTATGGATACAGAAGCAGAAATCTTAAGTGAGTTGATTAAAACCTCTAGCAAAACCATGAGCTGAATTAAGGTCCTGTGGTTCCAAATCTCCCACTGTTTCACCAGGTCTCACTTACCAAGCTCACTGCCTTAGTCATCACCCCTACCTGTGCTGGGTACCACTATGGAGTATGTTATTCTCTGAAATGTATGCTATAAAAGGAGGACCACAGACCACAATTTCAACAAAGTAACCAGTCTGGTAAATTGTAACATTTTATGTCACCTATCCTTGAGAAAAAATTATTGACTCTCTAGATCACCTAGGATGGAAAATTCTATCATTTCCCATTAGCTAGAATGGGAGAGGAAGGTAGCAGAATCATCAAACATCTGTCCTTGAAAATCAAGCATTGATATTGCATTCCTTTATTCATTTAGCCAAACAACACATTTTGATTGAGCCTCTACTAAATATCAGGCACCGTGATAGAAACTGAGAATACAAAGAAAAAGACGATGTCTACTCTGAAGCTGTTCATAATTTAGTGGTGAAGGCTATGAATAATTTTAATAGAGGCATCTACAAAAGGTTATGCTGATTTAAAGAGGGAGACTCCACTCTACGTTAAGCATAAAAAGCCTTATTGAGTAAAAAGTCACTTAAAGTAGGCATAGGAGAGAAATATACATCTGCTAAGTGAGGAAGTCAGACTGAGGTAAGTCTTAAGGGTTAAAATAATGAAATTATAAAGAATATTCTGGAATTAATGTGTTTTGGAGAAGAAAGGGTTATACATGAGTCTGGATATTAGCTTGGGACCATGCTAAGAAGAATCACAGATGTCACTCTGAGATTTTTCTACTTATTCCATAGGCAGTAGGAAGCCCTCCAAGATCTTTAAATGAAAGCATTGAAGGAGATCTTGAAATCTCCTGGCCAAGTCCCTGAATTTGACTTCCCTCAAGAGCAGAGTCTGAGACAAAAATTTTGGTGCAAGTAAGATTTGGGGTGCAAACTCAAAACTCAAGGTGAGAAAATGGATAGGGGGATAGGGAAAGGAGAAAAGCCAGTAGTGGATGTCAAAATGAGTGGTTTATCACTATGACATCTAGGGCTCAAATCTGCTCTATTCACTAGGAGATGCAGAATACACATTGTTGCCCTACTGACTGAAGAATCTGGGACATTCATCTACACACTCTATTCTTCACCATTGAGGATAAATCCTGGGGCATCAACTCCCAGAACTTCTGGCTTGACCTAGACTGAGCACTCCCATGTGAGGAAAGACTTTAGGTGGACAGATAAATATTAGCTCTTATGGAAGCCATGTGTAGGTGATCTCGTAGGTGGGACTAGTTTGGTAGGACTAAAAAGAAAATCTTTTTTTCCCCTACAAAGTGTGAAACTAGCCTATTTTATCTGGGAGGCATCAGTGAAGACCCCCCTTGAGGGGCTGTGAATTTTAAGTCATTAGGGTTTTTCCCTCCTGTCATCTCCTTCCATGGATCTGCCTCCATGGTAAATCTGAAACATGCCCAAGCCGTACTGCCCATGATAGAATCTCACTGCCTGCTGAGAGGGTTGGCTTTCAAAAGCTGGGGTATCCTAATTGCAGTCAACAGGCTTCTTTTGAATGCCTGTGGGGCTTGGGAAAGCAAACTGTGTGGTTGTTATTTGTCTTCCCTGGGATATACAGTATCAAGAAACAAGGCCTACCTTCCATCTCTTTTGTTGCTGCAGATTGCAAATGACATCCTTGTGTGGGATGCATTAAGATCCTTTGTGTCCTGGTATCAGCCGGAGGCCTGTTCAATGTACACCCTGGCAGCTCTCATTATGAGGAATAATAGGCAACATGTTTCCTTAAGATTTGTTATCTTTTCTCACTCAGCCCCAGCCAATGTGTCTGCTGGGCATTTTCTGGGCCCTGCTTTGCTGTAGTCATGTAGAAGGCAAGATAGCAGAGCAGCATTTGTTATGGGGTCCCAGCTGTAAGCCTGACATCTGCTGAGTATTCTGTAACTTTCTTTGAACATAATTAAATACAATCACTAGCCTCCCCCTTGGCCTCCCACCATAGACCCTATTAGAAAAGGAGAAGAATCTGACATCAAACCCTATGTGGAAAATGCTGAACAATGAGACTAATTCAACCTCCATTCATTCATCCATTTTTGCTGAAGAAGCATTTGAATCATCATCCTAAAATTTGCTCTGCTTTTCTTCCTTTCTTTCTTCCTTCCTCCTTCTCTCTCTCCCCACTCCCCCCCCCCCCCACTTTTTTCTCTTTCCCTTCCTTCATTTTTGTGGGAAGAGGGGATCTTATATAGTTCAGAAATCCTTACAGTTTTTTCTTTTTCATATCCTTTCCTTAAATATTTATTCAGTACTTTCCAGTACCTATGCAAGATAGACATCTGTCCTTATGAGTTTAAAGCTTTCCTTTAAAACAAGTTTAGAAACATGGAAGCAGAATAGTGGGAAAGTCATTGGCTGTGGAGTCAGATGTACTTGGGTGTAAATTCTCCTCAACTATTTGCAATTATTTCACCTCATGGGCCCTCCTTTCCTTACATATAAAGTGGTGAACACTATTTTTTTTAACTCACCTGATTGCTGTGATGTACCAACTAGTTAATATACCCCAGCATATAATGTAACACATTGTAGCTTTCCTTTGCTCTACTTGTCTTGGATAGTCCTTTGAAAAGGGTCAGATACTCCCTGTGTTCTGAATAAATAAATGTTGAAAGACAGAATACAAGGCAGTGTGTGGCCAGATTAATATATTCCCAAACTCACAAAAACAAAACATTTCAGGGTCAGAAGGGACTTCCACTCTATAATAGATGAGGAAACAAACCACTTGAAGCAATATGCTCCAAGTCATATAGCTAGTTAAGGATTGAAAGCTAGCTGAAGCTCAAGTCTTGTGACTTCTCTTCCAATGGTCTTTCCCTTTCATTGATCTAGAGTGAATTTGAGAATATGGACAACCAGTCCAAAGTGGACGTAGAGACTATGCTTCTCTGTTCTAATCTCTCTCAGACCAGGATGTATCTACTACTATTGATTTTCTTTTTAAAAAGTGTTTAGAATAGAGTCATTACATTTTTGTGGTAGAGAACATCAATTGCTCACATAGCTGTCACCCTTTCCCTCTTCTTTTTCTGAGAAAGCCTTCATTCCACATAGAAGCTGAATATGATCACTGCTTCCTTTTCTATCCTCTTCTGAAACTAAGACATGGGTATAGGATTAACACAGGCTGACGGGATATAAGGGGACGTGTTCTGTTACTTTCAGCTTACAAACTGTTCATTAAAAAAGGTAATTGAAAATAAGAAAAGCAATCAATAAGACACTTGTATGCATGTCTTTGCATATATACACATTTATGTGAGCTCACACATGCACACATAGATACATGGCCACTTGTAAGTAATATTTTGAAAACTTTTCCATACAGTATTACTAATTTCCCATACAATTTAAAATTCTCCTTCCCCATTATTTTGGCTACATAATAGTCTAACTTGGGACAAAATGAATGTTTATTTAAGCACCTCCCTATTGTTGATCATTTAGCTGATTTCCAACATTTTATAATATAAATAGCATTTTTATGACCATCTGTGAAACTAGAGTTGTCTTTCTTTCCCCACAACATATAAGTTTTCTCAAAACACTGCATTTATAATGGTATTACTTCACTGAAATGTCTGCAAATAGCAGTAGTATTCCATAATATGTGCATAATACATAATATTCTGAAGTATTCTTATCATATTCACTATCTCTTTGACTTTCACAAGGATCTTTTGAAGATGACTGGATAGCTGTTATTAACTCTATTTTTTTGGATGAAGAAACTGAGGATTACAGTTGGACTGTTTTCTTAAGCACTAAGCTAGTATATGGCACATCAGTAGTGGCTTCTTTTGATTCTAAAGTCTAGTACCTTAAATCTTCCCTTTATTCCTATCCCTCTGCCTGTATGCTTGCCCCACCCCCCTATTTTTTTTGACAAAAAAAGTCATTATCTGTCCTTGAGTTGCTTATAATTTACAGAGGAGAAAGGGAAATAAATTGATATTTACATTATCTTGTGAAAAATGCAGTCATGGTACAATGGAAGAAATGGCTCCTAAATCAAACAAGACTGCTATGAAGAGATTTCTAGGAAAGATAAATTTTAAGGAGAGATACTTTGTATCAAGCTCATAAATTCCCACTTGAGGAATTAAAAGTTCCCTCTAACCAATTATAAACTCACTTTACCTCCACTTTTTGGAATGACACTATTACATTCCAATAAGGCAGACTTCCTCCCTGTCTTTGGCCATCAACCCTTACCCTCACTTTAAACTCCTTGACCATACTCATCCTCCTTCATTATGGATACAATCTGTAGTCTTATGAACATTTATCAAACTTAAAATAATCTTCCAAAGCTTTTTCTCTCTAAATCCTATTCATCACATGGAACCCACTTCAAGGTTTATGTCTTGCATGAAACCAGAATCAACTCCTATGGCTATGCCTAAGAAATACAGAATTCTGAGTATCTTAGAGAAGACTATAACTTTCATTCTGTAAAGTTTTCCATTCTTTTACCACAACTGAACAATAGATTGCCTACTAGCATCAGTTATTGTGACACAGATCAGGGCTACAGAGTCATTTGGGTATGGCCACTGCCAAGAGAGTCATTGTAATAGTCCAGGGATAGTGTGATGACAACCTTCTTAGAAATGACCTCTAAAGTGTCCCTTTTCTTCCTTCTTACATATTTCCTTCTTTGTAGCTTTCTGAGGAAGATGAGTTTTAAACTATAATGCTTTTGCAGATTAATTTCTTAATCTCTTCAGAAGCTTAGAATACCTTCACAAGTGAGATAAAATATCAGAAGGCTGAAGAGATGCCACTCAGTGAGGAGCTTGAACAAAGCTGGAGAATGGAAAAATGCCCTTCAAATAAACAAAAAAGAGGCAGACTGAGAAGGTATTGATTGACAAAGAAGTCCACTCAATGGGCTTTGCCTTTGGAAAACGCTTCCCCTAGATTCTCAGAGATTTCTGATAATGCTTGGCAACACTGTTGCTGCTGCAAATGGCATTTAGCTTTATGTCAATAGACTTCACTGTAATTAAAATCAATCAAAGCATTCAGGGGATTTGGAGAACTTTACCATCTTGGCATGAGATCAGTGCAAGAAAGAAAAGGCATTTTGGTTGATAGCTAAGCCATACTCCTGGAAAGATCACTCAAGAACTCACAATTTTTGGCACTGAAAACAAAAGTACTTAAATATATAGCTGAGAGCAATTTCCATAAACTGGATCTGAATTACCAAACCATTATGGGGGGCCCCAAAACAGGGAAGTTATGCAGGCCATTAAAGGCTAAGTTGGCAAATATAAATTAAAAAATCAGCTCCAGAACTATTTTCTTTTCTGGAGAAACTGTCCACACAGAGAAACATACATTTAACTTTATCATAAATACTTGTATTAGCCATCTATTGTTACAAAACAAGTTACCAAAAATTTAAAAAATTAGAACAATGCATATTTATTATCCCAAAGTTTCTGTGGATCAGGAGTCTTATCTGGGTTTCCTGAAAGGCTGTGATCATGGTGTCAGCTGGCTGCATTATTATCTGGAGGAATGACTGATAAGAATCTATTCCCTACCCCTATGTGAAGAAGTTCACATAGGTAAAAATCTATGTTCGCATAGGCAGAATTTATTTCCTTGTTGGAGGACTGATGGCCCCTGCTTCCTGCTGGCTGTCAGTTCAAGGCTGTCCTCAGTTCCTAGAGGCTACCCGCAATTCCTTGACATGTGGGTTTTTCCAACATGGCCCTTTAATTTCTCAAGTTAGCAAGAAGAATCTCTAGTGTCAGTTGATTAGTGAGGTAGAGTCTCCTATATTTTAACACTATCATGAAAGTGATGTCAGATTCATCCTCTGCCATATTTTATTGATTAGAAGCAAATCACAGGTCCCTCCCACACTCAAGAAGAGATTACACAAAGCTGTAACCACCAGGAGGCAGGGATCTTGGCTACACCTTCTATCTGTCTGTCAGTATAAGGAATAAAAAACTAATAGTTGCATATGCATACACTGAGCTCTAAACCCAGGAATAATCTTTAGTTCTACATCATTCCTCTGGACTACTGCCACAGTTTCCAAATTTGTCTTTTAGCCCCTAATTTTACCCCTAAAAAGTCATCCTCAAGAGAACAAAGTTTATTTAAAATCCAATTTTAGGAGCGCCTGCATGGCTCAGTTGGTTAACTGTCCAAATCTTGGTTTCAGCTCAGGTCATGATCTCATAGTTTGTGATGTTGAGCCCCATATGGGGCTCTGTGCTGATGGTGTGGAGCCTGCTTGGAATTTTCTCTCTCAATCTCCATTTCTCCCTGCTGCCCTCAAATAAATAAGCTTTAAAAAATCCAATTTTAACATATCACAGAATTGCTGGTTCCCCCTCCCTCCCCGCTTCTGCCTGCTTCAGGTTAAATCCAGAATGGATGGAACTATTGAATGGGTACAATGTCTCCTCAGTTTTACTTCTAGTACTTTTAGCTCTGCCTATTATCATACTTCTTGTAGTTCTCTGCAAGAAGTATGCTACTTTTCTCAATATTTGCCTATGGCCACTGCTTTCCTTCAGATAACTTCCTCCCCTCCCCTGGCACTTCTTTCATCTGGAAAATTCTAACATGCCATTTAAGAAATTTCTGGCTTTACCTCCTATAAAAAGGATTCTCTAGTATTTCCTTGCAGAATATTCCAAACCATTTGCTACTCTGCATATCTCAATAGCTCAGTACTACCCAGTATGGTATAGTATAGTATTATACTGTTATTCTGTCTCTTCCACTTGGCTCTGCACTAATTTGGGGAAGAGTTGTTTTTCTACCTTTCAAAGTTCCAAGTAGTTACCACTGTACAATGTTATTTGCATGAATGGATAAATTAACAAAGTAGTTCTGGATAGTAAACATATAATGTCAAGGTTTTTTTGGAATGCACATTCTTCCTTAGACATCAGTGTGCTCTAATTTGAGTAATAGTATTTTTTTCCACTTTACGGGTTTTTGAATTTCACCTATTGTTTTAGAAAATTTTCTAAAAGCTTATGAACATTAAATATTTGAGATTTAAGTTGCAAATATTCCCCCTTAATTTATTTATCATTTAATTTTGCCTATTACACATTTGACTGCAGTTTTTAAATTAAAACTTTATAAGGTAAATATTTTCTTTTGTGTGTTTTCATGACGTTATCTTCTCTGGCTGACATAGAAAATTAAATTGTTCATGTGCCAAAGTAGAAGAGGGAAATTTACTTATTTTTTGGCTAATACTCATACCATAATCAGAAGAGTCACATAAGATGTAGCTTAAGTAAACATACATCTCACAGTGTCTCACATACATCAGGTATCCTACTAATGTTTACAGTGTAGCCACACAATACCTATATCAATAAACACATACAAATACAGAAACACAAACTCACCTGTTCATATATTCCTAATTCAGAAACTGAACAACAATTATATTTTGTTTTTTTTAAACATATACAGCTTAAAACAAAAATTATTTATCGTGTTTCACCAGTCAATGAGTTGCTAGGTGTGATGGGTGGGTCCCCTGTTAGGGCCAGGTGGGGTCATATACATGACCACAGTCACCTGCTTGTCTACCTGGGGCTGGAGGCTCCCACAGGCTTCACTCCTATGTTTGGTGATGGGTGCTGACTATTGGCTGGCCCCTCTCTCCACATGGTCTCAGTGTCCTAAGGATGCAAGTGCAGAAGTTGCAAGGCCTCTAGAGGCCCTTCTCGGAAGTCATACACTGGACTCCACTGGTCAAAGCATATTGCAAGGCCAGCCCAGATTCAAGAGGTGGGAAAACAGACTTCATGTTGGGAGAAGCTGCAAAGAATTGAGGCCCATTTTAACCCACCAAATTCTTACAGCTGAACATGAGGGCAAGTCCTAAAGGGGCTCCATTCGGTCATCTGAGCAAGTATCAGAACCTAAGAGAGCTAAATACACCCTTGAGTGAGCCAAGGAAACTTTAAAAAGAGAATATTCTTCTCCTGTTCATTAATCATTATGAAAATTTTATGTTGTATTAGGTGTACCCCACACATAACAGGGAATGTTTGCAAATCTCCTTAGCTTTTACATCCAGCACCTTGTTTCCTTTTAAATCCCTAATTCTGCTTTATGTATAAATATGTGTATATTCATATACATAGAAATATATAAACATATGTATTATTTACATATAAGCATGCTGTTATTCACAAACTGTATATAAATATATTTCCATAGTCAAAAATATTTTAAAGTTTCAATCCAATTCCTTCATTGTGATTACATAAGAGAGGAAAGTAATTTATGTAAATATAGCCTGAAAGCCTTTCAAAAATTCCCTATAGCACATTTTTGGCTTTTCCCATCATCTGTTGATATAGTGTGTGTGATAAAGACCACACAAGATTTCTAATTGTATATATTTTTTAAAATCATGCACACAAAAAAATAAAATAAAAGCAAAGTTGGAAACATTTTCCTAAAGTGTCCCTTTAAGTGATTTTTCACTATGGGGTAGATTAACAAAAACACAAAAGACATCTTCAGGTAAAAACAGCACAGATCAGTACAGGAAGGCTTTGAAATTTGTGATTCATTTTTTGGGGGAAACTTCAGCTTGTGTCTTTCTAACCCTTTACAGTTTCAATTGATCCTGGTCCTCTATCTGTCTCATTTCAACTTCCTGTATCCCTAAGCATAACCTCAAAGTACTGTGACCCACACATACTTTCTTTCTTAGAAAGCAGGTGAATAATCCTGTTAGGTCAGTGATCATCATAAATTATAACTAGATACAGAATGATGCTAACAGGAGATTAACAAAGAACAGAGACTATTTTTGTCTATATCCCAGGTTGCTGTATAGATTCCTGTAGTCTCTAGGGCTGTATGTAGTTGGCAAACTGTGGCCTGTGCCATAAGTCCAGCTCACCCTCTGCGTTTGTAAATCATGTTTTATTAGAACACACTCATTTATTACTGTATTCTCTGCTGCTGCTTTTGCTCTATGATGGCAGAATTGAGTAGTCACGACAGAGGTCAGGTAATCTGCACAGCCTCAGAAAATTACTGTCTGCCTCTTTACAGAAAAATTTGCTGATCCCTGCTCTAGGGCCTTAGCTTCCCTCCGGCTAGATCAATGAGAACAAAAAGTAGCAAATGAAGGCAGGAGACATCTGGGATTTACCGGGAATAATAATTTCATCAGAGAATTGTCAAAAGTTTGGGGTTTGAATTTTAGATTCCAAATAAGTTATTGGACCTTGGGTTCTTCCCTTTCCAAAGTCGCTGCTAACCTAAAGCGAAAGTTGCTTAACATCCTCGAACAGCTTTGTGAATTATAAATCGGCACTGCATGCGTGAATTACTATTAATCACAGCAGTCATTTAGTACTGTTGACCAAAATACTTTTATTTCTTTAGGCTTCTATAAGCTTTGTAGAATTCCAGTTCCCTGTCTTCCAGGAAAACAGTATGACTATAAGGTTTGCTCTGGCCTATGAAAAAGGAATCAAAATGATGTGTGTCACTTTGCAAGAAAAGTCACTTGGTAGGATCTGGGAACTTATTAACTAAAAATGAGGAAAATCCAAATTAGGTCTTAACTTTAGTCACTAATAATGTATCAGCACTGGTTCATTAGTTGTTACAAATGCGCCATAGTTGGGTACAATGTTAACAGCAGAGAAAACGGGGTTGGGTTTAGGTAAGCTCTGTCCCATCTTCCTAACTTTTCTGTAAATCAGAAACTGTTCGAAAGTAAAAAGGTTGTTGGGTTTTTTTTTTTTAAGCTAATCTTGACAAGAATTCCTAGGGACTCATACATTTGCTCAATAATCAAGTCTTCAATAATAATCAGGGATTTTGGGGTCACATCAAGGCTTAGAACAAAATGCTTCATTGGCTGTTCACAAATGTATCTGTTTTATTAATTCATTCAAATGAATATTGCTGAATATCTGCCTTATAACAGATCACATTCCAATCACCATGCTAGACACAGGAGATATGCTGATGAATATCTTAGAGAGTTTAATCAGATTTTATCTTTTCTCACTAACTGAAAAAAATTCCTTGAGGTCATTATGAATTTTGGTTGTTTTTCTTCTACTATCATTACTATAAACTATTTCAAGAGTAAAGTCCTCAGGTTTTAAGGGGTATAACAATTGAGTTCAGGCATCTCTGTAACAGGGGTATTTCTTAGATTTCCTTCTTGCCAAAAGGAATGGATATGAATCTCAACTTGGCCATCTTGGCTCAAAAGCAGAACACAGAGATCATTGTTAAGAGATAAAGATGTAATGCAGAAGGAGACGGAACAGAATGGTGCAGCAGGCACAACTCAATGCAGTTCCCTGATGATAAGTAATTGCCAGCAGACTTGTTACCAAATGTATTGAAGACAGAGTACCTTCTTAAATTTAGTGAATTTTACACAAAGACTCAAAGCAGTTAAAGATAATGAGGACTGAACTTTGTTTGACTGAAAACTAAGGGATTGTGCATTTTCCCCAATCCCTGAGATGTGCTCTGATATCTAGAAACACCTATAGCAATGCAGAAAATACTGAGGCACAGAGGCAGAAAGAAACACAGTAGAATGTGCAAAGCAGATACCAGTGTTTCAATTCTTAGGATTGAGAAATCTGAAATTATTATTACTATATATCATTTATAGTTTGTTTTGTGAACACAAGATTAAGAACACAGATTAAGATTCTGGTAAACTGTATAAAATTCTCAAACCGCAGTGTAAAGTTCAGTCTAAAGTAAGAGAATCTCTCTATGAAATACTCCGTATATATACAGGCTGTTGGAACTCATCTGACAATTTCCTTCAAGGCCATCATTTAGGTTTGCCAGATAATCTGCTATGTGGTTTTGTGTGCATTCTCAGAACAGCACAGTCTGGAATTACTATTTCCATTTAAAGGAGGAAATGAGTTCATATGAGTAAATTCAACTGCCAGATATAACATGGCAAATTAGCATTGGATCCAGATTCAAACCCATCTTCCTAACAGGTACAGAATCATCACATTCTGATGATTAGCGTAGGTAAAATTAATTATGATTCCCTTTCTCCTCCAGTAGATAAGGTTGCTTCACTTAGAACTGTATACGTGTGCTATACTGAATGTAAAATACTTATAATCTCACCATGAAACTCCTCAAGATGAACTAGTTAGAAACAGAAGAGTAAGGAGTCTGATTATTTGCCATAGTTTCTTGTGAAACACTAATGTCTTTAACCTGGAATGCATGGGGTAGATTTGAGTGGGATAACTGGGTGGCTAGACCAAAAAAAAAATTATTGAGATATAGCCACAACTGAGTTAGCAGAGTGGTGCTGGGGTCATTAAGTAGGATATGTGTATATAATATATAGATATATATGTGTATATAATATCTAGATATATAGATCATATGTGTATATAATATCTAGATATATATATCATATAGATAGATTATAGATATAGATACATGTATATTCAATCTTGTTTTCTCCATCTACTACTTGTGTTAATTCTTTCTCTTCTCCAGCTTACTGATTTTGGGCATTTTTATACTGAAATACATCAAACATTATAAAGCATATAGGACACAGCTAAAAGGCTAAATAGTAGTAATAAAACAAAAATACCTGTCTAGCCAATACCCAACCAAGAATTTTATGGCCATCAATCTATCTTCTCCCATCACTTTTCTTCCCCTCAAGGGGTAACCCTAATCCTCAATTTTGTCTCAATTATTTTGTTGCTTTTCTCTGTACTTTTACTACCTATTTATGTATCTATATTGAATAAATTATTTAGTTTTGGTTTTGATCCTTTATATAAATAGGATAATCGTTTGTGCTTATATGCCATCATTATGTGTTTGAGATTCATCCCTGTTGATAATAGATGAATTCTTGTTTCCTGTGGTTACTATTTCAGCCCATGAATACTTCAGTTTATTTAGTCATTTAGCTGGGCTGACTATTTAGATGCATTTATCATTTCCCAGTATTTTGCTGATACCACTGTGAATATCCTGGTGCCTGTCCCCCAGTCCAGAGTACAGGTTCAGGTTTACCTAGGATAATCACCTAAGAGAAGAATTGCTGTGTATTATGCCATGAACATGTTCAGATTTACTAAGTAATTCTATTTCTCACCGCAAATAGTTGTAGTAATTATGCTCCACTAGCAAGGGATAATACTATCCATTGCTCCACACCCTCATCAACATTTCACATAATCCAGCTGCATAATTTTATCAAACTGCTCTGTGTGAAATATCAGCTTAGTGGTCTCGTTTGTATTTTTCTGATAAAACAATTGAGCAACATTCTATCGGCTTACAGTCATCTGTGTTTCTATTTCCTGAGAAATGCCTATTTGTGTCTCTTCTTTTTTATTTTCATTTATTTCTTTTTAATAAGGAGGAAGTCTTTATATATTCTGGGCATGGGCTCTCTGTCCATTACGTGTGTTAAAAATATCTTCTTCCAACGTGTGGCTTATCTTTTTTACTCTTTGTGGTATCTTTCAACGATTAAGAGTTTTATGTTTTTAATTTTCATGTGGTTACATTTATCAGGATTTCCCCTTATGTTTTATATTTTTAATGTTCATTATAATTTATTTAAATTTCACTTTATGGGGCTCTTTCTGGCTTGCTGCACTGCGTTCCTCTATTGTGTAGGTCATATTTATACCACCGAAGCCTCCTTCAGCTCAGCCTTCAAGTTTTTCTTTCAGTTCAATTATTCTCAAAAGTTGTCTGGCCTTCCCCACTTTCCTGTCTGAATCTCCTTTGTGGGGTATTGGCGTAACTAATTGAAAATTATTCTAAAAGCCCCCAAAGTCTAAAGAATCACTGCATATTGGCTTAAATATCAGCTTCTCTCCACCAACTTTACCTCATATCTGGTACACTTCCTGAAAGGTCAGGAACTTCAGGGTTCTCTCTGCTTATCAACCGATCATAGTCCAAAATCACAGCAATCAGGCTCTGTGAGTACCTCCATCTCATCTGCACAGAAATACTGTATTAAAAAAAAAAAAAGAAAGGAAGATTTTCTTTCTAATCCCACCCAAAGATACATTCCTTTTTGTAGCCAGATATACATCAAGATGAATCATTTGCTCTGATTTTTAAACACACTTGAATGAATTGTTTACCTTCATAATGGTACAATTAAAGATCTTTTCAGGTTTCTATTCAGCCGTGCAATGTGGCTCTTGGCCCAGGCTTGTTCCTAACCACAAGATCTCCCACCAAACAATAGATGCACAGAATTACTTGTGAGCCTTATAGTAGATATGAATAACCTTCTAAACATTTTTCCTTGTTATATAAAGGGAAAAGCAGTATTCTGCAGAAATTTTTGGATTCTAACTTAGAAGATGTGTATTCTAACCTTAACCATCATGGTAGAATCATTCCCTGTGCCTCAGTTTCCACATCTGTCAAATGAGGAACAGTTTCAAAATCTTTTGTTGCTGTTTTTGTTTAAAATATATATTCCATAAGACTCTTAAATACAGAGAACAAATTGAGGGTTGATGGGAGAGGGTGGGCAGGGGGAGTGGGGAAAATGGGTGATGGGCATTGAAGAGGGACCTTGTTGGGATGAGCACTGGGTGTTGTATGTAAGTGATGAATCACGGGAATCTACTCCTGAAGCCAAGAGCACACTGTATACACTGTATGTATACACTGTGTATACATACACTGTATGTAAGCTAACTTGACAATAAATTATACAAAAAAAAAAAAAGAAAGAAAGAAAAAGAGTTGGACACTCAACCAACTGTTGAGTCCACCCAGTGCCCCTTGGATTGTAATTCCTATATGCTATCTCAAAGTCTTAGACATTTATTCAACATTAATATAGCCTATTCATTTTGCATATAGAGGGAAATGCAGAATTTCTTTCTCATATATGAGTTCCTCTTTCTCTATATTTTAGGAGATAGATATGTTTCTATGCATTTTTCTCCTTAGCTTTGGATGTTTAAGTTCTTTTATCAGCTAGTTTGAGTCACTCCTTTTGAAATACACAGAACAAGAGGGCCTTGAGGTAGGGACTATAAAATAGAGGTAAAATGGATGTTTTTCACTCAACAAATATTTCATTGAGTAACTAATGTTACACATTTAAATGCTAAGTCAGAATATGTCCTCTTTATTGGTTAAGCAGATTAATTGCTGGATGGGGGGGGCAGGAAAGCCCCTCAAACCCTTGATACTTTGGGATAGGGTTGGAGACAGTTCACCAGGTTGACTAAATATGACTGGACATAGTATCTTACTCCAGACACTGACCTCATTTACCACCGTGGAAGGAAACAAACTTAATTCAGTCCAGCTGTATTTTCCAGCTTTTCCATATTTTCATTGTCAGTGAGCTCAGACAAAACTCAGCATTATTTTCAATAGAAGTTGGCCTTGATTATAGACTAGTACACCAAATTTCAGTTCACCCCCAAAAAGAAAGCATTTTCATTAAAATATGTTTGATATTAGACCTTTGCAATAAATCTTTTTCTTTACTCCCTTCCCCCCTCCACAGGTATATAAAACAAATTCTGAAATACAAGACAAAAAAATCATCCTAAAGTTCTTCTCAAATGCGGAAAGTACAGTGTGAATGCCCATGTGCATGCTTACTATGGGATAAGAATCTCAATAGTCATTCATCTAAAAGTTTTTATGGAAGATCAGTTTATGAGAAGGGTGTCAGGCTAACACTTGTCCTGGCTCCCATGAAACTTCTAATGGGAGAGGAAAACTATAGAATAGTTTTAAGCAGGAATTATTGCTCTCTAGAAATGTCTAAGAAATATACCTTCATTGTCTATAGCTTAATATTTGTTTCTAAGTCCCCACTCTGCTGGAGGAAAATGGCCCCAATTCTCCTGAGTGTTTTATGCCTCTAGAGTTATGGCTCTGGTTGTGGGTCACTGTGGGGTCACCACTATGGTCCTCAGCCCTAGTCTAGGAGGACCTAGGATCACCACTTTCTGAGATTCATGGCCCCTTTGGGTCTGATAGTTTTCTCTGTTGCTTCTGTGTTATGTTTAGGGCAAAGACATGTTTTATTAGAAATTCTAGTTGTCTAGTCATCTTGTACAACCATCTCTTCCAGGGGTCTTTCTTGTTTCCCTAACAGAGTAGCCAGGAAGTGGTGCTCTGACATCTCTTCCCTCGACAGCTCTCTTTACCCTGCAAAAGGCCTGAGTGCTGGGTTGGGGGGCTGGAGTTTCTAGTCTTGGATCAATTTTTCTCACTTCCTGCTTCCAGCCAATATACCTGTTCTCTGAAAAGATTACTTTTAAAACAGATTTAAAGAGGGGCACCTGGGTGGCTGGCTCAGTCAGTTAAGCGTCTGGCTTCAGCTCAGGTCATGATCTCATGGTTCACAGGTTTGAGCCCTGTGTCAGGCTCTGTGCTGACAGCTCAGAGCCTGGAGCCTGCTTCAGATTCTGTGTCTCCCTCTCTCTCTGTTCCTCTCCCCACTTATGCTCTGTCTCTCTCTCAAAAATTAATAAATATTTTAAAAAATTTTTAAATTAAAAATAAAACAGATCTAAAGAGAGAAAATATCCAGTCATTCAGATTGAGAAAAAAGGATGTTTAAGTAGATTCAGCAAGATTTGGTTGTCTTTGGAGACCTATTGTAAATATACCACTTCAACGATCACTGCAATAACTCCATGAGATAAGTACTTCTGACTTTATTAATAAAAATTAAAGTTCATATTGTAAAGTAATGCCAAAAGTTCTCAGCTAATATGTACAAAAGTAACTTTTTTAATTAGGATACCTCATAGGAATGAAAAGGAAAATATGTGAGATGGGATAAACCAGAGTACCTGTCTTTAGAATAGAGGAAGAGATTCCCTGAGAGTAGAATGTATAAATGAGTCCCAAAGAATGAAGAAGAAGAAGCTGAATGAAAAGTCAAAAGGCAAACTTCAGGTTGTGAGGATGCTTCATGTGAAAACCCTTAGATGATAAAAAGGTGAAATGTTTGATGAAGCAAATGAAGACTGGATTTAGCACATTGAGCATGAAGGCAGCTGTACCCCAAAGTGAACCTGAAGAATAAAGGGAACAAAGATGCTGCCTAGCCTTGAGAACCAGGATGAAGTCTGCAACTTCAGACTGCCTTACAGTTACCTTATTACATGGTTCTAACTTCACCATGAAAAAAAAAAGACAAAGAGGAAGAAGAAAAAGAAGGCCCATATTAGTTTCCTATTGCTGCTGTGACACATTCCCACAAACTCAGTGGCTTAAAACAACACAAATTTATCTTATAGTTTTTGAGATCAGAAGTCCAAAATTGTGTCTTATGGGATTAAAATCAAGGTGTCAGCAAGACTGCATTCCAATTGGAGGCTCCAGCAGAGAATCCATTCCTTACGCATTCCTGCCTCCAAAGGCTGCCTGCACTCCCTGGTCCATGGCCCCCTTCCAGTAATGACATCACTCTGACCTCTGATTCCATCCTCCTGTCATCTCCCTCTCTGACCCTGAGCCTCCTACCTCCCTTTTATAGGGGCTTTGTGGTTGCATTTGGCCCACCCAAGTAATCCAGAATAAACTCTCCACTTTATGATCTTTAACCTCAGAAGATCTGTAAAGTCCCTTTATCATGTAAGGTAACGTTTCACAGATCCGGGATCATTAGCCCACAGACATCTTTGGGGGACCATTAAAATGCTGAAATAGTTGCTAGGATTTCAGAGAGATTAGTAAGGGTGAATGTTTTCTTCATACTTTTTATAGAACCAAATAGATTACACTGTATTGGTATAATATTAAATAGTAAACAGATGGAGTACCAGAACAATATTCAGTGGTAAAAAAAATGGACTAGGATAACAATAAACTAGATCCTACTTTGCACTATATATATATATATATATGTTAAATAATAATATATATATGTTAAATAATAATATATATATGTTAAATAACTTGCGGAATGATTAGGAACAGTTATTTTTTCTCCTACAAGAAAGACTATTCAGAGGGATGGCATAGCTTCAGATGAGAAATATCTACCCCTTTATCAAAGAAAGAATCCAGATGGAAGAGTGACAACTGATTTAGCAGATGTGTTGGATCCATCTTCCCTTTACCCTTGCAGATCTACTTTCCACCTTTTCCCACTCTGATATCTGTCCCAGAAATCTGTACTTCATGGACTCCCATCAAAGTGTGCCCTTGTGCCCTGACTTCTGATTGGGCTAATATGGATCCTTAGAAAGAAATTTTTAGGGTTAGGGAATCTATTCTCCCTGGCACCTTCCTTGTGAGTTTGCTGCAGACTATTTCATCCCTGCATCAAAAGCAACTCTCCCTAAAAACCTCTCTCCCATTGGTTTCTCATTACTCTCTTCCTCCATTCCACTGGGTCTTCCCTGTTCTTTGTGGCTCCCTACACTCTGCTCACAGTTTTGTTATTTTATTAAAGCTTATTTACATAATCTTATTTTGGAAAACTCCATCTGTTTCTTGCTGGGGCTCTCACTCATGCAGTATGTCAGAGAGAACCATACAGCTGAAAACGTAAAGAGAACTATGGGTGAAAGAAGAGGTGATACACGGTAAAGAATGCAGGTGTGGCTCACAACTTGGAAGTGGCAGACAAAATGGGAAGTGGAGGTTAAATGTGAGGAGAAACAGAGGTGTCAGGTAAAAATTCATATTGGAGAAGGGTTCAGTCTATTCCTCCCCTCCTCAAACAGGATTCTGGCAGGCAGCCTACTACTACCTATTCAGCAGAAGATTTGCATGTAAGAAAATATATGACAGCAGAATATAATTTTTTTTCAGACAAAGTACCCATAAGATTGATTTCACATGTACCTATTCTAAGTAAGGTACTTTAGGGTGTGTTCCAGCAAAATGAGAGAAGAAGAAATAAAAAAAAAATAATCAAAGAAGATAAGGGATCTGGATAAGAGTGAGAAGAGTAAAAAGATTTCCCCGGATGACATCTCTGCCTCTGGATGGGAAGCATCTGGTTCAGAGTGGAGCAGGAGAATGGAAATCTCCAAGAAATGAAAGAGTTTTTTACATGCTCTTTTAGCTTTACTGGGAGGCTTCATATTTGTTCCTATTTTAAAATAAATAAAAATTGACAACTATGTTAGGATATTGATTTGTCACGATTGTGACAAATTATTTTCCCAGTGTGTGGTGGATGATTAATTCTTTAATTAGTATGTCGTTGTGGTGTAGAAGTTTGAAGTGTATATTTAGTTAAACTCTTGAAATACTTACTTATGATTTCTTCTATCACATTTCTACATAGAAATTTTTACTCATATAAGGTCTAGTCAAATATGCAACTATTATTTTGTTTCCCTTTTTAAATTGGACTTAATCCTTTAATTTTATAGATATTATTTTAGTTTGCAATAGAAAGTGGACGATTTACTCGAGTAGTTTTCAAATATAATTTTCATTATCAGCTATTCAGGGACCCACCCCTTTTTCATTGCTGTTATTTTTTATAAGCTTACTACATAGTGGAATTCAATGTATATATAAAAAGTGCATAAATCATCAATGTTAAATGTTCACACTATGCACATATTTAGAATAAGAAATACATTATGACCAATGGCCCAAAGCCCCTATCAGGCTTCTTCCCTGTCATTATCTCGCCGATATCCACAAATACAACTGTTACATTGAACTCTAACACTATACATTAGTATTGCCTGTTTTTGAACTTTCTGTAAATGAAATAAGAACATATCATAAATCACGTCTAGATCTGTTTACTCAAAATTCTATGTATTCTTTGCTATCCAAGCATTTGGGGATTTTCTAGTTATCTTTTTGTTTTTGCTTTCTAGTTCAATTTCTCAAAACTCAGAAAATACCTCCAAAAAAGGGCAACACTATATTATTCAAATTCTTCCTTTCCCATCTGACAAGCAGTGTGGTAACTCTTCCCTCAGCGCCATCACGTTTGATTGACCACCATTAGGTGTTCAGGCATTAGGAGAGTGCATTGCTTTTATATGAAATGGTGACTATTATTTCTGAACTTGGCCAGTGGAATTCCCATTCCCCTAAGGTGTGCTCTAAAGACAAACTCTAATGGGTGGAGAGGGGAAAGCACTGGCAGCTTCCTCTGAATCTGTGTCTCAGTCACGCATAACCTGCCCCCTTCAGTGAGGAACACAGTCATAGGGCATCCACAACACCAGAAAGTGCTTCAGGTGCCTGGGTCTGTCTGCCAAAGGCAAAATAATGAAGGTTCAGTTTAAAGCCACATAACTTTGTCAGTTTAAAATACACCCTTAAATGTATAGTAAGATATTTCATCAAATATGTGCCATTACTCCAGATAAGATGTGATTCTTCTCATGAAATTCTCACAAGCTCTAAATAATATATTTTTAATAGGCTCATAAAAATAATACTTTAAAAGTGAGTGTCAGTTTTGGAAATAGATTCCAAGTGTCTCATTTGGGAGTCAAAAATTAAGATTACAAACTAAGGAGGCTGATTTCTGTGGATGATAACTGTCTCCATCTGTCTGGCTGCTGCCACAAAAATACCATAGACTGGGGGGCTCAAACCATAGAGATTTATTTCTCACAGTTCTGGAGGCTGGGATGTCCATGATTGAAGCCCCAGCTGATTTGATTCCTGGTGAGAGCCCTCTTCCTGGTGTGCAGAGAGACTCCTTGCTGTGTCCTCACAGGGCAGAGAAATCATGTCTCTCTCATGGCCCTTCTTACAAGGGCACTAATCCCATTCATGAGGGCTCCATCCTCATGACTCAACTGCCTCCCGAAGGCCCTACCTCTCAATGCCATCACATTGGGTATTAGAGTCTCAACACATGAATATTGGGGGATATAAATATTAACTCCATAGCAATAACTGACTCTGAGGGCAGCCCTTAAAAATAGAGTTCAGCTATGTTTGGAGAAATGACATCATACTGCTGCCCAAATCTGGTCTTTTTCTGGTTTTCACCATCTTAATGACATACTATTATTTGGCAACAAGTAATAAACTATAATTATTTTAAAAATCTTATGTGTTTGGTTACTGGTATATTTTTGAGCATCCTAACATATATCTTCCTTGAGGAATGAGATCTTGTTTCTTATGTTCCCTGTTGTCAATATAATAGACAACAATAACTTCACGGAGTAGAAAAGTAAATAAGCTGTTTTGGGTCACATAAGTGCCCAGTGTTTCTCTTTTTTCTATCTTCTCTCTGGTGGTGTGGGGGTAATACAGACTCTATACTCATAGCACTCTGGTGCAATTATTAGGCTCTTTCTCAAAAGCTTCTCTCAATCAACTGCTGAGGCTGTGCTCCTGCTTCCCATCTGTCAGATGGACAGAATGGCACCTCCATGAAAGTTTTAGGGGGCTTTCAACTGACACCAATGTTGAAATGTGAAGAACTGGTTGAAACCAAGAGTTTCCATTCTGAGACATAGAGCAACTCTTCTGGTCATCTACGGCTATGGAGCAACCAACCACAGAACTCAGTGGCTTAATGTAGCAATTTAGCATTCTCTCTCATAGTTCTGGAGGCCTGGAGGCTCAGCTGTGTATTTCTCATTTGGTATTTCTCATGCAAGTACTGTGAGGTTGCAGATGGGCTGGAGTCATAGGGAGGCTTCTTCACACACATGTCTGGCATCTGAGCTAGTGTGGCTAGCACAGCTGGGGCCTGGTGCAGCTCTCTATATATAGCCCCTCCACATGTCTAGCATGATGGTCTCAGGGCTCCAAGAAAGAATGTTCCAAGAAAGTGGAAGCTGCCAATATTTAAGGAGTTGGCCTGGAGATTGGCCTAGTGGCATGTTTATAATATCTTATTGGTTATAGCAGTCACAGACCTCACCCAGATTCAGAGTGGGAGGAGTTTCATTACAATTGGATTTGCACTGATTCCATCAAAAACTAGGACAATCTGTAAATGAACTGTTACTCCTCATGTGGGGCACACATTGGGGAAAGGCAAGAGGCTGACAGTTCCTGATGAGGCTAAGTATTTGTATTTAATTTTGAAATTAGTGTTTCAATTAGTGTTTTGGTAGATACATTATCAAAATCTGAATAAATTATATCTTAACCTTTGAATTACAAACACAATAAACATTTATATAAGTTTATATAGGGGCACCTGGGTGGCTTGGTTGGTTAAGCGGCCCACACTTGGTTTTGGCTCAAGTCATGACCTCACAGTTCATGGGTTCCAGTGCCACATCAGGCTCCAGGCTGAAGGTGCAGAGCCTGCTTGGGATTCTCTCTCTCTCCCTCTCTTTCTGCCCCTCCCCTGCTCAGCCTGTCTCTGTTTCTCTCAAAATAAATAAACTTAAAAAAGAAGTCTATAAGGAAGCTTTAATTCAAAATCTGACTTCTAGAGCCTATTTATTTTTAACACAGTTAATTTAATAAGGTTAATTTAGCAAGGTTAGTTTTCAGGGGTGTCTGGGTGGCTCAGTCGGTTAGGTGTCCGACCTCAGGTCATGATCTCCCAGTTCATGAGTTTGAGCCCCACATCAGGCTCTCTGCTGTCAGCATAGAGCCTACTTTGGATCCTCTGTCCCTCTCTCTCTCTGTCCCTCCCCAACTTGTTCTCTCTCTAATAAATTTTTAAAAAAGGTTAATGTTTAGAAATGCAATCCTGGCTGATGGATGGTGGAAGAAATAAAATTTAGTGCTTGATATGAACAGGGTCACTTATCAAATAATCCCACACAAACAAAAAACCCCAACAACCTGTATTCTTGAATTATATTCTAACCAGTATAGGGAAACCTCCTACAGTCACAACCAAGCAGACATTGTACATATGAGAAGACTAGGAAATGGCTATCATGCTGACCCACAGCATTCAATCTCTCCAGTAGACACAAAAATGTAAAGTTATGAAATAAGCTGTGGAAGAAGAGATCCTTTGAATCATTGGCAGTAGTTGAAAGAATATGTTGATTGGCAGTTAGAAGGGAAGCTCCAACCTCCTCACTGCCAAGCAGTTCACGTAATCTAAGAATCAGCTTGGCCCCTGTGAGCTAACCTTACTGCTGAGAAGGAGGTGGCTTGCAACGAACCTTGACATCAGACCTGGAAGATGTCCCTAATGCCAGCCCTCTAGTCCAAATTTCTATGCGTGTCTAAGTAATTTGGAGATTCTGGTAACATATTGACTCTTAGTAGACCTGGGTTCAGCACAGAGATTCTAACAAGCTCCCAGGTGATGCTGATATGGCCAGTCAGTGGACCACCCTTCAAATAGCAGGACTCCAGCCAACATATCATTTTAGTGAACTGTTATGACTGGAAATAAACTTGAGACTGAAATTTTTATGATTCAAAAGTCCAATGAAGTGAGACAGCAAGTCTCATTATAGAAATTAAATAAATTATACATAAAGCTCAAGATTCCAAAGCTGATAGAGACCTTACAAACTGTTTAATAAATTAACTGAAATTAAGGAAGATGACCCAATCAGTAACAAGTCACAGCTGTGTGATGTGTGCTAGTCTGTGTCTGGTGACCCAAAATGGCTACATACCTCGAGAAGGGATTATCAAATTGCATGATAAGATCAAAGGTCTGATGACATCCTTGACAGTTTTCCACAGAGCTCATCATAAATGTAGTGACAAAAATGTGGAAGCACTACAATGATAGGTTTATAACATTATGGCATATTCTACTCTGATTACAAAGAGCTCACTTGTGTCATTACTATGATAAAGATCTCACTTAAGAAAAGAAATATCACATACCCACTTTCTTGTTTTGGCAAGCCACCTGTACTGCTCTCTATTAGAGAAGAAAATTTAGCATGAGATAACAAGTCTCCACCCAGCCATGCACATCTGTCAGATTCTTTCTCATACACACCCTTTGTGGTGGGTTGAGTATAACATAGCCTCAGGCTCTATCACTCTGCCCTTAATTAGGTGGGAAAATTGACTAACACATAAGAGATAGTGTAGGATCTAACATTAAGCGGTGTGTGTGTGTGTGTGTGTGTGTACATGCATGTGCACACGTGCGCACACGCACTTACATACCCATCTTTGTATTTATTTGTATCTTTCTAAATGTCTGGATAAATAAAGCCTTTTTTAAATAAGTCTCTGGAATTTGAATTAGATCAGAATACATCAAGAGAAGTGAATGGCTGACTTTTCAGGACTGGCTTAGGGGAAAGGGATTTTTTTCAGAGGAGTTTTATAGAAGAATCGGTCATTTGGTTGAGACTGTTTTTCCCAGAAAGGGCCTGGGGAAATAAAGCTGTAGCTACTTAAGTCTCTCCAGAATGATCCTTAGCTTTGGTTACTTGAAAAGGATCTGATACTAGAACTGTGGTTTCAAAGTGCAGAAAAGGGGATTTGCTTCCAGATACTTCCCCTCCTATTACTAATGCTAACCTTTCATGTTGCATTAAGAAATACATTGCAAATGCCAACACCCTTGTTGATTGTTGACTTATTTTACTTCAAACATTCAGTTTAACTTTCTGAATTTACTGAGGAGTGCAGTGTGCCCATTACTATACTGGCTACCATGGAATAAGAGTAACTCAGACATGTTCTTGGCCTATATTCCCTAAAAGCAAAGCTCAGAGCAGAAATAGAAGCACTGACGCACATTTGGGGGCCAGGTGCAAGTTCAGTCGACATGGTTTTCATAAATAGATGTGAAGCAAGAAAAGGTGAGAAATAATTGATTGAGTTACTCTGCGGGCCACGACCTATTTGAGGTCTCAAAGAGAAAACATTGGGTGCTGTGAAGATTGTTTTCTAGCACACAGCACTTTCTCTGGGTGGCTACATAGAAAACCACATCTCAGAGTAGTTCACAAAAGGGAGAAGAGGAGGAATTTATCTGCCTGCTTCCCCCCAATCTCCTGCTTCAGCTGGTCAGGGTTTATCCCTTGGGAATCTGACTCCTTCAGCCCTCTAGTTCACATCATCTGATCCCCTGGGATCACTCAGTAAGGAAGACTTCCCATTTCATCCAGCTCCAAAGAAGGAGGGCCTGTGGCATTAAAAGAGCTCAGCCTGAGGCTTCAAATTAGACTCTAAGCAGCTGATTCAGGAAGCTCAATTAGGGGGCTGGAACAGTGTCAGTGGTATCCGTGTGATCTGGGAGGCAGAGGATGTACTAGAAAAATAAGGCCATCAAGAATATCTGAGGTGGAGCAAAAGGCTTCTGTTTAACATAGTGCTATACTGTCCCATGCCTTCCAGAACATCTGGCTACTCTACTACATTATGAGACATAGATTTTATTTGCTTAGGTTTTTCTTTTCCCTGAGAAAATGAAGACGCCTTTACTCCTTCCCAAAAAGGATAATTAAAAGTCCAATCAGATACAGAAGATCTTTTCATATGTTTGCTAACTAGTTGTCATATCCTGAAGGCCTAAGGTGACAAGACACTAAAAAGCTACAGTGTCCGCTACTTTTCTATATGGATAAATTGATCTAGGAGTCAAGATGTGATTTAAGAGAGTGTCTAGAATTCAGTGACAGAAGACTGTGTGAACAGTGGCTATGGGAAGACAAGGAAGCTCTATGAACTTCACAGAATTCATTATTCATATAAAATGGGGATACATGACCAATTGACCATGGGGTAGGGTTCATACTGATCATTTAATGAAAGTGTCTGAATACTTAAAGTCATGACAGACTTTCAAGAGACTAACCTGGTTACTAAATTAGCTGTTCTGAGTTTTTTTCTCATTGGTCCCCAGCTGTCTCACTGTCTGAGAGAAAACCCATGACTTATTCTATGAGGGCATTGCTTGGGATAAGTGGGATTAATGTGAGGTTACTGCTTATGTTTAGAAATTTCTATACAATGGAAGCCTTATCACTTCTACATCACAAGTGACTTACTCTCCCAAATGGGGAAGTCATTTGTGCCATCAGTGTTGTGGATGAAGTCAAAGTCCTCAATAGGTCACAAGCAGGAAAACAGGGAAACAATGAGGTATTGAAATGTTCTGGAAAGTGTTCCCTTGTCCTAGGCAATTAGCTTCTGCCATGTGGAAGATGACCAGGACTTACAAGGCAGTGATAGATCCAGACAGAAGATAATATGCCAGAGATTAAAGTCAATGTAGTTACGTATATAGCACTTTTTGGCTTTTCTTGTCTATAGTTATCCTCTCTTCCAATGCTGTCCTAACAAAAATAAAGAAGTTCAGTTACAAACATTAGTCTGCAAAGACAGAAGATAAGCTACAGTAGGATAGACACATGATAGAGATATACACTCTTTTCCTGCTTCTCTTCACTAAGGACCAGCTGATCTCTGTATGCCAGGATCAAGTTTACTCTAAGGGGGTAAGTAGCTCTCAGTATGGTATCTGGAAGATAATGGGAATCAGAAGCCCACTGTGAGTTCTTTCTTTTCCCTTCTGAATAGAAAGACACCCTTCACAGCACCAACACTAGCCTTTTACAAGAATTAATCTCAAAAAGGCAATAAAGATATTTGTTTTGGGCTCTGGCCATTGACTAAAACATAATTACCTCACCAGATAAACAACTGTGTATTTTCCAGGAAGTAATATAAAGGATAGCAGTCAAAGAGCAATGAAAGATGAGTCTTATGCTTTCCTCTACGTATAGCAGAGTTGAAAAAATACCTATCAATTGAGATCCAGAGGTTGTGAAGTTCTGGTCAGGGCAGCCTGATATAAAATTGTGAAATAATGATTCCACTTCATATGCCTGTTATGTTTTTGAAATCCACAGGACACTTGTGTAATCCCATCCAAAGTTCACCACAGTCTGCCATTACTCCCATTTTTCAGATGAATGAACCAAGGTTCAGGATGGGCAATTGACTTTCCAAAGTCCTGTAAACTCTTATAGATAGAACCAGAACAAGAGCCTAAGACTTCTGATTCTTTCTATGACTTTCAAATGTGTACCAGCTATTTCTACAGTAGTAGCTGGGTGAAGGATAAGAGATGAGGCAGAAATCTGGACAGCAACTTAATATATACATTTCCCTAATATGCCTTCAGAGCCTCATAAGGGGCACATACTCCAAACATTCTTCCTCCACTGAGTAGAAACTATGTGACATATGTAAAGAAAATAACAGAGCACAATAGACCTACAACAGAAATCCAAGCACTGGCATCATACATAGTAGAAAACCTCACCTACAGTAGATAAGAGATCCCAGTTCATCACACTGCCCTCTGGTCCTATCCCCCAACCCCCAAGTGTGTGAGAGAGTTGGAAAAGTGGGCTGCTTTCAGATTCCCTTTTCAATCTGGAGTGAACATTGTACAAGTCTGTACTGGATTAGGGTGGGGGAGTGAGAACGGGATTATGTCCATGTTCTGCTGCAGCAAGTTCAGTTGTTGTCTGCCTTCTGTTGGGTCTCTGCTAAAATCCAAGCTGTGCTGATGTGTTGACATAGTGGATGCCCACGAAGCTTTTCTTAACACCTAGATGAGGTTATTGAACGCATAGCAAAGGAACAAGAATCAGTTCATGAATTAGGTTTGATCCAGTGCCTGACCACAGCAGTATTTCACAGGAAATACTGTCATGCAAAAGAAGTTTTAAGGGCCTTTGGCTCTGGCTCAAATCCAACAGCAAGGAATGCAAATGTTTTGTGAGTAGTTGGGGTAGATAATATCTTTCCGGTAGGGAAAAAAAAAAGAGGATTTGGCATATCTAGCACCCACAGAGTCTCAGAAAACATGTGCTGTTGACCAGACAATTCCAACACAGACCCTAACTCTGGCAAGGACTAAAGCCAATGACGTCTTGTTCTCCCAACACCCGTTCAAGTTCCTCACTTGTTTCTGGGGAGTTCATGGAGTATACCTATCTTCTTGAGTTGGGTTAACTAATTTGAGTTTTTATTTTAATTTTGAAGAAAATCACACTTGGAACCTAACATCAAAAATATAGAAAGTGGGGGCACCTGTGTGGCTTAGTCGGTTAAGTGTCCAACTTCAACTCAGGTCGTGATCTTGTGGTTTGTGAGTTTGAGCCCCATGTTGGGCTCTGTGCTGACAGCTCAGAGACTGAAGCCTGCTTCGGATTCTGTGTCTCCCTTTTTCTTTCTCTGTCCCTCCCCCACGTGTACTCTGTCTCTCTTTCTCTCCAAAATAAACAGTAACATTTTTTTTAAATATAGAAACTAATAACTGTAAAAAGTCACCAACTAGTTTTTCAGACAAGGAATTAGTGACTCATAGGTGTCAAAGACTCTTCTCATGGTCTAGACAATCAGTGGCAAAGCTAATGATAACAAAACTTATATGTGTATGGCGTTTATTACACATGACACATTGCAAAGCCCTTTGCACAATGTTTCTTAAAATTCCACCACAAGCCATTTACTTCTACAAATAAAGAATATGAGAATTTGAGAAGTAAAATGATTTGCCTCAATTACAATAAGCCGCAGTGATGAATTTCAACCCCAAGATGTGATATGAGCGAGCTAGGTTAGAATTTCAGGGCACTCAATTTGCTGACTAGCTAAAGGCCACAGACCTGGAGACCTGTGGTCTCATAAACACTTGATCATGGTATAAAATGTGATGTAGCCTATATCTTTGTAGTATTCTCTGTCTCATATTCTCTCTTTATATCATATTCCCCCTCTCTTTCTTTTTCCTCATTTCTAGTCATCCTTCAGTCAGCTGGCCTGGATAATTATTAAGTTAAAAAACAAAACAAAGAGAGGGGGCACTTGGGTGGCTCAGTTGGTTGAGTGACTGACTCCTGATTTTGGCTCAGGTCACGATCTTACAGTTTGTGAGGTTGAGCCCCACGTCGAGCTTCTTACTGACTTTCTCTCTCTTCCTCTCTCACTGCCCCTCCTCTGCCTATTCTCCTTCTCTCTCTTTCTCTGTCTCTCTCTCTCTTTCTCAAAATAAATAAACATTAAAAATGGGAGTATTCCAGGTATTGTAATTATGTATATTTTCAAACTGCTTCAATACAATCCTTATCTTCATTTGGAACTCTTCTAATTTTTTATATAATCTAAGATTATTAAGCACCATAAAATAGCCTCCATTTTAGAGTCCTTCATTATTTCGCCTCTGGATCATTCTTGGAAAACATAGCTTATCTTGCATAACTCTTCCTCTAAATAAACCTTCCATGCCTTTTCTTTTGCTCTGATTTAGTTCGTTACCTAAGCCTGGATTTTAGGACTCTCCATTATAGATACTCATCCTCCTTCTCATCCTGCCCTCCCAGTGCCCTATGAATGGATCACAGAGCCAGGCTCTCTGAACTTTGCTTTCCACATTTGCATACTTCTGATCTCTGAGCCTTCACTTATTCTATTTCCTCTCAATATAGTAATAAATACATCTTTCTCTGTTTCCTCTTCCACCATCTCTTTCAGTGAAAGCCGACACATCTGTCAAACCGCATCACAAATACCATCTCCCACATGCAGCTTTTCCTGTTCTCATCTTCCCAAAACAGGATTTGCCTTCTTCCTTCTATCAATTCCCCAAAGGACTTTTTCCCCCAGAAGCCAACTCTAGAGATTTGCATGAAGGATTTTTTTTCTTTCATGATTAAGATTTTATTGGTTGGAAAATGTGGGATGCTTCATAAATGTGTACATCATCCTCTTATAGGGGCCCACACTAATCTTCCCAATATAGTTTCAATTTTAGTATATGTGCTGCCCAAGGGAGTATTGCATGAAGGCATTTTATTGGGAAGTGAAGAAAGCAAGACTGTGCAAGGAAGAAGTTGGGCTGCAATACTGTCTCTACTGGGGCCATTGTCAATCCCTTGGGGAACTCTGGAGCTGTGAGCAAGAGAGTCAGGGACTTTACCTCCCTCTGCCCACTGGTCATTGGCTGTAAGGACCTTGGGCAAGGACCACATAGGAAGTATTAGCCATGAACTGTCAGCTCTCAGTACTCCTGGGGGAATGAACACCTCCATCTGAAAAGGATGGAAGGCAGGGATAGAAATGTGAGTGGCACACCACAGTATCCTCTACATCAACCTGGAAGGAATTTGGCATACTCTGCTTTGTAGGTTCATGTCTTTACCTTCTGGAAACTAGAAATAAATATTTCCTCAATATTTTCTGAATTCCATGTAGGGGTGAGTACAGCTCACAAGAATGCTGGGTAAATAATTTTCAGAGATAATTTATTTTGGGCTCTTTCACAGAATGTTCACTTTAAAGATATATTAAGGAGGTATGTCAGACATACACTATAGCTATTCTACAGAGGACAAAATTGAGGCATAGACTGATAATCGGGGTTGATCAATATAGCACAGTTCAATACTCATTGAAAAGTTTCAGTGGAAAAACCTAGATCTCAGGATTTTCAGGCTGATTGTCTTTGCCAAATATACATACATATATATATATATATATATATATATATATATATATATACACATACACACACACACACATACACACACACACACTCCATTAACCAAATACAAATAGTAGCCCCAAAAAGGGCTACAGTTGGGTCAAGAGTTAATAACCTTGCTCCCTAAACTCCTTCTCAAAACTTCCTGTTTCTGGACCTCCCTGAGGTGCCTGAACTTGATAAGTTATTAGGCTTCTTTTTGGCACATATTCACATTCAAAAAGCCAGAGCTCTCAACTGAGATTTAAAACAACTTTGGCTCATTGCCAGGGCTCATACACCGCAGAGAGCAGAAAGCATTCTCCAAGAGTCTTTAGAACAATCACTGTGAGGAAGATGACCTGAAGTACAATTCCTGAAATCATTTTCAGGAGACTTGCCACAGTCATAAAAACAGGTGAAGTCATAAAGGACCCTTTTTTAAGACAACAATGTCTCTTCCCTCTCCCATTCTCGTTCTCAGCCCCACCCCCCATTCCTACTCTGTTATTAGCTTCACCCACCCAAAATCATCACGTTAGCAGAGAAAATCACCTGTGATGTAACGTATTTCTAGGAAAACACCAACCCTAGCCCTGTGCATGAATCTGTTTATGTTGCACACCTGTAGCCTCGTACTTAGCAGGATTTCTCGTTCACAGCCACTGCTGAGAACCCCAGATGACTGGGCCAAGAGCGGGTCTGATTCTACTCCCTGCAAAATCCGGTTCTGGGCACCATCACCTTGACTAGTTATCTCCTTTACTCTGGATTCTTAATGTATGGAAAGAGACATGCACACAGAGATCACATGTAAGTACTTGTGCCCTGGCCTTATATACTGAGTTATTATAGCAGTGATAGTCTTCCATTCAATGTCAAATCAATTGTTCCTTAAATGTGCCTTTTTTTGGTCATACTCCTACTCAAGGGCCATCAAACATTCTTGATTATTAACACCAAATCCTTAGCCTAGATCTGCTCTCTACGAATTAATTTCAAGCTGCTCTTTAAGTTCTATTGCCCACTTCACCTGGGCACACGTTCTACATTTCAGCAAAACTGTACTATTGGTTCTTATATTCGAAGCACTTCTCAAGATGGCCAGTGAAGTTCCCCTCAAAACACTCTGGCCACTGACAGGCACGTCATGATCCTAGAAATTCTAGAAATATGATTATAGAAACCAAAGTTTGTATTCTGCGAATAGAAACTAGCCAATCGATTTCCAGCTTTTGAATATCAATTTGTCAATATGTTTCAGTGAAAATGAATTCACCTGCTGGATTGTGAGATGCCACTCACAATTTTCATGTAGACCATATTTATACTTTATGTTTTCATACATACACAGCCACCCCTCTTGCATTTTCACACCTGCAAGTTTCTCCTCTGCTGAGAAACTATTTCTTGTCTACACTGGTTTTAATCCTACTGAGGCTTCTGTGTCCAACTCAGTCACCATCTCTTTCTTGAAGGCTTCTGGTGGCCCACTGCATAGCCCATATGTGGTTCACATTTTACGCCTTGTATTATTATTTGTGCTCACATCTCATCCAGTCTGTATTAAAGGATAAGCTTAAGGGTAGAAACTAGATGTCAACCCTTCCCCTGTTCCAACAATACCTGGACATAATACAATGGGACAAAGTCAATGTTCAGTGAAGAATTAAAAAAAGCATTAGGCATATCTTCTCATAGTCACTGCAGTATGTATAAAACAAATTTGGAAAATACTTCAACATATTTTTGTTGCCTTTCTATTAAAGTGTACCATATGTAAAATATATAACTATTAAGTATATATGTGGAAAATTTGCAAAAAGTGGCTAAAGGCATGTAAACTTCTCTAAGAATATGGAACATTATTTATACTCCAGAAACAACCACATCTCCCTGCCCCACAGTCACCTCCCAAAAGTAATTACTATTCTGATATCTATCATCTTACAACACTTTTCATCTCTTTATATGAATGTCATAGTATGGTATGAACTTCAGTGTGTTTATTTTTTTATTTTGTTTTGGTTTGTTTTATTGCTCATTATTATGATTGTGGATTTATCCATTTGGTTATTCCATAGCCTTAGTTGATACTTTTCATTGGTAAAAATATTCCATTATAGGACTATGTAATAATTTACTGACAATACTGAATATTTGGGCTATTTCTCGATTTTGGAAATTATGAATAAAGTTCTCTGAATGTTGGGTATGTGTCTTTTGGTGCCATGTGCATGCATTCCATTACATATTTAGCAAGAAGACTAATAGCCGCGCCACTGCGTATGCATACATGCAACTTTCCTTGGTATTACTGTCCAGTTTTCAAAGTGGTTTTACCAGTTTGGACTGCCATCAACATTGTGTGAGTGATCCTATTGCTTTATTTCTTCACCAGCACCTGGCATTGTCAGATATTTAACATTTTAGTCATTCAGGTGGGTTTATAGGGGTTTGTATGATTTTAATTTGGATTTCCCTGATGATAAATTATGACAAAAAATGCCACATCTTGATATACTTTTTGGGCACTTGGACAATCTTATTTGTGAAGTGTCCATTTAAGTCCTCTGACATGTATTTAAACTGTACTGTTGTATTTGTCTTATTAAATTGTATCATATATATATATTTAATGTTTTATTTGTTTGTCAGAGAGCATGAGCAGGGAGAGGGCAGAGGGGGACAGAGAATCCAAAGCAGGCTCTGCACTGACGGCAGAGAGCCCAATGTGGAGCTCGAACTCACAAACTACAAGATCATGACCTGAGGGGAAGTCAGATGCTTAACTGACTGAGCCATCCAGGCGCCCCAACCTATAACATTTTTAATATACAATTATTTTTGGATACAATTTCAGATATATGATTACAAATCTCCGCCTCCACCCTGCAGTTTGCATGATAGCTCTCTTAACCGTGTTTTTGATAAATAAAAATTATGAATTTTAACTAAATCTAATGCATCAATCTTTCACTTTATGGTTAGCAATTGTGCCTGTGTGCATGAGTTTATTGTCGTTTAAGAAATCTTTTCCAAATTTAAGATCAAGAAGGTTTTCTTTCATATTTGCTTTAGAAGCTTTGTAATTTCACCTTTCAATTTGAGGTCTCAAGTACATATGGGATAAATTTTGGTGCACGGTATGAGAAAGGTGTCGAATTAATTTTTATAGAATATACAATTAACCCTGAGGCATTTATCTAAAAGGTCACATGTTCTACTGCACTGCTGCAATACTTTTCTATAAATCAGTGACAATTTATGCTTGTGTCTAAAACTGGGTATTCCCTTATATTCTATTTGTCTATATTTCTATCTTTGTGTCAAAATCATAGTTTTTATTATTGCTCTATTATTGTTTTGTTTTTAAATCTGTTAGTTCATGTCTCTCTCTCTCTTTTTTTAAGTTTATTTTGAGAGAGAGCCAGTCGGGGGCAAGGGGCAGAGAGAGAGGGAGAGAGAGAATCTGAAGGAGGCTCTGTGCTGACAGCTGGGTGTGGCTCAGAAACCCTGAGATCAAGACCTGAGCTGAAATCAAGAATCAGGTGCTTGCTGTCTGAGCCATCCAGGCACCCCAGTTCATGTCTTTCAACATTGCTCATCTTTTAGATTTGCTTATATCCTTTTAGTTGTTTGGATTTCTATATGTATTTTAGAATTTAGCTTGCCGAGTTCCACAAAAAAATATAGCCATATGTGATTTATAATTAGAGTCTCATTGATTCTATAAATCAGCTTAGGGATCACTGATTTCTTTAAGATATTAAATCTTCAAATATATAAATCTGGTATGTATGTTCATCTAATTAGATCTTTAAAAATTTTTTCTCCATAATACCTCACAGTTTTCAGTGTAGAAGTATGGAATGACTTTTGTTAAATTTAGTCTGAGGCATTTGATAGTTTTGGTGCTATCACAATTGAAATGTTTTCTAATGTTCAATTTTGACTTGTTACTAATAACGCAAGGTAATAATTGAACTTCACATATCACTTTATATACAACAATGCTATTTTCAGTTATTACATGTGATTTTTTAAATCTGTATTATTATTTTGGATGTATAATATACATAATTGAGTTGTGCATGAATGACAGTTATATTTCTTTTTAATTCTTATACCTTTCATTTATTCTTCTTGCTGTGCTATATTTGAAGTGCTATAAAAATATTGAATAGGTGTTATTTTACTGGGTATCCATATCTCTTACCAGACGTCAATGTGTACGTTTAATATTTGATAATCAAATAAGATTTAGAGGTTTCTTTGGGTAGCTATATCTTCCCACCTAATTGAGGAAATTTATTTCTATTTCTATTTTGTAATGGATTCATCATTGGTGACGAATTTCATTAAAGGCTTTGTATGTATCTTTTGAGGTTTCCATATGGTTTTTATCTTTTATTCTGTTATACTGCAATTTATTTTCAACTATTAAACCAACATTTCATTCCTAAAATAAACTCAGGGTGATTATAATAAAGTATTATTTTTCTATATTTCTGGATTCAATTTTCTAATATGTTCTTTAGATTTTCTTGTGTGCATGTTCATGAGAGATGTTGGCCTACATTTGGTTTTCTCTTTTTTGCATGGTTTTTGTCAAGTTTTGTGTTAAGGTCACGTTAAGCCCATAAAACAAGTTTGCAAATGTTTCTTATTTTTCTATTCTCCGGAAGAGTTTAAGATTGGTGTTTTCTCTTCTTTAAATGTTTAGAAGAATTCGCCAATGAAGACATTGGATCCTTTAGATTTATTTGTGGGAATGTTTTCAATTTTGTTCATACTTTCTGTTTCTTCCTATGTTTGCTTCAAGGAAGTTGAGTTTTCATTTAAGTTGTGAAATGTATTCCAGTGAAATTTTCTCAACATCTTCTTATTTTGTTAATCTGTAATCTAGGTAGTGACATGTTCTCTTTCATTTTTTTAAATGAATAAACCATTTTTTACAGTAGTTTTATGTTTATAACAAAATTGAACAGAAAGCGCATAGAGTTCTAAATATCCCTTAGTCCCACACATATACTTCTTCCACCACCAATGTCCTCTGTTAGAGTGGTACATTTGTTACAGTCCATGAACTTACATTGACACATTGCTATTATTCAAAACATGTAGATTACGTAAGGGTTCATCCTAGGTATAATACATTCTATGGGTTACCACACATCTACAATGACATGTATCCACCATTTAGGTGCAGAATAGCTTCACTGCCCTAAAAGTCTTCTGTGTTCTACTTCTCCCCGCCTCCCCTCATATTCTTGATAACCACTGATCTTTTTCTGTTTGTTGGTTTCTTACAACCAGGGATCTTTTTTATTGTCTCCATAATTTTGCCTTTTCCAGAATGTTGTGTAGTTGGAATCATACAGTATGTAGTCTTTTCAGATTGACTTCTTCTACTTAGTAGTATACATTTAAGTTGCCTCCAGGTGTTTTCATGCCTTGATAGCTCATTTCTTTTTAGTGCTGAACAGAACTGCACCATCTAGTGTACCACAGTTTATTTATCTATTCACCTACTGACTAAGGACTAAGGACTTCTTGGTTGCTTCCAAATCTTCATAATTATAAATACAGCTGCTATAAACATCTGTGTGCCAGTTTTTGTGTGGACATGTTTTCAATTCATGTGGGAAATAAATAGCAAAGAATGTGATTGCTGGATTGTATGGTAAGAGTTTATTGAGTTTCATTAGAAACTGTCAAAATGTTTCCCAAAGTGGCTGTAGCATTTTGAATTCCTACCAGTAATGTTGTTTTACACCTGTAACAGCATTTGGTGTTGTTAGCATTATGGATTTTAGCCATTCTAATAGGTATCTAGTGGTCTCATTGTTGATTTAATTTGCATTTCCCTGGTGACACATGATATGGAGTGTCTTTTCATATAAATATTTACCATCTGGGTATCTTTTCAAAATGAAGTTTCTTTTAAGGTCTTCAGCCCATTTTTAAATCAGGTTGTTTGTTTTCTTATTGTTGAGTTTTAAGCGTTCTTTGTAAATTTTTAGGTAACAGTTCTTTATCAGATGAATCTTCTCCAAATGTTTTCTGCCAGTCTGTGGCTTTTCTTCTTGTTCTATTGACATTGTCTTCTACAGAGCAAAAGTTTTTAAATTTTAATTAAGTCAAGTGTATCAATTCTTTTGTTCCCCATTTAACATTTGGTTGAATAAAGAAGACCAAAGCAATCCAATTCACAGATTAAGTAGTTGTTTCTTGAAGAAATGACTTTTTTTCTTCAATCAATATATTGTTACTGCGTGTCAACTTATTTTCCAGGTATTTAGTACTAAAGGCACAACAATGAATAAATACAGCTCCTACTATCAAATAATTAAATACATAATTGTGGTGGAATGAGGGGAGACAGGCACATAACTAATCAACTAAAATCATATTAAATGGAAGCAGACAAAAAAATGTTAGAAAAAGCAACTAAAATCTGGGAACAGAGAAATGATTATTATAATTATAATCAAAATCATCATTGTCATCATTATCCCCCTTTATATTTTTATTATGTTTTTCAATGATGTTTATGGAAAAATTAGCATGTCCCTAGCCCCCTGCTAAGTGACGGCATAGATGCAGTCTTGAACAATAGAGGCAGGCTCATTTCCTCATATGGCTTCCAAGTTAATAGATGCATTATTTGCACTTTTGGTAAACACCATGTAGGATGTGTGAATGGTGCTTTGTAAAGAACAAACATGGAGAAAACTTAAAATCTCAAAAGATCTCTGTGGAAGTACATTTTAACTGTGTTCTACAGGATTAGAAGGGCTGGAAGAAGGAAGAGTAAGCTTTTGGTATTCTAGACAGAGAGAAGCCAGCATCACATTTTGCAGTTTGCAATGTATTTTTCCCTTTATTTTTTTCCCTTTGGCTTACTTTCAAAAATACATCCTCTGAGATAAATCTGGAAGAGATACCATTATTCCTTTTTTGACAGATGAAAAATGAAGAATTGAGTATCAGAAACAATAAATGACATAACCAAGCTTCCATGACAAGTCAGTCAGCAGAGAAGGGGCTTGAACTTGTCCCTGCTTAGGACTGCTGCCATAACCTCCATGAAAGGCAAGGAAAGCAGCATTGGTGATGGTCATGAAAAGCAAGAACAAAGTATCTAGAGGTGTTGAAACCCTATAAGCAAACCTGAAATTAACAGTGATGTACAGTAGCCCCCTATTCCTGGGGATGTGTTCCAAGGCCCTCTAGGGGGTGTCTGAAAACTTAGATGGACTCAAACCCTACACTGACTGTTTTTTCCTATGTATTCATACCTCTGATGATGTTTAATTTATGAATTAGGCACAGTAAGAGATTATCAATGATGATTAATAATAAATCTCTCAAGACATCTTATTGTCCCATACTCACCCTTCTTGGGATGATGTGAGATGATGAGATGTAGTGAGGGGAATGACATAACACTCTGATATAATTTTTATTGACCTTCTGATGATAGATCAGATGGAGGACCGCCCCCTGCTTCCAAACAAAGGTTGACACGGGTCACTGAAACAACAGAAAAGGGGAGACTCATATAAACAGAATGATGCGGGTAATATCAGAGGGTGTGATTTGATTTCAGAAAACTTGGTTTTGACCAGTCTGTCATCTGGGGGTTTAGGACCTTAGGCAAGATCATTATACTCCTTACTCCTTGGTTTCCTCCTTTGTGGAATAGTGACAAATACCACCACCAATAACAACAACAAAGCAAAAATCCATGGATTGTCCTGAGGATAAAATGAAATAACATATGTAAGGACACTTCAAGATTATGAAAAGTGTCATTCAATCCTTAGCTAGTTTTATAATAATAATCATGTCTCTCAGCTTTGCCCAAATATTCATACTTTTAAAATAGTTATTTCTTCTTTCTATAAAATAGATTCCTACATATTATGAGAAGTTTGGTTTTATGTATCACTTTATGTCTCCTTGTTTATTCTCAATATTAAGTGAGTACATGTGTCCATGGGTCACAGACTGCTAGGGTAATGAATCTGGTGCCTGAAGAATTATGATTTCAGGTGGGGAGCATGAAGCAAATATTCAGACATACATCTATGTTCCCCCAAACATCCTAAGTCATAAATATTGTGGTGCTGAAAAGTCAGCAGAGAAATTACATACAGTCCACACCAAGTTATGGTTCAAAAATCATTTCTCTCTAGAATTACTGGAAGCTTGCAATAGAATGAACTGCAATATTTTACTGCTATTGACATTAAAAAGTGATAGTAATACTAATGCTCATGTAATGAATTCACAGAAACTCATTCTATTAGAATTAGTCCTGTTGACAAAGAACATTAAAACAATATTCAATAAGAACTTCAATAAATGGAAACCTAAATTAATAAAAATTTTTCTTCATGTTTTCTACTTTATGGAGTAGAAGAAATAGGGAAAGAAAAAGAGGGATGGAGAAAGAATGAAGAAAGTAAATATTACCTTTTATGGAGAGTCCATGATGATAACCGGAGAGCGTATGCACTCAAAGGTTTACCACGTCTAAGGCAATAATACAGAGCAAATACATCTCTGGTTCAGAATCAGGCAATAGCTGTTGAGATAAGAATGGTAATTTACAGGAATCATTACAGAGTTCACAGATTTGGACAGAAAAAAGGAGGATGCCATGATTGGACACACATTATAAAAAGTACTTTCTATTCATTAGATCATTTAAACCTCATAACTACACATTATGAAAGTTATTATTAAACCCATGTGGAGATGAGGAAATGGGGCTGTGGGAGATTAAATTGTTGGTCCAGAGTATAAGGAGCCAGTATTCAACTCCACCCAGTTCTCCTTGAATTTAAGCCCTTGCTTGTTTGTTAATACCATACTGAACAAAGGAAACCACATAAAATCCATAAAGTTAAAATAGAAAAGAATTTGTATTTTTTTTCACCTTAAGTGAAATATGAAGCCATTAGAGGACTTCAAATAAAAAAGTGAACTGCTTCAATTACTAATATCAACCAGAATGGAACTCAGGATTAGGTCTTCTGTTTTATGGAACATAATAGCTAAATGAACTGAAAGGAGAAGAGGAGAAACATGATATGACATATGTTATAAAATGACCACCTCTTTTTTTTTTTTCTGTTTGAAGAATTGATTGCAGAGGGCATGGGTAGAAGCAGGAAGATCACTTAGGAGATCACTGTCATGCAGAAGTTTATGGTGGCTCGAACTGAATTATCAATGTAGCTAAGAAAAGTCAGTGCCTTTGGGATATAGAATTGAGGGATCTTGATAACAGATTTTAAAAAGTAAAATAGATACATGAATCTGGATATTCTTTGCAAAAAAGGTACAACAAAATCTGGTCCTCCTATTCTTTCAAAAGCACTGATCTGTTCTTCAGTTAGGACCTAGCTAGCATTTTCTCTATTCATTTCATACGTTGTCCCTAAAATTCTACCACTGAGCTAGCATTAAAGTGTAAACACACACACACACACATACACACACACACACACACACACACACACACACACCAACCCATATATACCCCCACACCCCCACACACACATTTTTAGGCATGCAAGAATGCAAAACATTCAACACTCACAAAGTCTTTCTGAAATATGTATTCGAGAAAAATATCAGCAAAATGACAAAGGAATTCAAGAAAAAGAAAAATGAAAGACTTAAGATGAGGTCATCAGCAAATAAATTGTTACTACATTTAAATATAAATTATATTTGATATGTAATGTCAAAAAAACAAATAGGTCTTTCTGAATTTAATTCTGAGATAATCTTGAAATGGATGCAGCAGTGACAGAGGGATTTGAAATCATGTCATTTCTTGCCTTACTGGTAAATAAGATACAACTGAAAAATGTAAGTTGAAAGGTTTGTTACTTCTGTAAGGGTAATCATTAAAGAAAACAAACAAGAGTACACATTTTGTATAATTACAAGAAAATAGAATAAAGAAAAACTTGAGGTGCCTGGGTGTCTCAGTCAGTTAAACATCTGACTCTTGATTTTGGCTCAGGTCATGATCTCACAGTTCATGAGATAGAGTGTTAGACTTTATGCTGAGCATCGAGACTATTGGGATTCTCTCTCTCCCTCTCCCTCTGCCCTGTGGGGCTGTCCCACCCCTCTCTCAAAATAAATAAATAAACTTAAAAAAAAAGAATAAAGAATAACTTTAGTGATCCCAAACAAGGTGAAAAATACATTATCATACTAGAAAAATGGTAAGAAGCATGTCAAATAAAAACCATTAGATAACATAGCAGGGATAATTTCATCTATATCAATCATCATATTAAACATGAATGGATTAAATTCATTTAGTAAAAATAAGATAATATCCTTTTAGTTAAAAACACAATATTCAACTATATCCTAAAAACAGGAGATAGACTCAGAACTCTTTGAAGTCCCCACAATTACCTGTATTTTTATCATCATTTCCATATTTCCTGTTCCCCAGTACACACTGAAACATAGGCTTCTAAGTCAACTGCGAACTCACCGAGCAAACAAAGTCCAGGTCACATGCTTAGCTTTCCACTTTTAAGTAACATCTTATTTCCGGTTCCTAGCAATTTTTTTCCTTATAAACACAACTATGAATGCTTTTCACCATACACCATACACCTGCTTTTAACAGGATACCTTACTCTCTCTGAATCACACATTCCCTACTTTATGACATTTATAAAACAAGATGATGGGGAGTCCAGACACTCAGCTCAAGTCATGCATTTTACCTTAGACAAGTCAGTTACATCTCTGAGACCCAAGTGTGAACATACAGAAATAGCAAAATTGTTCTTGTCTCCTTTACTCAAAAGGTGGCTGCCAATATCAAATGATAAAATATATTTTTTAAAAGTACTTTGGACAGAACAAGGTGTGACACAAACATAAAGAACTGTTATAACTAATTATTTAGTATTAGAAACCTATTGAAAATCTTTATTTCTTCCAATATAGTATAGTGATTAAGAGTGTAAACTCTGGATCTTGGGTTCATAGTCTCCCTATGACCTTGAACTGGGCTAGAAGATCCCTGAGGTTCTTTCCAGCCACGACATTTTATAATTTTATGGAGTTCATAAGGGACTCATAAGCTAATGTCCTCCCACTCACTGGCACCTCTTGACCTATCTTTAACATTACCATAATGCTATGGCCTTTCTCCCAAACAGATATAATCAGAACCGGTTTAGAAAAAAATGAAGAGATGTGGTATAAGATTTTCTTACACCTTTGCAAGAAAGAGTCCATGACTCAAAGTGTCTCCTATTTGAATAGAGAAACCTGAAAAACTACTTTTTCCCTACCAGTTTCTGCCTTGAGGATATCTGATCCAAATATTTTGCCAATGAATATGGGAAGCTGTCCATTTGAGTGGCTGAAAATGTGGGCAGGGTCAGCAAACAGTGAACATGCAGGGCAGAAACACATGAAAACATTTCTCAGAAAAAACAGCATTTCTCCCTTTTCAGTTGAGACAATGTTTTGTTTCTGTTTAGGAATCATAGAAACTGCGAATGAACACGCTGTATTGGGTCATCTAATCTGCCCTCCAGGGAGGGGACGAGCTGCTGCAACATATTCATTCAGTTCTTTTCCAGTTTCACGTGGAGACTCCGATGGGGGTTTTCGCCCCACACTCTGGCCAACACTCTGGGCTCCAAGTCAGTATTGCGGGAGTATTGCTGTGACATTGGAAGGAAAAGGAAAAAGAACCTCCAACAAAAACATTTGTTGAGGGGGACGATTTGTTGAGAGGTTAACTCTATACATAAAAGTTAAAATTGAACATATGTAAGGGGAGCTATACTTCTCTATGTTGAAACAAGTATTTCATAATTTTGATTAACTAAAGGGGAAAAGGTAATTGTGCTTCCATTTTTAATTGCAGTTGCACTGTCTTGTATTTGTCAGACTGTGAGATTAATGAATGTTTTAAGGTTGATTTTTTTTTAAAAACTGGGGCTTTAAAAAACATATAAAATAGTATCCTCGACACTTAAAGCTTGCAAGAACTTCATTGCCATGTGTATGTTCTAAATGGGTACATATGTCTGTATTTGAGTTTTGTTGAATCTTTACTGTATGCTAAGCCATTAAGTTAAATATTTTACATGAATTTTCTCTTTCACTTCCCATAAGACACTGTGATGTATTTTATCCCTTTTCCATATGAATAACAAACAATCAAAAATTGAGCTTTACAAAGGCTAACCAAGTTGCTTGATTTCATAACGGTGTATGGCAGAGTGGAGTTTTGAGGTTATATTGGTCAGTCAGATTCCAAATCTCTAAACCATTATCTTTTATTTTACATCCCCATACCTAGCAATACATGAAACAATTATCAGGTATTTAAATAAGTTTTTAACAGACTGTCCTTTTGATAGGGAAGAGCAGGGGCTTACGCTGGATTGCATGAACATATGGAACTTGCTTCTGTCCACAAATATATGAAGCCTGTATCCGACACATTTCAGAACATGACTGGACTTGATCTATACACCTGATTTGTTGACTCTAGGCATGCTATATAACACTCTTGTGTCTGCCTCAGCTTCTCCATATTTAAAATGGAAGATTTTACTTTCATTTACAAAGTTCTTATGAGGATTTTTCTTTATGTTTTAGTTTTCATTTTTTAAGTTTATTTATTTATTTTGGGAGAGGGAGCACATGTGCAAGCAAGCAGGTGAAGGGCAGAGAAAGAGGAAGAGAGAGAATCTCAAGCAGTCTCTGCCCTGTCGGTGGGAGCCCAAAGCAAGGCTCAAACTTACAACCATGAGATCATAACCAGAGCTGAAATGAAGAGTCCTATGCTTAACCAACTGAGCCACCCAGGTGCCCCTGGTGTGAGGATTTAAATGAGTGGATATGTGAAAGGCAGATAGAATACTGTCTAGAATCAAGCATAAAATTAAATATTAACTATAACAGTACATTATTATATGTTTATGAGTATATTAATATCTTCATTAATGTTTTCATTGTTGAATATGCTTATTTCTTATACTAGATTTATGTATTTTAACTTATTAATATTAACCATCACTATCATTATACATGGTTGTTTGATCTGAAATTTCTCCATTATATACATTTTGATTTGTCTGATCTAATGGAATGGAAATACCTCTGAGAAGAATATTAACTTTGTCATATTTGCAATCTGATTGTGAGTTATTATGTCAAATTGTGCCCTCCTATCTGATCTGGAGAAGGAGCTGAACTGATGGGTCTAGTGGCATATAGTGGACAGTCAGAACGTACAACAGGAAATAATGGTTAGAGTTAGAGTGAATAGGTGCCCAGGACAAACAAGTTGAGTCTGTGCCTTCCATGGAGCAGCTGGTATTTAACATGTGGGAAGGTTTGTCCTTTCATGAATGAAAACATAACTTTCATTCATCCTCTCCGAGTGCGAAATGTTTTGGATTTTTTAGCAACTTATAAGGTCACAGAGATATTTAAGTTAATCAGCTGACATGAATGCTTTTGCAGTTGGAATTCTATAATTATATATTGTATACACTTTCTAATATTATTTGGAAAAATTAAAAACAAATTTAGCATTTATTTATATTTGAGAGAAAGAAAGAGACAGAGCGTGAGTGAGGGAAGGACAGAGAGAGAGGGAGACACAGAATCCGAAGCAGGTTCCACGTTCCAGGCTCCGAGCTGCCAGCACAGAGCCCAAGGCAGAGCTCGAACTCACAGACCAGGAGATTATGACCTGAGCTGAAGTCGGACACTTAACCGACTGAGCCACCCAGGAATCCCTGAAAAAGCTTCAGTTATTTTTATTAAAAATAAAACTGTATTGGGGCGCCTGAGTGGCTCAGTCGGTTGGGCGTCCGACTTCGGCTCAGGTGATGATCTCACAGTTCGTGGGTTCAAGCCCTGCGACGGGCTCTGTGCTGACAGCTCAGAGCCTGGAGCCTACTTCCCATTCTGTGTGTCCCTCTCTCTCTGCTCCTCCCTGCTCATGATCTCTCTCTCTCTGTCTCTCAAGAATAAATAAATGTTAAAAAAATTTTAAAAATAAAACTGTATTTCATGTTAGTACTTAAAATTTATACTCATGATAGAATATTAAGAGAATTAGTGAAAAAAAGGAAAATAGAATCACTTGAGGTACCAACTTCAGAGATAAGCACACTTAATCTTTTTCAAGTTTCTTTTAATATTTTGTATTTAAATATTAACATTTGTTCTATTATTTTGTTACTTTTATAGGTGTATAATAACTTTGTGACCTTTTTTCACATAATTAACTATCCCATGTATTTTTCTTATTATTACACGGTGTTAAAACAATTTTAATGCCTGCATAAATCAGTTCAGTAGATGTAGTTTCCATATTTTATTTCACCATTTTCCCAATTGCTGCACATTTATTTTATATATCATTTACATATTATTTTGATTTATTGTACTTATAAATAATACTGTGATAAACATTTTGAGTATAAACAAATGGATATTAAATTTTTTTTATGTCTCATTTTATATTTGAGAGAGAGACAGACAGAGCATGAGCAGGGGAGGGGCAGAGAGAGAGGGAGACACAGAATCCAAAGCAGGCTCCAGGCTCTGAGCTGTCAGCACAGAGCCAGACATGGGGCTAGAACTCTCAAACCAGGAGATCATGACCTGAGCCAAAATCGGAGCTCAACTGACTGAGCCACCCAGGAGTCCCAAGCTTCTAGATTTTCAGTTCCCCAACCTCTTCAGTCTGTCTGTAACTCTAGGAAGCATGTTCCATCTTTCATTTCCTTATCTCAGTGTTACCACAGTATCTCCTTTTGACATTTCTCCATTCTCCAACTTCTTATATTAAATTTTATGTGATAAAATAACTGGTATGAGTTCTATCATCCTGGCCAGATCCTGATGGATATTTTTTTTTTTAGCAGGGCAACAACAATTTCTGTTAGCAGCAATATATTTCTTCATTAATTAAACAAAAGCTTACCACAACAAGTGAAATATTGGTAGAGGCTATTTTGAAGAAAAAAAATCCTCTTAAGAATTCATATCGCATTCCACATTTTATATTAATCAATACTTAATGATTAATTAAATAGCCATTAATTAAATATCTCTACGAATCTATTAACATTTACACACCCTACCGCTCTGATTTATTGATTTTGATGTAACTCTTTCATTTGCATACAAATCACTCAGGCTTATGAGTCTGTTCACTTGTTTGCTTTATTAATGTTCAAGAATATTTACAAAATCAGGGTTGTTTGGTTTGGGATTTGTAACATTAAATTTGACTTTGGAGAAAATTCAAAGGATAAAAAATTATTTAAACATCTTAATATTATAACAGATTCTGAAACATTATTAAAGTGAATGGATAGATTATTTTTTTAGAGAGAGCATGTATGTGTACACATGCACATGTGTCCTTGCATGTTAGGGGGAGGGGCAGAGGGAGAGAGAGAATTCTAAGCTCCATCAGTGCAGAGCCCAACTAGGGGATCGATCCACCGCTGTGAGATCACAACCTGAGCTGAAATCAAGAGTTGGACGCTTAACTGAATAAACTACCCAGGCACCCCTTGACATTTCTATAACTGATAAGTGCATTATACTTCATATACTCATTTAATATAGAGCTTCTTGACCTCCCCTCAGAGAATATTATTAAATTGCTAGTGTATTTTAGCATTTAAAGACATCCTAAGGTAAATGAAATGTGATTATGAGTGTATGCCTATATACGTATATTCTACATGTCATCATTTATCCATTATTTTTGTATACATTTTATTTTACTTTTGGGGGGTGGCTTAAATTTTTTGTATGTATTTTAAATCCTGGCTGCCTCCTAACTTTTATTGATTTGACTGATCTATTAATTGCATGTCATGTTACCTTTTTTCCTACATATTCTACAATAAGAACTAACCTAACTCAAGGAAAGGGAGAAGAAACCAAAAAGATAAAAAATAATATTAAGAGAAGGATGTAATTTGGGGGTATGTACATTTGTTACTTTTCATGAATCCTGATTTTCTATAAATGTATTTTCCCTTTCCAACCATTAGGGGCTAAGTTCCTTGAGCTAATCATGCTAAGTGAATTCACATTTGAAGAATTGAAGACCTTTCTGATGGAAAGTATAAAAAATGAGCCAAAGCTGAGTATAAATCTATTTTCTGATATTTTCTTCCTTCACTTAATGATTTTCAGATTTTCGCATGTATCTTAGGATGCATGTTCCCCACTTTGGAGACCACTGCATTGCAAAGATCATAAAAAGATTAGTATAATAACTTTTTTAAAAAGTATTTGACATTTGCATTCACATTAAAATTTTGAGTTACTTATTAATAAACTGTAGGGGTTTTCCCCCTTAGAACTGATACGGAGGAAATTTTGAGACATAAGCAAGTTGGGAAGGATTTAAAAATGAGTAAAAAATGATCTTTGCTTTCTTGAAGCCTAATATCTAATGAAACAAACTGATGTCAATGGTTTGGGGTGTCAAAAAACTTAATAGGGGCACCTGGGTGGCTCAGTCGGTTCAGAATCCGACTTTGGCTCAGCTCTTGATCTTACAGTTTGTGAGTTTGAGCCCCGTGTCAGGCTCTGTGCTGACAGCTCAGAGCCTGGAGCCTGTTTTAGAGTCTGTGTCTCCCTCTCTCTCTCTGCCACCCCTCCCCAAAAGTAAATAAACATTTTTAAAAAGGCTTAATAGAATACACAAGAAATAGAAGAACAAACAAATAGCTTGCTGTTAAAGTAGGAGAAAACCATTCTTCCTAGAGGCTCAGAACAGATTTCAAAGATAAGAACCACATTTTCTCACAAAATCACCAACCGGTTTATTTCAATATATACACTGTTGGAAGTTGTTAGCAGTGTGTCCCAGGACACTTCATCAGACCTATGATATTTGAATATTCCGGAATAATTAAAGAGAAACAAAATATGACAGGATCACAGAATATTGTTAATTTTATGGATGCCATAATCTCTAAATGAATCCCATGGGAATAGGGAAGTGGATGGAATTAGCCCAAGACTATCTTTATATAAACTCCTCTCACTGCAGTATTTCACAAACTCACCTCAATTTCAGCCTATTCTGCTCTTTATGGCAATCAAGACTATCATGATGGAGAAACAATGTATAAAATAAAGGCTAACAGATAAATCTCAATGTTTCAGTGTGAGACACTGAGGAAAATAAAAGTTAACTCTGGATCAGAAAGGCTTTTTAGTGACTAAATTCATACCACGTGGTTAATCGTCAAGCTCTTCTAAACATTTCACTATAGAGGGCAAGAGACATTTTTAGGTATTTAATAAGAGCATGGTAAATGTCAATTTCATTAAATATTTCCAGAATCCATGATAGCCCAATAACATTGACTGTAACTATGAAGAAGACCTAACCCTCTAGCCAAGAAGCTTAGAATTGACCCTAAGGTGCTCAGTATCGAGAGATCAAATCTGCCTGTCTTTATATTCCCAGGAAAATTCAGCATGGATACTTTATCTTCCATTTTAACTGTTCTGTAAAATAAGTTGTGTCTTACTACTGACAGTGCCTGCTACACTAACAGACCCACTCTGGCCAGGAAAAAGAATACTGCCAAAGAGGGAGAGTGGGGAAACTGAGTCCAGAGAAGATCAGCCTAATAAACATGTATTTGGGTCCTAAACAAAGTTACAGTTATCCTGAGATCTAGCTCTTTTGATTTTTAAAAAAGGTTTCCTCTTGTTTTTCACCTTTTTCTGTGTTCTTGCAGTAATGCTCAGTTTATTGTGAACTTTATTTAGTTATTTATTTATTCTTGCCGATTAACAGCTTGACACGTAAGCATTATAAAATGACTTGTGCCGGTAACCACTCTCACTTTCCTTACAAAATCAGCATCAAAACTGTTCCTTTTACTTGTCTTTTGTGATGTGGTTTTTCTCTTCTCAACTCCGCATTTACTAGATTCTATAAAGGAAGATCAGGGCAACTGACATTGTCTTGTCTGTGAGAGTGAAGACTTCTAAGGCTTGCATTACTCAGAGGAGAGGTATCAATTGGCTGGTTGCTTCTAGGTCATTTTCAAATGGAAATAAGAAATATTCCTTACAAGTCATTGCGAAAGATTCTTCTGCAGAAGGTTACCACTCTCAGTATTTAAATACACCTCCCAAAGCATATCTGTCTGGCTTTCCTCACAGGCCCTATCCCTTTAGTGCTAATGAGAACCTCATGGCTTCCAGTCTGAAAGCAGGATTTGGAACCATTTCTCCCTTGTTAATGTAAAGCATGTCATTCTGGCCCCTACGCAGTATTATTTGTTTTTCTTACTGCTGAATCTTGCCTGTAGGTGGTTTTGTGTCCTCCAGAAAGTTTTGTATCTTAGCATCATATTGATTCTTAATTCCCTGGTCTCAGAATCCAGTGAGATTTACTGGATTTACTAAGAAACTGAGACTCTTTTCATATCCTGGTGAGATCTGCAAGAGATGGAGGTAAGATTTAAGACAATAAAAGTCCTTTTGGGAAGGCCTATCTTTTCCTTGGTCTTGCAAATGATTCTTACTTAGTGATTAAATCTGGTCTGGACAGTCCACAAACACAAGAGTAGATTTATAGCCTCTAAAACAATACCTTCAAAGATTTCCTCTGAGAAAACATGGCCCAGAGGCATCCTTTTGCGTGATCTAAGTCTCTAGGGAATTGTTCCAGAAGCAAACAAAGATTTATTATGCTTCTTTACTAAGAGAATTTGACATTTTATGGTTTCTATGAAAATATTGAGCAGGAGTAAATAGTCAAGAATTCTGTAGCCTTTCCTTGTCTAAATTTTAGGCCTGCTTTGTCCCACAGCAAAATCAGCTACTTTACTCCTGTGACCTTACACAGAGCATTGTCTATCCAGTGTGCAGTGTCACCAGTCATTACCCACATGCACTCCTGATCTGGAGTGAAAAACAAGGGAAATTATGTATGCCCACATTCTGGGGGGTGATAACTACAGGGAAAAATGAAACCAATATTCTACTCTTCACCAAATATCAAGAAAGGTAAGAAAAAGAAAGATGTCATTTGTGGTAATCTTTTAAGTCTTTGATATTTTAGCACTTAGCATAAAATAATTTTTACTAATTCCATGTAAAATTTTGAACTTTCCTGCAGAAAGAGGTGCTATTCTATTGTTTTTAAAACATTTTTTAATGTTTATTTTTGAGAGAGAGACAGAGTGTGAGTGGGGGAGTGGCAGAGAGAAAAGGAGACACAGAGTCCAAAGCAGGGTCCAGGCTCTGAGTTGTCAGCACAGAGCCCAACACGGGGTTTGAACTCATAAACTGTGAGATCGTGACCTGAGCTGAAGTCCAATGCTTAACTGATTGAGCCACCCAGTCGCCCCTCAGAGGTGCTATTTTTGAAGTCTTCTGGGTTTTTCAGAAATTTCTCATCACTGAAGAAAATTCCTTATGCATCACTACTTCCTACACTATAGTTTTCTGCTTCACCCTCCTGAATGTGATCTCTATTAGAACAAGAAGCATTTTATTTATTTGGTATTATCTATAGTGCCTAATGGAGTATGTGCCAGGTAAACATCAAGTTCAATAAATTCTGATTGAATGAAAAACCTTGTTTAACTGTTGATTTCATTTTGTAGTATTAAATGAAAGTAACCTCATTTCTTTCTATGCAAATGAAGAGTCTAATCCAATACACTGTCTAACCAGTCACCTGTCTAACCAAAGGATGAACTCATGGTGACGAGCTCTGCTTTATTGCTACTATCTGTGTTTATCTCATTTCCACCTCAAATTGTGGTTTTCTGGAGGGCAGGGACCATGTCTAAGGCAATTTTGTATTCCCAGCATTTGCAGATGTCCCTGGAACGATTGTTGAATGAAGGAGTAGAATGATTCAATAAGATAAAACCAAGATTCTAACACAGGGATTAAACTCCTAATTTACCCATTACCCCAAAACTCTAAATATTAGGCAGATGCAGTAACAGAAATGACAGTGATAGTCTGTTGATTTGTATCTCATACAAAATAGGTGCTATCACGAATCTCTACTGTCCATCCTACAACTTACTGTCTTTCACCTAAACTCATCTTGGAAGTGTTTCAATATTAAAATACACTTTGTACTAGTGTCAACTAGCCTCAGCAGCATGAGAAGTACATGGAGCAAGCAAAGAGAAAGGCAGAAAAAACATTGCCAGTGGCTGCATTTTTTTTCTAGTTGCTGTTTACCTTTATTGTTCTGTCATAAGAAAGATCCTTCATTTGATAGTAATAAAAGCTATTGTATATCAAGTAATTACATGATGCCAGCTGAAATGCTCAGTACTTCATATGGACACCCTCGTGTAATTCCCAGCTCAAACTTATAAGTCTTCTTATAACCCCTATATTAAAGAGAAACAAAACAGAAGCTTTGAGTATTTAAGTACCTTGTGCACAGCAAAAAGCAGGTTGGAATTGGAACGCTTTCCATTTTCTGACATTACAGTGAAATCCCCTAAGAACTATGCCATACTGCCTACCCTTAAATCTTGTTGCTGGGAGAGCTAAAGTTTGTACTGTGTGACCCTAACAAGTATAGGTAGGACCAGTGCCTGGGAACCAAAGAGGGAAGATTTCTACTTCAAAGAAAGAAAGGTATATTCAAAGACAAGAATTATCCAGACTAGGTTCTCTTTGTAGCACTATGTCTGATGCTTTGTAGGTGCTCAATAAAAGATTGATGGCATGGGGGAAGGCTGCCTCCAGACACAGTGAGATGAGTCCTTATAAGTCATTCAACTGAAGATGAACAAAAATTTTTGGAAGATATTGGAGACATAGGCCTTGTTTCGTAAGATTAGATTAAATGATCTCTGCTTTCCAAAGGTTAGGATTAAATGATAATCTAGATATTAAAAAAATTTTTTTAAACATTTATTCATTTTTGAGAGACACAGAGTGTGAGCAGGGAAGGGGCAAAGAGAAAGAGGGAGACACAGAATCCAAGGCAGGCTCCAGGCTGCTGTCAGTACAGAGAGCCCCACGTGGGGCTCAAACTCACGAACCACGAGATCATGACCTGCGCCTGAAGTAGGATGCTTAATCGACTGAGCCACACAGGTGCCCTTTGATATTTTAGAAAAGAAATTAGAGAGGAGAAAAAAGTTAAAGCAAGGCAGGCAGAGGGAGGAAGAGAAAGAGACCAGTGTTGGTGTAGTGGGATAAGACAGTAGAGAACTAAAGAATCTAATGGTATTAAATAGCCTAACTTTTTATAGATTTGCTCAACTTGTTTGGTGGGGTCATCCAACCATGAAGGGAGGTACCAGGGGATATATCCCCAATCTATAGAAGAAGTTGAAGCAATGACAGAAATGACCAAGCTTCCCGAGATCCCCTCAAATGGGCCATCATTAGCTTCTCCACAAATCCCCCTCTCCCTATTGCCACATGCAATGCAGTGAAAACCAGCACACAGTCTTCTAACCTCCCAGGGCCAGATTGCCCCATTTTCATGTAAAAGAGTGTTCTCATAGAATTCTCTGGAAGTTTCAGAGTTTAGAAACCAAGTCAACTGTCAGCAAAGTTTCTCAAATAGGGTTGAGGTTATAGTTAATAGGCCAACCATTTGAACAACTCAGAATCAGAGCTCACGTGGCTATTCTTCTGCCAAAATGTGTAACATATACCTGCTTATGTGCTGATCAAAGTTGACATTTAGTGGGAGCTTTGGGATCCTCTTCCAACAGAAGAGGGTCTAGACTATGTCAATAAAATGAATTAAACTGGATAATTTGACAAAGACTATAAAACACTGTATTTTTTTCTTGCTTCACCAATTTATTGGCTGCTTTTGTTTTGATTAAGCTGCTTTTACAAGGAAAAAATCTCTTTGATTTAGATTTTTAGAGTTATCCTTCCCTCTAACTTGGCCTAACTCCAAGTAACTCCCAGCTCATTAGCATATGATACCACTTCCCTTAACTGTTATCTTTGTTGTCAACTGTGGATGTCTTGATTATGATTGATTTCTTTAGGGCTATGAGTTGATTGAAATTCTGATTGCTGAGTGATACAGGAAGGGAGGACTTGTCCATTGACTAGCACTATGCATGATGTGAATATGCATCTTTCCCAACCCCAGGGAGCTTAGTTCTCCACAAGACAATTATAAATATCAAATGAGCTCAGAGCCAAAGTTCAGAAAATAATGAAGAATCCAGTGCTCAGGTAAGAATATGCACAGTGGTACTGAAAAAATAAAACTTTAGAATAGTGAAAGCTGACATATAAAACTGAACTTCTACCAATAGTTACTGAGTGACTATCATTTGCAAGATGCTGTGATGTGATACCCAGGTGCATCCACCCTTAGCATGAAGCACTCAGTGACTAGCGTCTGTGAATTTAGGTGTGTGATAATTCCCAGCTGACTTCTCTGGGAATTGCCTCAGTTGAAGGAAGTTTCTTGTCCAAGTGTGTAGCCTTCCAATGAGCAAGCCCATATCCAATGAATGGTCCAGACAAGGGTACAAAGGCCTACCCCATTTGCCTCTAAGTGGGAAAGTTCTCAAGAATCTGCTCACTTCCAGGGCTCCCTGTTGGATGAGTGAGGTCTCCATGACAATCATTTCTCACAGCTCATTTTTTCTCTCTATACGATCTTGTTTTTCTACTCCTTTAGAGGTCTGGATGCCAAGAACACTGCCCAATAATCTTCTGCTTATAAATCTCCATCTTGGAGTTGTTTCTCAAGGAACTTGATCTGAGAAAAAGGGTCCTCTTGGTACTGGATGGTGATGCTTTGTTCGAGTTACAAGGATGGATACTTACTGTACCCTCTGCTTACTTAATGAGGTGAAGGAGATAAAATGACGAGCAACTAACTATACTATAGAAAAGAAAACCATCCCTCCCACTGCAAAGCAGATTTTGTTGTCCCTTTTCTTTCCTTCCATGGTGCTCCATGCAAACTCCTACTTTGATTGTAACACATTACACTATATAACTTTGTTGTTGTTGTGAATCTCTTGAAAAAGGTTTTGAACATTATGGGGACAACATTCCATCTTGTTTACCTTTATATCCCTGGCATGCTGCCTGCCATATGGCAAGTGTTAAGCCATTTGTGTTGACTTGAGAAGTAAATTAATGAACAAAAATAAGTAACACAATTTGGAAGATTGCTGCAAAAAAAAGTATGGCTATAGAATGATAAAAATTCAGAACAGAGGTAGAATTTGAGTTTGGCCTTGAAGAAAGTTAGTAGACTTGGGGGCGTATGAGTATTTCAAACTCAGAATGCAACATTGTCCGATGGAAGCAGTGATTAATTCATATATTTGTAGTCATAATGAGCACCTATTCCAACCAATTTAAGAAACGAGATCTTTACTGAAATGCAACAGTATATTTCTTAAAATTACCAGCCTTGGGGCAACTCGGTGGCTCAGTTGGTTAAGTGTCTGACTCTTGATCTCAGCTCAAGTGTTGATCTCACAGTTCATGAGTTTGAGCCCCATGTCGGGCTCTGTGCTGACAGTGTGAAGTCTCCTTGGGATTCTCTGTCTCCCGCTGTCTCTGCCCTTCCCCCACTCATGCTGTCTCTGTCTCTAAATAAATAAATAAATAAAAACACATTAAAAAAAAAAAACCACTAGCCTCAATTATACCACATGTGGGGTTGGAACCAGGAACTTTAATATCAGAGACCACAGTTATTCTGATTGTCTCTCCAGAAAGCAAGCTCCCATCTCTATTTATCTGCTTATTGTTTTTTTTCTGTGCAAGCCTTTATCTTCAGACCACCTTGATCTCTCCAGTCAAGAACTGAAAAGAGACTACATGAAGCTGTAAGGACAAGAAGAGAGATAATTGCCCCAGCAGTGGCCAAACATCAATTCACAGTTTAATCTTTGAGGGCAGCAAGGGGTCACAGAAGACACTTCAGAAATGGAGCATGAACAAGCCTATGAATGGGGCAGAAGGGTGGATATGATAGATCAGCAACTCCAGGCGGTGTTTGCTAAGGTGAAAACCTCATAGTAGACTAGGAGAATTTCCATCCAAATAGTGGAAATTGTCAACAAATTCAACAATTTGTTCTGTCAAATTTTATAATCCAGGGTGCATGTGTGTGTGCATGAGTGTGTGTAACAAAATGGATTAAATGATTAAATTTTGGAAGCAGCCTTCTGTTTAAGATTATATGTGGATTAAACTAACATCATAACCATGCTGAGTTCCTCAAGTGCATTCAGTGCCAAGGAAGAGAAGTGGCATTAAATAGAGAACCTCACTTTGTGAAATTACCTTGTCCAGGCTTCAGACTTGCCATATATAATCCTCAAAGTGGACAGATCTTCAAACAAGCAGCGTCTGCAGAAGCTTTGTAAGTGCCAAAGCCCAGTGATAAAATAGTGACTAAAATACCATTCTTGTCTTCAGAAACTTGTGGAATAACACATGTCAGTGACAAGAGGTGTGGGGAGCAGTGACACATGAAACAGTGTAATGTCTAAGTGCAGTGATGGAGGAAAGAGCAAAGTGTTCTGGGGGCATCTCCTTCTGGAGGGGCCAAAAACGTCTCAACATAGGAAATGCTATTTCATTTGGGTTGTCAATATGGAGTGTCATTGGCCAGATGGAGATGGGCAAGGAAATGTCAGCAAAAGGAGCAGCATGTTCAAAGCCAGATAGATGATCATGCAACATCATAACATGTTTGAATAAGAGTGAAAAAAATTCAGTAGCAAAAACACAATGGGTTTATTTTGTAGAAGACCGAGACAAGAAAAAGAATTTTGAGCAAAATTTGGAGGGATTAAAGCATTCCATATTTTACCAAGGCACTCTGGATGTTTTTTTAGGCCACTGGAAGCCAGGAAAAGTGAGACAAGAGGTAAGAGACAAGAGACAAGAGACAAGGGAGGAGCAGGGAGAGATTTGCAGTGTGCAAAATTCTTTAAAAGAGGGCTGAAAGTGGAAGATATTTGGAAAAGTCTGTTTGCATAAAGTGACAAGAAAACATACCTTTTTAGTATGGGACTCTCTTGGCTACAAATGGAAAAGTTGATTCCTTGGTCAGTGATCTACACTGAAGGAAATTTATGTGTGAAAAGTTTATCTACCGAGGGCCAAATAGCCTATCACATCTTCTCACTCTCCTCTCTTCCAGGTCCTCAAAATAAAAATAAAAACAAAAATACAAACTTTGCCCAATGTCTCACATGCATAATCTGCCCCTAACTCCATTCTTGTCTGAAAGGAACAGGTTCAGGTAGGCTACCAAGGGCCAACATGGTGGTTTGCGGCAAAGGGCATGGAGCCAGAGCCATGCAACCTGGGTTCAACTCCTGGTTCTGCTCCTTTTTTCCTGGGCTCTGGGAAATGCCCTCAACCTCTCTGTGCTTCAGCTCCCCATTTATACAGGAGGAACCAGAAAAGCATGGCCAATAGGATTGGTGGGAACATTAAACGAGTTAATATGTGTGGAGGATTCAGAACACAGCCTGGAATATACTATTAGCTAAGTTTTTGTTATTATTATAAGGTGAATTTAAAAATACTCTTATGTCCTGCCTCCCTGACAACGTCTCTTGAAGTAGTTATAGTTCTTTTGTTTCTCCCTAATTTCTCTGTCTCTTTCAAACAAACTCTCTTTTAAGGAAGGAATAATCTAGATAAAAGCCTCCTGACTCACTTAAGAATGTCATTTCCTGGGGCACCTGGGTGACTCAGTCGGTTAAGCGTCTGACTCTTGGTTTCGGCTCAGGTCATGATCTCACAGTTCAAGTCCCAGGTCAGGCTCTGTGTTGACAGTGTGAAGATTCCTTGGGATTTTCTCTTCTTCTCTTTCTGCCCCTCCTCTGTTCACTCGCTATCGCTCTCTCGCTTGCTCGCTCTCTCTCTCTCTCTCTCTCTCTCTCTCCAAATAAATATATAACATTAAAAAAAAAGAATGCCACTTCCTTCCGTGGACACAGACGACTCCCAGGGCTTGGCAGTCAGTGATTCAGGTTTCACTACCCAATCCTTCACCCCCACACCTCTCAGGTTGCGGCCAAGCCCAGAGCAACAAAAGGTTTAGGGTCAAACATTTGGAAACGCAAACTGTAATCACTAACTTTGGCACCTCTTCCCGTATGGTCTGATGCCCTTAATTAAATATTACCCATATGTTTGTCTTGTCTTTCCAAAGAATGTCAAATTCTTCCTGGGTGAAGACTCTTCTCTACTCCTCTATATGCCTCAACACCTGGCACACTGTTAGCCTAAAGTAGGTGATGATGACACCCAGCGGTAAAGCTTTCAAATGGAGTATTTATATTTTCTGCTGCAATGCCTGTTTCAAAGTTTCAAAGTCTCCCCACCCCCACTCCATGTCCTTTAACCAAAAACTTAAACTTCTGCAGATTTTGCATCACCTACACAATCAGATTCTACTGCACCAACCAGTTTAATATAATGACAACATAACAGCTAATATTTATTGATTGCTGCCTAGGTGCTGAGTGCTGTTTTAAGAAATTTACTTTAACTGTCTTACTTATTACTACAACAATCTTGTGAACTAGGCAATGTCATTATCCTCATTTTATGGATAGGGAAACTGTGAGTTTTGGAGGAACATGTTCAGCTATACTTACCCACCCTAGCAAAGGCTAGAGCTGGAACTTGAACTCTCTCAAGCCGCAAAGACTGACTCCAATTTTACTTTTTTTAAATGTTTATTTATTTTTGAAGAGGGGAGGGGCAGAGAGAGAGAGGGAGACAGAGGATCCAAAGCAGGCTCTGCACTGACAGCAGAGAGCCCGATATGGGGTTTGAACTCACCAATTGTGAGATCATGACCTGAGCCAAAGTTGGATGCTTAACCAATTGAGACATCCACGTGCCCCGCTGACTCCAGTTTTTCACACTAAACTACCATCCTGGGGTGTCCATATACATACAAATCATTCTATTTTTGAAATGTACCATTATCATTCATCTCTCCCTACCTTCCCTGTTGTTTCCCTGACCTTAAGAATCAAGACATCTCTCTGGCTCTCTTTTGACATCTACTACCAAAGAGACTGATCTCCGTATTCCATTCATATAGGTTTTCACATTATCTTAAACCTTCTGAACTATACTGTGATTAAATACTCTCACATATTGCTTCTATATGTTCTACTAATAGGTTCATTTGGTAGGCTTATATCTCTGGAAATATATCTTTTCTTCCTCCCCTCTATAGCACTGAGCCCAGTGCCGAACCCACTTTCAACACTCATTACAGAGTTAAGAAGTAGTGGATTCCCAGAGTGGAATTTTAAAATTCTGGATCCTGAATGCCTTTATCAAATAGCAACCTGGTGATATGTTTACACCCACTACACACTAAAACTCTGACACATTAAAATTCTTTTAGTGACTGTGTGTGCAAGTCTCCATGGCAGCAATTGTAGGCACAAAAGTGGTCTGCCAGAACTCGGAATTGAGGGAGGCATACACAAATGATGAGTATAATTTGGTGTGATTAAACATCACCTGTAACAGAGTGACACAAATTTACATGAGAGTGAAAAGAAAAGGGAAATCAGTAATGTTTGGAGAGTCTGTATCTTTTTCAATATCCATTCTGACCTGAAGGGTAGGCAGGCTGGAGGTGACATGGCAAAGAACAAGGAGTCCCAGTGAGCAAGGTACACATGCCATCCCTAGAATCAGTTTCCCAAAGTTATTTACAAGCCTTGTCTTCTCAAGTGTTTACTTTCTCTCTCAGCTCCAGTGGTAAAGGTCTGAATTTCATAACTGCAATACCACTGCATCCAGGGTGCCTTTCAGAATTCCCTTTGGTAGCAGTTAACATTTATTTTACAAGCGTTTCTTCTATTGGGGGAAGCTTTGGCTGGAATAAGCTACAGAAGTGAGTGGGGCAAAAATAAGTGGATTCAGAGTTGAACAAACAATTAAAATCTATGAAATTGTAAAGCAAACTAATCCCTGGTGAAGATGGTGCTCCAGAAGCTTCCATTACTTCCATATCTGCTGTTTTTAATCTAGACTCAAGGCCAAGACAGAAGGGAGTCCCTGCTATCCCTACTCATGGGTTACCCCACGTGAAGTAACAAACACACAAAATAAAAATTCAGAGTCTGCTCTGTAACAGGGTTGACATGTAGTTAATCAACTGTAATGTAGATTTTACGAAAAAGTATATACAACCAGCTCAAAAATAACAAATGAACATATGTCAAGAATCAAACAAAAACCAGAATTACAGAAGAAAAAACTTTAGAGATTCTCTCTTAAGCACATTTATGATGAAGAGGATTAGGTTAGAAAAAACACTAGTCTGGTGGGTTTTCAAACACAATTGCAGTTTAGCCCAGAGCCAAGTTCTTCCGTTTGCCTACTGTATACTCAGCTCTATCAGTTGACCTTATGCCACTTAATTGGAGTTAAAGAACACATCAGGGCATAGGTTTACCAAAAAAGTTAGAGGCTGATCTTAGTGGTTAAAAACCACTGCGGATCGGAACAGGAGTGTGAATGGGCAGGAAATTTAGAAAATGGCCTGTGGGCCTTGTCATTTCACATCACGTCTTGATTTGATCTCTTTCTGTGGGTTATCCATTTTCAGGTCCCCTTCCCTCCAAGCATTATTCTGCTCTTTTGTGCTCTCAAATCATTTCTGCTCACATCTTATACTACATATTTGAGACCACATAGAAACCAAGTAGGGATGATGTGAAACTCATTAGTAAAAAATTTGTACGTGACATGAGTAAAAAAAAAAAAAAAAAAAATAGCACTAAGACAAGGATTCAACCCGCAAACTCACTAAATCAGATGCTCTGAGGGTAGATGTTGCTTTCTGGGGAAGATATTTTGCTCACTATGATATGCACTGCCAATTCCTTTATGCCATTAGAAGTGGCCTGTGCCCCAAGAATGTAAGACATCTTTCAGTTGGAAGACTCATTCTCATTCGTGCCTCTATCTCTTTATTTATGGTACTTCACTCTACTCATCTTGATTACTCTTCCCGTATTCATATTCCATGACCTTGCAAAAGCTCATGTCACTGGAGTGTTGCTTCCCCTGAAAAGCTACTTCCACCCCAGTCTTGTCAGTCCTCCCCTCTCGTGACCTTCCAAAGCACAAGATTTCCTTTGGAGCTATTTGCCTTTTTGTGCCATAGACACATCACACTCTAGTGTATAACGCATGAGCCTCTCCTGGAACAAATATAGGATGTTTTTCAGGTTCATACAATAACATACATAGGATTATAATAGAAACCAATGTATGGAAATACAGTTATCAAAATATTAAATTTCTGATATATGATTAGTATGCATTTACAAAATAATAACTACTAGCAATTACTATAACTTCAATTATATATATAATATATATAATACATATATATTATATAGTGGTGACTTAAATAATATTTTGAAACACTTGCAGCACTAAAGTAAGAAACACTAGAAATCCAGTGACAAATCACAAGTGTTGCTAAAACCATTGTGTGTGTGTGTTTCTTACATTTGCAATGGAAGGAAATGCTAAATTTCAGTTACAGCCTAGTGAAATTTCTGAATTCTACCAGAATTTCTCTATTACTTACAGAAATTCCTTATCATCTGTCTTTTTAATGCAACTTGCTGGTGAAATCAGGGCAAAAATACACAGCTCTTCTCTTTCTACTTTTTTCAGAGAATGGACTAGCTTTTAGCTCTATATTATAGTAGCTGAATAAGAAGTTACTGAGTATAATGAACTTAAATTAAACTTATGCATAGCTAAAATGTGCCAAGTCAACCACAAGCATTCCCAGAGTTAGTTGCTTATATTGTTACTGGACATAAGTTCTATTTTGCCTTGGAATATACTTAATTGTTTGCATTTCTGTCTCTTCCAGTAAGCTGTGTATTCTTAAGAGAGGATTCTGCATCAAGTTATCTGAGTTTAGGTAATGAGAGCTTAAATAAAGTGGACATAACAGTACATCTGTGGAATAGGTTAATATAATATAATGAGAAGGAAGAATTGATACATTTCCAAGAGAGTAAGAAGAGCCAAAGTTTGATGCAAGATTTTGGATTAGAGATTCTTGGAAAATTAATACAAATAGGAAAGCTGAAGTACAATGAATGTGATGGGGCTCACACATAATGTTCTTCCATTTCTTTTTATAATAAAATTACTAGGTCTCCCTCCGTTAGAATACTATGCAATCTGTAATTGTCTGCAATGTGATAGGATATGAAATATTTCTGAGGAAATGGTGGGAAGAGAATGTTATAAGCTAGACAATGATCCTTGTGGAAGAGTCCAAGAGTAAGATAAAGGAAAATGAAAGACAAATTGTAGAAGGAGTTACTGGAGAGCAGAAATGGGATTATTTAAGTCTCATGGAGACAAAGTTTCAAAAAAATGAAACTGAGAAATTCATAGACTTGAATAATTGGAAGAAGATTAATAGAAGTGTAGGTTTACTAGAGATCAGAAAATATGATTGAGGAAAATGTAGGAAATAGAAGCAGTAAATATAGAATTTTTTTGCCAGTGATGAGAAATAGAAATATTACACAGCAGATTGGAGGAGGAGAGGGGTACAGTCATGAAAGTCTTTCTGTTTTGCTTTTGTTTTTTATTTTGAGACAAAGCAAAGGCTAGATAAGCCTTTGGAGAAGGCATGGAGGTTACTGAGGATACGAACAAAATATGAGATAATTGAAAGTCTTAACAGGGATGGGAAAGAAGTGAATTTAGAGGCAAATTGAGGGATAAATTTTAAAAAGGAAGATTTCTCATATTTCTCTGAGTCAAAAAAGAAAGACTAAAAAAATGGGTGTAGTTAGAGAGCATTAAAGGTCATAAGTTGGTAGACGAAGAGGCTCGTCCTAGATGGCCTGGATGTCTTCATTAAGGTGTAAGGTGTAAACTGAAGAGAGGAACATGCTGCTGTCTTTCTTAGCCCAAAACCAAGCTGGAAGGGCAAATCTGAGTATTCTCCTCCAGAGCAACCCCTGAAGCCAAAGAAGGCTGGGAAGGCCTTCTCCAGCTGAGGATAGTAGCCATGGAAAAAAGATGGTGACTGACCGTGAAAGGGACCATATATGAGGACATACTTAGAAAGCAGAATAACATTCTAAGTGGCAAGCAAATGTTGCATCCATATGGGAGAGTTAAATCAAGTAGGCCCATTCTGCAGTTGAATATAAATTCAAGGAGTTAATACATATAAACGCTTTGGGATTGGAAGTTAATTTCATTTGACCAAACGGAGGGATAGTATAATGAAAAAGAGTTACTTTTCTTCTGTATTTTGCCATGCAGAGGCCAAGATTTGCAAATGCCCCATATGATATCCAGCTTTTAAAATGCTGAGACCCATTGGACTTCAATAGAATTCTGACACATACATGTAGAACAAGTCTAATTCCATCCGGTTGCTCATTCCTTCTCTTGCATTATGCAGTGCTGACAGAGCGGCCACATTTCCCAAGAGTTCTCTTTTCTTCAATGCAGATGTTGCTCCAGTTGTGATTTTTAAAAACTGAATATTACAAATTTACCCAGTGTTTTCTTTTCATGCTGTGACTAATTCAAACTATGGCCAAAGGTTGACCTGGTCTCTAAGAGAAAGAGTCACCCCTCTGCCTTGTTCTTCTGTCCACCATGGAGAACCCAGGGACTCAGATGGACATCCCTGCAAATACCAGATACTCTCCTGTAGCTAACCACATACGAATTAAGACACATTTTCAATACAATTCTATTTTCTTATTTTTATATTCCTGGCCTATGCACCATTCTTTTCCCTTAGAGGAAAGATGCATTCTCTTAGATATGTACTTACCGTAAATTTGTTTTATAGAGTGTCTTCCTTCTCAGACTGAAAGGATAATTCTAATGTATTTATGATGAATACTCTTTACATGTTAATGGGAGCTTTCTTTTTTTTTCCTGGTACCTATTTGGGTTAATCAGGTGTATCTCTGATCTCTTTGCAGAATGCAGGCTAGAGGTTTGAATATAAAATGCTAAGAGGTATTAACATCCATTCAGATGACTGCTTTTAGAAAAGCATAGATGATAGAATGGGTAAAGGAAATTAAAGGGAAACAAATGCAGACCAGATGCCGGATGGCGAGTTTCCACTCTGAGAATAATAAATGCAGGCACTGGGCTGCCAGATGAGGTTAAAGAGCACAGATACCAACTTGATTTAATAAAGAGGTAGATACTATTCCCTCTTCATTGGAAAGGCCAGTGCCAACTGAGACAAATAATGATTATATGAAACTGCATTTTCTTTCCTCTCTATTCCTACCCCTCACATTTTCCCATATGTGGAAAAATACATATGAATAGACAGAATCAGCACCCGCAATGGCTGTGACTCATGAGACCTTTAAACATCTAAACACTGTAGTAAAGAAGGCCTAATATCCCTATGGTTTCACTTTCCTGGAGGTCTTTACAAGGATGGGGGCATGGCTCAGGAGTCCCAGAATAGAAGCACTTGGGTTCAGTCACTGTTCTTCTGAGCTGTGTGTCCAGCAAGTGTTTGACTCAGGCTTGGAGAAACTCTGTGCGGTGGTTACATTTGCTCAGGTTCTAGACAGGAGTAGCTGGGTGCAGAATACACTCTGTGATCTGATGAAGGCCATAGGGCTAAGGGGCAGATGAAGATTCTGATGACCCTCCCCCACCTCTGTAATAAGACAAGCCTGATGTCTTATTCCTCTTCCCCATAGTTGCCACATAGCTGATATTGACACTGTGTTAGTTTCAAATACCTGTGTTAGTTAAAAAAAAATCACTATAAATTTAGTGGCTTAAAACAGTATGTATTTATTGTCTGAGTTCTCTACATTTAAAGACTGGTATGGGTCCCATTGGCTTAAAATTAAGGTGATGGCCAGGCTATCTTTCCTTATGGAGACTCCTTATGTTTTGTTTTTTTATTTCATCTTCATTGAAATAAGAAGATGAAATTTTGGCCATTCTGATTTTTGGCCACTTTCCTCCATCTTCAAAGGCAGCAAAATTCCTTTTGCCATGGAAGGTAACATACTGACAGGTTCCAATAATCAGGACTTAGACATACTAGGACATTATTCTGCCTACTACAAGCATACACCCTCTCATTGCTTCAATGAACCTTCACCACCACCTCATCTAACACTGTTTCCAGGGTTCATCTCGGTATTCTGTTTCTTTTCTTCTTTTCTCAGTTCTGCACACTGAATGCCCCCCCTTTTTAAGTTTATTTAATTATTTTGAAAGAGAGAGAGAACCAGCAGGGGCAGAGAGAAAGGGGACAGAAGCTCTGGAGCAGACTCTGTGCTGACAGCAGTGAGCCCAATGTGGGGCTCAAACTCACAAACCATGAAATCATGACCTGAAGTCGGACACTTAACCAACTGAGTCACTCAGGCACCCCTGAATGCCCTTCTTGATCCTTATGTTCTACAAGAGATCCATAGTTACGAATTATTTCTCTTGTTTGATTCTCTGTACGGCTTGTGAGAATGAGTAGTAGGCATACAGAATGCTTTCCTCTCCTTAGATAGCTCCTAATGTGGAGAAAATACATGGGCAACAACATTGTAACAGCATGGGAAAGTAGGGTCTGAAATGGCATTTAATGCATAAGGTATTTATTAAAGAGTTGAACTTAACATCTGAGGGAGAGAAGAGAAGGAAACAGAAGTGGGCAGAGGGAGAAGTTGAGCAGTGAAGCAGATCTCAAAATGGCCTTGGACAACTCAGAGGAGCCATTCAGAGCTGGAACAATTCTTCAGAGATATCTTGAGATTGGCTGGAAAACTAGGCTTTTACCTCTACATTGATGTGAGGTTTTTCTTTGTTGGTTTTTGGTTTTGGTTTCAGGAGTAGAATGTAGTAATTCATCACTTACATACAATACCATTGCTTATCATAACAGGTGTCCAACACCCATGTGACCCATTCCCCACCACCTCCCTCCATCAACCCTCAGTTTGTTCTTTATCATTAAGTGTCTCTTATGGTTTGTTTCCCTCTCTCTCTCTCTCTCTCACTCTGTCTTTATTCCCTTCTCATATGTTCATCTGTTTTGTTAACTAAATTCCACACGTGAGTAAAATCATACGTTATTTGTCTTTCTCTGACTGGCTCATTTTGCTTAGCATAATACATTCTAGCTCCATCCACGGCATTGCAAATGGCAAGATCCCATTCTTTTTGATGACTGAGTAATAGTCCATTGTGTATACATATACCACGTCTTCTTTATCCATTCATTTTTCCATGGACACCTGGGCTCTTTCCATAGTTTGGCTATTGTTGATAATGTTGCTACATTGATGTGTTTTTGAATAAATGCTGCCTCTCTTCACACCTGAAGTGATCTCTGGAGGGCCTGGCAACTGCAGGCTGCAACCAACAGGAACCTCCATGGCTGAGGCAAGTCCTTTCCTGAAGGAGGGTCTGGGTGGCCCACCACTATGCACATTGCAAGTCCCTCCTTTTCTAATGGCCTCCTGTTTTCTCTTTTTTGTTTCCTTCTCCTTTTAATCTTTGCTTTGTTGTTTTTCAGAAGACACAGAACAGCTTACACATGGCTTACACAGTATAGCCTTACTCTGGATGTTATATGAGAGTATACAATCACATCATAGAAGGTACCAATGGCCAAGAGCACATTTGGTATGGTTTATGGCCCTTCAACAAGTATTTGGGGTTTGCATGAGTCTTGTGTTTTAATCTCTTGGATTTTCCTTTGCTGTCTTATCATCATATGGAGTTTTCTCCATATTTTACTCATTTATTTTTTCTCTTTTATCAGGATAGCCTTCTACATTTCTCTGTCCTCCCAAACACAATCATTTTAGTGTGTGTAATGAGTATAGTTTTGTGGAGCTTTTCATGCTGTTTCAAAAACATATTGTTATTTTGTGCACTAACTACATTGACTAATTTTCTCAGATAACCAGTTAATTAACACCAGTATAATTAACTCAGATAACACTCTGATTCTTCTACTGGTGTTACCACATTTCCCCTAACCCCAACATCCAGCACTTCATCACATGAAGTTAAGAATCAAATACTATAACTTGTGCCTTCAATGTTTCTTGCCTTTAACATTGTTTTAAATATCCCCTTGCTAACTTCTCAGTTCAATATGAAATTCTCTAACTTTTCAACTGCATCAACCTCTCTTTATTTCCAAGTTCTGCCTGATGTTTTCCCCAATCATTTCCAGCCTATAAGTTACCAACAGGACAATTATCCTGTTCCACAGAGCTAAGGCTGCTCGAAAATCTTTACTAGTTCTTTGTTGGCTATTTTATTTCCACAAAATATCTTGTTCCTATCAAATATTCATCAAATATGTGATCTTGTAAAACATATTGGTTTATACTACACAAATATATCTTTGGTTGTGTTGTTTCCATGTCTTTGTCTATGTGATCCTCTTTGCTTGACATGTTGTCCCTGAATCTCTGGTATGTGAATCTCTTTTATCCTTCAGAATTTTTCTTCTTAATCCCTCATCTCTAAATCCTGCCCTTATTTCTCTCCTATATCTAATGCTCTCCCTACGCGCATCTCTCTCTCTCTCTCTCTCTTACATATTTATGCATGCTTTGCATAACTCTTGGTGTTGGGTAGCCCAAAACACATTTGATTTTGTATCATATTAGCCAATTCAATCAGAATATAAACACCATGAAGACAAGGACTAAATATCTTATACAGTACACTCTTCACAGCATCTTCTACAGGGTTCTGGGCATATAAGATGCTGGATAAATTATTGTGTTGCATTTGAAATGCAAATACTTCTTGGTGAGCAGAACATAATGTATAGAGTTGTTCAATCATGTTGTACACCTGAATCTAATGTAACCTTGTGTGTCAACTATACTTCAATTAAAAAATAAATAAAACATAAATACTCTTGCTGATTACATTGAGCTTAGTTTAAAAGAAGTTGGAAGGGGGGGGAAAGAAGTTGGAAATTGTGAAATAAAGAGTTATTAAATATTCAGAAAATCAACAGAGAAACTCCTACAGCTGGACTATCCATCGTCAGAGGCCATATTCAGGTACTACTCAGTCCTTTTCTTAGAATCACTCGTTATTTTTAAGCTGGGAAAGCCTTGAGAATATGTTCTAGTTTGAGAGATCACCTTTTTCACAGGCTGATGCCAACCTAAAATAAATTCCATGAAAAAAGAAATATTCCAAAGCAAACCAGGAAATAACAAACAAAATGCCCTTTTTTTTTTTTTCTTGTGAATTTATTTTCTTAGCATTGGTCCTTTTCCTTTCCTCTAGTTTGGTATTTCTTAGACACAAATTGTATAGTTCATTTTCTATAGATGTCCATTTTTTCTTATGTTGAAGACTCTGTAGTGAGATCATTTATCACAAACACTTTGCTACAGAAAATCTTTTTTCTCTCCATTCTTATCCCAGTCAAAATTAGGAAACAACCTCCCTTTCTTACACAACAATATAAGTTGGTATCCCATGGTATTAATGACATATTTTCTTACAGAATATTAGTGACATAAACAATATTTAGGCTGATAATTAGGAACAAACTGTTGAAACTATGGACATTGTGGTATATTGGTATAGCTTACATAAACTATAAAACAGTTTTGCAAAACTATTCTAGAAAACACTCATTCTAATTGCAAACACGGAATGCTATGTCCTTCTTACCAGTTCAATATACTTGTGATCATTTAAGGTTCTGAGAAGTCCTATATAGAAGAAACCTATTAAAATGTTTTTACAGTCAAGAGTGCCTAGGTGGCTCAGTCAGTTAAGCAAACATCTCTTGATTTTGACTCAGGTGATGATCTCATAGTTCATGAGATTGAGCTGTGGGGCTCTGTGGGGAAGCCTGCTTGGGATTCTCTATCTCCTTCTCTCTCTGCCCCTCCCTTCCTTGTGTGCTCTCTCAAAATACATAAATAAGCATTTAAAAATAATAAAATAAAATGTTTTCATTGCCAGGGTTTTATTTTTTACTTATATGGCTCTCCTCCTTTTTAAAAATGGATAATTTATTAGCATTTATAAGATAATTGTTATCTGCACATCTACACCAAATTAGACTTAGATAAAAATGACAAGTTTGTTTGGGAAAGATTGAAGTTTATTTCCTTTTCATGAGAAAACAAGTCCAAAAGGAGGCATTACATAGCTATTATGATGGCTTCATAGTGCTATTGGGAGCTCCTATTTTTCTACTCTACCATTATAACATGTGGTTTTCCTCTTCATGCTCATTTCATTGTAAAAACTGGTTTATTATTCTCTAATACCTAAATTGGTGCTAGAACTCAGAAGAAAAAGAAATAACAAGATGACAAAGCCATGATGAAATCCTTTTTAAGAGATCTTTCTAGAATTACCATTGGTCATTACTACCTACACTGCTTTGACTGGTACTTGGTCACATAGTTACACATAGTTCCAAAGGAGGAAGGAAATATAGTCTTTAATCCTGTGTAGGCACATTCCCACTAAAGATAATACTTCCATTGTCCAGGACAAAGGACAGTTTAAATGTCATGGTGGGAAATTATCAATCTTTTCAATAATTACTGTAAATCTAAAGTGTTGAAATAAGTTACCATTGTGTTAATTGGGTCTAATTTTCCAGGCTTTTTTTTTTTAAGTTTATTAATTTTGACAGAGAGAGAGAGAGAGAGAGAAAGCAGGGAAGGGGCACAGAGAGAGAGAGACAGACAGACAGACAGACAGAGTCCCAAGCAGCACTTGTGCTGACAGCACAGAGTCCAGGGCTCAAACTCATGAATGCTGAGATCATTACCTGAACTGAGATCAAGAGTGGGACACTTAACTGATGGAGCCACCCAGGCACCTCTTCCAGCCTTCCTTTATTCATGCCTTCTGATCGGTTCCTTCCACAATGATTCTAGGTTGAGCCATGTGAATTGCTTAGGCCATTAGGATAATTACAGACTTGCCAGAAGTAGATACATAAAAAATACTTGTGTGTGTCTGTCCACTTCCTCTTTTGAACCCCTGCCACACCATGAGAACAATCCCAGAAAAATCTCTTGGGAAAAAGAAAGACCAGGTGAAAATATCCTAGAAGAGTTAACCTCTCTCCAACTGACATAGAAGCATGAGCAAACTCAGCTGAGATCAACCATGCCTGGCTCAGATGGGCAGAACCACTCGGCTGGCTCGTAGACTTAGGAGAAATCATAAATAGATGTTTTAAGCCACTAAGGTTTTGGGAGGTTTGTTACATGGCACAACAAATTGTAACTAGCTAATAGAAAACAGCTGTCTATGTTACTTCTGTCTGCCAAAGTAGCTGAGACATGATTAAACAAATCATTAAAATAAGCATTTATTTAGGATATGTTTTTAAAAGTTGTGAAATAATGAAGTTAATAGCAAAAGCAAGGGACACTTGGTAATGGATATCTCTGGTTGTCAAACATCCTCCTCCCTAACCCTCATTACATTTAGTGAGTGCCCCTCTACCTGCTGCTCAATGCTGTTAAGCAAGGCTCCCATCTCCATGATCTGCAAGCCCTATGCCCATTCTATAATATTTGATTTTTATCTAACCCGATACAGTACCCCTATAGTCCTCCCTTCAGGTTTGACCTGATTAACTGAATAAAACACTCACTTTGGGGGGTGCCTGGATGACTCAGTTGGTTAAGCATCTGGCTTTAGCTCAGGTCATAATCTCATGGCTTGTGAGTTTGAGCCCCATATCGGGCTCTGTGCTGACAGCTCAGAGCCTGGAGTCCACTTCAGATTCTGTGTCTCCCTCTCTCTCTCTGCCCCTCCCTCATTCACACTTACTTTCTCTCTCTCTCTCAAAAATGAATAAACTTCGAAAATAATTAAAACACTCGCTTTGAAAAAATGTTATGAAAACAGGATTATTCATAAAAATCATATAAGATTTAGACAGTGATTTCTAAGCTTATAATATATTCCAGAATTGCCCAGGTAGTTAAGTTATATATAAATTACATATAATGTAAAAAATATAAAGATTTTATATATGGATATAGATACCTATGTAGATATATAGCATCCTGAATCTTAATAAAATTAGTTTTTACATTTGAAAATTATCCCCAGGGAATTATGAGGAAAATTAAGATTGGGAAACCTTGCCCAAAGGAATATTAATTTATATTGACATTTCTATTGTGAAATGACAAAAATCAAAGGATGGGGCACATTAGTGTACTTTAAGTCACTTCAAAAGACAGATGCTCACTGAATACACATAATAGATCATGCCTTGCTAACTGAACAGTTGGAAATAATGCAAATTTATTCCTTTAAATAAAGACTATTCATTAAATGTGATTTTTTAAAACTTGACCACTGTTTGATGTTAGAATTCTTTTCGTTTCAAGTAAATCCATCCAACAGTGGCTGAAACAAGTAAGGGATTACTTTTTTATGCCTCTCTCTTCAAATTATAAGGCATCTATAGAGAGCTAGCTGCTGGCACTGGTTCAACAGCTCAGCTGCATCAGGAGGACTCTTGGATCTTCTCAGTGTTTACTCCTGTGCAAGGTGAATTTTGCAAATGGAGGCATTGTACCCATGGATTTTAAGGCAGAAGGAAAGAGAAGGAACTTCAAGGTACTCTCTAAAACAAACACTCTTCAAGGAGCCTCTGCTTACGTTTCATTTGTCTAATGCTGTGTTAAAAAGCTATCCTAGGATGAAAAGCTGGGGGATATCATACAAATCCCCAAGGCATTATAAAGATTGAAATACCTAAGGGAAATAAAGTGCTCTGCAGACTGCCTAGTACATAGTAAGCCTGCCAAAAGAGGTGTTATAAACCGAAAAATAACAACAGAAACAACAACAACAACAACTGTGCTCAGGATTTTCAATTGCATAGTAGAAATATCTTTCATTGTATCTTTGTGAAAATTAAATGAGACCATTTCAGACAGAAATTTATTGAGATATTACTGGTGTCAGGTAGTCTTGGCTTTGGGGACAAGTTAGAATAGGACAGATACAGTTTCTCTATTCACAGAGTTCACTTTCTAATAGGAGAAACTGATAATAAGTAGCTTCAAGGACTGATAAATCCATGAAGAAGACAGACGTAGGTTATGTTGTATAAAGAAATGTGGTTTCCAAAGGGAGTGGGATGCAACAGTGGTTAAGGAAGATATCTCTGAGGCAGAGGCAGACCAGATTATTCCAAACAAAAGGCTTAGGTAGGAAAAGTGGCTTGGATTCTGTGTATGAAAAGAGATTTAAGCGAACATGGCTGAAAATCAATGCATAGAATGAAGCCTGAAGAGAAATAAATTGAGCCATCTCAGAAGAACCCAGCTCACTGTTGGGCCTTATATTTGGGTATAGTATAATTGAACATCAGTGGTTGATATTTTAACCAGTGGGGCTTATAATTTAATGAATGCTGTTAAAAGATAACCATGGCTTCCATGTAGAAGATAGAACAAAGGAAAGCAATATTAGAGGCAAGGAGACCAACAATTAGAAGCTTCTGTGCTATTCTAGTTGAGAAGTAGAAATAACTCAGATTGTATAAGTGGCAGTAAAGATAAATGATCAAATTCAGGGTATATTTTGAAGGTACATGCTCCTGGATTTTCTGATTTATTAGATGTACCATATGAAGGAAAGAGATTAACTCAAGATGATTTCTAGATTTTAAGACAAAACAACTAAGTGAAAAAAAGTATCATTTACTGTGATTAGCAAAAGAAGAGTCATTTGGAGGCATGTGGAGGAAAACAGTTCTGTTCTTGCTGAAATAATTTTGATGTGCTTCTGGAGTCCCCAGAGCAAACATAAAACACAGCATATGCATTTATCACTACGCAACTCAGGAGAGATTTTTATATTAGAGAAATAAATTGAGAGTCAATAGTTTTTATATATTATTTGATGACATATAGTATCCAAGGAGAAAATGTAAATAGAGAAGAAAATATAGCAGAGGACAGAGCCTGGAACATGACCAAATCTATCAAGGAGGTCAAGGAGTTAGAGATAGAAAAGGATCATGAGAAAGAGCATAGAACAAAGTGGGGTCATGCAAACTAAGAAAGGAAAATATTTTTAGAGCAAAGGAATTATCTTCTCAGCTCTTATGTGAGTATGAGAGTCTTGGTAAGACAAAGACAAAATATTAACCATGGGTTCTAATGATACTGGATTCCCAGGTAGCCTAAGTGAGAGATATTTTGGTGAGAGGTTGGGATCGAAAGACCAATTGGAGTGGTCTGGAAAGGGACTGAGTGTCTGGGAAGAGGAGACAGGAAGAGTGCGTGGCATTTTGAAGAGCTAAGTGTTGAAGCATATTGGGGAATTGAGAGCCTAGCTAAAGGAATCAGGTGGTCTAGATTTCCTTGCATGTGCATTTTGTTTGTTGGCTTGTTTTGACAGGCCTGCTAAGGCATGCCTTTATGCCTATAGGAATGACAGATTAGGAAGAGAGTAATTGATGACACAACAGAGGGAAGAAGAAACTGGAGTAGTGGTAAATGTGTCTTCACAAGACAACACCAAGGTAAACACAGAATTCTAACCAATCTTTCCAGACAAGTACTGTTTACTTCACAAAGCAAAGTAAAATGATAACATAGTTTGGATTTCAGGACACAGTACAACCATTAAGGCTCACTTACCCCTGTGATGCCTCCATAATTAATGATATGCAGTTGATAAAGATGAAAAAATTGTCCCAAAAGAGTTTGAAAAGAGGTTTTTAAAAAAGTGTCACCCGTCAGCTCCTTCTTCCAAAGAAAACTGACAGAATTTACAGAGAAAGAACACAAAAGAGGTAGTGAAGTGCTCTCCACTTCTCAAACCACTCTGTCCGGGCACAGAAGTGAAAAGAAGTGTGTGCTTGAAATGGTCTTAATTGTTAATAAAAGATAAATATAGGCAAAGATTCACAGTTGCAGACACGCTCTTCCTGAAATCCGTAGCGTGAAACTAATGATGAGGTCACAAAGGAGGTCAACCACAGTAAGTCCCATACAAATAAAATTAAAAATGTGTGAAATGTGTGTCAACACGTAAAAAGCAAAGGATAAAGCATTTTTCCAGTGACAGTGATAGAAGAGTCTCAGATGAGTTACTTGTGTAATACGGTCAATGACGTTAGAAGATGAGTTCTCTCTCTTTCCCCAATTTGAATAGTTAAGACACAAAATTCCCGGGGTGCCTGGGTGGCTCAGTTGGTTAAGCGTCTGACTTTGGCTCAGGTCATGATCTCATGGTTCGTGGGTTCGAGCCCCACGTCGGGCTCTGTGCTGACAGCTCAGAGCCTGGAGTCCATTTTGGATTCTGTGTCTCCCTCTCTCTCTGACCCTCCCCTGCTCACGCTGTCTCTCTCTGTCTCTCAAAAATAAGTAAAAAACATAAAAAATGTTTAAAAAAAAAGACACAAAATTCCCTGTGCAGCTGTCCCATTGCAAAGGGACACCATTTGACTTGTGGGACATCTATATCACCAAGTTAACAAACCACATCACAGATGCTATTCAGAATGCTTGCTCTGATTCCTGCTCTGTAGTTTCTACTTAAAGGCACCTAAGTTGACTCACCATGCAAACTGATGGGCACTAAAAAATATTTGGGAATGATATGAAAACTAATTCTGAAATTTGTGTTCAAACCAATTTGGTTGATAATTTTACATTCTCAAGCACACAAAGGTGTCCTGGGAGTCATTTCTGTTCAGTGCCTGCATTTCCCAACATTTACAGGACTTATACAGTATATGCTCTTGACTCCCCCTACCCCTCAAAGCACTTTCACATGTGGACTTACTTTAGACTCGGGACATTTCAGGGAATGGAAAGGATGGCTAGAGTCATCTGCATTTTTGAAGCCAGAAGCTTCTTCAGAATGGGAAATACTTAAACTACAGCCAAAGAAATCTCCATGAATGACCTGTGGAGGACCTCTGGATTCAGTTGGAACTGCCTGCATCTGGTTGTATCTGAACTCTTTAAATGCATGTTCTTTGGCAAAATTACTTCAAATACTAGGGATCTGGAATTTCAGCCAGACATTCTTACATACACAAATACACCGACCTGGCAGAGATGATACAGGAAGGGGGCAAAATGTAAATCCATACAGCAGCTACATAACTTGTGTTTTATGTAAGTTTATGCATTCTACTGTAGGAAACAGGGGAAAATAAAAAACAAATTGATCCATAGGCATATAGTTTGAAAAATATCAGATTTGTTTTTTAAGTTTCCTGCATGGGTTGGCTCAAGGAATGAAGTACCAGAAGCAGAGTTAGAGCCCACATTATGCTATCTAAAAATCTTGACCTCAGGGGGAAAAAAATGATTCCTTGTCCTCTCTTGCCTCAGTTTGTGTCCATTTGTGTGCGTGTTTTAATATAGAGCCCAACTGTGACATATTTGTTCTCTTTTGTATTGTCCCAACTGGCTGAAAAGTAGCCAGATGAATAATCTGGCAACAGTTTTCTGGTCCCGTCTCTGAAGTTTGGTCTTAGCAGTTGAGGTGATTCAACTCTCTCCTCCACTCCAGCTTCAAGCGCTCTGTGCACACCGCACCTGAGCACCAAGTCCTACTTGGTTGCCTAAAAAGGAAAAAACCTCTTTTGCCCAGAAAAAATGTCATTTGTCAAAGAATACACCTAATACCATCATTTCTGATAAAAGCGTCAGTCGGAGTCATTCAAGAACTGTGCAGAATTTTTCTGGCAGCAGTCACCCTCGACAAATATACCAGGATGCTACATGCTGGATGTAGATTCCCATAGAAAAGGGAATCACTCCAAAGTCCTGACAGTACCGTGCGGTCTGGCCAGTTCATGAACTAAAGCCTTTCAAACTGTATAGAAATTCATTATTTCAAAGCACTTTCACAGTTATTTTCTTTTTTACCTTAGCTCTATAAGATAAAGGTAAAGCAGACAAATATCATTCCTATTTTACAGACGGAGAGACTGATGCGCAGTCCCATTGTCGATTACTTTATTTCTCCTGATGTCCCTCTGTCAGTAGGGCTCATTCTTTTCTGTCCATTTCTGGAGTTACCATTCTAGACTACAAAGTCTTGGTCTAGAATGTAAATCAATGCCTCGATTACTTCCGTAATAGGCCTCGATTACCTCTATAACTTTCTAGATGTTCTCCCTAGCCATTTTTGTCCTTTCAGGTTGTGTTCAGAAGTTCAGAAGTGACACAGTTATAAAAGAATGGTTAAGTTAAAAAAAAAAAAAAAGAATGTTCCAGAAAAAGGAAACATCAGCTTGGAGTGTTCTTGAGGAACTACAAGATGTTTAGTGTCCCTGGAGACTCTAATAGAATGTAAGGGGTTGTGTAAGATGAGGCCATCAGATAAAGTGGGGAGCAGGTTATACAGACAGACATTTATATTCCATGTCAAGGAAGGTTTATGCTGAAAGCAAGGACATTTTAAGAGCCTTATGTATGAAAATTGCATAACCAAATATAGAGGCTTGCAAAATCAACCACACTCAGGTTATAAGATGAAAAGAATATATTAGTGTGTAGGGAGGCAGTACAATTTGGTATAGGACATAATTTGGAAACCTGTCAGTAATCTACCAAGTGATTATGGTATTCTGTATTAAAATGCTGGCAATGGGGTGAATAAAGATAGATTGCTTTAAAAATATAGAGGAAATAGACTTAAAATACACAGCTAACAATTGGAAGTAGAAGTAACTATTAAAAAATCAAAAATAAAGCATAAGCTGTCATTTAAGAACTAGTTTATAATGGTGCTTCTCCCTGAATAGAGAACAATAAGAGTTAAGCTCTAAGCTGGAAATGATGAGCTTGAAGTGATTGGATATATCCAAATGGGGATGTCTCATGGACAGTTAATGCACATGACTGAGGGTCAGGAAAGATATAAATTTAGGTGTCATTTATATAAACAGAGCTGTTGAATGAACACACATGTGGTTACAACAGGACCTCGTTCAGGCAGTATGTTGAAAAGGGTGCTGTTTATTTCATCTATATTCTCTACTTTGGCCACCAGTTTGAGGTCAAATATATAAAATAATTCTTTATCCAAAGTGGGTAGCTTTAATTTTACTAAAACAGTGAAACGGGTGGAATAAAGCATAAAAATTAAATATACATGGTCATGTACTTACTATGAACAAGACATTTTTCCTAAATCTTTGTGTCACTTAATCTACTTAGAAACTCAACAGTAGTCCCCAGTGTACAGTAGCTCAGAGACATAATATAAAGGACCTTCCTTCACTTAGAACTCCAGGAATGGAGCCAAATTACATGTATAGTTTCTTGAAACAACATGATTAACTCATAGTTATTACTGATTGCTATATGCCTAGTACAACACTAGATACTGTGTACTGAAGTCTCTATTTTACATTAGGCTACACCATAGAACTTGGTGTAATGAATGGCACAGTTAAATGTAAACATAGATACATATATGCATAGGCACTCAAAGGAAATGATAGTTCGTAGACACATAAGCTCAATGGATGCAAGTCCCTCTTTTCTGAGAAGCATATAGTAGGGAAGGCCAGCCACCTGCTGCAGGGCCCATGAACCCTGATCCAGAAAAAGCCTGACCTGGTGGGATATGTATGAAAAGTTAATTCTCTAACAGTGAACAAGGTTTAGAAAGAGCTTAGGTTAACCCTGAGATTTCCTATCTACATCCCATTTTTAAGGTAGTTGTATTTGAATTGCCTTTTCCTAATTTAAATTCTGTATTCTCATGCTATCTTCTCACCTGGCTTGTTTAGTTGGGCCCCCACGGTTCTTGCACGAATTGCCCTTATCTATTCTCATTTGATAGGTGACATTTCATTCTCCTTTCAACTAGGCAGAATTATCCTTTGCACTGCTGATCCTTCTGTTTGTTTGTTTGTTTGTTTTGGTGCCCTTCTCTAGTCTCTAGGCTGCTCCTTTGTTTCTCTGTTCTGAGATCTATTCCCCACTCTCCCTGCTTTGCTCTGTGTCATGCAAGTCCGATCGCTGCAAACGATTTCTGGATGGTTTTAACTAGAAAATGGGAAGTGTCAGCGGTACTGGGAGGAAGGGATAGTCTACAGTTTTTCTACCCCTCATTTTGCCTTAGCCAATGGTCCCAGGGGTAGTTATGTCTCCTCCAGGATTCTAGAGTTTACTGGATGTGCTGCTGGCTCTTGGCCTCTGTTCTTTACCCTCTTTAACTCTCCAGCTCAAGGGGTGTTACCAGCACCTCTGTTTTGTTAATCTCTGGGTTGTGTCACTGTCCTCTGACTGGCTGTTTAGCCTCCAACACTTCTACAGCTATTTTGCTGTATGTGATGTCTTCCCATCGAACTACTGGGTATGAACAGTGTTTTCTTGATTGGTCCCAGATCAGTAAACTTTTTCATCTACTTCCAGCTGAGAATCTTCCAGTTAAATTTGAACTGAATAAGGACATGATAATGATAGTCCAAAAATAAATATTTACCCGTCTTGATTTTTTTTCCGTCAAACTCTCCTTGATTTCCCTATTCTTTATACTCCTCTCTTCCAGACTGCATTCTTAGGTTTTCCTCACTACCTCGGATTGCTTTTGCTCATTTACTATTTTTTTGTGTGTTCATTTGTTGCCATATTCCATGCTCTTCCATATTGGGATGAGTACTTTTTTAAACCATTTCTAACATACATTTGCCAAGATTTTTCAGGCTCTCTTATAAAAAGGTTAAAACTTAGACTTCGTATATTCATTTTTCCATAGTAGATGTCAATTTTATCTTGAGTTCAGATATGTTTAATGTGGAAAATACAACTCTTATTTCCATAGCATTCCCTACAAAATTGTTAGCTACAGTAATCAGAAAATAATCAAGAATTCAAGAGTAGCTTTTAGATCTCTGCTAAAAGGGTGGCCTTTATTAACCTCCTTAGCTTTTGTTGAAGAAAAGATGTACTTCCAATGAGCCTTGATTCATCACACTTGTAGAGTCATACACACGCACATTACAAAAAACAGCAAAAAAAATTTTTCCTCCTTTTCCTTTTGCATTATTAATCATGGTCCCTGCCTAGTGTTTGTTTAACAACTTTAGCATATCTACATATGAGTTATAGAAGCATGTATCACATTCTTTTAATGGAATTTTGTCTCTTATTTCTTTCTTTCCCAATAAACAATGAACTTTCTGAATACCTTAATCCCATTTGAGTGACAATCCTTCTATAAGATTTTCATATAGTAAATGTACAATAATTATCAGTTAAATAGAACTAAATATAAAAACACTTACATATGAGGCAAGATGGCAGAGAAGCAGGGAGCTCTGTAATCCGCGCACGCCCGCATGGTTTGAACTGAGAAGGACTGAAGTGAAAAAACTTGGATTTGCAAGTGGGGGAAAGAAGAAACAGACGCCAGAAAGAAGACAACCTCAAAGATGCCTGAGTGAGTGACTGTGATCTGGGAAATTAGGGGACAGGCGGGTCCCGGTGGTGCAGGGAAAGGAGCCCCCGAGCCCAACACAGGGAGAGCGCGCTGTGCCCCGGAGAGACCAGGGGAAGAGAAAGAGAGACGGAAAACGCACCTAGAACCATCTCTAAGGGAGGAAAAACTCACCCGTCTCCCCATATATAACTGCCAAGCGCCGGGAGAGAGGTCCGTCCCGTCTGGCCGGCGAATCCTTCCTTGGGCACAGCGGCAGCGGCATCCACTCCAAGCTGCACCGGGAGCGGCGGCGGCGGCGCCAAAAAAGACGCCTTGAAAAGCGGCAGCTGTGGCGGCGGCGGCAGCGGCGGCTCCGCAAAAAGGGTGGCGCAAGCCGGGCCGGGAGGCCGGCCGCCAACGGGAACGCATCTCATCCCCAGTGACGGTGTTGAACTGCACAGACTGGGATTTGGAAGTGAGGCGGAGCTTGGAGAATACAGTTTGGCTCGCCCGCGGCACAGGGAGATCGGACTCAGAAGGGCGGTTGCAACGCTTGGTTCCGGCAAAACTTTGAGGCGGCGCCATACTTCTCCCCGCAACCACCAAGGCGGGGCCTCGGAGAGAGCAGCCCCTGAGACCTGACCTGATGCCAGACCATGTCCATCCGCACAGGGGAGTTGTTTTTTTTTTTTTCTTTTCTTTTCTTTCCTTTTTTCTTTGCTTCTCCTTCTTTTCTGCTGCCATCCAGATATATTTCCCGTAGCATATTCTTATCTCTCCTCTTGGCTGGTTATATGCTTTTAGACTACCCACAGGCTTTTGCTGTCTCTGTCCCCACCTTGTTTTTTTTTTCTTTTTGTTTTTGTTTCTTTTTC
>CM053569.1:16770817-17081429 GCA_028646485.1 Cryptoprocta ferox | reverse complement strand
GGGGGGAAGGGGAAGGGGGAGAGGTAATGGGGGGTGATGGTCTTGGTGGAGGTCACTTGTGGGGAAGAGCACTGGGTGTTATATGGAAACCAACCTGACAATAAACTATAAAGTTAAAAAAAAAAACACATGTAAAATGTTTAAAAATCAGAACTAATTTATTTTCACTTTGGAATATTGTTAGCTATTCATCCTCAGGAGATAATGCTAGTAGGGCCATAAAAGTAACAAATACTTTCATAATATTCTGCTTAAAAAATGTATGACCCAGATTTCATAAGATTAGGATGGAAATATCTTCCAATACAAAATTTGACACATGGCAGGAGATCAACAAAAGGTTGCTGGTTGAAGAAATGAATCACCAGTCCCTGAGGCTAAGTCTCACTCTTTATAACTTCTATTTTATTCATATTTTTATCCCTTAAAATTTTTGGTACCAAGTATTTTCTTAATATGCTTTTATAAATTGGATGAATAAGATAATTTTTAGAAGCCGATTCCCACCTACTTTGATTGCTTTGGAGTCTAACTACAAATTTTATTGGTGGAAGAATGGAAAATATTAAAGTATTCCCTAGTAAGTGTTATGTGGATCCTATCTTTTAACAGTGAATTTTATAACAGGACTTTTAGCACGTCATTAATAGATGACTCGTGACCTAATTCCTATCCTTAGAGCATATGTAAGATCCCAGTAGATTCCACAGTTGTATACCTTTTATATGTGGTTTATTGTGAGTATTTGAAGGCAGAAATGGTATCCTACTTATCTTTGTGTTTTAAAGCTTCAAATCCTACCACACTGCACCAAGGGTAGCCTGTCCCTCTGAACATATAAGAGTTCTAAGAATATAGTTGACATATAATAAATGTTTACTAAATTAATAATTTAATAAAATAATAGATCTCTCCAACTGCCCTGAAAAGCAGGGGATAAAGCAGCCAGCAGACCTTCCAGGAAGCAACAGAGAAACACCCTTTGGCATCCACCATTCACTCATCTTAACATCAGTCTTAAAGCTTAAGAAATAAAATTTAGGGCCAAGTAAGCGTAGCTCAAGCCAGCTACTTTTTCATTCCCCGGGCCACTGGTTGCCTCACTAAATCTCTCACTTTGCTGAATATGTGAAATCAATTATTACTATAGGCTATCAGAGACAGAAACTTTTTGGAAAATTGTTTTGATTATTAATAAAAGATGACAATGTGAAGGCATGAGTTACCACCATAAAACCTGACATGTTAGCATTATTTGAATCAGTAGAATAAAGACAGAAGTAGATTTGTCAAATTACATCTCTAATTGTTTCTCCCATCCTCCCCATCGTGAACTCTCTCTATATCTAAACCAATTTAATGTTCCCAGTAGTTGCTTTCTTCCAATTGGGGAAGACTGTAAGGTCTTATAACAATTTCTGACTTTTAGGTACCCACAGATCCTGAGGGAATCGCCCCATATCTAACCTTCCATTTACTTTTGTTTAAACTTCGCTGCCATTTTATTTCTCTGACTTCTGTCCAGTTTTCTGTCCTCTGATTTTGATCCTTCAGACCAGAACCCTTTGATGCATTGTTCAGACCATCAGTCCTTGACTATGTGCCAACCTTGGATACTGCCTTAAAGATTTTCCTGATTTGATTTCCATCTTGAGAATTAGTTTAGCGCTACTTTTATTATGGTGCCCATCTTTGGCCTTTCATAAGCTCAAACTTCAGCCAATGAAAGCCCAGGGCCCTTTTTCTTCCCCAAGAGGAATCTTCAAACAAGCAGACAAATCATCTCACCCTTCTGTAAACAGTGATCTGTGTCCTTTTCCTCACTCTCTTTCCCCTTTAAAACCTCTCTCACTGCATACTTCCTTTGTCCAGTTCTTACTTATAGCTCAAGACTTATTTCAACCATCAACTCAGGAAGCTACCCCATGCATACTTTGTCTATGTCTCCAGTTTTCCCCTTGTCTCCTTTTGCCTCATATTTGAATAATCTTTTAAGGTATAAATATATTACACTTGCAACAACTCTGTGAATGTTTATGATTATTTTTGAGGGTTCTGGAGGAGCTATATTTATATAATTCTTGGTATTTCTTACTATACTTGCAAAATGCTTTCCAAAAGTAAACTACAGAATGGTATACAAGTGAATATTTAAATGTTTAGCTATTTTTGACCAATTACTCAATATTGGCTTATAAATTATACTATGACTTACTACTTTGTGAAATATTGCATTAGTTGTATATGCACAAAAGATGACAAATTCATATCAGCTCCAACATTCCTGTATAATATTTTTAAAATGTTCAATAATTTAAATGACACATGTATAACTAATTATTGATTTGATCCATGGCATAGGTCAAGGTGCTTGGGAAGCTGACTTTGACATGGAGATTTGGATGCAGGGGTTTCTAGGGGAATTAACTAGGGAATAACACCTGCACTGGTATGAAAACAGTAGGATTGGGCAGAAAAGGCTGATCTGCAATGCAAATGAAAATGAAGCCTCAGTGATCCATGGTGAGCTCTGAGGATGGAATGACTATTCAGAGATGTTCTGAGTTGAGGCATAGGAACCATTGAAACCCAACAGCAACCAGCCACTAAGAAGAGAGCTCTGACGGTGGGAATATACAGTCAAGTGAGGTGGCTCCCTTCAGCTGAGTACATTACATGGAGAGGCCCTTTGCTCTTCTTTAACAGCAGCCTATATTTCTGGCACAGAAGAGAACAATGACCATGGTCCAGAAGGGGAAATCTGGACAGATATGCAGTATCAACAACAGCCAATTGCTGTTAAATCTAGAATAATTTTAATCCATTGTTCCTACTCTGAGTAAAGTTAAAATCATAGAACAGTAAATATGAAAGAATCTTAGAGGTTATTTAATTCCATGTTCTCACTTGATTAATTAATGTGAAGTCTCTTGTGAAAGGCATAAAATATACAGGATTACAATCAAAATTATATAGACATTATTTTGGCCTCTTCACACTCAGAAATTGTTTTCCCCCTTCATTAGCACAGAACAATTTTTGAAATTTGGGCTTTAGTCACAGACTTGGGTTTAAAATGAACGTGTACTGTTTAATGCTGACCCAGTGAAAAATTTAATAAAAGAATAAATGCATATAATTGCTCTAATGAACAGAGAGGAATGGAGCAACTATTAGTACTGGCTACATAAGTGTTGGTTTTCTCAAAAGTATAAGTAGAGATAATATTAACCTGTCTTATGATAGATTTAATAAGTCAATCTATGCCAAGTATTTAGTGTAATGCTTATCATGTGGTCACTGATCATTAAATTGAAGCTGCCTAAATCTAGCCTGGAGGCAGGTGTGAATAAGCCATAATCTAACAATGAAGTGATCTTTACGGCCCCAGCATTATGGAGTGAAAGTCAATTGTTAGTTTAAGTTAGCAGCTCTGGAACATCAGATATCCATGGCCCCTTTACGACCACATTCAGGGCCAAGTAAACTGGTCTCAACCTTGATAACTAATTTTGAGTTTATGACTCCCTCTTCAACATCTCTTCAACTGTATTGGTCATAATCTTCTCACAGTCCTGTGCTTGTCATATCAGTTCCTTCCCCCTGCTTCATCTCATGATGTTTTCTACTATTTTCTTCTAGAAAATGACCTGTCCTTCCTCTCTATATAATCACATCTTAAATGTCCTCTATCCCAACTGCACAAGGGAGTCTGTGGATAACTTCATTTCCTAGGCTTCTTTACCTCCACCGAATTCTTTCACTTACTAATATGTATTACTTTTTTATAAATCAGGATTTTGAAGAGTAGTTTAAATACAGTAAAATTCACCCCTTGAGTTTTGCATTTGGTGAACTTTGTCAAAGCAGACTATCACTTAATCGATACTATCATCAATATAGAACATTTCAACTACCACAGAAAGTTCCCTCATGACTATTTGCAGTCAGTCCTATACTCCTCTACACACTCTCCCCACCTGCCCCATGTCTGGTGAACATTAACCTAGTTTCTGTCTCCATAGTTTTGCCTTTTTCAGACTCTCATTTAAATGGAGTCATACAATATGTGTTTTCAGCCATAATACCTTTGAGATCCATCCATATTGTTTCATTTATCAGTAGGTCATTCCTTTTAATGGCTAAGTAGCATTCCATTATATGGATATACCACAATTTGCTTATATATTTACTACATATTTGAGGGACCTTTGGCTTGATTCCAGTATTTGACTATTATGAATTGGTTTATATAAATATTCACATACAGATCTTTGGGTAGAAAATGTTTCCATTTTTCTTCAGTAATAATGCTAAGTGAAACTGCTGGATTATAAGGCATAATTGTTTAACATTATTTGAAAATACAAACTTCTTTTTGAAAGTGCATTGTACTAGTTTGCATTAAAACTATGAGTAGCATCATGTACTAATCAAACTGGATATATATTTTTTAACTTTAAATTTTTTAATGATTATTTTTGAGAGAGAGAGCACAAGCAGGGGAGGGGCAGAGAGACAGGGAGACACATAATCCGAAGCAGGCTCCAGGCTCTGAGCTGTCAGCACAGATCCGGATGTGGAGCTCAAACTCATAAGCCATCAGGTCAGATCATGACCTGAGCTGAAGTGGGACACTTAACCAACTGAGCCACCGAGGCGCTCCTATATGTTTTAACTTTATTATTTTTTTAATATAATTTACTGTCAAATTGGCTTCCATACAATACCCAGTGCTCATCCCAACAAGTGCCGTCCTCAATGCCCATCACCCACTTTCCCCTCTCTCCCACCCCCCATCAACCCTCAGTTTCTTCTCTGTATTTAAGAGTCTCTTACGGTTTGCCTCCCTCCCTCTCTGTTTGTAACTACTTATCTCCCCTTCCTTCCCCCATAGTCTTCTGTTAAGTTCCTCAAGATCCACATATGAGTGAAAACATATGATATCTTTCTCTGACTGACTTATTTCACTTAGCATAATACCTCCCAGTTCCATCCATGTTGCTGCCAATGGCAGGATTTCATTCTTTCTCGTTGCCAAGTAGTATTCCATTGTATATATTAACCATATCTTTTTGTCCATTCATCAGTTGATGGACATTTAGGTTCTTTCCATAATTTGGCTATTGTTGAAAGTGCTGCTATGAACATTGGGGTACATGTGCCCCTATGCATCAACACTCCTGTATCCCTTGGGTAAATTCCTAGCAGTGCTATTGCTGGGTCATAGAGTAGTTCTATTTTTTATTTTTTGAGGAACCTCCACTCTGTTCTCCAGAGCAGCTGCACCAATTTGCATTCCCACCAACAGTGCAAGAGGATGCCCATTTCTCCACATCCTCACCAGCATCTCTAGTCTCCTGATTTATTCATTTTAGCCACTCTGACCGGTGGGAGGTGGTATCTCAGTGTGGCTTTGATTTGTATTTCCCTGATGATGAGTGACATTGAGCATCATTTCAGGTGTCTGTTGGCCATCTTGATGTCTTCTTCGTAAAAGTATCTATTCATATCCTCTGCCCATTTCTTTACTGGATTATTTGCTTTTCAGGTGTGGAGTTTGGTGAGTTTAGCCTCTACTACAAAGCTGTAATCATCAAGACAGTATGGTATTGGCACAAAAACAGACAAATATACCAATGGAATAGAATAGAGAACCCAGAATTGGACCCACAAATATATAGCCAACTAATCTTTGACAAAGCAGGAAAGAGTATCCAATGGAAAAAAGACAGTCTCTTTAGCAAATGGTGCTGGAAGAACTGGACAGCAACATGCAGAAAGAATGAAACTGGACCACTTTCTTACACTAGACACAAAGATAAACTCAAAATAGATGAGAGGCCTGAATGTCAGAGGGGAAACCATCAAAACCCTAGAGAAGAAAGCAGGCAAAAACCTCTTTGACCTCAGCTGCAGCAATTTCTTATTCAACACATTTCCAAAGGCAAGGGAATTAAAATAAAAAATGAACTACTGGGACCTCATCAAGATAAAAAGCTTCTGCATGGCAAAGGAAACAGTCAACAAAACTAAAAGGCAACTGATGGAAGGGGAAAAGATATTTGCAAATGACACATCAGATAAAGGGCTAGTATGCAAAATCTATAAAGAACTCACCAAACTCCATACCCAAAACACAAATATATGTTTTATCTTTAAATACCTACTGGCTATGTAGTGACATGTCATTGTGGTTTTAGTTTACATTTTACTAATGACTAATGACGCTGTGCTTTGCTTCCTGCCTTCTATAGTTCTGCTTTGGTGGGGTGTCTGTTTGAATCTTTCACCCATTTTAAAAAGTTGGGTTATCTTATTATTGATTCCTAAGAGTATTCATATATTTATATACCTCTGGGGTTTTGGTCATATTTTCTCCTTGTATATATCCCTTCATTCTCTAACAGTCCCTTTGTGAAGCAGATTTCAATTTTGACAAAGTCCCGCTTTGTTTTTTTCTGCATTTTCTTTATGTTTTAAAACATATTTGCCAAATCAAGTCACAAAAGTATTCTCCTATGTTACATAGTTTTAACTTTTATATTTTTAAGTCTACAATACATTTAGAGCTATTTCTTCTATAAGGGTGGAGGTTCATATTTTGCATGTGGATATGTCATTGCTTTAACACTATTTGCTGAAAAGGCTATACCTTTCCCTTCAAATTACCTTGGAAGCTTTTCTGTAAATCAACAGAATGTATATGTATGGGTGTATACCTTTCATTAGGGATTACTGAAAAGATAATGATTTTGGAGTTATACTAAAATTTAATCCCTGCCTCTATCATTTCCTAAGTGTGTTTTCTAAGGCCATTTATTGAATCAGTTCCTTAATCTGAAAAAAAGTAATTAGAATATATAGGTTTTGAGGTTTCTTTAAGAACTCTGTAAAATAAGCAAGATACATTAAATTTTTAGTATCCAGGAGATACTCAAAAGTGGTGTTTGTGTTTACTTGTCTTTAACAACTTATAAATCTTCCCATTCTAGTTAGATTAGTAGTCTCTTAAAGTCAGGGACTGTTTTTCTACTTCTACAATTAAAGCCACAATCCAGCAGAGATGTTGTGTTCTATGGAGGATAAGATACTAAGGGTGGTTTGAATTCTCAGAGAAGGTGGTATAGAGCATGATCACTGGCTATGTAAGCAAATTCTTATACTAATTGAAGTTCAAAGATCAAGAATGTTGGGATATCGCTATGCTCCTTAATCATTTACATACTGCTTTGTGTTCTCCTCTTCCTGTTCAATAGGACCAGTAATCCAACATGAATCCTAGTGGTTTAGACCAAGGATCAATAGCATTTTATTCTCTAAAATTTGCTTCATTATTTTACAGGGTCTCTTATCTCCATTTTGATGCCCAAAATTAAATGTTTCTTTAAAATTGCCCAAATTCCAGACCATAAGTCAAACAAAATTGTTGACTGCTTTAGGAAGGGTTTTATGAAGTTAAGAGGAGGCAGAAATACATTGCTTTCAAGGTATTTTGTCATTTAAAATGAATGCAGTTATGGTTGCAGAATAGACTGTTGAACTGGGAGTAAAATTAGTTCGTTTCAAATTCCACTTCCACCTTTGAATAAATAGCAAGTTGCTGAACTGCCTTCACTGCCAACTTTATTATCCATAAATTGGAGCTAATTCACCTCAAAAGGCCTTTGCATGCATGAATGAGATAATAAATGTGAAAGCACTTTGTAATCACTAACATCCTATACAAATAGAAGCCATTGTTATTACGAAGACTCAAAGCCAACTTTAGAAAGAGTATGTTGTTTGTTGATCAATGAGAATGACCCCTGGAGACCTCCTTCCCCAAGTGAAGGAACACTTTACTAAGAAATAATCCTACCTGTCATTTCACCATGTGTACTGCGTTGCTTTATGCTAAGTAAGCCTTCTCAGATTTCCATTTAAAATGGAAATACCTCTTAAAGAGTAATAATTAAAGTCACAGCTCAGAGTAAATAGGTCTCAAGGATCTTTTGTTAAATACCTGGCACCTGGGTAACATTTACTCGTGTCTTTACCTCTACTCTTTCTGACTAGGACAGCAAAATATAAAAACATGAGTCACAGAAGGCTTGAAAAAAAGTTGACAGGAAAAAAAAAACCCTAGAATATGTTGGACAGTGGTCAAAAAGAACAAAAGTCAACTTTTCCATTTGTCTAGGGTGAGCCTTGTAAATAGCAGGCATTAGAGATATATTGCACTGATGATTATAACCAGTCTGTATTTAGCCACTTTATTGACATATAATTAATATAAAGGACTGCATGTATTTAAGTGCACAGCTTTATGAATTGGGACATATGCAGACTGCCATGAAATCATCACCACCATTAAGAAAAAGAAACCCTCTGCCCACTGGAAATGTCATCCCTCTTGTCCCTCCTACTCTCTCTTCTCAAGAAAGCACTGGTCTACATCTATCACTCTGTAGGACTTTGAATTTCTTAGGATTTTATGAAAGTGGAATCATATGGTATATGTCGTTTTAAAAATCTGATTCCTTTCACTCTGTAGAGTTATTCTGAGGTTTATGTAGGGTATACCATGTATGGAGTTAATTCCTTTTTCATGTTGAACAGTATTCCATTTTGTGACTACCAGCTTGTCCTTGCACATGGTGATGGATGTTTGGATGATACCAGTGTTCAGCTCTTATGAATAAAGGTGCTGTGAACACGAGCATCCAAGTCTTTGTATAGACACTTGTTTTCATTTATCAGAAAACTGTCTAGGAGCAAAATGGCTGAATTAGGTGTCAGGTATACATTTAATTTTGTCAGAATTCTTTTCCAAAGTGGTTGCACCATTTGATTGCCCCCCAGTAGTTCATTGGAGCTCCAGTTTCTCTGTATTTCTCCAATGCTTGATATGGCTGGTGTGTTTTTTTAACCATTCTAATAGGCATGTAGGGATATCATGGTGATTTTGATTTACATTTCATTAATGACTAATAATATCAAGCAGAATTTCATGTGCTTATTTGCCAACTATGTAAATCTCCTTTAGTGAAATGTCTGTTTAGACTTTGCCTTTTTGTTGTTTTGTTTTCATATCATGGAACTTTGAAATTTTTTTATATATTTTGAATTATAAGTCTATTGTTAGTTAAGTGCTTTGCAAATATTTTCTCCCAGTCTGTGACTTAACTTTTCCTTCTCTTTACAGACTTTTGAATCTATTTTTGGACTCTCTTTTCTGTTTATTAATCTACTTCTCTATCTTTACACCAATACCACATTTTGATTACAATAGCTTTAAAATAAGTCTAGAAATCAGGTAGTATTAGTCATCCAACATTCTCTCTTTTGTCAAAGTTATTATGGCTATCTTAGGTCCTTTGTATTTCCATCAGTGTTTGTTTGTTTATTGAGAGAGAGAGAGAGAGAGAGAGAGAGAGAGAGAGAGAGAGAGAGAGAGAGAGAGAACGTGAAAGTGCCAGAGCGAACAAGAGCTGGGGAGGGGCAGTGGGAGGGAGAGAATCCCAAACAGGCTCCTCACTATTAGTATGGAGCCCAACACTTGTGGCTCACTCAATCTCACAAACCATGAGATCATGACCTGAGTCAAAATCAAGAATCAGATGATTAACTGACTGAGCCACCCAGGTGTTCCTTTCCATAAGTATTTTGAATCAGCTTGTCAATTCAACAATGGAAGGAGAGGGAAGAAGAGAATTCTGGTGGAAATTTGATTGTGGTTTCTTTGAATATTTAGATCAATTTGGGGGATAAGTGACAACAATGTTGAACCTTCCAATCCAACTTTATCACTATTTCTGAGGAAGCAGTAAGGCAGCGTGCTTTGGTTTGGTTTTCTTGTTTCTTGTGCTGAGGTTCATTGAGTTTCTTGTATCTGTGAGTTAACAATTTCCATCAAATTTGGGAAATTTGTAGACATTATTCTTTCAAATACATTTTCTCCTCTCTCCTTCAAGGGCTCCAATTTCATGTATATTAAATCATTTGAAATTGTCTCACAACTTGCTGATGACTTATTCCTTTTTTTAATAATTATTTTTCCTGTCTGTTTTTCATTATGGAGTTTCCACTGTGTCCTCAAGTTCACTAGTCTTTGCTGTGGCAATGTCTAATCTACCCTTATTCCCATCTAGTGTAGTCTTCATCTCATAAATTTTAATTTTCATCAGTAGAATTTCAATTTTTTATCTTCCATACATCTACTTAATTTTTGAACATATGGAATAGGATTATACTAACATTTTAATGTCTTTACCTGATAATTCTAACATCTCTGTCTATACTGGGTGATTTCACTTGATTGCCTTTTTTTTTTTTTTTTTCTCAATATAGGGTATATTTTCCTGCTTCCTGGCAGGTCTGATTTTGTTTTTGTTTGTTGTCGTTGTTTTAACAGAAGACAGATATTATGAATTTTACCATGTTTGTTGCTCAATTTTTGTCTTTTCCCCCCTTTTTTCTTTCTTTCTTTCTTTTCTGCATTCCTTGTTGCATTTTGTGTTTTTCAGTTTTGTTCTGAGATGTATTTAAGTTATTTGGAAATAGTATGATAATTTCAGATCTTGCTGTTAAGATTTGTCAGGGGCAAAGATTTTTAAGAGCAATGTTCAGTCTAGGGCTAATTTTTCCTCACTATTGAGGCACAATCCTTCTGTGTACTTTATTTGATAGCCTATAATCATGATATTTTTCTAGTCTGGTTGATGGGAGCAGGAACTCTTCCTAGCTCATTCTGAGCTTTGGTTACCTTTATTTCTCATTCTTTCAGGGGGATCTTTCCCTCCCTTCAGGTAGTTTGCTTGTGCACATGTGGAATAGTATTCAGCTGAATGTTGCTCTACATAGATAGGAGAGGACATCCTCTCCAGGTCTTTAGAGTTCTCTTCCCACGCAGCTCCCTCCTTTTCTGGAACTCTGCCATATAACTACACTTGCCTTAGTCTTCCTAGACTCTTACCTCCATTACTTCATCTCAGAAAGTCCAATGTATTCTGCCTTGGTTTGCCTACTGCATCTTGGAAATTCTCTCAAGGTAGTATGCTGTGGTAATCTTAGGGTTCATTCCATTTCTTTTTTCTCTCTCAGAGATCACTCTTTTCAGCAATTGAAGTCAGATGTTTTGCAAACCATTCTTTCATACATTTTATAAACATTTTGTTGTTTTTTGGAGGCATTAATCTGTTTCCTGTTGCTTCCTTTTATCTGGAAGCAAAAGTCTATAGACTATATTGATTAGGTAACGAATTATAGCAAATAAACCCCAACATCTTTTTTTAAAAATTAGAAATTACTTCTTTCTTACACAATCCAATGTGGTTCTTGCCTGCCAAGTAGATACTACTTCTTGGTGTGGTAACTTAGGGATCCAGGTTCTTTCCAGAAAACAGCTCTAGCATGATCTAGGTCCCAGGAGTATTTTGTATTCAGTTGTTAGGCAGGAAAAGTGAGAATAGAGAGGATACATTATTTCTTAGTTACCTGGCCTGGAAGTGGTATCATTATTTCTCACTTTTCATTGATGAAGACTTTAAGGTCCCATCTGCAGGCAATGAGGACAAGGAAATGAGTCACTTCCCATGAGCAACTTTATACTGTGGAAGGATTTGGGGTGGACAATAGTATGCCTATACTACATGATCCCTTAATTTCTCAAAATACTGACATTTCATAAAGTCTTTTATATACATTACTTCATTTTGTCCTGCCAGTGTTGTTTGAAGTAAATGTCATTCGTGTCTTTATCTTCCCAAATATCCAGTTGTAGGAAATGAGGCTCTGAGACTAAGAGACTTCCTTAAACTCACTTAGCTAGTAGTGACTTTATCTGTGACAAAAGCAATGTTTTCTGATCCCAGCGCAGGCATGGTTTCCTTGCGTCATGCTATTCTCAGTGGATCCTGGGGAATTCAGCTTGATTTAATTGTTTATACTGAAACCAACCCCTTCTCTCCCTGAAAAATATTTGAGATGGACTTGTATAAAAGTTGTAAGAAAATTAAAACAATACAATTATCATACGATTTGTTTCTATTTGCTCTTGACTGATTTGGGAAAGAAATTAATTGAACAAAGTGTATATATTGATTTTAGGTGCTATAAATCTTTTTGCAAGTTCTTAAAATGCTGGGACTGTATTATTTATGTCTATTTTCTTAGCACTTTGTGCAATACTTGGGAGAAAACAGTCCATTTATTTTTATTTGAACAGCTATTATTAGGACTAAGATTGAGTGCGAGGAAAAAGCAAAGGTAGAAAAAAAATCAAGCATTTGTTCCTAGAATTAAATGAGAAAAGCTACACTTTTTTTCTTTAACACATTTTGAGCAAAATAATTTCTATCACTTTACGTTCAAGTTTCTACTCTTGAATATAGAGCTTGGATACAGACACTGAAAATTGTTGAACTTAACAAATAGTTATTTAACCAGTTAAGAATCCATGTTCCTCTAACTGCTCTAAGATGATATAGCTGAATGAGAAGCTATCTCTGTGCTGGTCCAGAAGTTCTTTTGGGGGCTTTTAGTTACTTGGCAGACAGGCAATTTGAGTAGTCAACTTTCCTCTGCCTTGGATGCCTTCTTCTCTCATTTAATAGCTTAATTCCCACTCTACTGAAGAGAAATACAACTAAAAAACAACACGGTAACCCCAGAAATAGCATGGTGCCCATCCAAATTCTCAAGTGAGAGTAAGATGTACCAGCATGTCACCACACTAGGATTTAGGGACAGTTGCACAATACACTTCATAACATGAACAGATGCATCAACTGCCAAGATCATGTAATTGTTAAACCAGTCAAAACCCATCAGCTTGAACTTAATTCAGCCTAAATAATGTGTTCTCTCCCAACAGCCCAAATGGCTGAAAAAAAATCCCTAAGTTATTATTATATGCTATACATATAGCATTTTTTTATCTGTCCAATTAATCTTATGATTCTCTACAGCCCTATGTGCTATTCTTAAGTGTGCGTATCCATTAAGTAATTCTCACTTTACCTTTTTATTATTCTATACTGTTTGGATTTTTTTCAATTAGTATTATTGATTGCTTCTGATTGTATGGGAAAATCTGGCTCAGGAACAGAATCAGGCTCCTGGCTAAGATGAAATAACAAGCAATGGACTTACTCTGCCAACTGGAACAAGAAAACATTCTCAATAAATAGAAGAAACAAAAGTTTCAAGACACTGTAGATCAGAAAACAAAGGATGGTGATCCCTGAGAGATGAGAACAAATGAGCTTAGCCTAAAGATTGCCTACTGCCTTAAGACCATCTCCAGGCTTCAGTGCAGGAGCAGGAACCTGGTCAGAACGCAGAGAACTCCCTGAGGTTGAAGAGATGGTTCTGAGTCCAGGAAGAACAAAGTGCTAGAGTTTGCAGAGAAAAGTACTAGAGAGGTGATAGCTGCACAGAAAGCTCTGGCGATTCTATGGTGATTCTATGGCATTGGTGATAAAGATAAACTAACAAAACAGAAAAAGGGGAGTGTAGAAATAGACTCACGCATTTGAACGGATTTTGAGAAAAGTGCAAAGCCTTCACTAAGAGATCAGTCTTTTCAGCAAATATTTTACAAATCGCTAGTCAATGGTACGCAAAATCAATAACTTTGATCCATACATTGCAACATATACAATTAACTCAAAATAAATTACAATATGTGATATGCAAAATAAATACCAATTTTAAAATTCAAAATGACAAAACTTCTAGAAGAAAATATAAGAGAAATTCTTTATGACCTTAGGTTAAATAAAGATAACTATAGATATAATGCCAACAGCATGGTCCATTAAAAAAAATATAAATTGGGAATTCATTAAAATTTAAAGTGTCTGTTTTTCAAAAGACACTGTTAAAAGATGGAAGAGACTAACCACAGAAAAGGAGAAAATATACACAAATAGGCACAAATCTAATACCTGATATATGGCTTGTATTAAGAACTCCTAAAACTCAATAAGGAAACAACCCAATAAAAAATGAGCAAAAGATATGATCAGACCCTTTACCAAAGGTACAGATAGCAATTTAGCATTTGAAAAGATACCCAATATTATTGGTCATTAGAGAGAAGCAAATGAAAACCACAATGGGTTATCATTAAACATGTATTAGCATGACACAAGTGTAAAAGACTCAATTGCAAAGTGTGGGCAACAATGTGAAGGAAATGAGATTGCCTAAGCATTGGTGGAAACATGAAATGTAAACTATTTCAGAGATCAGTTTGGTAGTTTCTTAAAATGTAAAGGTGTACCTACCATATGGTAAAGTCATTCCATCTTATGTATCTACTCAAGAAAGATGAAAACAAATGCCCATATAACAATTTGAATATGAATATTTCTAATGGTCTCATAATAGCCCAAAACTGGAAACTTGAATCCTTATCAGCAGATGAATAAATAAAGTGCTGTATCCACACTATGGAATACTCCTCAGCAGTAACCAGAAATGAAATACTGATACAGATAAAAACACTAAAAAATGTTTAATTATGCTCAAAGAAGCCAGAGGGGTAAAAAGGAGTTCATACTATATGATTAAATTTATAAAAATTCTAGGTAATGTGAAATTATATATCATATATCATGACTAAAAGCAAATCAGCGCTTGTCTGGGAAGGGCAGGTGGAGGTGGAGCTGTGAGGAGAGGCAAGAGAAAAACATTAAAAAGAGGCATAAACACTATTGACAATAGCCAAAGTATGGAAAGAGCCCAAATGTCCATTGACAGATGAATGGATAAAGAAAATGGAGTGTATATATACACATGTATATATGTGTATATATATGTATATATGTATACATGTGTATATATGTACATATATACATTTATGTATACAAATACATATTGTGTATATATATATATACACACAATGGAGTATTACTCACAAATAGAATGAAATCTTGCCATTTGCAACTACGTAGATGGAACTAGAGGGTATTATGCTAAGCGAAATTAGTCAGAAAAGACAAATATCATATGACTTCACTCATATGAGGAATTTAAGATACAAAGCAGATGAACATAAGGGAAGGGAACAAAAATAATATAAAAACAGGGAGGGGGACAAAACATAAGAGGCTCTTAAATATAGAGAACAGAGGGTTGTTGGAGGGGTTGTGTGTGTGGGGGGTAGGCTAAATGGGAAAGGGGCATTAAGGAAACACTTGTTGGGATGAGCACTGGGGGGTATACATAGGGGATGAATCACCGGCATCTACTCCTGAAATCATTGTCTTACTTTTGGGTTACGTCTGGATCTCTCAACTATCTTTGTAAAGATAAGGAGGGGATGAGATCAACAAAAATTTGTAAAAGCCAGGTAGTAGGGATATGGCTTAACTTACTTAATTCTCATAAAGACTCTGTGAAGTGGCTGATAAGTATTTTGTAGATGAGGAAACTGGGGGTGAATAAGGAAAAATACTGTATTCAGGATCACAGATCCAGCTGATAGAGCCAAAAGTCAAACACAGATCTACTTGGCCTTTGCCAATAACTCATCCAATTCTGATTGAGGTAGAACATTTTAATGAAATTATATCTAGAAAATGAACAGACATCATATATGTATAACTATACATGGAGAGAACCTCTGAAAATATTTTTCAGATCTCCATAAAAATCATCCTAAACTTCAAACACAGCTCTTTTCTGATTCAGTCCCAAGTAGAGTCAAAGATGAGCAACCTTCGAGAGGAGGGAATAACTAAGCAGACCAAGGTGAATTTCCCACGTCCTTCTTCTTTTAACATTTTATTTTATTTTTTGAGAGACAGAGCACAAGCAGAGGAGGGACAAAGGGAGAGGGAGACACAGAATCCAAAGCAGGCTCCAGGCTCTGAGCTGTCAGCACAAAGCCAGATGTGGGACTCGAACCCACAAACACGAGATCATGACCTGAAGTAGGACACTCAACCAAGTGAACCACCCACGCGCCCTGTCCCATGTTCTTCTACTCACATATCCTCAGGCAGATATCTCTTCTCTTGCACCCATTGGGCAATGACTTCAAAACAGAAATTAGCCTCCTAGCACTATTGGGTTCAAAAGATTCTTCAACATTTAAAAGAATATAAAATCCAGTGTTCACACCTGAATCTGCTATTGAGTGAAAAATTTTACTTTGTCTCTTTGTGATTTTACAGTTTTATAATTAACAAACTGAAGTCAGATATAATCAAGATGCTTAGATATTTAATTATGCGCTCTATAGCTATCAGTGACTTCCATAGAACAGTCGAAGTGCTAGTATAGTGACATGCCTGTTTTGTTCTTGGTTTCTCTTGAGATAACTAAAATTCAATTCATGCATATATTCTTTCACTTTTTTAATTTATACTAACTGACCACTTGCTTTTTCCCAAAAGAATTCCAGGATCTGGGATCAATTTCAAACAGGGTATTAAGGGCAGGTCTTAATCAGAGAGTGATATCTGAACAAATATCTGAAGGAAATAAGGAAGAGACTCATGTAGGTGTGTATGGCAGAGGTTGGGGGAACACTGTAGGTAGAGGAAGCAGCAAGTGTAAAGGCCCTGAGTGTGAAGTGTGACTGCATGGTTTGAAGAAGAGTACTAACATCACCTGTGGTTGGATTGGGTTGAGCAAGTAGTAGAGTAGTAAGAAATATGGTCAGGTAGTTAACAGGGGCAAGATCATATAAGGCTTGCAATACACTGTGAGGGCTTTGGATTTTATCCTAAGTAATAAGGAGAAAAGCTTTTGCTAAGTTTTAGAGTGGTCACTTAAGCTGCTCTCTTGAGATCAGACTGGCTGGGTGGGGTGGGGGCGGGAGGACAAAAACAAATAGGTTTCATAGGCAGTGTTTGCAGTAATTTAGGTGAGACAGAATGATGATAATGTGGCCACAGTAGGAGCATTTTTAATGGTAGAAAGAGGCTAGATTACATATTTCTTTTGAATGCAGACTTAAAAGGTAATAATAGATTGGATGTTAGATGTTGGAGGACAAGAATCAATGATGACATGACTCCAAGTTTTGTGGAAGGTTGGACTTACTATAAACTACAATGAGAAAAAGAGTGGGAGGGTACTTTTCAGTAAGGTAGGAATATGAGAGGAAATCGGGAATTCAGTATAGTATGAGATTCTAATAGACATACAAGTGGAGATATTGAGTATATATTGAATACATAAATCCTAAGTGTAAGAGAGAGGTCTTGGATAGAAATATGCATTTGGAAACTACCAATAAGTAGATAATTAAAAATATAACATTTGAGGAACACCTGGGTGGCTCAGTTGGTTAAGCATCTGACACTTCCACTGAGGTCATGATCTCATGGTTCATGAGTTTGACCCCTGGGTTGGGCTCTGTGCCGACTATGTGGTGCCTGCTTGGGATTCTCTCTCTCTCCCTCACTCTCTGCCCCTCCCCCACTCATGCACATGCATATTCTCTCTCCTCTTTCTCTCCAAATAAATAAATCAACCTTTAAAAAAAGGTATAATATTTGATGAGACCATCAAGAAAGTGAGTGAAGATAGAGAAGTTAAGAAATGTAAAGAAATGCCTTGGAGCACTCAGCTGTTAAACATCTTAGGAGATGAGAAGGGAAAATCACAGGAGACTGAGAATGGGGGTTGATACTTTGGGGAGGAAACAAGGAGAGTATGATATCCTGGACACCATGTAAAGAGTCTTTTAGGGAGAAGGAGATAGTCAACTGAGAAGTGAGAATTGACCATTAAGTTTATCAGTGGGGAGGCCACTGGTGACAATGACAAGGGTCTTTTTATGGAGTAATAAAGGCAAAATTCTATTTGGAGTGGTGGATTTAGGAGACAATAGGAAATGAGGAACTGTACATGACCAGTCCAGACAATCCTTAAAAGGAACTTTGCTTTAGGGAGACCAGGGAGTTGGGGTGATAACCAGCATAGAGGAAGTGAAATCAAGAGATGTTCCTTTGTAAAAAAAAAAAAAAAAAAAGAAAAAAGAAAAGAAAAAGAAAGAAAGAAAGAAAAAGAAAAGAAAAGAAAGAAAAAAAGAAAAGAAAGAAAGAGAAATATCAGTATTTGTGCTGATAGGATTAATTCAAAAGATGGAAAAAATAATGATACAAAGGAAAGAGGGCAATTAAAAGTGGCATTCTTAGTAAGTAAAAGAACAGAATCTAGTTCACTTCAATTAGGGTCATGGGCAGCTCACTGACCATAAAATGGTAGAAAGCAGAGTATGCAGAAATAAATACTGCAAAGTGAATAGATATGAAAACAGGAGTTTATAGAAATTCTATTCTTAATAATTCTATGAGGGGCAGTGGTGTTTTATACCTGCTTCTGCCCTACAAAGGAAGAGTTAAATAGTTGTGACAGAGACCATATGACCCACAAAACTAAAATAGTTTCTGCATGGTCCTTTTCAGGAAAAGCTAACCAAAGTGATTGGAGCTTCTAAGTTCCAGCTTGGTCATGTATTCAACAATTTTTTTTTAAGTTTTTATTTATTTTGAGAGAGAGAGAGAGAGAGAGAGAGCGAGAGCAAGCACACAGGACAGAGAGAGAATCCCAAGCAGGCTCCACACTCAGCACAGAGCCCAATGAGGGGTTCTAATCCACAAAAGGTGAGATCATGACCTGAGATGAAATTAAGAGTCACACACTCAACCGATGGAGCCACCTAGGTGCCCCATATTCAACAAATTTTTAATACGTGTCTCCTATACACCATGTTCTTTGCAAGGTACTAGGAGAGAAAGAGCTACTGAAATTGACATTATCTCCCATTATTTCCCTGCTCATGACATCTGGTTATTTTCTCAACATACCATTGAAACAGCCACTGCCAAGATCATTGGTAAGAACTTAAATAAGAGTCTCTATCTTATTTGTTCCCTTGGCCAATTTTGAACATTTTAACACATACATAGATAGACTGGATTGACCTGTATTCTCTAGACCCTACAGTCATCCTTCCATCCTCCTTACAGGGAAGTTTCAGCTCCTATTTCAAGAAACTAGAGATAATCACAGATGACTTACAAATCACTGCCATGGGAGTTTGGAATGCATTCACCAAAATGAAATAATGGAGGAGGTGTTGGGTCCATAGGAAGAAGTCAGAAATAGTGATTTGGGCCAGAAAGAAATGCAATTTTGAGAATCATTAGCATATAGATGATAGTTGAACCTATGGGAGTAGGAAAAAATGAGAAGCCTATGGGTTATTCAAGAAAGTGAAAAATAACCAGAAGACAACAGAACAGTACAAGTCAATTCAATTTAACTAACTGCATTTTCCCCAGTTCTCACTATTTGCCAGGATGAAAGTGGAATTCGAGCAAAGGAATATAATCAAACGTTGAAAAGGGATAAGGTACAAAACAATCTCAACTTTCTATATTACTTAACAAAAAAAGTGTAAGGTGGTACTTCATTGAATGAATTTATGAAATATACTGTATTTAACCATATTTTGAATACATTTCTAAGACTATAAATTATTTAATACCTTGTCATTACATTTACACAGTCAAGCCACCCAAGCACCATTTTCATTTAGATTTTCACACGATACTTTTTTTCAATTTTTACAAAACTTAATCAGAATATTATATTCCTTATCTGAATGCACTACTTTGGAGGTTATTCAAAAGGGGTATCTTGGCTTCCTTCTGGCCACTTTTCCCATTAGAACATGTCAAGAGTGGCTGTATTGTTGAATGATGGCCTGAATTTTTTTTTTAAGTTTACAACTTTCCCATTTTTTTTAAGCCTTAAAACATTGTTTCCCATGATGGTTGAATCAAAGCAACGTTGCCCTGTGATAATCCTGCCATCTTTTTGTTTCAATCTGTAATGAGCCATAAAACTGTCAACTTCCTAATTCTCCCTCTGCCCACCTCTCTTTATGAGCCAGAAGCTCATTTATAAAAGGGAAGCTGTTAGGTGCTCTGTTGGTGGGCTGGGTTCTCAGAAGGATACAATTTCACAGAGAAAGCAGACTTTGGGTATTTCTCTTCTTTTTTTTTTTTTTATTTTACAAAACCACTTCTTTTTAAGGAAGGCAAGAGAAGCAAGTCAACATGTGGCTGATTTGATTAGAAAATTACAAATCACGTGGCATTGATTTCAAAGAATTGTGTAAAATAATATAAACTAAAAAATAAGTGTTTATTTTTACTAAATATGTAAAGCTTCATTTCTAAAGCAAAGTTTTTTTTCTAATATATATAAATGCTTTTATAATATATTATGGTGGCCTTAGTTTCTCAGTTGCAGTTTGAGAGGACAAACAGCTGTTTTACAAAATGCTATCCCTCTCTGAAGCGATATTCATCTAGATAAGGTTTTGTCAATCTTGGCACTATCGACATTCTGGGTCAGAAATGTTTGTGGGAGCCTGTCCTGGCCTCTATCCACTAGATGCTAGTAGTATCCCCCAACTTGTAGCAATCAAAAATGTTTCCAGATATTGTCATATGTTCAGGAAAGAAGAAGGGGGAAGAAAGGAAATAACATGAATTTAGCAAAACCAATTTTATTTAATGATAATTATTGAAGGAAGAATTTGATGAAGAGGTTTTGGAGTTTTGGCTTGTTTTACTCAGTCATTGTCCCTCCCTCTCTCCCTGCCTCCCTTCTGGCCAGCTTCCCTCCCTCCCTCCTCTCCTGTCTCCCTTCCTTCCTTTTCTCCTTCTTTGCTTTAATGAGCGAACCGTGATTCAACAAAAACTTTTCATGGAAATTAAATGTGTAAAACTGTACATGAAAGTCCAAGTGTAGGGGCATCTGGGTGGCTCAGTCATTTGAGCATCCGGCTTTGGCTCAGGTCATGATCTCACAGTTCGTGGGTTTGAGCCCCACGTCTGGCTCTGTGCTGACAGCTAGCTCAGAGCCTGGAGCCTGTCTTCAGATTCTGTGTCTCCCTCTCTCTCTGACCCCTCCCTTACTCATGCTGTCTCTCTCTCTCTCTCTCTCAAAAATAAATAAAACATTAAACAAATTTTTTAAAGAAAGTCCAAGTGTAAAAGGCCAATAGATGAAATGTACTCCTTAAAATGTATTTATCATGATTTTTATTTTCTGTATTTTATGATGTTTTGACATCTTAAAAAGCTTGCTGGCCAAGGAAAGATGGCTCCTCCCAGAGCTAATCCTTTCTTTGTAAAGGGATCCACTGAGAACACTTCTCTCCTAGACAAGCCAACCAATCTGAGTACCTAGCCCCAAACTCCTCCTTGTCTAACTTCACACACCAAGCCAGTACCCTCTTGCCCTCTCTTTGATGTATCAGGTAACCAGAGATCACCCCTAAAGCCCAAGCCTGCTGGAATTTTTCAACCTAGTCAATTGCAAACTATCCTCTGCCCTGTTTTGCCTTTCCCCATTGAATCCCCAATAAAGGCTCTGACCCAGGATTTGCCCTTACTCCTGTCTTCTGCCACCTGACTCAAACCTGGTACTTTGGCCCATTATGGCATGTAATGACCCCTCTCTGGAACAGGTGAGTAAAATTAACTTCTTTCCTCCAAGACCCATTTGGCAACACCGACTTTACCATAAAAGTCAATACTTACCTATTAAAAGTACATATCTATTTACTTTTCCATTGAAACCCAATGTGTAAAATTTTACATGGAAGGCTAATGTGTACAAGTTTGATAGAGGGGCTGTTCTCCTTGGAATGATGTGGTCCTAAGACTGTATTAATCACGTTTTTCTCCCCATGTATTTTATGATAAGTATGAGTTATAACCAACATTCTTAGAACACTTACCACCTTGACTTTGCCTTATCTTCCAACTATCCAGTCACTGATCATTGAACAGCTACTGTCTATAGCTTGGCTTCTTTAACCTCGTAAATTAACTAAGGTATATATTATCACTCCAAATTAGAGAAGTGGTTAATTAAATGATTACCCAAATGCAATTGTTATTTTTTCCATAGCAATATTCTTTTCTTTCTTTCTTTCTTTCTTTCTTTCTTTCTTTCCTTTTTATTTGAGAAAGAGTACAAGTAAGGGAAAGGGGCAGAGGGAGAGAGAGAGAGAATTTTAAGCAGGCTCCACACTCAGCACAGAGCCCAATGGAGCCTGGATCCCATGGCCCTGGAATCATGACCTGAGCCAAAATCGAGAGTCAGATGCTCAACCGACTGAGCACCCTGAAATACATATCCTTTCATAACTTGAATCTCAAATAAGAATGAGCTACTATGTTCAGCTTATGCCAATTACAGTATGTATACCAACATTAAAGATTAAATGTTATAAACCTGAAACTAATGTAACATTGTGTGTCAGCTACACTCAAATTAAAACATTAAAAATTAAAAAAAAATGTTCAAAACGACTGTTGTCATCCTTTATTTTATGGGTTAGATTCAACCTCATCCATCTAAGTTTTCCTGGTCTTAGTTTGCTCCCCACAATTGACTGCCTTCAAAGTAAAATGCAGATGTAAATGTGCCACCTTTGCTAAAACTCCATGACGACTTCCCATTATTTATTGTATATGAAGTAAGCTCCTTAAAGGAGCATAGAAGGTTCCCTAAGATACATCTTTTGCCTTCCTCTCCAAGTTTATAACTCATTCATGACTGTTTCTGTGTAAACTCCCACTTTCTCTGTGTTTCTGACCTAAGTACATGTGTATCTCCTCTTGGAAGAGACCCTTCCTATTAGCTAATTCCTTTTTCTCTTTTATCATGCAATTTATGAAGTGTCAACCTTGGTAAAAAATAATTCTAACCTTAATTCCAGGTTATATACCCTTCCATTCTTAATACCTTTACAACAACCTGTTATCTCTATCATTCTTCTTATTACATAGCAATATAACTATCTAGTTTTGATGTGTGTCTCCTCTATTATCTGATGCATTTTTTGAGAACAAGATTGTGAAATTAATTTTGTTATCAATACATTGAATAGAGCTATGAATGTAGGGAGCATTGGATAAACCTTTGTTAGATACATGGATTAATTTTATCTGAGTAATCTCAATTTATAACTAGGTTAAATTTTTATAATGTTACTTTTAAAAAATCCCCTTTAAATATAGGACAGTCTCTCAGGCTTGCCTAGAATGTAGTAGAGAGTGCAAATCTCAAGATGAGAAGGTGTGGAGAGATGTACAGAAACCTATCACCTTTTTGGAAAAGCAATTATATATATTTTTTCTTACTGCCACAGGCAGAATTGTCTTTGAGGATAAAGGATGGCATATGATATTTGGGGGAAATTTAATAATAATCAGAAATAGAACATGACTCACTGAGCCTTTAAGTGAAAGGAAAAATAGTTTCAAGTTGCAGTTTCCAATTTAGATAAATATATAAGCCACCTGGAAGGCATATGTGTTTTACACTCTTGAAATTAAAGTAAATGAGTAGGGGGAGGGGAGTCAGAAGCGAGAGTCAAATGGTCTATGGAAATTTAGGTGATTTTGTTGAAGTCAACTGTATTCTTATAAGACCCAAAATGATGAAGGCCATAGCGTATAGAATTATGCTCAGGCTGTCCTTAAATGAGGTGGGTGGTTAGAAGGAAAAAAAAAGTTCTGCAATCAGGTAGTTACAGATTTCGAGGTGTTTGATGACAGCATTATCCTGGTCCAGGTGCCTTGTCCATCACAAAACCCTGGTGACTCCTCAGACCCCGGTCTTATTTGCTAAAACTCTAATTATTTGTCTTTCCTTGCCAATATGGTTATAAGATTGTACTGAAAGTTCAAAGGAAAATCATGTCCTACTTTAAGCAGGTTACCTTCTTTCTTTGACTCTGGAAATGAATTCTGAAGTCTCACTTGATTACACCTGTAAATTAAGGATGACATATCAGTCACCAGGGATAAACTTAAATGATCTATTCTCAGAAGGCACCTTCAGGCTAAGATTGCAAAAGCCCAACATGTATACAGTATCCAACAGTGATGTAACGTGTGGACAATTATGAAATGAGTCACTAGGATCCTCTACCTTTGCAAAAGCATTGCTTTTTGAAAGCTGTATTTTCCGAAATTATCTTTCCTTCCTCTGTTCAGTAGCCTCCAGGGCTCAGCACTCTACTGCAAATCTTTTCCTTGAGGTAAAAGTAAATGCCTGAACTTTCCCAGCTGGTCATGTTGAACTTCATTGAACGACGCCTCAGCTAAATTCTGTGGGAACTAGCATTTCTTAAAAGTCTATTGAAATGTCAGTGATTGCCTAATTATTGTTATACTGTGTGATAGAATTTTTACACCCATTTTACAGATGATAAAAGGAAGTATTAGTAGAGTACTGTGATCGCTTTCCCTACTTCTTAGAATAGCCTACACAGCTGGCTAAAAGAAAGGAACATTTCAAGGTCAAAGGACAGTTTGCCTTTTGGTTTGGGACACTTAGCAAGGACTGGCAGGGATGTCCAGGGCACATGGTGGTCTTTCAACAGAGACTCTCAACTCAGATTCATTCACAAGCCCAAGTTCACATGGATAATAAGGAATAGAAGAGCCCTTTAAATCTAGGCCAGTTTGAACATAAAACTTCTGCTCTTTCTGCTCCATCATATTGAATTCGTTTCAGACTCTCCAAAGTAAATTCATACTTGCTTCATGTGATCCCCACTGCAGAGATTTATGGTCCATTGTTTATACTCTGTCTTCCCAAATCTGGCTCAACATTTTCTATTTTCCTTGTGATTCTAATTACATTTTACATGCTGACTACATTTTTTTTTATTAAATGTCCCCCAATGTCTGCTTTACTAGTTATATGAAGTAGAATCACTGGCTCAGCTTTCTGCTCTGAAATTATTTTTATGGAAGATGCTTTAAAGGAAAAGAAGCTGTTTTTCCCCCTTCAAGCGTTTTGAAATCTCACTGGAGAGGCAGAACATAAAAATCTAACCCCTAAGGGAAAATGATTTGTGTATACACACACAAATTAATAGCATGGATTTTGAAACTTCAGATTATTGGGATTCAGAGTAAATTTGATGGTGCTCTGGGATGATATTAAATTGAAAAACTTAAAAAAAGTGATGCCTTGCCAGCTGTCTCTTGAAAGTATATGGACTTTTCTTGAGCAAACTGGTTTAAAAAAATATTGTGAGGCACTCTTGGAGTATCCGGGAGGGAGTGACTAGACACTTCTGGGTTCAGTGTCATTAATGAGATAGGATTAAGACAAAGTTAAGACTCCAAATATTTTCCCAAGTGTTTACCCTCCACTAATGTCTTCTTTGATTTCTAGACTTATGCGTTCAGCTGTCTTCCAGACATGGATATTTCATTTTTTCAAAGGAAACTAGACCTCTATGTCAGGGGCTTAAGTTAAATTCATTCTCCTTTCCACACCACGAAACTCCCTCTCTCCCAGGGTTCCTTTGTGTTCGTGAAGGAACAACCTCCACTCTAGTTGAAAAAGCCAAAAAGCCAGGAGTAAAAGTTAATACTTTTTGCTCCTGTATTCTCTAGAGACAATCCAGCCATTAAGTAAGATTGCTAGTGTGCTCCAGTTTCTTTCTCTCATTCATGCTTCCTGGTTTAAGTCCTGACCAGAGCTTGCACAGAATCCCGAAATCTCCTTCCAGCTGTCCCTCCTCTATTCATACTTGCCTTCCTCTAGAATGTTACAGTGTGACAACAGGTGTGTGTTTTTTCTTCTTTTTGAAAGTTAAACAAATTTAACCCTGAAATAACTGCTGAAAACACTTCGGCAGCTTCCCAGAGGAAAACTTGACATGCCTCAGAAGCCACAGATAATTTGGTTAAGCCTCTTTTCCAAACCTAGCTCATACTGTGGTCCTCCTGCCTTTACAGGCTTCATCTTCCCTGGTCTTTCGTTTCCTCAGAGGAGACAAGTGGAGTCCCTCCCCAAGTAAAAACCACTGAACATACTGCTGCCTCTGCTTGGGGGAAAATGGGGAGGACCTTCCACTAGAAATCCTTGTATATTTTTATATGCCACTGCAATCATCCCTTACTTTGGTCTATCATCACTTCCTAAGGAGACCCTTCCCAACTCCCTAGATCAACTCAGGTTATTTCTAGAACGAATTAAAGTAAATAACAACAACAACAACAACACCAGAAGTAGATGGCTAGGAGATCAGTGTCCAGGGCTTAAATTTGATTCAACAATTATAGCCTCATAGAACAGTTCGGAGAAAAGAAACAACCCCATAAACCTTTTTCCTAGAAAAACAGAAAGATCCACAGACATAAAAATTTGCATAAGATTATATAAACCACTTCCTGAAGACCATGTATTTTGTAAGCCCAAGTTAAAAATTCTCATGATTCTTCAGATTTCGTGGTTAAAATGCATTTTCACAAACCCTACCACAGAAACCTAGATTAAAGAGATCTAGATTCCACTTCAATTGTCAGTGGGTTTTTTTTCCTCTTTTTTTAAAATACGTATGTGTTCCCAGTATTGGTGATCTTCATGCCATTGTGAGAACTGATACTCTAGAAAAATCAGGGATAGCTGAGAGACCAATGATACATTGGAATGATACATTCTTTGAAAATAATTCTGGTTATAAGATACATACGGACAAAATGTACAATGTGATGACTCTAGCTAACAATACTATTTTGTTTATTTGAAAGTTGCCGAGACAGATCTTAAAAATTCTCGTCACAGGGAAAAAGAATTGAGACTGTATAAAGCGATGGATTTTGTTTGTTTGTTTGTTTGTTTTGAGGTGATGGATATTAACCAATCTTACTATGGTAACCCTTTCATAATATATAGAAAGATGAATATTATGTTATATATTAAAAAATTTTTTTAACATTTTTATTTATTTTTGAGGGACAGAGAGAGATCATGAGCAGGGTAGGGGCAGAGAGAGAGAGGGACACACAGAATCAAAAGTAGGCTCCAGGCTCCGAGCTGCCAGCACAGAGCCCGATGCAGGGCCTGAACCCACGAACTGTGAGATCATGACCTGAGCCGAAATCAGACGCTCAACCGACTGAGCCACCCAGGCGCCCCTTATGTTATATATTTTAAACTTACAAGTATTACATGCCAATATACCTCAATTAAACTGAAAAAAATATTCTGGATCAGGAAAAGATGAGAATGATAAATTTAAGATGTAATGAATTTGCACACAATATTAATCTGTATGCAGACCTATATACCAGCATAAAATGTATGTAGAGCATAAAATACGACTTTGTAAAACTCTTCATTATTCTTGGAATTTTCTCTTTCCTTATGTACATCTTCACTGTATGCCATCATGGGTTTGCCTTGATTTAGTTGTTACCTCCAGTTGGTGCTCTCGGTTCAACTCTCATCGGTGACCTGTCCTCTTGGTTCTCCAGCATGTTTTATTTAAACTCCAGAAAGGGCACTGTTTGCAAGAAATTGGAATCAGCTACTGGAACTCTTATGAAATATAAAATTCAAGACAGTCGTATCTGCTAGACATTGTTACATCAGCTTCAAGTTTCCAAGTGAGACATTTAGATTGAAACAAGGAAGTAAATTTACAGATCCTGTGAAACTGTGTTGGCTGAATCTAATGCTGAAATTCTTGAGTCACTGTGTTACATAATCATTGCCTTTATGTGGAATTACGGTCACCATCACCACCACATGGGCACTGGTCACTTTACAGAGCAAGCTGTACCCAAGTTTCAAACTTAGAATACCCACTGTATTCCAACAGCTTAGAGCAGACCTAGCACGTAGTAGGTGTTTTTGATATGCTGAATGAGCAACTATATGCACATTGAATGTGCACAATGCACACATTGAATACACAATGAAGGAATTTAGAAAATGAGGAGTGATATTTTTTTCTTTTTTTGCTGTCTACCCATACTCTCTTGCTTAGGCATCTGGAAATGAGTGTGGTTTGAGGGCTGTACACTAATAACTGATCACAATCTGGCTGGGTGATCTTAGGAAATCATTTCAGTTGTCTGTGATTTTACTTATTGTAAAATTTCCAACAGAGGTCTGACTAATTGGAAATGTCCTGTTACCCATTTAACTCACCAAAGGAGAATGACAATATAAAAAACAGACAAAGAGATTGGAAAATAAACTTCAACGGTTTGCCATGACTTCTCTACACCTTGAATTCATTTTCCTGTGACTTCAAATCCAGTGGCTTCAGGCCTGTAGGAAGAGCTGTGAGTTCAAAATTGTGACCTGTCCTCCCACAAATCACTGTAATAACTCTACAGTCATTAATACAGGATCACTTCTAGTCACCATACTCTGCCTACTAAGGCTAGAAACTGGCTGGTATATTTTAAAACATTTTCTTAACAGGTTAAAAAAAAGTGCTCAGGAGTCCCTTATCTATGGTTCTTGAGACCACCAACTGTGAATTAGTTTATCTTTTGTCTTCTGCAATTTGATATATATTTGTTCTCACACTGATTTCTCTTCATGTTTGTATCCTCTCTTAGAACACTGCCCCTTTTCTGTACCCAATATTATCCCCAATTCTCTTGCTTTGATTACTCCCATTGCACTGCCTCATTCCACCCCATCTTGTAATATACACACATACCTCTATGCTAAATAAATGGTGATAGCCATTAGAAAAAACTTACTGCTTTCCTGCTCTTTTCAAATATGGCTTGAGTTTCGCTTTCTTTACCACTATTATACACAAATTCTTAGGTTTATTCCCATCTTTTGTTTTCCATCATTTATTTTGTTCCTTTAAACTCTGTACTCAAATTTCTTGGCAAAATAACATCGTGTTTAAAAGTGTAAATTCTGGTGCCAGATTTCTAACTTCCTGTTACATCCTCAGTTCTTTATAGTTGAATGAATGATATTGGGCACCAGATATAAAATCTTAATGCTTCATTTTTTGCATCTGTAAAACAGGGATTTAATACACACACCTCAAAGAGTAATTATGGGATTGAATTAAAATAAACCATACAATTAGAAGAGTGCGTGTCACACAATAGTCACTCTAAATGTGTTACTATCTTGATCATCATAATCACCATTATTATTCTAGCTGTTCTCACTATTCTACTGAAGCTGTATTTTCAGTAGCATTTAGGTCACAACTTTTTACTTTTCATTCATTTATTTTTTATTTTTTTCAGAGAAAGGGAGAGAGTGAGCCAGGGAGAGGGGCAGTGGGAGAGACAGAGAGAGAATCCCAACACACAGCTTGATTCCATGACCCTGGGATCACAACCTGACCCAAAATCAAGAGCTGGACACTCAACCAACTGAGCCACCCAGATGCCCGGTCACTCTTTTAAAATCAGTAGATTTTCATCAATCATTGTTCTTCCTGATTTACATTTGCAAAATGTGGCCCTATTGACTATTTGCATCAGTGAAAGTCCGGTGCAGAAACAAACAACTCTACATATTTCAACAGTATGAGACTGAATACTGGGAATTAGTTGCTTCCAACATTGTTTGATGGATCAGAGGAGTAGAAATCAGAAAGGAGACCGCTGTTCTACTGAATCCAAGAGCATGTTGTCATTGATATGACTCAGAGGTCAGGATGCTGGTTCTGCTCTTGCCACTTCCATCACTACACATACCATTCTACTCATGAAGCCAGGGTCTAGCTCCAAGAAACCAAATCCTATGACTAAACAGTTTCTAAACAGTCGCATTTCATCTTTTTTCTTGTTAACAGAATCTGCAGCAGGAAGGAAACCTATATCTCCTTCAAATTTTAGGCAAAAGAGTTTTGGACACGTAGTTTTAGCTTCTTTTTTCTTCTGTTTTGTCCTAAAACTTCTATCCTCATAACTTCAACTGTCACTTCGGTACTGCTAACTACCAAACCCCTATTCACAGCTCTAACTTCCTCTAATTTCAAATATGTAACTCCAAGAAATATTGGAAATTTCCTCATGTATTATACCATAGCCTCAAACTCAATATACTGACAGTAGAACCAAACAAAAACAAAACCAAAGACAAAATTCAACCCAACTGCCTCTCTGTGGGTATGATTTCAAATTAGTGATCCATTTTTCTCCCAAGTGCTCAGGCGCAAAATCTGTGTTTGTCACAAGCTCAGATTGCTCTTACTCTTGTTTGGTACATGGTTAAATAATAGAAAATCTAAAACAATGAAAAGACTGCATGGTCTTCAAATGATCTTCCATAATTATCAAATCTCTGATTCTGGCTTTTCTTAAAAATGGTCAGTAACAGCTGGAATTTACATTCCTTATCATAGCATGATATTACAGTGAATATCTTTACTCTGAATTACAGTGGATTTTTATATTTAACCACATACAACTGGGAATTTTGATATCCCACTATGGAAACTCAGGAGTCTAACAAAGAGACTTACTGGATAGAAAAATTGTTACAGCATGTAACATTACTGGCTAAGAATTAGATAAAATCAGACAGATTCAAATTTTGACTTTGACCTTCATTAGATGTTTGATCTTGGGGAAGCTGCTTCAAATTAGTAATCCCAGGTTTACTTAAAATAATGGTACTCACAATCATAGAGAGGTCATTACAAAGATTAAATGTGATAATGCTACTATAAAGTACTTAAATATGGTAATAGTGTTCTCAAAACAAGAACAAATAATAAATTTTGGTTAACTTTTGTTTGCGTGTTCCAAGTTTTTACTTAAATTCCAGTTAGTTAACCTATAGGGTAATAGCGGTTTCAGGAGTAGAATTCAGTGATTCATCACTTTTATATGACATCCAGTGCTCATCATAAGTGCCCTCCTTAATACCCATCACACATCTAGCCCATCTCCCACCTCTCTCCCTCCCTCAACCCTCAGTTTGTCCTCTATAGTTAAGAGTCTCTTATGGTTTGCTTCTCTTTTTCTCTCCCTCACTTTTTTTCCCTTCCCATTTGTTCATCTGTTTTGTTTCTTAAATCCACATATGAGTGAAATCATATGGTATTTGTCTTTCTCTGACTTATTTCACTTAGCATAATACACTCTAGCTCCATCCATATCATTGCAAATGGCAAGAATTTCATTATTTTTTATGACTAATATTCAATTGTGTATATATACCACATCTTCTTTATCCATTCATCAGTTGATGGACGTTTGGGCTTTTTCCATAATTTGGCTATTATTGATAATGCTGCTATAAACAATGGGGTGCATGTGCCTCTTCAAATCAGTATTTTTGTATCCTTTGGGTAAATACCTAGTAGTGCAATTGCTGGGTCATAGGGTGGTTCTAGTTTTAACTTTTGGATAAACCTCCACACTGTTTTCCAGAGTGGCTACACCAATTTGCATTCCCTTTCTCTGCATCCTCACCAACATCTGCTGTTTCCTGAGTTGTTAATTTTAGCCATTCTGACAGGTGTGAGGTGACATCTCACTGTTATTTTGATTTGTATTTCCCTGACAATGAGTGATGTTGAGCATCTTTTCATGTGTCTGTTAGCCATATGTATGTCTTCTTTGGAAAAATGTCTGTTCATGTCTTCTGCCTATTTAACTGAATTATTTATTTTGGGGGTGTTGAGTTTGGTCAACATTAATATTATTGCTGATACTGATGCCATACTCCCTTCTTTATAATATGTCTTAGGATAATGCTGCAGTTGGTATAATTTGATATTCATTATTGTACTTTGTAGATCCACAGCTATAAAGCTTATTGGAACCACTTAGGGGCCTGGGGTACAATTCAATGTCAAGTCCTAGGGTTTCATGTAGGTAGCAGATGCAGTGTTTCACAGTTTGGAAGATGAGAGGAAATATATGGGTCTGGCTCAAGTCCCTGCAATCAATTTATAAATATTGGTATTTAAAAGTGATTAACTTTGTGCGGGATGGGGAGAGATTTAGGTGCGAACCAGAATTTGAGAACCATTAGTCTCAGTCACAGTAAAAATTATTCTCTTTTACTAAATATAATGATAGACTATGTTAATATTTACTAATAAAATGTGAGGTTTTTTTAGTTAGCTACACACTACAAGTATGCTAAACTGAACAATGTAAGACAAGTCTTGCAATACTAAAGAATGTTAAGACTCTCACTATGCCTCTATGTCTTTTTACTATGGTGGCTTAGATTATATGTTGAAATAGGACTGAAAGGCCACTATAATATTTTATTATAAGTCACCAGGGATCATGCACTTTGGGTCAGAAATTGTCTTACAAAGATATTGCAACTGATAAGGAGTTTCCCAACACTCTATACATGGAGCTAGACTGATAATAAAAAAAACTCCTTCAATACATGAATAAAGGAATTTACTAATTAACTACTTAATTAGTTTGAATTTAATTTGCCGTTACACTTTTCTCCTCCAATTTCAATTCTGAAAATTAAAAAAAAAATCTTTATTTTTTACATGAGATATCAAATAACTGAACTTTGTCAAACGTGGACACGTTTTTGCCCTGTCTACATCAGCAGCTTTTAGAACCATTTTTCTTCATCAGCAGCTCCTAGATGTACCCCTGGTGTATGGTTGCCAAACAAATTTGAGAGGCCACAAAAGAACAGAGTTGAAGAAACAAGAACATCATAGGGAGGAGGAAGCCGTCACCAAGGCACGAGCACATGTTGTTCCTCATGACACTGAGCACACCAGTGCACAGAGCACACCCTGGGACATCCCACCATAGACATATTTCTGGCTTCATCTGGGAGAAGCGACAAATTCACAGCCTCTGCTTCCTCATGGCAGCAAGAGATTTGCTGAAAACTGATATCATTTAGGCTTGTCTCCCTTCAACTCATAAAACATAACATCCAGAAGAGTCAAACATGCTCTCTCTGCTGTGACAGGGGGTGGCCATGGGCAAGCTCTGTCTGCTTGGCACAGCCAGCTCTCTAACGGGAAGGCAGCAGAGTTTTGCAAGGCAAGGGAGCTGGGGGAATGCTCTGAAAGTCACATCTCTGTCTTTTGGCACGTAAAATCCACTGAAAACATTCTTTGGGGACTGGGTTTTGGAAAACTTTCATGCTCGTGATGAAAGCACAAGTTCTAACAGAAGGTCTGCCGCAGAGCTAGGAAGTAAATTGCAAGAGGACATTCTTAAAGAAAAGCCAATGTTCTCAAGAGATGGCAGCCCACTTGGACAGATGTTGAAGGCTACACTGGGAACGCAGACACTGCCGTTATGGAGTCTACAATAGAGTAGGAAAGTAAAATGCACCGAAATACAATCTTGGTAGAAAGTAGTCCATGCTAAAAGAAAAGGTATAGATAAATTGCTCATGGGATCAAAGAATGGAAGAACAGTTACTTCCATGTGGAAGAAATTATCAAAAGCTTTTCAGAAGATGTGCAACCTATAAATAGTATACAGTAAAACAAAGTTGGAGTTAAAAAAAAACTGGAAAATAAGCTTGAAGCCTTCCCATCTCAAGGAAAACAATCATGTGTCATGTTATTTTACCTTTATTGAATTAAAAGTAATTAGAATCCATTCAGCTAAAATACCCTATTGGAATTTTAAATGGGATTGTATTACATTTATAAATTAACTTGGAGAGAATTGATATCTTACAAATATTTAGTCTTAGTCTACAGGCTTATCTCACTGAATTAACCCACTTTTTTCTTTATTTGACCAAGAGGAATATGTTGGATTTTTTTTTCTCATATAATATCCATTTCCATTGTCCCATTATGCACTTTGTTTTGTCTTGGTAAGTGTTTGGATTTCTCATCATTAAAATATTATTGGTATTGGAGTGTGGGATAAGATCATAGAATGACCCTGTCCAAAACTAATGTCTGCCTCTGGGGTGAGGGTAATAAAGACTACATGGCCTCAAGACAGAAAATGTATTTTCCAGTGAGATTCACTCTTGTTGTGTGTTTTCTTAACCTTTGCCATACTCATCTTTCAATACACACTATGCCTTCTAAAGTGTGAAAACAAAAAGCTAAGACTCCCTGATTTAGAATGGATTAAAGGAATGAATTCATGTTTAGAAATGTATTTCCTGCTGAGAGAACATGTTTCTACCCATCTCACAGGAGCACAACCTTTGAGACTAGCCATTTCTGTGGAAAACAGCAATTATAATCAATTTTTAAATTTCAACTAAAATATGCTTAAGAGATCATTTTTTGGAACTGATAAACTATGTCTGAACTTAGGCACCAACATCAAAGCATTATGAAGAATTAATGGGTCATCTCCCTATTGCTTAACTTTTGAATTAACATATACATTCTCACAGATTATTGTATCATAAACATTTAAGAAAAATGTACAGACATATGTGATTTAGGATTCAGTTTGAAGGAATTTACTGAAATGTAGATGTCTGTTCTTGGACCAAGCATCAATGGAGGTCAGGTCAGGAAACTATGATCTTATTTAAGATTACTTTTAAAAGTATTAGCTGCAGGTACATATGGTAGAGATAAGCCCAACCCCAGTGTGAGATGATCACAGCATCTGTTGAAAACTGAAGAGGGTCTAGAGATGAATAGTATCTATGATTAACAACTCAAAAGATAGTATTCTCCTGAAAAAAGAAAGAAAGTGTTTTTAAACAAGTTAATTAAGCCCTGAATATTCACATGCTTTGAAAATGAGCACTTATAAAACAAGAACTTTTGTCAAGCCAGCTATTTTATATCATGTGTTAAAAACCTGTCTAATCATGGACCAATGCTAATTTTAACTGAAAATAATCAAAAATTTATGCTACAAATTCAACAATATTATTCATTATATTGATCATCATATTTTGCTCAAATAGAAGCTGGTCCTAGTGTATAGCTGCTTTAAAAATATTTGACGTAAATGATTATTAATTTTATTAACATAAAAAATCCATCTGTTTTGAGATTTTAGATCAACTTTCAAAATTACGGTTACAATCAATGCTATACTTTTAAGTGAAAATGACTAGATGCCTTAGTGATAAGTGACACGGGGAATTGTTGGGCCAGAAAATAAAACTTCTGAGAACAAACAGTGTTGAAAGAGAGATTTGGCTGAAAGCTATGGTATCTTATATGGAGTAAGACCAATGCTCAGAGAACCACTTTCAAGTCTTGCTCTCATACCCCTAAGGTTATAGGAAAGTTAATGGAAGCATTTCTTTGGTGTACAGGCCAATTTTCTTCACATCCTATCAACGTGCTCCAGCATGGTGATGAGGTTAGAAAATTTTGAGGCTGAAAACTTAGAAATTCTGATAATGAGGAACCCCAGTATTTGTCCCAGAAAATAATGAAAGTCCTGAAGGAATAGCCATCCAAACCTAATGAAAGAAACTAAGCTTTCACCCAAAACTTTGATCAAATTACAGGAAAAAGATCAACGGAATAAAATTAATGCTGGCTCTCACTTAGAGCCAATGCCCAATTTGCACTGAGCATAGGGCCAATATGAAAAAACCCAAAACAATGAATAGCACCAGAGGCAGATCCAGGTTTTGTGTGGCCTAAAACTTATGCAATTTGTGGGTCCCTCCCTTAGAAACTTAATTTTAAATTCCATACTTTGTGAAATTTATAACAAAACCCACAGTGCTATAGTCCCTGCAAGAGTCTTAGAAAGAGCCCATACAAGTTACAGAACGGAAGCTTAGGCTTCTTTGCCTTCACAGTAACTACCCCTGAGATACCCACAGAATGGAGGAAGCAATATGTAAGTTTAATATCTACTCCATGCAACTGTTACTAAAATTGTATGTGATAATATATCACCTAGAATATAATTAGCGCACATTTCAATAAATTTTCATTTCTTCTCTCACCCTTCCTTTTCTACTGTACACAGTTAGCAACAATTGTTTTCAAAAGATAACAATACATCAGGAGGACTCTTTGAGGTAGTTCTATAAAGAAAAAGTCCATAACATTTTCATATAGATGTTTTGAAATAGCATGTATTTTAATATAGTTATTTCAAAGCTGGAATTCTCCAGCAGGCTGTGAATTTTGACATGTTTTTAAAAAGCACTTAGACTTTGATGAATGGATGGATGGATGGATGGGTGGGTGGGTGGATGATTATTATTGCAGATCTGGTTCCTGGAGAAGCAGACTTCAAGATGAAGATTAGCATGCAGAATGTCTATGATGGAGCAATCAGAGGATTCAGCCTGGGCAAAGGAAGGTAGCAAACTGGGCAGAAGGAGAGGTTGTGCAATGATGCAGTCACACTGATGGTCTCAGCCAAAACCATAAGGGGCTCTAAAAATTAAATCGTATTGTTAATCCTCCTGAGTTGGGGTGCCTGGGTGGCTCAATCAATTAAGTGTCCAACTCTTGATTTCAGCTCAGCTCATGATCTCACAGCTAGTGGGATCAAGCTCCACATCTGCTGTTAGAACAAAGCCTGCTTGGGATTTTCTCTCCTTCTCTGTGCCTCCCCCCAGCCTCCTTCCTTCCTCCTCTCAAAATAAATAAATAAACTTAAAAAAAATCTTCCTGAGTTGTGTGAGGGAGCAGTGTTTTATATCCCTACATCAAGCTATCAGGATACAGGCTGCCTCTGGGAAGTAGATGGGACCTTGATGAGGTAACTTTTTGTAAGCCAGGACAACTTCCAGAGAGAGTTAACAGATTAAAAGTGTTGTCATTCAGCTGCCCTCCCAGCATTTGGGGAAATGGGTCCTTTTGATCCTCCTGCAAGTTGGATGTGGGACACATGGCACACGGTTCGCTATAGTCCACTCTTTGCACCTCTAGATTCCCCTCTTCAAAAAAGTTCTAGAGCATCTCCTTCAGGATACTGGCTCATCTCTCAATTGAAGTAAGGTATAAAAACAAGTTTAGTAGGGCCAACTACAGCTCTCCACTCCCAATAAACTCTTTTGTCCCAATGATACTAGCATTGTGATGCTTGTTATTTCCTTCCTCTTCCATCAATTATGAATTCATCTTCCACTCAACCAGCACCTGTACAGGTCTAGGTGGCCTACCTGGTAGTGTAACACAGATTCTTATCCCTGAAAGGTAGAAGCCTGTAGTCATCATGCCATTCTCAGGCTATCACTACTGCCCTCTTTCATTTGTTATAAAAACTAGCCAGGGGTATAATAAGAGACACTGAAATGGGTCATTTCTATGCCAAACATCTGTCTCCTTGCCAGGATGGTGACTTCTCTTCTTATGTGCAATTCGCATAGGGTAAGGAGCCCAAAAGACACAGGCAGCAGCTATAGCTTAAATATAAACAGGACTTTTGCTGTTTAACCTAGTGGAAACATTCCTCCTTTAGGAATTAAGACCTCTAAACCCACAAAGCCTAGAAAGCCCACATTTATGAGTATGGAAATCACAAATTGCTCCTTAAGCAAGTCATGAGAATGATGATAAATGAGTCCATTCCTACTTTCACACCTTGGTTCCTGGACCTTCGCACTGTATATGTTGGGGGCATAGTGTCATATAAAATTTAGTGTATATACTGAATCCAGGAGGGTGGCTCTTAATCCTCACAAGTCATATTTTTGGTACCTCATCTGTGCCTTCAATGGGCCATTTCACCACACTATCAGACCAAAAATGTAGTCATATAGTTAGGAACATTTGATGCTATTATAATATGCTCATTACCTCACCTTTTTGCTGTAAAATGGATTCTATGGTCTATTACAATTGTTTGTGGGAATCTTATGTTAGTGGTTCAAATACTTCGCAAGCCCTGAAATAATGTTAGTTGAAGCCGTGAGGGTAGCAAAGGTAAAGTAAGCATAGGAAAGGCAGCTCAATACCTGGAATATGTACCTATTCCAGTCAGTGGAATAAATCATTGTTTCTTCTAATGGGGGAAGAGACCCACTGTAGTCAACTTATCCTCAAATGGGGGATTTGTCTTCTGAAGGGATGACACTATGTTGGAGACTCTGCATTGGTCTCTGCTAACAGTCTGGATATCTGCCAAGAGCAACAGCTGGATCAACTTTTTTTGTGAGTGGGAGCTGATGTTCTGGGGCATATGCATAGCCTCCATCCCTGCCCAAATAGCTACTCCTTTCATATGCCCATTGTGCCAGCACCAGGGTGGGCAATGACAGAAGATGGTTGCTTTAGTCATCAACAGATTCAGTCATTTTATCTAGTTGGTTGTTTCTTTTTAATAGAACTTGCTCTCTGGTGGCATTAACTTGTGATACAAAGACCTCCGCACATTGTGACTGCTCCCATAGATACACCCAAGTGCTTCTACTCCAAACCTCCTTTTCTCTGATCTTCCAATTATTCTCCTCCTAGGCCTTCTGAAAAACTGACCAAGACATTTGCCATCACCCATGTGTGTCCATATATACTAACTATGGGCCATTTCTCTGTACACAGAAAGTAGATGCCAAGTACACCTCTCAGAGCTCTGCACATCAAGATGTTTTAGGCTCACTAGAGTGTTTTTTTAAAGATCACTCATTATTAGGGGCTATAGTATGTGATGCTTACTTTCAGTTTGCCCACACATACTAAGCCAATATATTAGTAAGTCAGTGTTGATGTTTTTCTCCTCTGTCAGCTGGTCTTAAGGACCATCTCCATCTGACCACAGATAGCAGTTGAAGTATGGAGATCTGGACCATCAGCTCATGCAGCCAACCTCTGCCTTCCAGCCTTGTTTGTGCCCAATCCCTGATTTACCACTTCAGTCTTAATTTGTATTGATTCTGAGCTGGTTTGAATTTATAATTTGGTGGGTCTGACAGAACTCAGCTCTTCATAGGCCATTCTGGCACTTACTTGGCATTAATGTTAATATCAGGGAATATTGCATCCTGAGGGATAGTTTTTTAAAAGTTGTATAATCCTGGACTACAGATGGAATAGCTTTGTTCCAGAGAACTAGGGATCTACACTGTGATTCTTCTATAAGGGTGTTTTTTTTTTAAAGTAGTACAGATATGTTCAATCCTAAAGTATTTGCTGGAATGATGGCACTATATCTTAGACATGATATTGAGCACCTTTTTTCTGTTCTGGGTCCCATTTAATCTTGGAAATGTAGTTAACCATATACACTTTCAGGATATTTCAGGATCCTGCCTCTTTGGGGAACTAGCCTATTCAATCAGTGGATTTTAAATCTGAAAATTGATTCAGGTCTGGAAAACAAAAAAGGACCATGAGATTTTGCTGGAGACAGATTTCAATTTCTTAATCATCCATCTATGATATATTTGGGTTATTTAAATTAAGCATTGACCATATTAAATGTACATTAGTCTTGTCATTAGGGATGCCATATTTAACATCTGAAATATCATTCTGTGGATCAATAACTCATGATTGAAATTTTGACCTTGCTATTTACTATAATAATTGCATCTTCTTTCTACTGTTTAAGTACTATCACATGGTTTCTTTATCCTGAAGATCCCATCCTTCTCATTGTTATGAGTGAGGCAGTTCAGTATTGATATCAATTACTATCACCCCTCTCCTGCAGAACAGAGCCACTACTAAATTTTTCAGTGAAGGAAGTGTCCCTCTCACCAGTAAATTACTTACTTGCTTTGGTAAACAGGATATTCCATAGGTATTCCTGCAGATTTAGTAATCTTGAGGTTTAGTCATCCTTAAATAGGATATTCACTCCACCATGTCTACTCTGAGCCCCTTGGTCATTTATTCCATCACTTCCCATGGAAGTTCTGACACTTCCACTTAGTTTACCCTAAGTCTTTATTTTCACCCACTTTTAAGATCCATGCTAGCAATGTGCAAACCCCATCTTAACTGTCTTTTTGCTAGGATTTAAGTAGTATTATTCTCATATCATTACATTCTTCCTTATCAAGTTTTATGTTCTACCCTTCTTGATCTGGTATCCTCAAAATTCAGACCTGTATGTACTCTCTAAGTTCCCACTGCACAGTATGGCTAGTTTTTGAGGATCCTTTGGATATACTTCTTTATGTCCTTGGGAGTCCCAGCACTTTTCTGGATAAGTTATGTTGTGACTTAACCTTAATTTTTGGCCTAGTAGTCAGGAATCAGAGGTGGAGGAATTTCCTGGAGACAGCTCATATTCTTTTGGAAAAAAAGGGGTGCCTGCATCATCTTGAGGCAAAATCAGGATTGATGGTCTCTAACAGAGAGGGGTGGACCACATTTGCCCACCCAGAATATTTACGAAAGAAATAGTACTAAGTCCTACTAAAACTCTTTCAGAAAATAAAGAAGAAACACTTCCTCACTCATCACACAAAGCCAAAGACATTACAAGAAATGGAAACCACAGCTCCATATCTCCCATAAACACAGACACATACAGGTCCATTAATCTATAAGTATATAAACCGTTGCTGAGGGAGATTGTGTCTCTATAAAAAACTGAGCCCAAAAGCATGAATATGTTTACAATTTTGTGAGTCAGAATTAATATTAAAATCATACAAATCTAAGGGGAAAATGTATCATCATTACCCCAAGTATTCTCATTTATTTTCTATGTTTTAGTTGATTTCTCATACAATTTTAGGCTTTATGCTATTTTAATCAGAATAAAGATCATTGGGCCATTCTTGATTTTCCCCTGAATCTGAAACAGAACTATCCAGAAATTAGCAATATAGAACCTGCTGTTTGTGTAAGTGTGAAATAGCTGTTGCTTTTGGTGAAGGGAATGTACCGTACGATCTAGTAAATACAACAGGAAAACAGCTATTATTGCCAGACCTTCCTTCAGAAGAGACAAACACTGAGTTGGAAGACTTCAGTTCAAATCTCAGCTTCTTTGAATGGAGTACTGGGAATATTAAGCAAGTTACCTATTTAGGAGTATCCCTAACTCAAGGTAAATTTTCTACATATTTCTCTTTTTTATTCAACTATCACATAATATTTGTTACTTCCTTCTAAAAACATAACTTCGGGAAAAGGTCTGTGGTGTTTTAAAAGAGCACAAATCAACAGAAAGTTGGTCTTTAGCAGTATCATGGAAGGATCTTTGCAGTATTTAAATTCTGAAATAGCTTTGGTTCATTGTCACCTATCACCTGCATATCTGAGCAGTTATCAGACTGATGGCTTCCAGGATCATTTTATTAGTGCATTTTTGGATTTATGGGTTTTCTCTGGGTATATTGCAGTTGTGGCTTTTAGAAACAGACAAGAAGGGAGCCCAAAATAAAATTCTTGACTGGATGAGATTTCCAATTAATACTATTGAATGTGTTTCCTTTTATTCGTTCATTCTGTCTGGGGCAATAGAGCCAGATGTCTAGACTCTCTTTTCACTGAGTCCTTCACTTTAATTGAAAAAGTATCTCTCTCTTCCTCATTCCCTCTCTCCATCTCCCTCCTTCCCCCTTCCCTCTTTCCTTCTCATAGCTAAAGTTCTATTTAGATAAAGGAAAGAACAAACTTTAGGATTTGCCAATCAAAAGTTTTAGGTTTGTTTTGTTTTGTTTAGGGGGATACATTTCTCATTAAGATCTCACCTAAAACTTTTAATCTGGTGAATATAAATTTGAAATCTGTCATTTCTCACACATAGCATGTCCCTCCCTTGTATGTTCCTGAAACCACAGGTGCCTCTGCCTGCCTATCTCTCCTACTTGCCTCTGGCATCAAATTTGCAAATAAGATCAGCTGGGCTTCAGTTCCAATTCTGACAGTTGGTTATAGTAACACCTGGGTCTTTCTCTTGGTTTCTGAGTCTTATTTTCCTCTGGAATTTACACTTTCCAGGGCCAGCCTCAGGCTAAGAGATAATGAGTCCTTTCTTGTAGGATAAAAATTTGGTATTCTAGGCAGATATCTCTGTTAATGAATTCTGCTTTAACAGGGAGGGTCTCTAGAGAACATACACTTTGTGACAAAATTTTCAGCCATTTTATTTCAACATAGTTTAATTTTCTTTGTAGGTATGTTTTCTTTATCAGCGTACACTTACTTGTTTCATCTCTTTTCTACACTTACACATTCTGCTAATAGTTATTCTTATCTCAGCAAAATTAGCTGGTATTCTTACAATTACCTAATTTCCAACATAATCCTCTTCTATAGGTCTATTCTTATTTGCTTTTCCTAATCTTTCTTTTATAGAAGAAAGGACTTCTATATGCTGAGGACTCTACCATTTGCTTTACTTTTCCTAAAGTTCATTCTCCTTTGTCACTTTTTAAATAGGTTTGTTTGACTTTCTCAAGAAATCCACCATTAATTAACCCTCCCTTCCTGGTTTTAATTGAACATCTTTTTGGAATCAATATGGCATATAAGAGAGATGCCATTATCTTCAGTTTATATCAATTACATATGACATCACAAAGAACCAAATTTAAGAAAACCTCAAATGAAGGTCAAAGAAGCTACATTCATTAGAAACAAAATTGTCTTATTTTAAATTTTTTCAATTTTATTTGAGAAAGAGAGAGAGAGAATCTGAGTGAGGGAGGGGCAGAGAGAGAGGGAGAGAGAATCTACACTGACAGTGTGAGCCTGACGCAGGGCTCAAACTCACAAACCCTAAGATCGTGACCTGAGTCAAAACCAAGAGTTGACACTTAACCAACGGAGCTACCTGGGTGCCGCTCCAAAATTGTCTTGCTTTAGAAAAAAACTTCTAAAAATATGCCAACCCATATTTCTCACAATTGATCGTACAATGGCAGCCTGTGTGTACACATACATTTATGTTTACACATGGTGGATCAGCATGTCTTAGAAGGAGTGGACACAACTCTGGTCACTGTGTCCTCTATTTTGTATGTTTTATATTAAACCAACTAAACAATTTATATGCTTGTCAGAGCTCTTAATTACATATTTTTGCAATGATAAAAGTCATTCAAAATGGGTTAGTAAAAAAAAGGATTGCATATGTTTATGTTTGTGTGTCTGCCTCTGTGTGTATTAGGAAAACACACACTCTCAGTCAGCGGCTGTGTCTTTCTTTTGTTTCCTCCCCACTCATGTGCTATTATAACTTCTCTTTATGTTTGGTTCCCTTTCTATAAATCCAGTTTTCTCTTTTGCATGTCCCTTGCTGAACTTGACATCCTATATCTCCTTAATTCATATGTCTTCCCCCAAAGTCAAAGTGCTGATAGAGACTAATTAAAACTAGTATGCCTCTATTCTATACTCTTAGGGCAGAACCTAATTAATTTAATTCATTTTGAGGAAACTGCGAACTAAAATCCTTTCAAACCAGCTCTCCCCAGCTTACACACAACCATTAGTGGCTCTCCTTGTAGATAATCCTCTGACCACTGGCTACAATAGTAGAAGCTGATCAGCATACCCTATTAGGTGTTGTATGTGTGACTTTTTAATATTTACCATGAATAGGAGTGTGAAATTTAGGCTCAATTAAGTAGCAATTGTTAGGAACACAGCTACACTAAGGTAGTCTCATAAGAAAAAAAAAAAAAAAACCCACTCCATTTACTCTGTGGGACAACTCTATGCAGCAGAACCTCTTGCTCTTGCCATATTGATACTGCTGCACATGCTCAGAAGTGGTTTCTCTCTCCTACCTGGAAGAAGATGAAGAGTTCCCCATGAGACCCAGATGCTGAGATAGACTCAGGCACTCTTTCCCCTCTCTTCATCTTTGGCAGCTACTGAGAGAAGGGGGGATTCTGGGGCTTGCCCTGCTAGTGAGTCCTCCTTAATGTCCAAAGTCTGAAGTCTGAAGATAGAGGTTTGGCCATTACTCAGATACTTTGCTTAGATTATGCATCCGTACCTTGCCCTATGAGTAGGAGCCAGAGGGGCTAAATCAATTACTGCACACAAGCCTTCTGGATGGCTGGGCTTGTGAGTACACACGTTACTTCTCAGAAAAGTGGGGCATGGATTAGGAAGACAACCAAGAAAAGCACATCTACTACAAACACATATTTGATACTAAATCATAGCTCTTTCATGTATTGAAAATAAATCTCTAGCAGAAATGTTAAGAAATCAACAGCATATAAAATACTGGGTCCAAATGGCAATGGACCTCTGTTAAATTTGAACTTTTTGCCAGAGTACTCCAAAGAGTTGGCTCAGAAAGGTTAACTTACCCAGAGTATTGGCATCCTTTCCCCATACTAAATTCTAATTAAGTAAAAATTCTAATCTAATATATTTCAGATTGAAGTGTTTTAACTCGTAATCACATGTGTCCTTTCGAATACATTTATGGGCCTCCACTAAATTCTAGACATTATGCTGGGAGGAAGGGAGGCAGCAGTGAAAAAAAATTAGAGTAAAATATAATTTTTCCACATCCAAAGGGCAAAAATTTCGATGCCAAGTTTTTTTCAGGAACATGGGAAGGCAAGTCATCTCTTGCACTGCTGGTGGCAGTATAAATTTTGGCAACAAAATTGGTAACGATGTGGCCAAAGTTAGTGTAAATCAATACAAGCCCTGAAGCCCAGTGATAATCCTTCTGACTCAAAGACACAAGTCTTTAAAGGGAAATAGACAAATATGTTCACAATGGCATTAGCTGTGTAGAATTGTAAACTAGAATTGTATTAGCAGGCAAATAAGCAGTGGTGAGAGATACGAGTTGTACATAGAGTGATAAATCTAAGAACTATAACGCTAAGTGAAAAACAAGTGAGAGATGTATACCACAATATTCATGTATATTAAATTTATATATATAAAATACTAAAAATTATTATACAGGTATATAATATACATACATTATATGTACATAATATATGCATGCATGTATACATGTAAAGCATTTGAGTAGTTATCTCTTAGGAGGAAATGGTACTAAGGATTAGGAACAAAGTAGGAAAACCAAAGCAAAACAAACCACCCCTCCCACCCCTCCCCACAACAAATACGTTTTTTTTAAGTGAGAAAAATGGCATGATCATGACCTTCCTGGAGTTCTCATTCTAGAAATGTAAATTCATTGACTCCGGAGGGTTGTAACAATAATATCACATTGCAAATATAATGCTTGCTCATTCTACCCGGGATCTTCGTGAAATGTGTCAGTCAAGAATCCCAAGCTAGAAGAATTGGCTATATCAGTGTGTCCTGCATTTGTAACATTTTTTGTGGGGTGAAAGAGATTGTTTCTTTCCAAGTTCTCCTCAGCAGTTCCCCTGCTCTCCTTTCTTCTTTCTCTTCCTAGTCTCTTCAAATACTCCTTCCACAACCTGATCTTAGATACATCCACTACTTATGGCCCCAGGAGCACTTGGATCGGCAGACTTGGAAGCAACTTGGTTTATTTGGTGTAATGACAAGACATAGAAGTTTTTACTGACAAACAAATATAAACTAGAACTGTTTTCTGGACTGTCAAGGTGTGCCTCTGGGGTGAGGTAACAAATAGCCTCAGGCACTCTCCTTTCTGCCCTCATATTTTGAATATCCTCACCATTTTGTACTGCAGTCATTGGCTGAGAGCCCCACTAGAACTTGAAGATCTGGTAAAAATGGCCCAAACTTCAGTTTCAGATTCCATGTCAGCTAAAGAGTCTTCTCATATGTTCCACGGTTCCTCATGCTTCTTTCAGCTTCTGTGTTCTTGCACCCTTATTTCTGTGTTGGCTGAGTCCCAAGTCAGTGATAGACAGACTTGACCCCTTCACCTCCGTTCATTAGAAATCAAACGTGGCTTTTTACTAGTTCTGCAACTTTACTGCATATTTCAGGATTACCAGGGCAAGATCATATTAATAGTCCCTCAACATTTTGCTGACCCTCAACATACCCTTTTTCCAAAACCCAAGCTCCCAAAACCTAGCTTTCATGGTCTCCATTCAACCACCTGGAAACCTTATCCCTTTCCTCAAATTGCTTCTCACATACCACTGACATATGGTCAAAAAAATTTTTATCTTACAATAACTATAATTATTTATTAACATGCTGATCCTCTGCCTTACTCTGGGCACGCTCTGGGAGCAGAGATCTTCACATATTCATCTCTGTAATCCCAACCCAGAATAATAGGTACCCATAAAGAGTTTGTTGTATTAATCAATGTATTAATTCATTAATAGAAAGGTGATTGTCAATATAAAAAGGAAACCAAGAACATTTAAGTATCTCTAACATGAGGCACAATAACCACAGACTTTTGAAAGTCTCTGAATTAAATTAAAAACAGTATTATAAGTGAAATAAAAGGAAAGTTGTTCCAGTCGACTGTAAAAAGCAGTTTAATGAAGTACAGGGGCCGTGTGGTAGCTGGTCTCTGAAGAGGATGTCCAATGAACCCTGCCGTATTTACACCCCTATGTAGTCTACTCCCCCTGAATCTAGACTGGCCCTTTGATTCTCTGTTGAGAAATGGAATGGAAGGGAATTGCTAAGGCATGATTTCTGGGACACCTATGCCTTGCAACTTAAATTGGATGTCTTGGAACACATGCTCTGGGGACAACTATCATGTCAGAAGTCTGACTACCTTGAGACTACCATGTTCTGAAGAAACCCAACTTAGTCACATGCAGAGGCCATCTGAAGAGAAAGATGAATGACTAGGCTCCAGCTCATTCCAACTGAGGTGCCATATGTGAATGAAGGAACGATCTTGGACATACAGTCCAGTACAGACTTCAAATGACTCTGACTCAGTCATGGGTATTAGCAGATTCTCTTGGATGACTGGTATTCTAAATGCATCAGAGTGTCAGTCATCTTGAAACAATACTGTTTTGGGGCAATAAAACCTCTGATAAACTTCCTGATTAAAAAAAAATTTTTTTTAATGTTTATTTTTGAGAGAGAGACCACAAGTGGGAGAAGGGCAGAGAGAGAGAGGGAGACAAAGAATTAGAAGGAAGCTCCAGGCTCTGAGCTGTCAGCACAGAGCCCGACCTGGGGCTTTAACCCACGAGCTGTGAGATCATGACCTGAGCCAAAGTTGGACGCTTAACCGACTGAGCCACCCAGGCGCCCCTAAACTTCCTGATTTTTAACTTGTCTTGTATGCGATTAAATTTTTTTTTTGTCCTATACATTATTCATTTTTTTTACTCACTTTTAGTCTAGATAATTTCTTAGGAGGTTTTCATCTCTAAAATTGTATGTGGTTTTTTTTTGCCTTAATAGGCAAACTTATAATATCATGCTAACCTTATCTCCTAAATTAAAATGCACAAAACTTTTTCATTATAATAAATTTCTCTTCACTACAATCATCTCTAACAGATGTCCAAAGCCTAAGAAATAAAAACATAGTTAGGAAAAATTATTTAACGTAAAAAAAGATTTAAAAATCAATTTATACAAATAGAGTATTTTTTTGTTTATTTTTTGAGAAAGAGACAGACAGACAGAGCACAAGCAGGAGAGGGGCAGAGAGAGAGAGAGAGAGAGAGAGAGAGAGAGAAACCGAAGCAGCCTCCAGGATCTGAGCTGGGCACAGAATCTGATGCAGGGCTCAAAATCACAAACGCTGAGATCATGACCTGGGCCAAAGTCGGATGCTTAACCAACTGAGCCACCCAGGCGCCCCGACAATTAGGCTTTCAAATGAGCACAGAGTATAGAATTGTTGAATCACTATATATGGTACACCTGGAACTAATATAACACTATGACAAAAAATCAATATATGCACATAATAAATATTTTAAAGAACGAAGAGTATGGGAAATTATTGATAAACTTAAATTTTTGAATTCACTGTTTGCCAGAATCTGCTTTTTGTTTCAGCTCTCAACATTTTTTTTAAGATTTAGAAAAAACTGAATAATTTCAGCCATTCCTCAGTTTAGGATCTAGAGCTGGTCATGGCTCAATTTTCTGATCAATAACCTGATCAGCACAGGACTCTGGCTTCAGATGACGGTTATCTGCTTTTATTAGGCAAATTTCACTATCATTAGATAATTTCCTGACAGCCTATTTTATAATATACATATACATTTTTCCTCCTAAAATGAAGTGCATGAGGCAAAAATTTTTCTGCTGATCCAGGATTTTGTTTATTTCAGCAAATATTACTCAATATGATAAGGCTTCTTGGCTAAATATACTGCAATCAACTGTATATGCAGGCATCTGAACAGTCCCTGCTTACAATGTGATGGGAATTTGACCCGTATCTTATATTTCCATCTGTTAATAGTTTCCCAAGCAACAGTCTCTTGCTATTCACTAATTCTGCTGGACACATGTGTCTCCGTACTCTAATTCTGGCTTGAGTCCCTAATATTTGGACTTATTTTTTTGGAGGCTGCTTCTTATAAGTGTAATATCAAAAATAATGTTGTGCCCACTTATATCTACCCTGTATTATGCTTCCTTTTATGGCACTCAGTCTGGAAAGCAATAATAGCATGGCTTTTATATTGTTTTTAAAAATATAACATTAAATCTGCTACCTCATTTTTTTTCTCTCATACTCTGGGGGGGCTTGGGTTTAGTCTAAGTGATTTGTCTAATCTTTCAAAGCCAGTCACTAGCATAATGGGAACTTTTCTTTTAAGTATCATGCCCTATCCAGGGGAGTCTTTTTTCTAACCAAGAATTCCTGAAGTAAGATTCCCTGACACATCTCCACTAGGAAAACTGCATTTCATAGGCCTATTAGACTGAAATGTTCAAGAGCATTTTCTTCTCATTGACCTTGTTGGTGTGTGCGTGTGTGTGTGTAATTCAAAATGTTCAATCTAACAGCAACAAAACATATGCCCTTTACTGTCTGTCTTCTTTTCTACTTTCCATTTGCCTTTTAGTTTCTGTATTACTCTTTTGCTCCATTCATGGACTTTCCCCCCACCCCCCCCCCATGCTTATCTGGAATCACAGCACTTCTCTTATCGGTGAGGCAGCTTTTTCCAACTAGGTGAGCTCATGCCACTTCCTGGATACTGAAAATAGCCCAGTGTGACAGGAGGATCATGTCTACTCTGAATGCTTTACCAATTCTACAACCTGCCACACTTCTTCCTGTGAGTCCTTTGGGAAAGGAGGGGACTTTCTTTGTAATCACAAGGTGATTGAGTCCTAGACTAAAACAGATCCCTATAAGAGAAGATGCATGCATTCCCTGACTCTCATATGCTAGGTTAGTTATTCCTCCCTTGGGTTCCTGGAGCACTTTCCACTTATACCTATTATATTGTATTTATCACATTGCATTCAATTGTATTTTTTATCTACTCATTAAATGTATATTAACTGTATGTCTACGATGTGCCAGGATTAAACAGAAAAACATCCTTGTTCTCAAAGAGCTTCTAATCTTTTTCTAAGATGGTTTGGTGCACACATTTTTTTTTCCTGTTTCTCACACAGCAAGGCACCCTGCGTTGTGACCTAGTGACTCGGAGGTCTCTTTTGGATAAATACACTGGTGTCAGAAAGTTTGAGGGTAAGCCAGTGGTTGTCAAAATTCTTGATCTCTCAGGTGTCTGATAAACTGGGCATTCAAACATGCAGAGTTCTTCAGAAGTACTTGCTCTTTCAGTAGAAATCTTTGCTGGCAGGAAGTTATTTCGGGAAAATCACAACAGAGCTCACAAGGCAGTGAGTCTTCTAACATTCTGGGATTCTTCTAGTATTCTTTGTTCATGATTCCACCTTGCCACCTTGATGAATAAACCAAAACCGTGAATGCCAATGTGCGTGTGGTCTGTGCCTTGAAAGGCTTTCCTGATTATGCTGAGTTCCTTTTAGATGATTATGGAGAACTCCTCCTCTTTGATGTCAGCAGTGTCTGAGATCACATGGTGAGCGAAAGTGAGGGCATCAATAGAGACAGGACATGCCACAAATCATGCGTTTTTGAATGAACATTAAAAATTGTGGTCCTTTCTAAAAGAGCAAGCTTCAGTCCCATCTGGGGAATCATGAGAAAGTTCCTCAGGAACAAATATTAAGAATTGTGATGAAGCTACAACTGTGAACTTCTTTATAGCATCTAACAAAGATTCTTTCATTTCTTCCTTAAAACAATCTTGTCAGAATTTTTTTTTTTATATTCACATGGTAGAAAATAAATAAGAGGCTCAGAAAGGTAAAGACACTTCTGGTGAACTTGAAAGTTATTTTTAAAACCAAATATCCAAAATTCAAACTTTAAAGTCCCCTTCCAAAAAAAAAATAGAAAATCAGCTATATTGGTCTGTGCTACGTTGCCTTATATATGAGTAATCCAGTGGGATGGGTGATTTCCTTCTTACATTAAATACACAGCCATGTTCTTGTTACTACCTTCCTAACGAATGGGGAAACTAACTTGGGAATTGTCTCTTTTCCGGACACCAGCAGCCCACCTCTCTCCACCTCTTACAACTCAAATCCTGAGAAAAAAGCAGAGTCCATCTTCACCCGGGAAGGATTCTTATGTTGGGTTAAAACAGAAGAAAAGATTGTGACAGGGCCTGGAATCGAACACTCTGAAGTAACCCACCCTCCCCTCTGCCACCATGCTCACCCCTTACTGGAGTGGAGTAGGTGGCATTAGTCCAAATGGAAGTCAGATGCTTGGAGTAAATAAAGTGAGAACCTTACCCTGGGAAGTCAGCTAGGTGAATCAGCCAGTTCCTCAGAAAATTACAGATTTTGTTTAAAAAAAAAAAAAAAAACTTTGTAAATTTGAGGAATATGGGCATCCTAAAATCCTAGCTCACTCATACATCTTATTGATATAACCATTTTAAAAATACTGTCACAACCAGAGCCTGGGTGGCTCTGTCAGTTAAGCATCTGACTCTTGATTTGGGCTCAGGTCATGGTCTTCTGATTCAGGGGATTGAGCCCCATGCTGGGCTCTGCACAAAGAGCACGGAGCCTGCTTGGAATTCTCTTTCTCCCTCTCTCTCTTCCATCCCTGCCCCCACTCACATGTGCGTGCTCTTTCTCAAAATAAATAAATAAACTTAAAAAAAATTTCTTGTCACTACCAATGTTGCTGGTCTCCTGAAGACCCCAACTGTTCTCTCCATGTTCCCTGCCTCACTCTCAATTTTATCACTCAATACAGTGACTGCTCATCTACAGTGTCTTTCTCTCTCACAGCGTTGACTGGGAACATTACCCTAAAGTAAAATTGGTCATCAATGTAGATTTCTCTTATTGCAAGATTATACATGATAATTAGAGAAAATGTAGTTAAAAACATGGTAAGGAAATCAGAACCAGAAATAATAGATCACGCATATTATCAATGAGAAATACCACTCATAAATATTTTGGTTGACAAATGGACTGTTACTGATTTCCATCATGGTATTATGGAGAAGGTTCTGGCTACCACCTATCAGTTTTGAATACTGTTTCTTTCTCTTTCCCTGAATCAAAATATACATATAGAATTCTGATGATGGTCTAAGTAATCTTTTATTGAGGGTACAATTAATACCAGGAGGGTAGGGGATGAAAGTAAGAAATTAAACCTCTCATCCAATGTATCTTATTATCTTATATCTCACCAAGTAAAAAGGCTCATTGCCTAAATCCTTAGAGAAGGTCCAGAGGGGTGCTCTCTGGTCTCTAACTTTCTCCCTTCACTTCTCATGCCCTGTGGTCTGCTACTAATCTTTTCCTTCCCATTCGGAATCTTTGTACTACATCTTCTTCTGGATGTGCCACATCTTCTTCCAGAAAAATAATTCCCTGCTTACCGTCCATTTTTCAGATTTTCAATCCCAAGAACAATCAGAATTCTCTGAAAGTCAGTAGCTTCTACCTAATTCTTGCTGGTTTTAGGGTGGAGTGAGGGAATGGTATGTCCACTGTCTTTACCTACTTGGGGAGAGTCAGTGAGGAACTTCCACTCAGTCAAGTGTTTCACATTTTCCTAAGGTTTCTGAAATCCTATACTTTATAACCATTAGGATTCATTGCCTTGTGAAACGTACCTATGTAACTAACACAATATAATTCATTATATCTACTTACTGCAATCTAATCCTATTTTTTTTGGCAAAGTAACGACTCTGACCCAAGAAAACATTTACACTATGTCTCCCCCTCCCCGACCCACGCTACTCAAGGTAAATGCATAAGCCTTTCTAGTTTTAGCTGGAATCACTTTTCATAATTCCTAGGTTTGTCTTTGATGGACTGAGAAGTTTCTAGTTAACTTGCTATTTTCTCCTTCATAAATATTTGTCACAGCCATCATTTGGCTGCATTACTTAGCCAGTGGTAAAATTCTCAACATTTTGAGAGCATCTCTCTTTCTCATATTATTTCTAAACAATGCTATCATCACTCTCCAAGTACTAAGTCTTTTAAAATTATCTTCAATTTTGGCCTTTGAACAGTGCCCTAGAAGTGGAATTCTCCATCAGACTATGAACTTTATATGAATATTAATCTGTATGGCCAAATTTGCTTGCTGAGAGATTACATCAGTTTTCACACTAACAGCCATGCTTTCAAGTATTTGTGTTTTTTTTTTGTTAAACATTGGACATCTTGGCTTGCTAAAATCTTTGTCCATTTGGTAAGCAAAAATAGCATCTAGTTGTTATGATAATTCATGCATTTATAAAGAAAATAACGAGGATGGCTTTGGGGAAAAGAGAATTAAAATAGGAATCAAGTAAAGAATGTAATACGTATTGTGTGACTAAATTGGGCAGAAGCATACATTTTAATATTGATGATTTTTTTAAAAAATTCAGAGTCCAGAGCTTAATGCTTTCTCAAACACCCTGATTTTCTCAATTCTGCTAGTTTAATCTATAGAAACATGTCGTTGTTATTTTAGAAATTCTAGCAGGCAAAACTCGACATTTCTATGCTTTTAATACATTACAAAGCATGTTTTCAACCTCTGTTCAATGGATGATTTTGCTCTTATTTGAAAAGGAGGAGGAGGACATTGGGGCCCCTGAAAGTTCAGTGACTTCACCACAATCACATATCTAGGAAATGCCAGATCCCAGGCTGTATAGGAAAAGAAGAGAATCAGTGCTTCTTTTTGCTTTACCTCCTGGGAAATTCCCACATTAACACTGGCTCAGTGAGTAATGAATAGATTCTTTCAGAAATAGAGTTGTCACAGTCTGATCTAAGTTAGCAAGCTTTCATTTTGTGTAGACAAAGAAAACAAAATGTTACGCTGGCTTCTCAGCCTGAGGGCCTCAGAGAGAAGGAAGCTGTCTAGAAGCTGGGATCCTTTCGGCTACACTGAGCATGAATTAGCCCAACTAGAAAATACACGTTCTGCATGAATATGGGCACATCCGGATTGTTATTTACCCTCACTGGAGGGCAGGTAACCTGATGCGACCACAGACTCTGTAGACTTTAACAGGCAGAGGAGAAGAATGTGGATTTGGATCCTCTATTTGTATAGCGCCTTTAAGGCGAGATGTTCCCAAAAGTCCAAACTACAGGGAAGTGTGAAACACTAACTGTCCACCAGTAAATATGCAGGAGATCCTAGACAACAGAAGTTTTCTTTGCAGCTGAAGAAAAATATCATGGAGCAAGGCTCAATTAACTACTCATATTTGATTTGGGGGCTAAAAGCTCCTGGAAATTATGTTTAAGACCTAAGGGCTATCATTTATTTTTCTGAAATCTATTTGAAGAGAACAATTTCCAAGGTGGGTCAGACATAGCCAGGATCATTTTAGTGCTTGGGGGTTACATCCAGCCGCTCTCCTCAGTGTTTTATACAAACATGATTGCATCTGATTTATGCTGAGCACAGTTAAGTGCTAGTGTCCCTGTTTAAGAGGAGAGTAATAGGAACATAGTACAGCTGAAACAAATAATTGTCAAATACTATTACTTTCTAATAGGTGGATCCTGGGAAAATGGAGGTCATTTTGTTTCAGTGTACACCTTGAATTTGGATATAAGAAGGAGAACCCAAGAGTGGTTGCCAGAAGCTGGGAGGAATGAGGTGGTTATTGTTCAATGGGTATAGTTTCAGTTATACAAGATGAATAAGTTCTAGACACCTGTTGTATAATATAGCATCTGTAATTAACAATACTGTATCATGCACTTTGAAATGTGTTAACAGAGTAGATCTCATGATAAGTGTTCTTACCACACAAATAAGAAGTCATGGGTTATAAGGAAACTTCAGAGGTATTTGGATGTTTCTATTCCCTTGATTTTGGTGATGGTGTTATGGGTATGTTGGCATGCTACAAAGATAAGTGAAAAAGAATAAAAACAAAAGATGAGAAAAGGAGGAGAAGATGGAAGAGGAGAAAGAGGATTCTGGAAAACATCAGTGCAAATGTTTCTCTGATGGGCTGGTGGAAGGCTCCTTTAAGCATAACATGCAAGTAACACTTATTTGTGTTTTTGTGTTGCTGTGACGTAAAACCATCGTAATCTTTAGAAAACTTGGACTTTTAGTAAGAATTCATACCTGAGCTGAGCTGTAAACAGCAAGTAAAGTGGAATCGATGGAACTCATTTCTTGGTAAACCAGTCAGATATTTCTTGAGTCTCAGTAAAGCCAGATCTCAATCTGCCTACGTAAGTTAAAGACAGTAAAGTGTATCCTGCTGATGGTTTTAAATGAGACATTTTCATAGGTTATGGTTTAATGCTAGAGTTTTGTCTGTGCAGTCTAACATTTTTTACTAGAACTTTGTCATGATGACAATAAAGGAAAAAAGAGGAAGAAGAAGAAAAATGAGGAGGAGAAAGAACAGGACAACAAGGAGAAATCATTGCACTTCATTGTGGAGGATTTTGGCTTTTGCAGCCATGACTTAAAATTGCCATCTTTATTTTAACTCCCCCAACAATAAGATATCATCAAAGAAAATTGGCTGTCAAATTACTTCACAAATTAAACTGCAGCATAACATATCTCTCTGGGAACTAAGGAAATGAGAGACCTAATTTTTTATGACATTAGAGATCATTTCATCCAACTTTCTCATTTTACATATAATGAAACTAGTGCTGAGAGGGTTTAAATGTCAGCTGCCAAATTCCACAGTGGATTTGCAGCAAAGTCTTATTGAAAAATAATAAATGTATTCTGTGGAGATATAGTGGTAAAATACAATAATAAATGAACCCTGAGAAACAAAATTTGCAAGTATGTCTGCTTCTATTCTCTAATATTTTTTTTGTGAACCACAACATCTTTACAAATTATAAACGGTCATGTATTTGCATAGTGTTTTTCTCGTTCTCCTTTTTTGTTTCTATTTGTTGCCCAAGGTAATTTAAATTACAGCTTTCATGCTACACCCTTCCATATCTTTCCCATCTTTGATCAATGAACTTCAGTCACCCATAAAATTTAGGTAACTTGCTCTATAAACAATAGCATGGAGCCTACTGGATCTTTTTAAAAAATTTTTTTAACGTTTATTCATTTTTGAGAGACAGAGAGAGACAAAGCATGAGTGGGGGACGGACAAAGAGATAGGGAGACACAGAATCCAAAGCAGGCTCCAGGCTCTGAGCTGTCAGCACACAGTCCAGCCCAACATGGGGCTTGAACCCACAAACCATGAGATCACGACCAGAGCCAAATTTTCACACTTAACCAACTGAGCCACCCAGGTGCCCCTGGATCTTATAAATCATTGAAGGTCAGTGGAGATAAAAAATTTGAAATACTCAGGTCGTTTGTTCAATTTTTTATATGTGGTACCATGTGATTGAAAAAGAGTAGTTAAAACATAGTAATATATCAGTGTTAAAGTATTTGTAAAAAATTTTCTCTCATGGGATGCCTGGGTTGCTCAGTCCATTAAGCATCTGACTTCAGCTCAGGTCATGATCTCAAGGTTCATGGGTTCGAGCCCTGGGTCGGGCTCTGTGCTGACAGCTCAGAGCTTGGAACCTGCTTCGGATTCTGTGTCTCCCTCTCTCTCTTTGCTCCTCCTGGCTCATGCTTTCTCTCACAAAAATAAACATTAAAAATTTTTTTTCTCTCATAAATTGGCTATAGCCTAAGATGCTACCTATCAAAGTGAACACCAAGCAGCCAAAATATTTTTAAAAATTTCTTTTTAAATAAGTCCTAAGATTTTCACATAAACTTGGTCAGCTTTGTCTTTAATCTTAGAAATATGTATATGTGTGTGTATATACATATATGTATGTGTGTATATGTATATACATATGTAAATTATGTTCATTAAGGAAAATGAGGAGATGCTGGTGTTTTGTTTTGTTTGAATGGCCCAGAACTAGTCTAAGATCTTAACATTTTTTACATGCCTTGCTCTATTTAATTACGATATTGATTTGGGGGAAGTATTTTTATTTTAAATATGTGGAAACTGAGGTTCAGAGACAGAATCACCTTACGGTAGGTCACACAGATTCCTCTAGCATTTAAAAATAATTATCTTTACCTTGGCTTTGTGGCCTGATTCTAAATAAATCTGGCAGTAACTTAGGTTTCCCACGCTCTCATACCAGTCTTTACCTTTCTTCTTATGTTTTAATTGCACTGGTTTTCCACATATCAGAGATTTCCCCACCTTATGGCCTTGTGTCTGTTCTCTCCCCTTGCCTTGTATATTTCTCTTTACTCTGGTGTGGTTCATGCCCTTGCCTCAGAAGGCCTTCTCTGAACTTCTCATCTAAAAGAGGGTGTGGGGGGGTAGGGGGGAGAGCCTGAATGGCTCAGTCAGTTAAGTGTCTGACTCTTGGTTTCGACTCAGGTCATGATCTCACGGTTCTTGAGTTCAAGCCTCACGTCTGGCTCTGTGCTGAAAGTGCAGAGCCTGCTTGGGATTCTGTCTGGCCCCCCACCTCTCTCAAAATGAATAAACTTTAAAATGAAATAAAATAGGTTGGAAAAGTTTTTCTCCCTCCCAGAAACCTGTTACTTAATACTTATCACAATATACAATTACACAATTATTCTTTTATTTCACAATCTCTATGAGGGCAGGGATCTCAGAGTAAGATCTAGAACAAACTATTTGAACAAAAAGTATGAAGAAATGAACACATTTAAAAATGGGGAAAAAAATAAAAGGAATTGAAACCGGGTGTGTTTCACAATGCCCATGCTCATCCTGCCTTCACCCTGTTTTAGTTGTTATACTCCATTGCCCAGCTCACCGGCACCTGTATTTAGACTTGCTGGAATATCTCCTTTCTCCAAACTCTGTGTCCTGGAACTTATAATGAAATAATGGGACTTATCAGTCAATATTTGTGGGTCTGTATCTTATCTTCCCATCCTAATTATATCTACACAAGCCATAGTTTTGTGTCCATCCCTATGCTAGGTGATTTCTCACTAGTGGCACCTTCATATATCATTTACAGAACTTGACACAGGATCCAATTAAACTATTAGAGGGCCAGGAAATGGAAATCCACCATCTTTCCGGAGAGGAGGAGAAGCAGAAACTTGTATTACAATACAAGGAATGGCTCCATAGGAAGAATGAAGGAAGAGAGAGAAGAACAGAGAAAAGGAAGAAAAACTAAAGAATTAGGAGAGTGAAAATACTGAGGATGACAGCTGTGATAGCTCTTTGGAGGTGTCAGCTTGGTTGAGCTAGTCCCCAGTTAGTCAATCAACACGAATATAGGTGTTGCTGAGAAGACATTTTTTAAAATGTAATTAAAGTCCTTAATCACTTAGCTTTAGTCAGGGATGTAAACCTTAAATAAAAATAGCCAGTTATTTTATCAGTGTAAAGAGTTATTTGGAAATAGTGGAGGAATTGCAATTTGGGATGTGACAACTATGGCAAACCATAAGTTCCAAGAACAAAAGACAGGAGAGTTCTTTTACAGAGAAAAGTATTTGGAGGGCGGTGTGGGGAGGATGATGGGAGGAGTTGTTTTGAACTTTTAAAAGTACAGTAACTTAGATTCCTTCCATTGGAGAAACTGGGAGTTTCTCCTTGGCTGGTAGATGGCAGGGTCTTAATGGCTGGGCTATTGCTAGCTAAGGAAAAAATATTTCTCCCTGCTGCTAGGGTAGTAAAGTAAGCCTCTTCCTGCCAACGAAGGTAAAGTAAGCAGAACAGGTGGTGGTAAATGCATGAGACTCCCCATCACAAAATCGTGACTCCATTTTCAGTGAGGTTTCCATTGATTAATTTTCACAGAGATTATCCTGGATAATCTGGACAGGTTTGACTTAATCAAATGGGAGTCTTCAATTCAGGGCTGAGGCTTCTCTGAATAAAGACTCAAGAAAATGGCTTCAGTTATAACCTGTTGAATAAAATAAACCTCCCATCTTTAATGAGGGAGGCACTTTGAGTGACATTTAAAATTTGTGAAAATACACATATTCAGCTAAAACTACTGAATGATTGTTAGCTGCAAAAAGTTGATATGAATTGAATATTTGATCAATTTTATGAAAGTGGTCAAGTAAAGTACCATTAAAAAAAAGCAGACTACAAAGTAGAAAGGAGGATGTGAGAACCACTCAGGGAAGCTGAGAAAATGTTTCTCCTATTCTCTTAAAAAGCAAAAGCAAAGCAAAAACAAAAACAAATGAAAAGCAACATTTTCTCAGGGTTGTTCAGTAAAGCAGTAGAGATAAATTACCAAAGTTCCCACTTCCCACCGTCTCCCTTGTAGAAATTTGGCTTTGGGGGACTTTAAATCTAGGAGCTGCCAAATTTTGATGCATTCATCTTGGCAGGTGCCATGGAGACAGGCTTCTAAAATGGCAAACGCTCTTGTTTTAACTGAAACAGACTGTTCTGTTTAAAAGAGACACCTGAGCTTATTTTTCCCAGGGGTAAGATGGGGTCTGCAATGTTCCAAGACTTCTGAAATGCCACTGCATCTCTGTGCCATAATGCCACTGCATTTCCTAATGCCATGAGGAGGACAAACACGTGCTTGGGGAGAGAGACAGGACAAGGGGCCAAGTCAGGAAGAACTTGAAATAAAAGGACGTCAGAATGTGGAAAAGACTCCTTTCTGCAAGCGTCACCTCTGGGAAACATGGCCAAATTAACGCAGAGACCCCATGCACCCAGCTTCCGTGCAGAGTTCTGCAACGTGCTTTGCTCAGGGCCAGCAGCTGAATGCACATTCTGAGGTCTTGGCAGCCATGTTAATTTAGAACCGGTCCAAAATCACAACTCTGTGGGCCCTGAGTCATACGTAGGAGCAAGCTGGATATAGGTGGGCCAAGTAAGTACAAAAGTGGAGAAAGGAAATAGGCCCGGCTTCAGGCGAAAGCCAGCTTCTCATGGGCCATGCTCATGTTGCTTTGTCACCAACCCTTTGTTAGAACGAGAGCCTGGACGTGTCATGCTGATGGAAAGAAAAGATGTGGGAGGAACCTGAGGCAGTTAATTTCCCCGCCAACTAAGGCTAGTTTGAATCCGACTTCTGCAAAAGTAAGAAGCTACAAGAGCTTGGATAGAGTCTTTGGCTGTGTGTTACAAAAGGCTGAGTATTATCTGCCCTCATTTACCACCTACTTTTGCTAGACATTTGCCAAAATAAGGGATCTGCAAACTATGACCCACAGGTCAAATTTGGTTCATAGTCTGTTTCTCTAAATAGTGTTTTGTTGGAATACCACCACACTCATTTGTTTATATATTATGGTTGTTTTCTTGTTACAACAGCAGAGCTGAGAATGCTTTGCAAAACCTACACACAGAAAATATTCCCTGACTCCAGGCCTAGATGTGAAGGCTATGCAGAAAACCAAAACATGGCCCTTTCTTTGTCCACAAAGATAAAATAAATTTGAAACAGGTTATTTTAAAATAAGCTGGTACACATGAGAAAAAAGATATCATAGCCTGCTGTGGGAGCAAAGATAAATATGTAAGTCAACCATCCAAAAAACCCTCCCTTGAGGAGATAGTTCCTGATCTTAGTTTGAAGGATAGATAAGAGTTATTTGGATAATGAGCAGTATGATAAAAGGGATACAGTATGTTAGACAAAGAGAAAAATAGTGGATGTTATTATTGTAGCATAGTAATACTATGGTAATAATAATATCTTAATAATAGAGGAGTATAATATGTAAAGGTTAAAAGCAGATTGGGGACAAAGTATGGAGAGATCAGGGAGAGTCTATGCTAAGGAGTTTGAACTAGATCCTCTAAGATGTGGAGCCACGATTGGATTTATGCTTTCTCCAGCTAAAGGTGGTAGAGGAAAAAAAAAAAAAAAAGAATCAAGTAGAGTAGTAAGGTCAGCACTACCATCCAGCTGAAAGAGGATTTGAGCTTAATCAGAGGTTAATTAGGTAATTAGGAAAGAGAAGAGGGAAGAGACTACCAAAACTATTTAGGTAAAATCAGCAGGTATTGGGGCACCTGGGTGGTTCAGTCGGTTGAGTGTCTGACTTCAACTCAGGTCATGATCTCGCTGTTCCTGAGTTCCAGCCCCACACTGGGCTCTGTGCTAACAGCTCAAAGCCCGGAGCCTGTTTCGGATTCTGTGTCTCCCTCTCTGGTTTTCTCTGCCCCTCCCCCACGCTCTCGCGCTCTCCCGCGCTCGCTCGCGCGCTCTCTCTCTCTCTCTCTCTCTCTCTCTCTCTCTCTCTCTCAAAAAAAAATAACTTAAAAATCAGCAGGTATTGATTTTTAGTGTTTTTTGCAGGGAGGAGGAAGGAGGGAGCAAAATTAAGGATAATCTTGGGATTTTTGTGTTTGAGTCACCCAATAGGTGGTCACATTGAAAACACTACCTTAAACTTTCCCAACACTGAATATTTAATTACTTGTCATTTATTTTCAATTATTTCATTATTTAATCTTTTATAATTACATTAAAAAACTATGGAGAACAATAAATAGCCTTTCTTAAAGCATCTACCTCATGCCCTCCTTTATTATTATACTAATAATATAGTTTTTTTCTACTATAAACAACATTCTTGTGAATTTTCCTGTGGCCTTTTAGGAGAATATTTCATTCTATTGCTGGGTCAAGGTGGATGTGAATAACCACATTTAGTAATTACTGTTAAATTGCTCTTATGCCATTGTCTAATTCAAAACCAAATCAACAAGGTATAAGAGTTCTAGATGCTCCACAACCTTGCCAAGATTTGTACTGTCAGGTTTATCAAATTTTTTCTCAATACGATTATCATAAAAGAACATCTTATTTTGATTTTAACATGCATTTCTTTAAGCATAAGTGCAGTTAAGATGCTTTGCATATGCCTATTAAATGATCTAGCTTTCCTGTTTTGGAATTGCCCACACATCTACATTCCCCATTTTGCTATTTTTGTGTTTTTTAATTATTGATTTGTAGGAGTTTGCTATGCTATGTACACATCAGAGCCTACTGTCTGTTTTTGAGAAAGAGAGAGAAAAGACAGAAGAAATTTAAGCTTCACAAAATGGACTTTTTTTTAATTCATTCATTGATACATTTAGAATATCAAGAAAAGTGTCTGATACATAGTAAATGTTCAGTAACTATCTTTTGAGTGACAAAACATTTTTACCCTATTTGTGACTTAACTTTTACATTAAAATTTTTTTTAACGTTTATTTATTTTTGAGAGAGAGAGCGAGCGAGCGAGCGAGCGAGCATGAGAGGTGGAGGGGCAGAGAGAGAGGGAGACACAGAATCTGAAGCAGGCTCCAGGCTCTGAGCTGTCAGTACAGAACCTGATGCAGGGCTCAAACCCACCGACTGGGAGATCATGACCTGAGCCAAAGTTAGACACTCAACCAACTGAGCCACCCAGATGCCCCAACATTTACGTTTTTAAGATTTCCTTGGGTGAAGGGAAATTGACATCTTTATTAACTTTATCAAAGAATATGTTAGGGAAACATTATTGTAGGCATTCCCATTCAGCCAGTGCTATTCTTCATGTGTTGATTTAGGAAACCAGACTTCCTTCCATCCCTGCCTCCTTCATTCAAATTATATTCAGGAAAAATGAAAGTAGAAAAGGCTCGGCTAAGTCTTAAAATCCCCAACCCCATACTTTGAACGTGCCACTTTCTTTTTTGTTAATTTTTTTTTAATGTTTTATTTAGTTTTGAGACAGAGAGAGACAGAGCATGAGAGGGGGAGGGGCAGAGAGAGAGGGAGACACAGAATCCAAAGCAGGCTCCAGGCTCTGAGCTGTCAGCACAGAGCCTGACGTGGGGCTCAAACCCACAAACGTGAGATCATGACCTGAGCCAAAGATGGAGACTTAACTGACTGAGCCACCCAGGCACCCCTGAACATGCCACTTTCAAAAAAGAGTTCAAGGATGGTGTTTGCACCAAAAGAAGCCAAGATGATTGGGAACACATACATTTTACAAAAGAAGAGATCTATATATGAAAGGAAACAGCACCAGCCATTTATGACAATATAGGAGAATAATTTTATGACCTTGAAGGAGGGAAGCATCTTTTGGAATGATACTAAAAGCATTAGCCATTTAGGATACTATTGCTACATTTAATTATATTAAATTTAAGAATGATTAAATAGCAAAAAATCTTCTTAAAAGATACATCAAAAGTGGGAGAAAATAGTTAACTGTAAACCTCTGTAGAAACAGAAAAGTCAAAAAGGTATTCTAATTTTCCTCCCTGCTAACTGTCTAAAAGGATTTAGATAGAGAACCCGCTCCAGAAAGGAAGCTATCACCATAAATAACTATAGTATAATATGAACTAGGTATGGTAGACAGGAACCTGGCAAGGCCTGTTTGATCAAAGTCCTCTATGTCCCATCGTGTCTGGATGGCCCAACAAATATTTATCAAACGTTTACTCTTTCCATTCTTTCTGTGAATTGCCTTCCTTCCTTTTGTAGCCCCAGATAGTCTAGAATAACTTCTATACTTCATTTTACCTGTCTTTGGACTCTCTCATGTTTATGTTTATTCCCCATATGCATGTAATTAAATCCAATTTTCTCCTCTCAATCTGTCTCATATCGATTTAATTCTTAGACCAGCCAGAAAAATCTTGAGGGATAGAATAATAGAATAATTTTTTTCCTGCCCAACACAATCTTTATAACCAACTACTACTAATATTCAAAAGATAAAGAATTTCTGCAAAACAAATTAGAAAAAGACTGATGGCACAACAGAAAAAAAAATTTACAAAGATTAAATTTGAATGGTCATCAAATACATGAAAAAGTGTTCAATCTCTTTATTATTAAGAAGAAGTAGTAAATTAAAACCACAATGAGATAGTGCTATGTACCTAGTAAATGAGTGGCCAGTCTGAAAACAATACCAAATGTTGACAAAGATGAAGAGCAAGAAAAAGACTCAAATTCCTGATGGATGTGTAATTTGAAAAGACCATTTTGAAGACAGTTCAGCATTATCTAATAAATTTGATAATATGCATATTCTATGATCCACATTTCCATTGTTTGGTATATTCCCTACAAAAACATCTCCTCGTTTATAGCACATTACGTGCATTGGAGTAGTCATAGCAGTACTGTTTATTATGTATAAAACTGGAATAAGCTCAAATATCCATCAGAAAAAGAATGGATCAATAAGTCATTGTATATACTTAGCAATGAAAATACATGAACTATAGAAAACAGTACTGATTAATCTTTAAACATATGAAATGGTGAGCAAAATGTAAGACCCAAAAGATATATAATACATAATGCAATTTATATGAAGTCCAAATGCCATTTTCCTTGAATAAATAGGGTTCCTCTATTAGATTTATGTTTTCTTTAGTCTTTTATATATAATTTTCTACATAGAAATTTTGCAGTTATTATGTTAGGGTATTTTTGAAACATAATTGTTCTTTGAAATGCTATCACTTAAAAATCAGTTTATTTTCTTGGTTCATAGGAATTTAATTTTTTAACATTGCATTTATAGCCAGTGATCATTTTTTATTAGTTCCAATTATTTTTTATTTTTATACCAGTTCCAATTATTATTAAATTTAATTTTTATCAGTGGATAGTCATCTCTTTGTAGACAATAGCTGTGTGATTTCATTTCTAATCCCTTTCTTTTATTTTGCTTTATTTTATGTATCTAGATCTCTTGTCTGATATGTCAGAACTTTAAAGAAATGGAAAACTAACGTGGTAATAAGCATTTTGATCTTTTTCCTAATTAAAATGCTTCTATTTTTCAAATCTCTATATTTAAAACTCTTAACCTTCAGCAAGGGTACATGTGAAAAATGAACTATATTCTCATATATTATTTTTATTCATTCAATTGACAACTTTGAGTAAAATTTCAAGTTTTAATCAATTCCTTTTATTATCTTTTATGAAGTGCCTGTTTTTCTCCCTGGTCAGTTTTCTTTAGATTTATTTGAATTTGGGGGCACCTGGGTGTCTCAGTCAGTTAAGCATCTGACTTCAGCTCAGGTCATGATCTCATGGCTCATTGGTTCTAGCCCTGAGTAGGGCTCTGTGCTGACAACTCAGAGCATGGAGCCTGGTTTGGATTCTGTGTCTCCATCTCTCTCTACTCCTTCCCTACTCATACCTGGTCTCTCTCTCAAAATTAAATAAACATTAAAAATTTTTAAAAAGAATTATTTATTTTCTTCATATATTTACTTAAATTCAAGTTAACATACAGTGCAATATTAGATTCGGATGTACAATTTAGTGATTACTTACATACAATACCCAGTGCTCATCACTGTAAGTGCCCTCCTTGACCCATTACCCATTTAACCCATCCCCCTGCCCACTTCCCCTCCAGGGGCCCTCAGTTTGTTCTCTATAGTTAAGAGTCTGTTTCCTGGTTTGCCTGTATTTTTTTCCCATACATTTGTCTGTTTCTTAAATACTATATATGAGTGAAATCATAGGGTATTTGTCTTTCTCTGACTGATTTCACTTGGCTTAATACTCTCTAGATCCATCCAAGTCAATGCAAATGGCAAAATTTCATTTTTTGATGACTGAGTAATATTCCATTATATATATATATACCACATCTTTTTGTCAGTTTCAAATTTTTACTTAAATTCCAGTGAATTAACTAGAGGTTTCAAGAGGAGAATTTAGTGATTTATCACTTATATACAACACCCAGTGCTCATCATCACAAGTGCCCTCCTTTAATACCCATCACCCATTTAGCCCATCTCCCACCCACCTCCCTTCATCAACCCTCAGTTTGTTCTCTATAGTTAGAAGTCTCATGGTTAGCTTCCCTCTCTTTTTCCCCTTCCCATATATTCATCTGTTTTGTTTCTTAAATTCCACATGAGTGAAATCATAAGGTATTTGTCTTTCTCTGACTTATTTTGCTTAGTATAATATACTCTAGCTCCTTTCACGTCATTGTAAATGGCAAGATTTAATTCTTTTTGATAACTGAGTAATATTCCATTGCATATCGATACCACATCTTCTTTACCCATTCATCAGTCGATGGACATTTGGGCCCCGCCATAGTTTGGCTATTGTTGATAATGCTACTGTAAACATTGGGGCGCATGTGCCCCTTCAAATATGTATTTATTTTGAATATATTTTTTTTTGTCTATACATGTTTTTGTCTACAAACTCTGTGGCATGATACATGATAAATACTGATACAGTGATGTATAATACAAATGTGATTCATAATTTTATGGAGCTTACAGTCTAATGGTAATAAGAGCTTCTACATTTGGGGGAATTAGCAATATCAATCATATTTGTTACAAATAATTTTCTCAACTTGTCTTTTGTGCAGTTTATGTCTTTTCCTCCCATCCTCTCTCTTTCCTTACTCCTTTCCCCTTCTCTCCTTCCTTCTTTCCTGTCATTATTCCTTTTATCCTCTTTCTCAACCCTTCCTTCCCTCTCTTATTTATTTCTCCCATTTTCTTTCTAACCTTCTCCAATTCTTTCTAGCTTCTTTTACTTCCATTAGCTCCCATTATATTTCCCTTTTGGCCTTTCAGCCATTTGTGTTTTATATATAAATGGAATTCATCAATTTTTTTTTCTGTATGAATTCTGGGTGTTAAGTTATGCCTAGAAAAATCTTCTACTTTATGGGGCACCTGGGTGGCTCAGTCAATTAAAGTCCGACTCTTGATTTCAGCTCAGGTCATGATTCCAGGGTCATGGGTTCGAGTCCCATGTTGGGCTCCACTCTGAGCATGGAGCTCCCTCTGCCCCTCTCCCACTCACTCACGTACTCCCTTGCTCTCTCTCAAGAAAATTCTTCTACTCTATGATAAAATTTGATTAAGTATTAATATTTTATGTTAATCATCTTAATTAACAATGATTATATTGGAATATATATCTGGAATTTGTTTTGGCATCTATAGATTCAGCTGTAGTGTTTCCAAATGACCAGCCAATCCTTTGTAACATTAGTATGGTGGAATTCCTTTTTTCTACATTATACTGGAATTCTGCTTTCAATTTTCATATCTCTTTGGGTGTAATGCTTAACTCTACTCTGTTTCACTGACATTACATGGTCCTCCTTGTGCTAGAACCTTACATTTAACTATTACTGAAATTCTGAAATATGTCTTAACACCTGGCAGGGTTCCTTTGATTTCATTGCTCAATTTTCAAGTCTTCATTTTTTAAAATTTCATATTTATCTTGATACACACCTCTGGGGATAATAAGATTATCAACTAGCTCTCAGAATGAGGGCTAGAGTGACTTCACTTTTTAATTACAGATAAATACAGAGTAAACTGACTCTCTCTCAAAAATAAACATTAAAAAATTAAAAATTTCTTTACAAATATGCATTTTTCTAATCCCAAAAAAAATACACCAGGGGTTTCATTTTCTAGCAATACAGAAGATTAGATATTCAGAAATTTTTTTCTAGGTATAAAATACATAAAACTGTTCAAAGGATAACTTAAAAATATATGCTTGTGTTGGTAGAGAAAAAGAGTATTTGAGGGAAAAAATGTGAGAATGTACAAATTTAAACAAACGATTGTTACATCTTGCATTTGTCCTGGGGATGTTGGATTGCCCATGGTAGCTTAGCACCGCTGGTTTATGTGAATTACCACTCTAGAGGTAAGAGATATAGAAAGCCTTTTAAAGCCCCTGAAACATGAGATGTTTCTGCATAAAAGCATGACCCCTGCATACAAACGTGAACCCGGAGAAAGATAACCCACAGTGATTGAGCCAGGAAAAACAAAAACAAAGCAAATGCTTACACCGAAAAGATGTGAATGTATCTAGGCATGTGGAGAGTGGAAGGAATAGAAAGGAAAACTCTCCCCCTGGGGTTTCCCAACCACAAGTCTGATCTCATACCGGTGTGGAGAGAGAAGACATTCTTCTTTCACAACCTAAAAATATGGCAAGCAGATCACTTGGATTAAAAAGACCCCAGACAGTAATGCCTCTATGACTCTAGAGACACAAACACAAACTGTCCCTGGGGAAATGAACTAACTAAATAAATAAAAATAAAACCGGAATTTAAAAATCAAGTTTCAAGGATTATTATCTCACAATGAATACATAAGAAATAAGCAGACAGGACCAAGATTAAGCATCTGCATTAAATAATAGATTAAGAGACAGAAGCCCTGCTCATGTTGGAAGTGTGGCATACAGCATATAAAATCCTTGATTTTAGGGGCTCCTGGGTGACTCAGTCAGTTAAGCCTCTGATTCTTGATTTCTGCTCAGGTCATGATCTCACAGTTTGTGAGTTCGAGCCCCATGTAAGGTTCTGTATTGACAGCTCCAAGCCTGGACCTTTGGATTCTGTGTCTCCCTCTCTCTCTTCTTCTCTGCTCACTCGTGCATGTGCTCTCGCTCTCTCGCTCTCTCTCAAAAAATAAAACCATTTAAAAATTACTTATTTTAATATATTTAAAAGTTTACGCAGGGTACCTAACTAATACAGAGGCTACTTTTTAAAATTTATTTATTTTGAGAGTGTATGCCCATGCCTGCCAGTGGGGGAGGGGCAGAAAGAGAGGGAGAGAGAATCCCAAGCAGGCTCTGTGTTGTCAGCGTGGAGCCTAATACAGGTCTTAATCCCATAAACCATGAGATCATGACCTGAGCAGAAATCAGGAATCGGAGGCTTAACCAACTGAGCCACCCAGGTGCCCCTAACCATGAGACTATTAATAGCCTTTTGAAAAAAATTAATAATTTCCAGAAAGCACAAAAGAATTAAACTTAGAAATTTAATAGCTGGTTTAAGCATCAAGTTAGACATAGTGAAAAAGAGAGTGAAGCAATTTGAAGACAGATTCAGGAAATAATGCAGCATAGAAGGGCAAAGTGACACAAACCATGGAAGAAACATTGAGCCACATAATGAAATAGTAACTATTTTTTAAAACATCTGTCTACTTAGGATTCCAGAGGAGCTAGAATAATGAGATCAAGGGTATACTTGAAATATAATTGAACATTTTCTAGTCTTGAGCAAAGACAGGAATCATCATATTCAGGAAGCTCAAATACTCTTAAACATTGACAACTCAAAATATTAAAGTAAAATCAAAGATTATGACATTAAAGAGATGAGCCAAAAAAGCAGTCAACACTGAAAAACAAATAGTTTACTTGCCAAAAATGAGACAGGTGATTTTGCAACAATAAGAAGAAAACCCTTTAAAAAGTGGAATATCTATAATGTGAGACAAGAAAACAATTCTCAGGACACCTTTCTAGAGCCAATTAAGAATTCAGACATACAAAAATTGTAAAAATTTACTAAAAAGTTATTGAAACAGGCTTAAGGAAGAAGAAAAATTCCATAATAAAGATGAAAAGGAAGAATAATAGAAAAACATATGGCTATTCAAGAAAAATTAATAAAAAAATCATAAACACATAGTAAATGTCTAATTTTTGGACTCACAGTTTACAAGATAGAACTTAGTCAACTGAAATAGCATTTCATTCAGGAGAACATACAGTCCACATTAAAGTATTCTGATATCCTTGTATTGTTTGGAAGAACAAAAAAAAAAAAACCCTTTTATTCAACTATATATAAATTTTGTTAAGCTAAATATTAATTTAAAAGTAGTACCAGTGTGGAAAGAGCATGTAAGCTTCAAGGTCATGAAGAGAAAACAAATAATGAAATGGAAACGAAAAACACTGCATCCAAAGAAAATGAGCATTAATTATAGGACAATGAGACATCTTCTGCTTCAGGGTTTCAGTGGGGCTCCAGCCCTGGCAGACAAACTGTCTCTTGCTTTGCTCTATTTCCTTTTGCCTTCTCAGTCTAAATGGGGGCCTACAAGGTGAGCTTGCCAGACCCCACCCATGGAGCCAGTTTGTTCATGAGTTTGGGTTTCCTTCCAACTCTCTATTCAGCTCTTGGATGAAGCTTAAATCACAAATGCTTAAATCACTTGATGTGGGGTCATCAAGTATAAGATACAAAGAAGCCTGGAAATGTAAAATCCTTTTACCTCTTTTCTTGAAACACAAAGACCCAACCACAGAATCTGACTCCTACTGTAAAAACTTTGATAAAATTGCCTATGGGGAAATGACACCTAGATTTATTAGGTGAGTGACATACCAAAGAAGTGACAGTAGTATCACCATGAGAAGAGCAAAGCTTCAGGTAGGACCATTTGGCAAGGACCAACTGTGCCTGAGTGTGATGATGAGCCTGATTTTACAGCAGAATAAAGTACCCTGCTGGGTTGCATGGACTTTTGTGTCTTCCAGAAGCAAGAAGAAAAAGAAACAAACTTCATAGAAACACGCTAAAACTCAAGCCTAGTTTCCCAAGTTTATTTTCTTGTTCCTGCTGGCTTTTAATATAATCATCCAAGAATTTCTGCACCAAATTATCTTTGCTTTTGCTATTTCCTACGTAGATTTCTGACCAACTGGCTTCTCCAAGAACAGGTTCTGAAATCTAATCTTTATTTCCTTGACTGTTTACCTTGTTGTTTTAGCCCAACTGTTCAGCGTTGGTCTTTCCATTCTATAGTGTTTGTGGTATCAGTAAAGTGGTGGAGAGTCCTGGAGATAGAGGCGAACTGCTTGGGTTTAGATCTGACCTTTGCAATATCCTAGCTGTTTGTTTAACATTTGAGGAAACACAGAATCTCTGAAATATCCACTTTCTCATAAGGACAATAGAGAAAAATAATCTGAACCGGAAAAAAAATCAGAAACTGAAAAATGGTTATAAACATGCAATTCACAAAGAAAAACTGCAAACATCCCAATATACAAATTAGAAAGAGATTAATTTTTTTAGAGATGCAGTTTTCTCCCAGATTATTAGAAATGATAGATATTGGTAATACCTTGTATAGGGATATGAGGGAACAAGAGCACTAATAAATTTTTGCTGAGAATAAAAAATATTTCTGGCTTTTTAAAAATAGCATCTCTCCAAAGAGAGGATTTTAAAAATGTACTTTATAGAAATATTCGCATGTGTACAATACATACATAATAGGGTGTTAATTGAAAATTTCATTTTATTAGCAAAAATTGGAGACTATCCTAAATTCATCAACAGTAGAACAATTAATAATAATATAATCTTGCCAAATATTATGAACTTAATATTTTCCTAATATACTATGAAATGGAAAATCAGGTCATAGAACAATATATATGTACAAAATATGCCACATATAAGAATATGGAAATAAGTACAGTTTATCTTTAGTCATTCTCAGTGGTATGGTCAATTTCTTTTTAATTGAAATACAACCATAATGGTTGGTAAATAGCAACTTCCCTAAACTCTGCAAGTCCAAGACCAGTTGGGTATTGGCTATAGTATTTAAGTCAACATGTTCCAAACTTCCACTGATCAGAAAATTGCACTAAATAAATACTGACATAGACTTGCCAAAATTTATTTTGCCAAATTAAGCCATTAACACATTAATCATGTAATTTCACCATCAAAAAACTATTTCAACACCAAAATAGTAAAACAAAACCTATCTCAGTATGAAGAAAAAACTCTAAGCTGAAAAAAGTGACTTTCAGAAAAAATCAACGATTTTATTCTGGTTATTTCTGTTCTCATAGCAGAAAATTTAGTCATAGATCTTGTCATTTATGAAATAGTTATTTTGATATTTCCTTTTAGTTTGCATCTGTTCTCAACAAATAGAAGAGCATTTCTACGGCTGAAGAAACATAAACTGAAAATCACACATCTACTGAGATAGAAATGTAAGCAACGTGTCAATGAGATGAGTTTTAATCTCACGCTCGAAACTTGCCTTGCCAAGAATCCAGTAATTCCCAACTCGTGCTGTTGACTGGAATTACCTAGACGGTTTTAAGAGAAATGTGATACATTAATGCCATCTCTAGAGATTCTATTGGTCTGGTGTGGGCCAACATTAGGTATTTAAGAATTCCTCACGTGATTCTAATGAGCAGTTAGCATTGAGTCACGGGTCAAACTTTTTTAATATATGTAATGGAAAACAATCAATCAATAGAACAAATTTAAGTATTCACTTTGAGAAATGTGCTTACAAAACAAACAAAATAAACAAAACAAAAACATGAGTTGTTCAGAAATTGCTATCCAAACATCTCATTTTATCCTAGGAAATCAGAGGTCAGGTAATTTAAATGACTAAGAATCACAGAGCTACATTAAGACATTGGTATCTGGGCACCTGGGTGGCTCAGTCAGTTAAGCTGCCTAACTTCGACAGAGGTCATGATCTCACACTTTGTGGGTTCAAGCCCCACGTCAGGCTCTGTGCTGACAGCTTGGAGCCTGGAGCCTGCTTCAGATTCTGTGTCTCCCTCTCTCTCTGCCCTACCCCTGCTCATACTGCCTCTTTCTCTCTCAAAAATAAACATTAAAAAAAATTTTTTTTAAACATTGGTATCAATGTCAAACATATACATGAACTTTTACCCTGCCTTGGCAGATGGTATTTCTTCTAAATATTATCATTATAAAGGTAATTATAATCATTATATAATTAAATATAAATAAAAAGTGATTATCAATACTATGATTATAATTTCTTGAAATTAATGCAGTGATCTAGTATACTAAATTTAAAGGGAAAATATGGGTTCCTTTTGAAAAAACGGTACTCATTCCTCATGGAAGAGGTGTATTAATATAGGTCAGGGGTATATTTCCTGAATGGTTAGAATTTGGGGACAAGTATAAGACCTGGTAAAACCACAGGGTAGTTGAGAGCTGATTCTCTTTGCACAAAACACTCCCAATTACTTTTTAGGGCAGTATTTCTTAAAATGTGATAGTATAAATTATACCTCTGTTGGTATAACATAATAGGCAAAACTGCAGGTTCACTGTCTAGAAATGAGGTCTGGAAAAAATGTCTATGTTATAACTGCCTTCATGTTTCATCTTCAAACCCAAATTTAAGAACTATTATTCAAGGTCTGAATCAGATGATCTCAAGAACAGACTTTGAAAACCATAGTTCTGTTTATGATACATTTTTGTCTATCGTGTGCACGTGGGAGTTGGATGAAACTTTGAGTATAAAGCAACATTTCTGAGCAGGCTTTTGCCGGTCTTTGCAGCGTGACTCATAGCAAGAAGCAATGTCTTCGGAATCTCAGCTCCCTTACACAAAGTAGCTGGTGGTGAGCAGGGAGATTAAGAGAAGAAAACGCCACCCTCTAATCTTTTCTAGACGTTCAGACTCCTGCCACCCAGAACTCCTCCCATCCTGCCAAAATAGAGATTAACAAGCTTTACTGATACACAATTCTAATCTTCCTGTGGCTTTTCAGGTTCACATTAGGACTTGGTCCTTGAGTACCTGTTCTTGAATCTTTAGCTGCTATACATCTATGTGGATGGTAAGGAATTTCTAAAGAGTAAGAATGTTGCAGAAATAGCTATATCCAAAGTGGAAGAATATTCCTCCAGGAAGGCATTCAACAGTTACAATGGAAAGATCAAGCCCAATTTGACTGCAATTTGCTCAGAATTTGTGGTATGCCTTTACATCTGTAATCATTTTTGACAGGTAGAAAGTAAATCATACAAGTGTTAAGAAATTAATTTCTTTCTTTTCATAGTCAAGGCAACTGTGTCTCACATCTTGTTCTACAACCTGAGGCAGCTTCCATTGTATTTTTCCACTAAAACTGAGACTGGTGTTTGCGTCTCCTGGAAGGAGCCATCTACAGGAAGAACTCTGAAAGCAGGACATCTTAAATATGTTTCTGAGAGAACATCTTAAATATGTTTCTGATGTGGGGGGTGTAGAAGATTCTACGATAGCCAAACAGAATTGAATATAAACTGGCATTGGGGCACCTGGGTGGCTCAGTTGGTTAAGTGCCGACTTTTGATTTTGGCTCAGGTTATGATTTCAATGTTTGTGATATCAAGCCCCGCTGTCAGGATCTATGCTTACAGAGCCTGCTTGGAATTCTCTTTCTCCCTCTCTCTCTCTCTGTCCCTCCCCTGCTAGCAAGCATGCACCCTCTCTCAAAATAAATAAACAAACATTAAATAAATAAATAAATAAATACACAGATAAGTAAATAAACTGTCATTTTATTTCTGGAAGTGGACCTAGTAATATGTTACAAGACAAACTATCTATACCTCTGGGGCACCTTGGGTGGTTCAGTGGGTTAAGTGTCCAACTTCTGCTCAGGTCATAATCTCACGGTTTTGAGTTTGAGCCCTACAGGAGGCTCTGTGCTAACAGCTCAGAGCCTGGAGCCTGCTTGGGATTCTGTGTCTCCCTCTCTCTCTGCCCCTCCCCTGCTCAAAAATAAACATTAAAAAATTTTTAAAAACCTATCTACACCTTTTATACTAGTAATTTCACTTTTAAAAGTTGGCATTAAAGAAATAGAAGCTATCAACATTGTAATTGCAAGAATATTCATTCAAATTGGCGTTTTAATAAAAAGCTATTGAAAACATCTAAATATTCAGCATCAAAAACATCTAAATTATGGTTCATTTTAAAGATAATTATTTCACTTGTAAAATTATTATTTTAATAATACTTAACAATTGATAACTGCTCTCCATAAAATATAAATAAACATAAGATAGAAACTTCTAAATAAAATTTACCCTAATCTTGAAAAAAGTACATATATGCCTGACACTGTTCTGGGCTCTGGGAAGGCAGATAAAGTCCCAAAGGACAACTCTACTTTTAGGGTATTTATATTCTACTGAGATGCAAAGGTGGAGAGATGTTTGGGAATGACACAATCATCAAGTAAAACTACACATAAAGAATGTAAGAAAACTGTCAAGAGAATAGATCTTAAATGTTATCACACCCACACAAAAATGGTAATTATGTGAGAGAATGCAGGCATTAACTAACCTTATTGTGGTACTCATTTTGCAATATATACATGCATCAAATCATCGCACAGTAAGCCCTGAGCTTACATATGTTATTTGTCAATAACATCTCAATAAAGCCAGAAAATAAAAATAAATCCACTGTGTCTAAATCATAGGTATGCAAAAGCCACTATGAAAGAAAATTATAAATAGGCAGATGTACAGTTAAAGGACTGTAAGGGAAACACAACAAAGTATCTCTTAATGGTATGTAAGTACAGGTAATTTATATTTTTTATGTATAATATATATATGTGCTTGATGTCTAAGCATTTTATTTTAGGTCCCCAAAAAATTAAAAGTGAAAATGCAAATTGGCTTTATAGTATAGTGTGGGAATAATGCCTTCAATATTCCTATCTTCAGACAAAACATATTCTAATAATCAACTTTGTTAATGCACAACTCACTGTCTAGACATAATCAACCACTTCTTTTAAGGTAGTATTTCAGGAGTCAAATATGTTCAAAGAGGAGATGGGTTAAGGAAAAGGAAGCTTAAGCTAAGGAAGAAAGAAGATTGAACAAGATAGATCTCCAAACTCCTGAAATCTCTCATGTAAAGGTGTGACCTTATGCAGGGCTGCCTGGGTGGTTCAGTTGGTTCAGTGTCCAATTTCAGCTCAGGTCATAATCTCGTGGTTTGTGGGTTTGAGACCAGTGTCAGGCTCTGTGCTGAAAGCTCGGAGCCTGGACCCTGCTTCGCATTCTGTGTCTCCATTGCTCTCTCTGCCTCTCCCCCACTCATGTTTTCTCTCTCTCTCTCTCTCTCTCTCTCTCTCAAAAATAAACAAACATTAAAAAAATAAAGGTGTGACCTTATGCAATTTGCTTCATTGGGCCAAGAGATTAACATTAAAAACAGAGTTGAAGCCCTGTAAATTCTAATCTCTTTCTGAGAATCAGTGGTGCTAATTAACTGAAGAGGCAGAAAGAGTATAAACTATGTAGGAAGACGCTTTTAGCCTGTACACACATAAGCCAATCTTGTATTTTCCATGACGCAAGGGTTAGTCTTACACCAATTCTCAGTCAACTCTACCTCCCTTTTCCTGTCACCATCATCTTGTAGTATGTAAACTGAAACACTGTTTGCATCTGTTCAGGGCTTTCTCTTCCATATTTACCATAAGGAATGGATCACCAAGTCTCTAAAACATTCTCATTCCAGCCCTTTCTTATCTAATTCTGCTGTTAGTCTCACGGGTTAAAGTTCTTCTTCTTGGGCTTAGAGGTTATCCTCATTTACATTCCCTACTGTTAAGTTCTTCATGAATCATCTTTCTAAAATGCACATCTCATTACTTTGTTTGGTTTCTTTATAAAATCTGATAGCCTACCATTACCTAAAACTGTTTTTTGCCAACTTTTAAATCTCAGGTTAATAAATGATAAGTCCTAAGTTAGCACTACAAATATCGACTTTTTTTTTTTACATCAAATAATTTCCAGATCTCCTCCACAATACACTGAGAAAATAAGTATTGAGAAAATAAAAATGGAATTCTATAATGAATCTGCAATAAACCTGGGGGCACTAACACACATGTGAAAAATAGTCAAATAGATATGTATGTAACAATATAGTTCAAGGATAATGCTTGGTTCATCTATGAAGTCTGTACTCACCCTCCACCCTCATACCACTCTACAGTCCAAATAAAAGAATTGTTAGACTGTAGAATGATGCCACAATTTCTTAACATGTTATCATAATCTCTACCCAACTAATGCCTTAATCTTCTAGTTGCTCACCACCCACATTTTCTTTCCATAGTATCTACTCTCAAGGTGGTCATAATTTACCTCTTTCCCCTTTCATCTATGATCCCCCTGAATTTATGCTTTATGGAGCTCATTACATTATAGATTTGTCAGATGGTCATTTAATATGTCTTTCTGTACTATAGAGTTCACTATGGCAGGATTGTGGCTTTTACCATTCCAAATATTAACCCAATATCACTTCCTGACCACGTTAGTATTTATTTGGGCTACATGGCTGTTTTTTACACAGATATTTTCAAACTCAAACATACAGTCAGTGAAAAAAATTATTCAAGCAAGTATTTGAAAGAAGAATTTAAATGTTTTCAATTTAGACCTCTTCTCACCTGGAACCTTCATTTCTTCTAAACGTAAGAGACGTAACTGTTTAATTTTATGACTAGAATATACACTTGGTGACATATGAAAATGTCATCAAGGGACAACTGGATTTGTTTACCAATATCTGTGTCCAACAGGACTTTGCTATGATGCTAATGAGTTTTGCTTTTTGCCAAAATTGTGCATTTGCCCTGATCTTACTTTCAGTTGGAAGCTGAAGATTGCTGAGAAAGTCATGTCTCTGGTAAGATTCAGAAATAAAATGTTTTGAAAAATCTATGGTTTTAGTTAAGTTCCTACCATTTATTCTTCATTACAAAATGACCACATACAATTTGACATGTTTATATAACATAATTAATAGCACCTGCCCTAGGATGTTTTGCACAGCAGATCCCTCCATGGATCCCAATATAGCCAAACACAGCACGAACTCAAAGTATTGAATGTCCCCATGGAAAAAATAGAAGTCTGATAATACATTTGAAGCATAATTTCCCTCTGGAGTTTATGGGGAATTGACAGAAAAGTCATCAGAAAAATAACTGTACTTTGAAACCACCAGTGGGGATACATTCATCCATCATTAAGTAAACTGTTACATAAGGAAACAATGCATGGATGATATATTCTGAGCATCTTTGAGCAAAGGAGGAATCTTTGCTGAGAGGAATCTATAGAAAGGAGGAGAATACAAATATTCAGAACCAGCATGAGAAGCAGTCTCTGACCACACGGGAATTTCAATCTCTTGGTAACTCAATATGACTATCTTCACCTTCCCCGCCCCCACACTTCTCGTTCACACACTGATATCTGATATCCAGTTTTGGCCCCTATCTGATGGTAGACACTGCTACTTGCGTACTTTAATATCTGTTCTCCTTTTTCAATAACGGTAGAACACTAATTTTTATCTGGCTTATCCTTAAAGGGACAAAAAAAAATTACATTCCCAGGAATGTTTGGGGACAAGATCCACTACAGATTCTTTCACAGATTTTCTTTCAGGAGTGGCTAGCTGGCCCATAGGTAAGGCAGGTGACAGACTTCATGATTTGATTAGAAGGACACCTCTGAAATGGCACCCTTACCTAAAATTCCCTTTCTGCTTTCCGGATATTTAGTCACAATGCCTGAAATGTTAGTACTATACATTCCATGGACTATAAAATGCATACTCATTGTTCAAATAAGTATGGGCTTATTATTTTTAACTCTTACAAGCAATAACATGAAATCTCAGAAGGGAAGAAAATTAGAGATATTCTGAACATTCTTTGTCCCACTGAACAAATTAAGAAAATAAGTTCAAAATATCTCTATAACTATCTTCTTGAATTGGAAATAGAAGATCTTTGCTTGAGCATTCAGTAAGGGAAAAACCTAAAATTGGAATAAAATTATATTCCTTTCCAAAAATAAAACCTTTCTTTGCATATGCTTTGGGAAATGGAGGTATTAATAGCAATCATGCGGAAGAATGAGGTCTCAGGATTTTATTTTAGCCTGAGAATCTAGAATCTTAGGAAGTAAGGGCTACTAAAAAATCTGCTTTCAGTATAATCTTTTAGAATAGGAGGATCAGCCCTCCATCAAAATTGTAGAGGGAAATTCCTTCCTATTTGAGAGGAAGGATTTCTTTTTATTGCTTATATATATAAAGAAGAGATTAGGAAAGATGTATTATGCTGATAATTTTAGGGTCTGAAGAATATATCCAGAATTTAATAAGATCCATTGAAATGGGGATAAGACTTACACTTGAAAGAATGAGTGATGAGTAAAAGAGGATACATGATTATGAGCTAAATGGGCTGCTTTTAGGCAAATACAAGATCAAGTCAAGCCAAGGCTCCCATCCTCAAGGATTTTTAGACTTGTTTAACTCAGAACATATTCAGAATATATGTTTTTTTCCATCTAATCCACCTCTTTTGAAGTTTCCAGCAGGAAGTTTCCAACATCCAACCCTTCTGTTCTTCACTCATACACTTCACTCTCAATAATATCAATGATCCCATTTTTCTCTGGCAGAAAACAGTCATCTGAGAATCACAGAGTCTACAAGGGAAACAAGCCTAAGAGCACATTTATACTTCTGCATCCGAAGGCTGTAAAAACAGTCAACATGAATTGATTTGGAAGTCTAAAGAATACTAGAGACCCGAGACCCTCTTGTTCTGAAAAATCACATATGTCCAGGTGTACACGCATAAACACATCCATACACACATATATACTCACATACCACAAACACACACACACAATCATAATTCACCATTCATACACTACACACACACCTCACAAACACTATACCACACACGTACCACACATACAGGACACATTCACATCCATACATGCTCACGTACACACACCACACATACCATACATATACACACACATGCACACACCCATTTGATACAACTACCTAGTTCACAAATTTCCTGAAACCTTTCTAAAACTCCTTGGATTCCCAGATTCCAAGGGAACAATTCTAAATCCAGGGATTTTACATCTTCTCCAAGTCTTCCACTACTATGCTAAGCCTGGATAGTCTCAGTCAAGTTGTTTTCCTTTATTTCTGCAATTTGAATCTTACATTTTTAAAATTTAAAAGTGTCCCCCAGAAAAAGAACTTGATTTTCCCCACCAGTTGAAAACCTAATTTTCTCTTGCTGATGTTGTTGCTCCATTTTTTTTTAACTTTTAGATTTTCTTTTCGCTAAGGCAACTATGGCATAGTAATAACTGTTATAATTCATAATTTTAAAATACATTTTAGAGAAAAATTGTCAACCATATTAGAGAAAGAACAAATTTTAAAAAGATAATTCATAACTTCTGGAGTTTGGTAATTGAAGGAAGCAATATGTTACAAAGCAATGATCAGAGGACAGAGAATTAGGAAATCAAATCCTTAGTTTTGATTGCACTGCCACACACTAGCCAAGGATGTCTAGAAACTCTAAAGTGTATAAAAGATATTCTTCTTTCCTTCCTTCCTTCTTCTTTCTTTCAATCTATGACAGTGGCCTTTAAAATAATATACAAAAGCCCAAAATATAAAGTAAAAGTGGCATGTTATTAGTATGACCCTATTTTGCATGGACTGAAAATCACCATCTTACAATATTGATTTCATTTTTATAAATATGTGAAATATAAAATTATGAAAAGTGCTCTGTTTTCTCTTAGAAGTGATGCCCTTCAGATTCTCTGAAGCACATGATAGACTGATAGAAAAGAATGCTCAATTTATTAAACTTTTTGTATGATAAAAAGAAAGTAAAAGCTAAATCAGATAGATGGGAATCCCAAATCTGAATCGTGGTTCTGCCATCTGTAAGCCCTATGACCTCCGACAAGTTCTTTAAACTTCCTAACTCTTTGTTTTACTTTTCAAATGAAGAAAATACTACTACTACCTTTCTAGTCTGATGTTAATATTAAACAAATGCTAAAATGATCAACTCATTGTTTAATACATAATAGAGAGGAAAAAAGAAAACACTTCCTTTCCTCTTCGAAACAGTCACTTAGATCATCTAGGTTTAAATTTCACAAAATGTGGGGGGCGCCTGGGTGGCTCAGTCGGTTGAGCATCTGACTTCGGCTCAGGTCATGATCTCACGGTTCGTGGGTTCAAGCCCCGCATCAGGCTCTGTGCTGACAGCTCGGAGCCTGGAGCCTGTTTCAGATTCTGTGTCTCCCCTTCTCTCTGCCCCTCCCCCACTCGTGCTCTGTCTCAAAAATAAACTATAAAAAAAAATTTTAATTTCACAAAATGTGAAAGGAAAGTGGTATGCTAGATTAAATCATCTAAACAAGCTTAGAATTCTTCAACTAGTCAACTCCACAGCTAATTTGGGCTTTAGTACCTGGCCTGTACTGCTGGCATACACGCTACTTCCTTTAGCATACCAACATCATGAGAGACACAGAACAAATCATGTTCCCATGCATTTTATCAGCATGTGTAAGTAGCAGGAAGAACTGCAGAAGCTGATACTAAAAACTAGATAAAGTTTTGGTTTCTTTAAATATCTAGGTAAAGGAAGAAGTCAGTGCGGAATCAGTATACAGCGCTTTCCATGAATTCCCATCTCTCCATCAATATTTCAACAGCATTCTAAAACACACAGAATTACTTACTACCAGAACTCAGTACCCTTTGGTTGCAGTGTTTCCCAGGCTAAGTTTTCTTCTGCTGAAAATTAATTTTGAGCATCAACCTTTGTCAACCATGATTCAGAGATCAGTCTGCTGTTTAGAGGTTCTTCACAGAATAGTTGCCCAATACTGGAAACTACAGAGATCATTCAGCTCTGCTTAAGATATGGTGAAAATTCCCAGGGTGAAACCTTTGTGGTTTGAAAACCAAGGTTTTCATGTGGCTTCAGGATGCCCTTTGCCTGCTGATTCTTTTGGGAACTCTGTGTGACTCACTGCTCTGCTCAGACATTTCAAGCACTCACCGAATAGTTAGTACATAATGATCAAATGAATGTAAATGTCATTGTTGTTTACTTCTGCCTAATTTGAAGGTGAGAAAGACTTAATGCAAATACAGCATAGGATAGGAGAGGAGCAGTTTTGTATGGTAATATCCAAAACTTCATCGGAATGGAACACTTGTGGAACCCAGAATCCATTTGTCATTAGCAGAATTGCTCTGGACTTTAGGCTAAGTACTGAAGGTGTACCACTAAGAAAATATTGCCATCCTAGACAAAGTAGAGGGAGAAAATAAGAGAGATGAACTGGGGGAGATTAACAGAATTTAGTGTTTGTCTGGCCTTGGGAAAGTCACTCTTTTGAAATACAAATATTTATCAATTTATTTCTAAACTATAAAGTGAGTAAATGTGACAGATGGCCCATGAGCTGTTTCTTTGTCCTCGTTTTGCTCAGCTTCACCTTATTTTAGGTTTCTACTATGCTAAAGACTTAGATATAATTCCTTTATCTAAATATTATCTTCTTTTATATTCTGTGGCTATGAGGAGCAATATAGATAGACAAGGGATTGTGCTAGAAAGAGAAATGGATTTATAATCATGAGACATTCCCTCTTCGCCAGCTTGGCCATCAGCAAGTGCATCCCATATCTGGTGGTCTCCAGGTGTCCCATACAGGGAAAAGGTCAACCCTCCACAAATTAATTCATCAAAACATCAATCATTTCATCATTTTTTTTGAAAATCTAACTTGATGAATGTATCAATCTATCAAAATCTTCTTTGATGATTAATATTCTCATGGATGTAAAATCTTATCATGAAAAGTGTTCCTGAACATATTCAGTCAATATAAACTCATAAAAAACATTTTTAAAGGGCTGTTCAACTTGCCAAAGCTGAAGATTACTGGATGATTTAGCCTTATATCTCTTAAATTATACATTATTAGGATTGTAATGAAAATTTCATTGTATACATGATGCCATTCTTTACTGATTTCTTCTTAATCTTATTAAAGTTGTTTTCAATTTTTCTAACACTTCGGCATTTTTTAGGGATTCTTTCCAACTTTTGCTGGTTGGAAGGTTGTCCATATTTTTCCTATTTATGTACAAATGAAACTTGTTAAACTTAGACAATTTTCAAGGCTTAGTGTTAACCTAGTTGGTTTCAATTGTGTTTGAAGATTTTCACAAAGGGTCATTAGTCTAGTTTTTATTTTAATATCATAACAGCTAATTAGGAAACATTCACTAGCCTCTGCCAGCTCCCTGATACTGAATCTTAAAAACTGGTACAGAGCGAGAGATCCCTCTGCTGGCAGAAAAACAGACAGGAGAGTCGCAAAACACTGCCTAGCCTGCCAAGCCCAGAGAAACTTTGGTGTAGAGCAGGCAGACGGAAGGGAGCCTAGCAGCCGGAGGAGGGTATGAAGGTGGTAATGTTCTCACATCGAAGCTCCAGAACTTTCACTTTAGCCTTGCCAATTTATCCCACCTGAATTACTGTAGACTTTAAGAGTAGATTAAAGTATAACTTTGGAAAAACGTGGCAAATTAAGTGTTTGGCTCTATGATCCTTTGAGTAATGGGCCTCTCAGCAAATCAGTGTCAGAATATTCTTGTTAATCATAAAATAAAAGGCTATGGTTTTATAATTTTATGACTCAAATCAGCATCCCTCTAAGGACACTAAAACAGTAATTTCATCACCTTCCTCATTAACTCACTTAGGCATTCAGCAAATATTTCCCGAGTAACTATCATGTGCCAAGCATTATTCTGGGTGATAGAATGCATTTTGTTAAGAAGTTCACAAATTCAATATTGCAGGTTATACAACAAATCTATATAAATACAGAAAGAGCAAAAGAAGATAGTATTTGTTGATTCCCCTATTGCCAGCGGATATGGGAATTTAAAGAGATGGGATGGTGTTCAGGAAGTTTCACAGAACAGGCAGCCTTTGACATGATTTTTGCACTGAAGTTGGAAAAGTGGACTGGAGAAAAGCGCACCAAGGTTAAAGGAAGTACACAGCATGCAGTTGGTATGATTAAAAGTTGAGTGCAGGGGAAGATGTGGTGAGACAACAGACTGAAGGGGAGGCAGTAGCCCAATTAGGAAGAATCATAGTGGCTGTGGAAAGGTTTAGGTGGGATAAAACTAATAAAAAATTTTGAAGGTGGGGATGCAATCTTTTCGGAACTGTGGTAGATGACTGGAGGGTGCTGAGGCAAGATCTCAGGCAAGGAACAGTAAAAGCACATTGCAATCTTCACCAGGTATGGGCTAATGTAACAGTTTTAATGTTGCCATATGCAGACTGATGAGTGATTTAGGAGGCCAAAGATGGCTTATAACATGGTTTAATATTACAAGGAAGGGAATAGGAAAAGATTTATGGGGAAGAAACCCTTCCCAATATGGATATGTTGATTATAAAATTCTGGGATATATTGACAAAGTCCATGGACTATCCATTGGTCAGTGGTGTGGCCACAGAACTCACCATAGCACGTCAGCTGTGAGCACCAAACATGTTCACACTCTTTGAAGAGATAGACTTTCAGGTAAATGTGTTCCATATTTTTATTCCTACTTCTTGTCTACTCTTGATAAGAAGGAAAAGGGAGGCAGATCCTAGCTGGTAGATCCTCCCAATATTAGAAATCTCAAGGAGGTTTATTATATTCCACTAATGGGAAGAAGACTAGGAGCTCATTTCTGTGGTCTGTGAACACCCTATGTTAACAGGAATATTATGTCTAGTTAAAAGAGAATCTTCACTTTCACAGCAGATCCCAAGATACTCCAACAGCTCCCAACAGAAGAAACCAGTGAGTTGAGCAGGGCTGACCTTTTTCTCAACAAAACTGTAGTCATGTTTTTTTCAGTCACCACCAGGTATGTCTAGCTGGGTCTCAGTCTGTTCCATCCCAAAAATTCCCACATACTCCTATATCACCAAAACCAATTATTTCACCATTTTGGAGTTCTACTGATTTAGTCAGTAGTCTAATGACCTTCTACAGGGAGACATATTAAACTAGTGAGCACAAAGTGTACTAGTTAGGATACAGGATATGATGCTATCAAACAAAAAGACACTAAAATAATTACAAAAAAAGATGAAGGTTCTATTTATCACTCAAGTAACAATCTAAAATTATCAGGGATCCATGATGCTCAAGCAGCTCTTCCCAGTTGTCCAGGGTTCCCAGTGAATTCTGTGTTGCTCCCCCCACCACTCCTTAGGGTTCAGGCCTTGTCTGAATAAGTGAAGCCACCAGCTAATGACCACCATATTAAAGTTCCAGTATTACAGAACACAAAAGAAGGCCCATGGCCAGTTATTTAAGACGACGACCATGAAGTTTTACACACCACTTTAGAAATGTGTATGTGGCTCCTGGGGGTGGCTCCGTTGGTTGAACATCTGACTTCAGCTCAGGTATGATCTCATGGCCCACATTGGGCTCTCTGCTGTCACCATCTCTGCACCTCCCCTGCTTGTGCTCTCTCTCTCAAAAATAAACACTAAAAAAAGAAATGTGTACTATGTCCTATGTATAGAAATATTTTTATACTACATATATATGTATACATAATTATATAAATATATAGGTGTATATGTGTTTGTGTGGGTGTGTGCCCACTAGTGAAACTAGAAAGCTAATAAGCTCATCTATCGAGTGAAAAAAGATGATCAAGGACACATTAATAATTATCAACAAGAGCAAATTGAGGCAAGACTAAGAAGAAACAAAGCAGGAGAAAAACTGTGGTTCATGTAAATTGAAACAAGGTTTGAGAGATCCTGCAGTGAAGCCAAACAAAATGAGAATGGAAAGGGATTTACTAGATTAGCCAACTGAGTGATTATTGGATATCTTGGTAAATGTCAAGTCAGTGGGGCGTGGAACCATCATCACAGAAACGACTTTTTTGAAGAGTAAAGATGATTACATAGACGAAGCATATGCAGGGAGAGCTGCAGACTGAATGAAGTCAAAGTGAAAAAATGGAGTTAAATATATGAAGATGTGGCAGCTTGGTATTTGATTTGTAGTTTAGAGAACCATGACAGACTTATCTTGCTAGGCTGTACTGCATTCTAGCACAGACATATAATGCATACATTATATGTGTATATAATACATATATGTAATGTATAATGCATATATGTATTAATGCCTATATATGTATATAATACATATATGATACATACTATACTCTGACACACAAATATATGCATATATTTATATGTATATAATACATATATGATACACACTATACTCTGACAGACTTAAGACAATATAGTGTGATATTATAATATCCAAATTTTCTATTAGAGGATTTGGAGAAATATTCCAGTGAACTCAGTTCTTTATTTATACCTAATTGAGCTAGAAATAATTTTGCATCAAAAATGCCTCAGTCTGCCTTTCCAGATCATGGCTAATCTATAAAGAGGGAGTTAATACAATTAAGTATGGCAAACTTTTATGAGGTCTAGTTTGAAAGTCAGAGAAGGAGATAATAGAAGGAGAGAGGCATAAAGTTTCAAGGGAGGTCTTTTTTCCCCCCTTAATTACTATTACTTTAGAATGAGAGCATGTTTGTTCCCTAAGAAGAAAGAGTCATCAAAGAAGAGATTGAAAATCTGAGAGAAATAAAATGGGAGACAGGGAGGAGGGGAGAGAAGAGAGAGAACCAAAAAACAATCAGTGTGTAAAGGAAATTTTTGGAGTATTGAGCTGAAAAGGTTCAAGATGAAAGAGTTCATGGTTAAAAAGGGGTGGGAGGAGGGAAGAAATAGTTATTTCTCTAGAATGAGACAGATTTCCACACACAAGAAAATCTCACCATTCATCTTGGCTCTCCTTCACAGGTGAGAAAGTGGATATCCAGACAGGTGCAGCAACCATTAGAAAATCTGAGACAGAGCCTTTTACCTTTTTTTAATGCTTTCATTTTTTTAAAAATAATTTTGTCATTTTTCTTTGAGTTCTTTTCAGGTCCTCCTTGCCGTATTTAAATGTTTGTGTTCTGAGTCAGTCATGAGTTTCTAAGGGAACTAATTGAATAAAATGCTGTGGGCCTATGAGACTGTGCTCCGTTTAGCATATCTCCTTGTCACTTTATTAATTTTACTCTCTCATAACTTATTACACTTTTTAATCACATGTGATCTATCTCTAAGCCTCTAACTCTCTCCCTGTTATCAGACAGTATTTAGACAGCACTCAGGCTAAGAAGTCATGCATGATGCACAATGCAGCATCCAAGTTAAACACACCAATTATCTCTCTAATCAAAATGGTGAAGAAGAAAAAAAAAGAAATGTTTTCTGTATGGTCAAATAAAATCTTTACTTTTAAATACAATAAAAGATTATTTTCTCCTTTTCCAGAAAAGAAATTCTAGCCCTGCTTTACTGACCCCTAGCCCAGTGACTCAGTTTTTTACAGGCTTGCTCACCACTTCTCTGTTTTAGATGTTGGTGACTGAGGAACAACACTCACCATTTCCTCTATCCCAAGGGACTTCTTGGTAAATATCAGGCAGCAGCAGATGGGAGCTATTGGGACCCAACCCAGACTCTACTTTTGCAGATCACTGCCTATAAAAATTTGAGTGTCATGGAGAGAGCAGAGCTCTGTTATGTTTTTCTTAATGGATAAAGATAAAACCATCATAAAATGGAAGAAGACTGACCACAAAATATACTCTTCTAGTCAGGACTGTTACACTGTCCAAAGCCACTAAAATGTCTGTAACTGCTTTCAATAAGCATCTAGCATCTTTATGATGTTTGGCTTCCATCTTTTCAGCCATGGGGTGGGGTTGGCTTCATGTGCAGTCAGCTGGACTGTTATTCCTAGGGATTCTAGGTAGGACAGCATGTGATTTTTGCCTTAAGGAGGGCCTTATAAGAGCTTCAACAAATGGCCCATAGAAATACACAACCTTTTCTACCATTTGGAAACTTCAATCCTTCTTTACTGATGAAGCATCCCCCATGTTAACCAGAAAAAGATCCATTCTCTTCTAAATGTTTTTATAAGGCACCACTAAGAAAGGGGTACAATTTTGTACCTCCAAGAATAGAATCAGCTTTGCTGGAATCTTCAAGACAGGTGAAGTGTTTTTCCATCTTCCTTATCCTTTGCTCAGGCCACCCTCCATTCCACCTTCCTACATCCCCCACCATTTCTACAAAGGAATTTTTGGCCTCTCTATTGACTCATTGATGTGGCATACAAGGTCCCTTCTAAAACATGTCATGATTTAGGCTGTTTTTTCCTTAAATCTGTTCCATAGACTATATGCATTTGAATCACCCATTATGGGCTTGAGTAATGCCAGTACTTAGAAGAAAGCAGAGCAAGAGAAAGGCTACCACATCACTTGCATCTCTAAATCCAACCAGCCCTGAAAGTTTCTCTTCTCCTGAACTTGCAAGATAAAAGAGGTAATAAGTCTTATTTTTGCTAGCTGGAGTTAGATTTCTATTCATTCCTATATATATTGTTAATTATTTGATTTGAAAGTTGAGACCAAGGTTGCAGTGCTGAAAGTACCATACTCCAAAAGAAGGAACTGAATGATATAAAATGAACTGGAGATCCTTTGGGGGTGAGGAGGGAGTCCATTTCTGGTTACACATTAGGAAAAGAGATAAACTTTTATCTGGATTTCAGTCTATATGCATACCAAACATAGAAGGGTAGAGAATCTGGCAGAAAAATCTCATATTTGGGCATATATTAGTTGTTCCTTATAGTCTTCAGTAGAATCCTGATAGAAAGGAACCAATGTCCATCTAAGATAACATGTCTGACGTTAGGAAAAGTATTATGTGTAGTTCTTTTCTTTTGTTCTTTTTTATTTATTTTTATTTTTATTTTTATTTATTTTTGAGAGACAGACAGAGACAGCACGAGCAGGGGAGGGTCAGAGAGAGAGGGAGACACAGAATCTGAAGACAGGCTCCAGGCTCTGAGCTAGCTGTCAGCACAGAGCCCGATGTGGGGCTTGAATCTATGAACTGTGAGATCATGACCTGAGCCAAAGTCGGACGCCTAACCAACTGAGCCACTCAGGTGTCCCATCTTTTGTTCTTTTTTAAAGCGAGACCTTCTTCTACCCAATGCCAATGATCCAAGGAAATGGGATCAAATAAGACTTTGATCTCAAGGAGTAAAACAAAGAAAACAAAACATTTTGCAATGAACAACTAGGCAACAAGTACAGTGGGGATTGATTTTTGGACCCAAGAATATTTATAAAAATGTGTGATGTTGATTCTTTTATTCCACACCTCCATCATCTCCTGCTCCTAACTCCAATGGCAGAAGTAATAATTGCTTCCATTTTATGGGAGGCACCTTATGACAGGGACACGTTGGGCTATGCTTCATCAAGCATGCCTATTATTTCACATAGTCTCTAGGTAGAAGAGAGAATGGATGTCATTTCTCTGAAGGCTACAAGAAAGGACAGAAATGACAGAGAACAATCACTTAGAAAAAGAAACAAGTGTATGATTCAGACTCTACCATTATGGATTTATAACATTTCTGTAATTCATTTCTAATCCATGGTGTTTACATTAACAAAATTGGCTAGCTGCCTAATAGTATGCCACATTTCTATGTGAGAAACTCCAAACAAATGTTATACAAAAACCTGAGTTTTTTTTTAACTTTGTAATCTAACCAATTAAAATTAATGGCTTCCTGTCCCTTATTATGTTCACTTAAAATACCCTGAGGTATATCATTGGTGGCCAGAGAAAAACAGTTATCCTAGAAAGCATTTCTGTATGCTACCATATGGTCAAACCAAGGAATTCATGGCTATTATCAGAGTAGAGATACTCCTTACCCTAAGAAAGAAGCAAGTGACATCTCCTATACACCAACTTACTACTTATTTACTTACTACTTATTGTGTATATGTGTGTGCATACTTATGCATGCATACACACCTGTCCTTGGAGATATCATGGTGTTCTCCCTGGACCTCTGTATTTTAGAAGGTTTTTCAGTGGCTGTATGTTTTATTTAACAGTTGGGTACGAAATGATGGAGCCACATTTGACCTAACAGAGGCATGAAGATCAATTCAAAATCCTTTATGTTGAGCTGGAGGCAGACACTAAATGTGACGATAGATGGTCTCCTTAGGGAAGAGGAACAGTAGAGTGAATGTGTGCATGTGTGTATAATTGCTTTATATGATTGTTACTGTATGTGCCAACTTGGCTAGGCTATGGTGCCCAATTGTTTGGTCAAACTACTAGTCTAGATGTTGTTGTGAAGAATTTTTAGATGTGATTAAAATATCAGCTGACTTTAAATAAAGATTAGCTTCCATAACATACATGGACCTCATCCAATCCATTAAAAGCTGTACGAAGAACAAAGATTGAAGTTTCCCAGAGAAGGCTGGGTTTCTATGTTGCAGGTTTGAGGCAGAATTCCTGAGTTTTCAGCCTGCTGGCCTACCCTACAGATTTCAGATTTGCCAGTACCTGTAACAGCATAAGCCATTTTCTTAAAAATCTCTAAATACCTATATATAAAAGCATATACACTCAGGGGCACCTGGGTGTCTCTGTTAAGCATCAGATTCTTGATTTCAGCCTAGACCATGATCTCATGTTCATGAGCTTGAGCCTCATTTGGGCCCTGTGCTGACAGCATGGAGCCTGCTTGGGATTCTCTCTCTCCCTGCCCCTCCCCAACTTGCAAATGCTCACTGACTCACTCTCTCAAAATAAACATTTTTTAAAAGCATACATACTAATAAGTATATAAACATATAGAAGTATACGCACACACACACACACATATATAACTCATATATACATATGAGTATAAATACTTGGTAAAATAATTCAGTATCTTCTTAAATGTCAAATATGAATCTACCATATGATCCAACCATTCCACTCCTGATATTTATTGAAGAGCAAGGAGCGAACATCCGTACAAAGACCTATATATGAATATTTACAGTAGCTTTGTTTGTATTATCTAAAAACTAAAAACCACCTTCAACAGGTGAATGAATAAACAAACTGTGGCAAAAATTATACAATGGAATATACTTGGCAATAACAAATAGAACTTTTGGCATGTAGTACTAATTGATGAATCCCAGAATAATTATTCTAAGTGAAAGATGCCAGATGAAAAGGAATATGTACTATGTGATACCTTTTATATACAAGTCTAGTATATTTAAGAGTTAGCATTTCCTATGTACACACTATGTACTTTTCAAATTATAATTGTTGGTTTCTAAATGTGGCTTTCTATGTCTCTCTTGGCTTCACTTTGAGTTGCTTAAAGGCTATCAAAATGATCTTAGTATTTGTATTCCTGGTTTTCTTACTTTATTGGATATGTAGTAAGCTTTTTAGTAAATATTGGCTATATTATTGAATTCTTAAATGGGAGCATCTTCTGAAATCTTATGGATAAATTATTTACTTATTGCCTTTTTAAAAGAATCCAAACTCTGCTCCATGAAGCTGTAATGACTATTTTAAGTAAAGCTCAAATTCAAGGGCATACAACAAATTCTGCTATTAGGAAACGCAAGGTCCTTATGGGCTCATTGGGATGAGAATTGGTTGCACTGTAACATTTGCTATTCATTCCTTAGTTCATTCAAATATTGAATGAAAAACTTTTGGTTTTCCCCTCCCCCTCATAGGACAACCAGATGACAACACTGGCTGTCTTCATCAAGGCCCATAGAGACCCTCCAAGATTCCTTGACACTCTGCAATCCTCAACTCATGCAGGCTGCCAACTATTGTTTGTAAAACAGGGGTGGGATTATGGGTGCTACAGACCCATCTGTGGCTTTAGAACAACTGTTGTTTTAAGAAATGTCTTCTACGTGATCTGTGTATTTCAAAGAGACAGTATGTCAGTCACCATCAGGCAGATTTAGCATTAATAAAAAGATGAAACAGCTGAGGCAGTGAGCGCATTACTAGAAACTAGAAATCACTGTGGAGAAGTGTTCCCTGCTCAAGAAAGAGAAGGCTTTAAAGACAACAGTACAATTTGCAAACTTTGGCTGAGAATGTTCCCTTTGAGATTCTCTTTTGGAGCTGAATTTTATGAATTGCTGAAAACAGAACCTTAACTAATACTTGTAGTGATTATAAGTTTTTTTTCCCCTAACTGTTCACAAATTAAGTTCTAAATGCCATTAAACCCATTCATTTCTCAAAATGCCCTTGGTTTCCCATTTCTGAACATAATCCTATCAGGTTGGTTCTTCTATTCTTTGGTATTTGTGTTGGTGTTTGGGACATGTAAAATACAGTCAAATTAATCAAGTTAATAGTAGCAAGACTGAGTTGGCAGCACTGTATTAATAAAGATCATTTTGTATTTCTACAGTGTTCTTTCTTTAAGGAAACAAAAACTCAAACACTAGGGCTTTCATTAATCTTGAAGATGAATATCTTAAAAAAGAAAGAAGGATATTGTGCCAGGCATCTTTCTGGAGAGCATTCCAACACTCACACTTTCAATTACTAACTTATAAGCAACCATGTGCCAGGCACTGAGATACAAGGATGTATAATAAAGAAAGCTTTAACTCAGCAAAGACAGATGGTCCGGTAGACATATAACTGATATGAGAATATTCATAGTACAATAATTATGTAGAAAATCATATGCTGAGTTTCTCAACTGTTCTCTTTCCCTAACATATAAAGGATAAGACAGTTCCATCATGAGCAGTCACTCCTGAGGTCAAAAATATGAGAAAAGGGGAAAAAAACAGTATACACAAATATGACAAGGTATAGAGACAACGGAATCTCACTCATATGGTTGGAATGCAAAAGGTAGATGGAGAAAGTGGTACTGTATGGAGACTCAGTGGGATACAAATTCTGAAGCCTCTTGTATGTCATAATAAAAAGTTTGTGCTTAATTAAGAACCACAGAAAAAATTTACATAGATAATATATTTCCATTTAGAAATTTCTATCAGGTGGCATTGTAAAGAACATTTTTAAGAAGGGAAGTGATAGGGGTGCTTGGGTGGCTCAGTTGGTTGAGTATCTGACTCTTGAATTCAGCTCAGGTCATGATCCCAGTGTAGTGAGATGGAGACCCGCATCAGCATTCTCTCAGCATGGAGCCTGCTTGAGATTCTCTCTCCCTCTCTGCCCCTCTCTGGCCCTACTTGCATGTGTGCTCTCTCTCTCTCTCTAACATTAAAAAAAAACTAGGGTAATATATGTCTTTTGGAATTAGTGTTTTTATTTTCTTTAAATACCCAGTAGTGGAATTACTGGATCATATGCTAATTCTTATTTTTAATTTTTGGGGAAACCATACTCTTTTCCAGTGTGGCTGCACCAATTTACATTCCCATCATTGGTACATAAGGGTTCCATTTTCTCCACATTCTCACCAACACTTGTTATTTCTTGTGGTTTTGATTTTAGCCATTCTGACAGGCATCTCATGGTTTCCCTGATATTCAGTGATGTTGAGCATCTTTTCATGTGTCTATTGGCCATCTGGATCATTTCTTTGGAAAAATGTCTATTCACATATGCTATCCATTTTTTAACTAGATCATTTGGGTTTTGGTGTTAAGTTGTAGAAGTTCTTTATATATTTTGGATATTAACCCTTTATCATATATATCAATTGCAAATATTTTCTTCCATTTGGCAGGTGGTATTTTTATTTTGTTGATGGTTTCCTTTTTATTTTGGCATGTCCCAATAGTTTAAATTTGCTTTTGTTTCCCTTGCCAGAGGAGACAGATCCAGAAAAATGTTTCTATGATGTCAAAGAAATTACTGCCTTTCACCTGAATGTGAGACAGGAAACTATCAAAACCTTAGAGGAGAAAGCAGGAAACAACCTCCTTGACCTCAACCGCAGCAGTTTCTTACTTGACACATCCCCAAAGGCAAGGGAATCAAGAGCAAAAATGAACTATTGATACCTCATCAAGATAAAAACCTTCTTCACTGCAAAGGAAACAATCAATAAAACTAATAGGCAACTGACAGAATGGGAAAAGATAGCTGCAAATGACATATCAGATAAAGGGCTAGTATCCAAAATCTACAAGGAACTCACCAAACTCCACACCCAAAAAATGAATTATCCAGTGATCAAATGGGCAGAAGACATGAAGAGACACTTCTGCAAAGAGGACATCCAGATGGCCAACAAACACATGAAACGATGCTCAGCATCACTCATCATCCGGGAAATACAAATCAAAACCACACTGAGAGACCACCTCACGCCAGTCAGAGTGGCTAAAATGAACAAATCAAGAGACTATAGACGCTGGTGAGGATGTGGAGAAATGGGCACCCTCCTACACTGTCGGTGGGAATGTAAACTGGTGTAGCCACTCTGGAAAACAGCGTGGAGTTTCCTCAAAAAATTAACATTAGAACTCCCCTATGACCCAGCAATAGCACTGCTAGGGATTTACCCAAGGGATACAGAAGTGCTGATGCATAAGGGCACATGTACCCCAATGTTCATAGTGGCACTTTCAACAATAGCCAAATCATGGAAAGAGCCTAAATGTCCATCAACTGATGAATGGATCAAGAAGATGTGGTTTATATATACAATGGAATACTACATGGCAATGAGAAAGAATGAAATCTGGCCATTTGTAGCAACATGGATGGAACTTGAGGGTGTTATGCTAAGTGAAATAAGTCAGGCAGAGAAGGACAGATACCATATGTTTTCACTTATAAGTGAAACAGAAGAAACTTAACAGAGGATCATGGAGGAGGGGAAGGGACAAATACAGTTGGGGAGAGGGAGGTAGGGAAACCATGAGAGACTCTTGAATACTGAGAACAAACTGAGGGCTGATGGGGGTTGGAGAGAGGGATGTAGGGAAACCATGAGAGACTCTTGAATACTGAGAACAAACTGAGGGCTGATGGGGGTCGGGGAGAGGGGAAGGGGGGTGATGGTCATGGAGGAGGGCACTTGTTCGGATGAGCACTGGGTGTTATATGGAAACTAACTTGACAATAAACTATAAAAGAAAAAAAAGAAAAAAAAGAAATTACTGCCTTTCTTCCAGAAATTTTGTGGTTTCAGGTTTCACATTTAGGCAGTTAACCCATTTTCAGTTTATTTTTGTGTATGGTATAAAAAAGTGGTCCAGTTTCATTCTTTGCATGTAGGTGTCTAGATTTCCCAGCACAATGAAGAGATTGTCTTTTTCCCACTGTATAGTCTTGCCTTCTCTACTAGTTATTTCAATTAGTATCTTTTTTGGGTCTTTTCAGGTAACCTAAAAGTAATACTGTGGACTTGTTGATCCTCTTCTGGTGAGAGGGTAGAGGACAGAGAGTTCAGCTACTCCCATATTTCTTCTCTGCAGAGAAGGAGGACATACCACCATTTCTTTCTAAGCTCTCTCAGAAAGGACACTTTGCCTTCCAAGATGCGTAGAATGTGAACTCTGTCAAAAGGAATTTAAAGTGTCTGGTTGTTCCTTCTCTAGAAAATGGGATAATCATTCTTACTTTGCAAGACTACTGTTCACAATTATAAAAACATATTCAAAGTGCCCCAATTAATGTCCGTTTTGTAGATCTTAATAAATTATAATTATTTGTATAAATTATTCTTTAAATTCTATAGATTATTCTTATAATAAGAGGCCAGGAAACCACAGGAACACCTGGGATAAGGATGTATGGAAATCTAAAGAGGAAAGGGACTTGAGCAAGGAGGATTCAATTATGTTATTCATGAGATTTCCTAACGTTTGACAGAACTTCCTGACACTCGGGAACATATGGTTTTTTAAGACATGCAGTAATGAAAGATGGGGGAGAAGGAACTGGAGTAGATAAGGGTCTGTAGAGCCATGGTGTCTGTCAGGATGGTAACTATCAGAAGAGATTAGCAGGCATCTAAGGAAGATAGCAGGGGTTGAAAGCACCAAGAGAGGGAAGATAAATGTCAAGAAACTCAGAAATGAAAGGTAAAATCCAGTGTTATCACTGGAGTTGCTGAAAGACGGCCACAGTGCTCCTATAAAGCTTCCGGAACTGAAGTAGTCAAAGGAGGTACATGAGGAAGCCTGGGAAATCATGTGCACAAACATAAGTTGAAGAAACCACTTTAGGAATCCCCTTCAGCAAATGAGTAGGACAGCAGTCTCTGTAAGGCAGACACAGTACATTCAAGTTATAGCCAAACCATGTCCATCCCCAAACTTGCAAGTTTGGCATAAGAGACTTGAAGCTCATGTGTGCTTATACTCAGATTTTCTCCCTTTTCACACCTCTGAGGTTTTCTACATAAAGTCAATCTTTCCACCACTGTTGGGTCAGTATTTTTATATAGAGGATACACATCGACTACATTCTGGGCAACTCCAAATTTAAATTCAGGAAGAGCATTCATTCGTTCACTCAACCAGTCTAGGTTTGGTGCTGGTTTCTGAAAATAACAGTGAAAAAGACAAGCATGGTGTCTACTTTATGAGACACTCCATTCTAGTAAAGAAGACTAATATTATATGACTAATGACACAATTACATCATTATGTAATGAGGGATAAAATGTGGGGATAATATTAGAACATATACCATTGTATTCATTGTTGCTTTTTATTCAATAAGCAATGGAAAGCCATGGAATACTTAAAGACAAGGCCTTTAAGTACTGTATTTGGCTTTTTGAAAGAATCACCTGGATAAGCTGCTCAGAACAGTTTTTATTTACTGATTAAAACTCACTTTAGGCTGGCAGCCTGCCATTGTCCTTCATTAGAACACAATTCACCTGGGCATCATAGGCATTTACGTTGCTAATTGTAATGACTCTCCCCATCCCCACCTTCTGGACTCCAATGATGCCATGCGATTGTGGAGGAATGGAGAAGAGTGGCCTCTCCCCAAGTCCATGCCTCCCTTTTGCTTGCACTTTGAATTTCAAACTCTCCTCTTACTTTAGAAATTCAAAACCTGTCCAGAAGACAAGGACAGGATAGACAGCACACCACACCACCATTCTCTCTCTGATCTGTGTACCACAAACTCTGTGAAAACACACAAACTCTGTATACCTGTAGATAAAATACCTTTCATGTATATCGCTTCATATACATGATTAGATATTTGTATTTTGCCCCATTTCTTATAAAATAACCTCTGAGAGGTGCCTAGGTGGCTCAGTTGGTTGAGTGTCTGACTCTTGATTTTGGCTCAAGTCATGATCCCAGGGTTATGGTCCAGCTCGGTATCCAGCTGGGCACTGAGCATGGAGCATACTTGAGATTCTCTCTTTCCTGTCTGCCCCTCTCTCCCACTCACACTTGCTGTAAAATAAACAAACATTTAAAAAAAATTTTTAAAGAGAACTTCTGAGGGGCACCTGGCTGTCTCAGTCGGTTTGACTCAGGTCATAATCTCACAGTTAGTGAGTTGGAGCCCCACATTGGGCTCTGTGCTGACAGCTCAGAGCCTGGAGTCTGCTTCAGACTGTGTCTCCCTCTCTCTCTGCCCCACCTCCCCTGCTCATGCTCGCTCTCTCTCTCTCTCTCTCAAAAATAAATAACATTAAAAATTTTTGAAAAAGAACTGAGAAATACCCATAAACACAGATTTAAAGATATTTAATTTATGTACCTTAAGTCATTGCCAAAAGAAAAGGTGAAACGCATTGAAGATGGGTTTAGACAATCGATAGATTCTTTCAACTATACAGAATTTGTTTACTCTTTTAGAAATATGTGGGTGTATACATCAAATTTAAGAGTACATTTGCTAATTCCAGTTTAGGAAATGTATTTATTCTGTAGGTCCTTGATAAGAACTTAGTATACCAATAAATAGGGGGTTTTTACAAAGGAGTATAGAGCATCCTGCCTTAGTTGCATGTCAAGTCTGCCACCATTCTTATGTAAGTAACAAATAAAAATGTATATAATGATATATCTGTTGTTTCTTTCAGAAAAGACAGAATATATATTTTCTCCATATCACCTATTACCTGAAATTATATACACATACACACATATTATCTATCATCTCTCATCTATCCATCATTTATCAATTAGCCTATTTCCCTTCATTTTGATTGCCATATCCATGAAGTTTTCAGTACCTGTAAAAATTTTGGACAATAAATATAGGGTGAGTCCTCTGATCTATGAGCATAGAACATTTCTCCATTTATTGTGGGCTTCTTTAATTTTTCTAATATTGCAGTTTTCACAGGGCAAGTAATACACTTATTTAATGAAATTTAAGCAAATCTTCATAATTTTTATTTTCTATTTTAGTTTTTTTTTTTTTTTTATGTTTTGAGAGGGAGAGAGATTGAGTGTGAGCTGGAAGGGGAAAGGTAGAGGGAGAAAGAGAATGTTAAGCAGGACAGGGCATGGATGCTGGGGCTCAGTCTCACAACTGTGAGATCATGACCTGAGCCAAAATCATGAGTCAGCCACTTAACCGACTAAGATACCCAGGCACCCCTTATGTTTTGGGTTATTTTTAATTGCAATCTCCAACTATTCTTTGAAAGTATGTTGAAAATTAGTTCATTTGGGGCACTGATCTTAACTCCATATTTTCTGCTTATTTTGAATGTATTTTTGTTCTTTTCCTAGTCTATTAAAATATAAGCTTAAATCGCTAATTTGACAATTTTGAAGCTATAAACTTTTCAAAACACCTTAGCATTATTCCGTAAATAGGCTGAATTTTAATTTTCCTTCAATTTAAAATATTTTTGTATCATTCTATGATTAGCTATTTGATCCACATCTTCAAGTGTAAAAATTCCAGGTATTTGGCTATTTTCCACATATCTGTGTTCATGATTTCTAGTTTACTTTAACTCTGGTCGGAGAACACACTTTGTATTATTTCAATCCTTTTTAATTTTTTGAGATTTTTTATGGCCTACAGTATTATGGATTATTGATTCTACCACAGTCAAAAATAACATGTATGTATGTATGCATACATTTCACATATACTTGGTCAAACTGGCTGATAGTGGTGCTCATATCTTCTATATACGTACTTTCTAAGTAAGACTACTTGCTAACATTGAAGGGTTAAAATCTTCATGGTTAATTATGGATTTATTTCTTTTTAAAGTTCTGATAGTATTTACTTTGTATATTTTGAAGTTATTAGGTACATAGCTGTGAACAAACCCTTTCATCATTATATTACAACCTTTTTTCCTTCTATATCCCTAACATCATCCCCTATTCTGGTCTACTTTTTCTGATGGAAACAACACCAGGATAATTCTTTTTAAATTTTTTATTGTGTTTTTTTTCTAGCATCTTTTTCCATTCACTTTTAACTTATATATATACACATATGTATATATATTTATATATACACACATATATATATGTACATATATATACACATATATATGTATATATATACATATAACTTGTTTTCATATTTAAAGTGGCTTTCCTATACATAGCATGCAACTGGTTCTTGGATTTTTTTTTTTTTTCATCAAATTTACCATCTCTGGTTTTTTTCATTGATGTGCTTAGAACGGGTTAGTAAGCAGGTCTCTGTCATAACTAACCAATTCTGTCAGTGTAGAAGATCAACCCTGATCAACATGCAAACAAATGGGCATGGCTGGATTTGGCCCTTAGTATGCAATTTGCTGACCCCTGGGTTTAGATCATTGAGATTTAATGTGATTATTGATATGGTTGGATTAAAAATCTTCCCAGCTGTTTTCTATTCATTTCATCTGTTGTTTCTTTTACTTTTTTTCTTCTTTTGGTCTGAGTATTATTTTATTGTTTCATTTTATAGCTATAATCAGCTTACTAGTTAGAATTCTTATGTGTTGAGTTTACAATATATGTATTTAATTAGTTGTGGTCTATATTCAAATAATATAAAATGCTGTAGCTGTAATCTAAGGACCTCAAACAACATATTCCCAATGCATTCTTCCTATCCATTGTACTAATTTGGTACTACATTTTACTTTTACATATACTATGAATGAACAAATGCTTTTTTTCCAACAGTCACATTTAAGAGCAATTAAATGGAGGAAAAAATTATTTTTTATTCTTGTGCCATTTCCAACATTATTAATTTGTGTAGATCTGCTGGTTTTTGTTACTTGGTACATGCTAGCTGAGGTAGTGGGGCAGGGGTACCCTCAAAGTTTCTTTGGTTCAACATCAACCTTAGTTAGACACTCTCCTTTTAAATGTGTTAGGCCCGGTCAGTAAAGAGAGACCTCAGAGTAATATGAAATGGGGATTTTTTAATATAAGAAATGGTTAACTATGAACAAGGAATTAAATTGCTAGGAGATAAAAGAGACCTCAAAATAATATCCTTGGGTTGAGAATATCCAAGTGTGAAACAAACATGGAAGCATGGGCTCTTCTCAAGGCTGGAATTCCAGTCATTGTTGAAGGAGGCTGGAATTGCAGCACACTGCTTCGGGGAGAAAGCTCCTGAATTTCTCCCAGGCAAGAGATTTTCCACAGTTGGCACTGGGGTGTTTGCTCAATTAGATTGATGGGCAAAGTAGTACAAGTTCAGAAAAGCATTTGGAAATTCCCGTTGGAGTGCCAGAAGGCTACACTGGGTGGGCAGGAAACCACTTTCTAGGGTGCTAAAAAATATATATACTGTGAATCTGGCATGGGGATGCTTTTGAACTTGCTGGAAAGCTAGATGGTACAAGCTGGATTCTACAGAAAGCCCGTGGGAAACAGCTAAGAAGAAAAGGAGGTATACTGAACTGTCTGGGACACTGGCTATGGAGCCTGCAGAAGTGAGAAATCTGGCCATGTGAGGTACTACTGAACATGGGGAAGCCAGCTGGGCCACCCATGGAATTCAGTGCGAATCTGCCCACATGCATTGCTGCTAAACTTGCCAAGAAGTTAGAGGGAGGATCCCTGGAGCTTGCCCTGATATTGTCCCTGGGAGAGCCACTGGACTCGCCTTGGGGCAGTCAGGTGAGGCATCTGCGGCACTCCATCGCGTGGAGGCAGGAATGCTGAACCACAAGGAAGCCAGCTATGGCTGCAGATCTCACTGGACAACTCTGTAAGCGCTGCTGCTGAAAAGCCCAGACAACCAACTGTGAGAGTTGCTGAAATTCACTGAGAATTTGCTCTCCTGAGTGTCATGCACACTAGTCCAGCTTCTCAGCAGCAGAAAGAAACAAAGCACTTTAGAACAAGAATGAAAAGCCCCATTCTCCCTGAGTGTCCCTCCAGTGCCCTCTGCTGTTGAAATTTTTTTTTTTTTTTGAAGTTCCAGTGACACAGTTGGGTGAATTTGGACCTGAGAGGTAAGAAATTAATAAACGGTCCAGTCTCTCCCTTGAGCTCAATCCCTAAAGCAGGATCAAATCAATCCCAGACCTCATCTTTGTGAATCTATCTCCTGAGACCACTTTTGAAACTAATTCTGTTTCATTTAAGGTCCAGTCAGGAGATGGAAATCACATCTGGATGGAACCACATGGTTCATGGAAGAACCATGAAATAATTCCAAGGCACTGACTACTAAAAGGGAGTAAAAGGAAATTCTTAACCATCCATTGCTGAGAGAGGGAGTACCCTAGGAAGATAGGCTTTGAAGGAGAAAATCCTTCTCGAGCCTGGGATTCAGATTTCATTGGAGGATATAGGGCTCGAGCATCTATATCTGCTGAACTATTCATGATCAGAACTGATCCACAGTCTGCAGGCTGAAGCAGGTGGGTTGAAGACTACAGGCTGGGCTACCAGGCTGGAAACCTCCCTCTGGGATATTGGGATAGGAGGGAGGTGAACAGAGAACTGTGGACCAGAAGGGGCAGGCAGTGATTTTTTTTCCCAAAAGCTTATCAGCAGACTGAGGTGGGTGGGCAGGAAATTCACTGGGACACTGTCAAGCTGTCAGACAGGTGTTCTGTTGAACTTACAGGGATCCTGTTTGGGCACCAGTTGGACTCACCAGAAAGTCACTGGAAAGATTCCAGCAGAAGGGACAGTGCTTGGAAACTCTCTGGGAAGCTTCCTGGGACTCCCAAGAAGGATCCAAAAAGATGGCTGTGGGGACCCTCTTAATGAAGACCCTTGCAGAATGTGACTGAAACTCATGGGAGTGAACTCCAGCAGGTGCCGATATGTCAATACACCAACCCCTCACTGGAACATTGGGCTCTGTGCTGACAGCTTGCTCAGAGCCTGGAGCTTGCTTGGGATTCTGTGTCTCCTTCTCTCTCTGCCCCTCCCCCATTTGTGTTCTCTGTCTCTCAATAACAAATGTAAAAAAAAAATGCAGCTCAATTCTTCCTACTTACTGGACTACCCCCCAGAACCCAATAGCTGCTATGGAAGAGCAAGTCCTCCTGTCTAATCCTCCTTAACAGTGTCTCTCTTTGCTTTGATTTGGGGTAAATTGGTTTCACTGTGACCTCAGCCCCCTGGTGAATTCAAGAAAAGTTGTGACTTTACAGATTACCCACTATATGTTAAGTTGGAAGCAGTGCTCCTGCTAGCTTTTTACATTGTAAGGAAAAGAGTAAAAACCCACCCATAAAGTGTTATTTTTGAAGAAGAATGAAGGAATAAATATAAGTAGTGCTTAAAAAAAAGTAAAACATTTCTAAGTCATCCAAACTGGAAGGTTTTTGGATTGTCATGACTTCCTAGTTATTTAATACTCCAGTTAAAATGTGTGAAGTTTAATACAATAGGTTTGTATTTAATACAAACAGGTAGACTAAACCAGAACCAGGAAGCTCTTATTTAAATTTCCTTTTAGAACATCTTGTTTGAATTGGGCACCTATATCATAACATTGAATTTTCAGTTCATTATTCATAAGAGAATTATTCACTTATTTGTGTTCATATACTCATCTATTCATATATATGCACATATTTATACCCATACACTTTATACTATAGACTGATGTTAGAGAAGAAAAAATAAATTAAAAATTAAAATACCTATTCCACATCACAATTTAGAGATCTGAATGTCTTCAAAATATCTTTGTATGATCTTTTGCTTCTATCTTGGTTCTCAAGTTATCTCCTGCTCAGTGCTGGGTACTTTATATTCTCTATTCACCAAAAAACTTGGCAGGCAGTTTATATTTTAAGAATATAATAAACCTTGCTTTCCTTTTTTAAAAATCCAATATGGTTCAAATTATTCTGTAATTTAGCACTGTAATAAATGGGTAACCATAAATGTTTGTGCTCCATTGTGTTACGTAGAGTCAAATCTTACAACTCCCTCACCTGAAATGACGTCTTCTACCTGGTCTCCATCATCCATTGTTAGCAGCCCAACCAATCTATTTCACCATGTTCTATCTGATAATTCTATATAGGAAATGTGACCTCCAACCTCTTCAGAGTTTTTCATAGCAATTACAGTAAAGCCCAAAGCCTGGAACTAGTTCTAAAATTCCCCAAATGATCTGGTTTTTACATCCCATACTTACTCTTTACATGCATAAACACACTTTTCTCTTTCCCATTGTTTGAAAGTTTTATTATCCTCCCTGCCTCACTATCTGAAAGCTGCTCTGTCAATAATGCTTTCTCACAGCCAATAATCAATAATTTTCTCAGTTTCCTCACCAATCATCTTTTCTGAGACTAAACAACATGGTCTAAATAAATAAATAAATAAAAAATTTTTTTTAAAAAGGAGAATTTACTTTTTCCCTGGTACTATGTACCAAGAGTACTTCATAATCACTCCTAGCCTGCCCACCGATGCTGGTGCATGACGATCATCCCTGCCAGACTTAAACAAACTGAGGTCAGTAATGCTGTTGACTTTTCCATACTAGATTCTCTGAGGACCAGGAGATTTGGCAATATTGAAGATAATAAAAATTGGAAAATGTGCTGAATGTTTCAAACAATGAAACAAACATTCAAATCCATTTTTGCCCTCTTTCTCCTAAATTGGCTGAGATAAGATCAATTTTTAAAACTTTGTGTTTTGTGTTGTTTCCTATTACAGTAAAACCTTGGATTGCAAGAAACTTGTCCTGCGAATGTTCCACAAGATGAGCAAATATTTCTAATAAATTTTAACTTGATAAATGAGCGATGTCTTACAATATGATTAGTATGTGACACCAAATGTCACTTTATCACAACTAAGCCAATAATTCTCTTGTTCTCTCATGTTCTCTCTCTCATGCGCACTCTCTCTCTCTCTCGCTCTCTCTCTCCTTCTCTGCAGGATTCTGGATGATCACCTCCCATGCTCAGATGCTCGGTCTCAGAACACAGTGTTTGGCAGAAATCAGTGATTTTTCAGAATGTTGGAAGGTGCCCACAATTGGCACTAGTGTATTTTGTGTCACTTCAAAGCACCTATGGACAGTCCTTTGCTTTTCCACACAAGAGTAAGCTTAGAAATGCTTTGCTTCATTCTAGGCCGGCTGCCTGCAGATACAGACTCTTTCCTCTGCTGCCTTATTGCCAGTTACATTAAATACAGTAGATGACAAGAGTTTATTAATACTGTACTGTAGTCAGCATCTATGCAAGTGTATGGTCCACATGCAGAAAAAGTTTGAAAAGAAAGGCAGTAAGAAGGAGATGATTATGGTGGAAGTTCAGAAGGAAATCATTGAGAAGTACAAACAAGGTATGCAAGTGTCCAAAACTGCAAGATTTTATAAGTCTACATTGACCATTTGCACAATATTAAAGAAAAAAGAGGAAATAAAGGGGCTAGATGCAGCAAAAGTAGTCACGAGACTATCAAAGCAATGGCCACATGTTATGGAAGATGTAGAAAAGTTGCCAAAAAGGTTTTCAAAAGTGCAGGTTAATTTATTTTTCTTTAGATTTTGTATTTTATTTATTATTTTGTATTGTATTACAGTATTGTATGCATTTTATGTGAATATTTTTGGGTTGAATTAATAATCTGAGTTTCTATTATTTCTTATGGGGAAATTCATTTGATATACAAGTGCTTTGGATTACAAGCATGTTTCTAGAACAGATTATGCTCGCAAACCAAGGTTTTACTCTGTTTCTTTATAGTGTGATTCTCAGCTGCTCAAGTTATGGTCCAAGGTCATTTTCATGACAGCGATGATATCTGTTTACTCATAATGGGCTACTTTTCTGAAAGGGGAGTCTCACATTCAGAATGAAAAAATACATAAAAGTAATTGTCTAAATACAAATAACTATGTTAGGTGCCATTAGAAAATAAGGAAGTACATAAGAGATTTAATAAAATAGAATGCTTTTGTTTCTGCCAATAGGGGAGAAGGTATCAAGTCATTAGTGGAGGTATAGACAAATACTTTTTCATAGGAAGCAGCAGCAGGTAGACTCATGTGGAAGGTTTTCCCAGAGGACATGAGAGATAAGAAGCTGGTATGCTCAAAGTAGGAAAAAAAGAGTGGTGTAAAGTAGAAGCAGAAGCGCATGAGTTTTTGATAGAAGCTCCATTTCAAAATCCAGGTATTAACGCATTTTGAATGTTAGGCTCAGGATTGAATTTAATTCCATGGTGAAAACGAATAATAGACAATGACACATTTTTGTGTGACATGAAGTAAGCTGTGGTTGATGGTGATGTGCTGAGGCAAGCACAAAGATATGAGGTGTGTGAAATAACAGAGCCCAAATAGAACATGCAAATTATGTAAAGGAGAGAGTTAGAAATCTCTGTGTACTATACTGAGCTTCAGGATTGCTATAGTAAGTACAGAGGAAATAAAATTGAACAGAGTTGGGAGAAGTTTTGAGTCTAGGCAAACAGCAGGTTGTAATTGCATTCTGGGTGGAGTGAACATGGGGTTATACAAAAAATATTTTTAAATATTTTTAATGTCTGAGAAGGCATTGCTCAGTTGCTTGTACGATGAATTAAAACACAGGCTAGAATGAAGCCAAGAATTAATAGAGCAAGAATTTTTCAATATCCTTGATATACATGATGTTAGACTAGATACTGACAATACAAAGATGAATAATAAAGTTTCCTGACTACGAAGAGATTCACAAATGTGAAGTAAATGCTCATGTATTAGAATATTTATAAAGTGATGAATTTCATTACATTTCTCTGTGGACAAACACTATGGTCTGAATGTCTGTGTCCCCCCAAATTCATATGTTGAAACTTTACCCCCAAGGTAATATTATGAGGCGAAATCTTTGAGAGGTGATTAGGTCACAAGGCCAGAAACCTCGTGAATAGAATTAGCATCCTTCTAAAAGAAGTCCCAGAGAGCTAGTTTCTTCTGCCTTGCAAGGCTGCAAGGCGGTGGCTCAAACCAGAAGAGGGCCCTCAGTTGACTAGGCCAGCAAATTCATGGTATTATAATAGCCTAGTCTGTGGTATTTTGTTATAGCCAACCCAACGGACAAAAACAAGTTACTCCAGAAGCACATGGCAATGAGGCCTCAGCAACCAGGAAACTCTGCGAGCTGAACAGTGATAGCAATTGTTACAGTTTTCTCTTTGGAATACACTTTACTACTTGACTGCTTTCCCCTAGATCTGGCCAGAGCCTCTGATGCTTTTGTGTGTTTGGTCTTTGAAATGTTGAGCATCTACGGTGTCACAACCTTCCCAGTTTAAAGTTTCTGAGACCAGTATCTCTGAAAACAGTTTTCAAGAATAGTACAAAATAAGACCAAATTTATAGAATCAAACAACATAATCCCGTAACTGGATATAGCAAATGTTTTCATGATTCTGTATGATTACAGTCCATTCTAAGACAACGTAAAATGAATAGGTTGGACAACCAAACAAACCGTGGCCCAGCATCATGTCAGCACTCCCATTAACTGCTATTGGCCACGTGTTCATGTTGGTCCATGGAATTAACTCAGTGCTCACAAATAATGCATACAATTAGCCAGATCCTATTCTAGGCATTGTGGAAATGGTTGAAAATAAAAGAGTGGAGGTCCTAGCTCTTGAACAGCTCAAAGTCTAAAAGAGGTAATGGGTGAGCAAATACATAAATACAGTTTGTTTGTGGTAATACAGTTTATGATAAAAAGAAGTCTTAAGAAGATAGAGAGCATTAAGGGTTAATGGGACTCAAATCTAGAACATCCCTTGTATGAAGTAACATTTGAACACAGACTTGAATGAATGGAGAGAGACAGCATTACTGTTAGCTATTTTCCCTGGAGGCTTCCTGCCTTTGAGTCCTGGTCCTGCCATTTACTAGTTGGTTAGCTTTGGAAAGTATTATTTTCCATAGCACCAGGGTGACTCACAAATTGGGCTCTGTCCTAACAGGCTGGCTTGCTCTCTCTCCCCCTCTCTTGCTCTTAAAATAAACTTTAAAAAAAGGTAGTAACAGTACACACCTACTAAACCATAAAGTGTATGGCATTAATTCATAATACCAAGTATTATTATATTTAAGGTTAATTTACCTCATCTTTTATTCATGTCTATACATACATATTTGATTTAGGACTCAGTCGGAACCGTGGGTAGACAGAATTTGCAATACATCCATTTCCCTTCTGTGATACCCCCCAGTGTTTGATAATTATAATACTATCTAAGAAATCAAACTCTGGTGAAGCACAAGGAAAAGTACCAAAAAGAGTTCTAAGTGTTTTCATGCTTATATCACTCAAAGTAGGAAATGAACAGATACTGACTGAAAAGAAAAAGTAGAACATAAAAAGCATAAATTTAGACAGTATATTTCTAACCGTTTACTTACAAAATTACAAAAGACAATATACACATCAAAAAAACACTAAGTTTTAAATTTGTTTCATATCAAAATAGGCACAGTGCAAAGCATTACATTGTGCTAATACAGTAAAACCCTGGTTTGTGAGCATAATTCATTCCAGAAACATGCTTGTAATCCAGAGCCCTTGTATATCAAAGTGAATTTCAAGAACCAATGGCTCAGTTGTGATCATGTGACATTTGGTATCACGTACTAATTGTGTTGCAAGACATCGCTCGTTTATCAAGTTAAAATTTATTAGAAATGTTTGCTCGTCTTGTGGAACACTCAGAGAGTAAGTTACTCACAATTCAAGGCTTTGCTGTAACTGTTTTGTCACTGCATATAAATATATATTATATATCACATTATATATAGGTATATATTCAAAATTCCTGATAATTTATGCAAACTACCAACATATAACCAAAATGCAAAAGACAGTTAGAGACATTATAAGGGGAAGACTAAACGTTTTACTCTATAACATTTTATATCACTCAGATTTCTTGATGTGCATGTGAACTATTTTAAATGTGAAAAAAACACATTCAAAAATCAGAGAGAGAGAGAGAGAGAGAGAGCGATCTTGGATACAAAATGTAGCCCACTTAAAATATAATTATATTATTTAGTATTATAGTTACTATGTCACTTATGACTATGTTACTCAGTTTAGGGCAACTCACACAGACTTGCTAAAAAAAAAAAGTACAGTGAAGATGCAATTACCTAATAAATTGTACACTTGAAGGGTATTCAAGAAGAAAGCCATTAACAGGGCCACAAAGAATGACTACCACAGGTATTTCCTTTTGTAATATCTATATCAATAACCTTCACTTACTAATTAGCATTCACCTTATAAAAAGAAATGTTTGTGAAATAATGTTCTGTGGAAGGATTTCAAGGGATGGATATTAGGAAAGTGAGAACTGACTGCAGCAGTTTCATGACACTCCCCATCCTTGCATGCATAGGTTCTAAGTTCATGGAGAGGCTTTCATGGTGGGCAACTATAAATTCTGGATTTGATCTGCTAAAGGTCACTAAGTCCTACATCTTTGATCTTGACATTTTCCTTTAAAGATTTCATGCAAGGTGGTAATCAGAGCACCTAAAATGACTGAGGCTTCCTTCTCTCAGATGAGAAAAAAAAAAAAAAAAAAAAGAAAGAAAGAAAAAAAAAAGTAAAAATTTGGTCTGGATTTCCTTTCAGTACGACCCGGATGTGAGGTGTACAGTAGCAAGCTTGCACCCTGCTGAACTTCTTTGATAGCTACATTTTTATTCCAAAAGAATTTTGGTAGTTTGCTTGGCCAGATGTTTTTTGAGTTTTCAAAACCACATTTTAATATTATAATTCTTTTCTTTTCTAGAAAATATAAATAACATTTACTGAATGCTTACATTATCATAGATTCTGATCTTTTTTGTGTGTGTTTTAACTTATAAGAATGTAAACTTGTTACCTATTACAAGTAAGAAAGCTTAAGTCCACCTGTAATATAGCAAATTAGCAGTACAGGAGTTTGTGGTGTCTTCAGTTTTAACTTGTAGTTTAACTACAAACTCAGATATGTAGTTTACAAGTATTTTCTTTGACACAAGGCTCCTAAGTGGCTCAGTTGGTTGAATGTCCAACTCTTGATTTTGGCTCAGGTCATTTATCCCAGGGCCATGGGAGCGAGCCTTGAGTTGGGCTCCACACTGAGCATGGGCCCTGCTTAAGATTCTCTCTCTCTTCCTCCCTCTGCCCCTTTCCCATGTGTGCACTCTAAAATAATAAAAACTACAACAACAACAAAAAAAACCCAAATGTTTTCTCTGATGTTGGACAAGTATCTGGAATGTATAAAGAACTCTCAAAATTCACATGAACTCTCAAATAATTACATGAAAATATTTCAACATTATTAACCAATAGGGAAATGAAATTAAAAGTCTAGTGAATATAAATACACGTCTATATGAAGAGCTAAAATAAAAAATGGAACACGAAAGTCTGACAAAGCTGTGGAGAATCTGGGTCACTCATATTGCTGGTAGGACTTTAAAACTGTACAGCCATTTATTAACTAAATATGCAGCTACCACATGATCCAGAAATGGTCATTGGGCAGTCATTTGTCCATGACTCTCAGTCATTTATCCCAATTAAATAAAAAATGGATTCACACATAAACATGGTCACAAATGTTTACAGTAGTGTTACTCATAATTTCCCCAAAGTGGAAATAAATCAGATGGCCTATAATACATAAATGGTTAAACATTATGTGGAACTTCCATACCTTAGAATATTAAGAAATTAAAAATCAATCAATACAATAAAAAGCTGGATGAAACTTCAGAGAATTATACTGAATTAAAAAACCCAATCCCAAATGACTGCATACTCTATGATTCTGTTTATATAACATTCTTAAGATGTCAGAATGATTCCTGGTTGTCATGGGTTAAGGAAAGGGTGGGTGCATGAGAAAAGTGAGTGGGCTGTAAAAGGATAATATGAGGAATTTTTGTGGTGACGGAATATTCTGTATCTTCACTCTATTCATAACATGATGGTAAATTCAAAAGAAGTTATCATACATAAATGATACAGAGTGATCCTATATATTCTGTTCCTAGTCTCTCTTAGTGCAAACATCTTGCAAAAGTATAGTGAAATAACACAACTATTTCAAAGTCAAACAATGAGCCAAAATGATGTTTAAATTCATCTAAAAGAGATAGCTCACCGGACTTCCACACATATTTATTGGCTAGAGTCATATGACCATCACGGGATCAGGTTTATCCAAATGTAGTGCAGAATCAGACTACTGAAAACATAAATTTCTACCACAGTCCACTTCTACTCACCAGTATTTGCACTCCTATTTTCTCTCTCAGACACACAACACACATAATCTATACTCAAAGGAAACAATTCATAAGTTGCATCCATTACTGCATCCTCCTCAAAATTCAGAATGTTATCCAGTAGCCTCTACATCATGTCCAAGTATGTATTCATGATTTATATATCTAAGGACTAAAAATAAAAATGTTTTCAAACACACACATGAAATACCATGCAGAAAAGTGAACAATACACAAAACTCACTGCTGCATAGCAATTCTGACAACCCAGATAGACATTTTAAAGAAAATTTGATCATGGGGATAGTTGTGAACCAAATAAAAAATGTTTTAAAAATGTAAGTTTTCTTTCCTTTGTAAGGTCTCTGTGGGTCCCAACCTTAGTCACTGCTGGAGAAATCTGAGTCTCTAAACTACGGTCACTTCCTACTCTGGGTCTAAAGGCTGAGTGTACAAATAATTTTCAAAGGCTACTTGGCCATATCTGATCAGTTAGCATCCTCCAGAGAAACATTACCAGGAGGAGATAGATATAGACAGTAGTTCTGCAGCAAAGCTCTATCTAAATGTCTGTATTTGGGCGGGGGGAGAAGAGAGGAGGCAGGGAGAGAGAAATTGATGATACAAACTGGCTCATATAGTTACAGAGGCAGAGAAGTCCCATGATCTTCCATCTGCAAGCTGAAGAATCAAGAAAGCCAGTGGTATAATTGGATCTGAGGCTGAAGAAATGAGTATGGGGTGCTGATGGTGTAAATCCTGGTCTGAGTTTGAAAGTCTGAAAATGAGAAGTGCTGATACCCAAGGGCAAAATAAGATAGAAGTCTCAGCTCAAGCAGAGAGAGCAAATTTGCCCTTACTCTGCCTTTTTGTTCTATTTAGGTCTTCAATGGCTTGGAAGATGCCCACCCACATTGGTGAGGTTATTCTTCTTTACTCAGTCTATTGATCCAAATGCCAGTCTCTTCTAAAGGCATCCTCATAGACACAGCAGAAATACTGTTTGGCCAGTGATTTAGGCATCTTTCAGCGAGGTCAAGTTGACAAATAAAGTTAACTACCATCACACTGACTGCTTTGTTCACTCTTGCATTCCCATCACCTGACACATAAGACACCTGCTATACATTAATTGTAGCTAGCCAAAAGTAAGCCAGTGTAACATTCAGTATTTTCATGGGAATAGCAAACATCATGACTCAGATAGCAATAGTCAGGAGGTGAACAGGAAGGGCAGACTATACCTGTATTTCCGAAGGTCTTGCCACAGCATTTGAAAGACTGATTCAATACTACAAAACATGATTGCCCAAGCTAGGCAAGGTTGAGCTGTTATGGACTAGCAACAAAATTAATCAACTGGTTGATTAGTAACAATGAGATGGCAACAAATCAACTGTATGAAATAAATACAAGAAGGTAGGGAAGTAGTTAAGCCCATTAGATAGGAACAGGATCTGAAAATAAAAATAAAAACTGGAGAAAATTTCTATAGATTTTTAGCAGAATGAGGTTTTGTGATGGTAGAATGATGCTCAGGCTATCTTATTGTCACTCTAGTTAGGGGGCTTCCTGCTAACTTGTTGATAATAAATAACCAAGTATGTAGGGAAGATCACATTCCTGGTATCATATGGAAACAGTTCAATAGGAACCTTCATAACAATGTATGTGTTCTACTCTGATTCCCTCCAATTCTTTATTAGCTACATATGCCAATCCCTCATGTTCTTCATGGTTTTTTTTCCCTCTCATTTGGGCATCTAGAGAATTTCCTTTGGGTACTTAAGTGGTCTTGCAAGTTTGGAAATCCAGCAGTGCCTGAAAATTTTACCCACATCCCCAACACACACACACAACATTTCCTGAAGCTAAGTGGTGTGGAAAAACTAAAGCCCCACACATCGCTTCAAGACAGATAGTATTCTCATATGTAATTTTAATCTATGCTCCATTTGGAATGCAGCCTGAGATTTTATCTGAAATTAAACCTTGCTTTATTTCTTTCTCCATCATGTTACCCCATGTCTTACTATTTTTTTTTCTGAGAGAACTTTCTTGAATAGTCATTTCTGAGTCCATGGCTCAGAATCTGCTCTTAAGGAGAAGCCAATCTAAAACACTTGGTACCAAGAGCAATCCCAAGCAGCAGACCCTAATGATGAGATGCTGTGGTTGGATTACTCACTGGTGAGATGGAGTCACTGGTAGGAAGTGGAGTATCAGTTGCCCTTTGCATGCTCTACCCTTAAAATTGATAAAATTCTCAACTGTGTGATACCAATGGATGACACACTAACCTGACATAAAGTCTATGGTAATAGATGATTTCCAAACGATTTTTGATGTGTTTAATAGAGAAAATGATTAATGCATATTAGTCAATTACTGACTTAAGGCAAAGTGTGAAAGTCAGACAATTGCCATCTAGTTTTTAAAAGACCTTTGTGAAAAAACACATAAGTGACTTTTATTATTCATAGCCTGAAGGCATACACAGATAAGACTAGGTACAGAATTTAAGAGTGACAAAATTTGCAGACATGTAAAGAAAGCTGATTTGCAAACTTGGTCAAGTCTCCTACATCAAAATCAGTATCCTAATGGGGAAGTGGGATCTTGAGACTTGGAATGTGATTATATGTATAAATTTGCCTGAATGACCAGAATCACAACTTCTGAGTCTGCACAAGTGGCCCACTGTTATAACCATACTGCAGAGTTGGGATGGACCTGCAACTAAAGTTTAGTTTGGATATCAAGGCTGGTGCCATCATTCTAATTTACATTAAGAAGATAGGAGAAGGTTTAGTACTCATATCCTGAGATTTTCTAGAGAGTAAGGCAGTTTCAAAGAAAGTACAAAAGTGGCTTTGGAAAGAAGGGAAAAGAGATTAGCTTCCGGTTTTTATGGCAGTTATAGGGTGAGGCTTCACGAGAACCGTGAAGAGAAACTCTTAGCAGCTCCATCAAGGAGCACTTGGTAATTCTTATTAGCTGGCCAAGATGTGGACCAGAGAAAAACAGAATGTGGAACTTGAAACTATCAGCAAACATCAAAAAACAGAATCAGACTCTTTATTATACCCATTTGCCTTTATTAGATTATAGCAATACCCTCCTCACCATTACATGAATACTATGCAAAAGAAGTTGCAATGAAAAAACAGTGCTTATTCCCCTTAATGATATGTTTAATGATATGTTTAACTCCATTCCTGGCCACCAAACCAATAACTAGGGCTGAGCCTCATCATACTTAAGTGTCAAAGTGTCAAACCTAATGAAAAAGGAAAGCACAACTTTTCACTAACGGAATTGCAAACCCTGGATGAAACAGATTTAAAAGAGCCACGTAAGCCTGCCTAAACAAATTTCTGAAATTATGAATCAAGAGTAATAGAAAATCACTGTGGATGTGACAACATGGTTGGACCTTGAACCTGTTATGCTAAGTGAAATAAGCGAGAAAGACAAATATCATGTGACTCACATGTGGAACCTAAAACGACAAATTTTTTAATTAAAAAAAATACCCTCACATTGGCAGTCTTTAGAGGCAGACTGAGTAAAATGGGTGAAGGTGGTCTAAAGGTAAAACTTCCAACTGTAAAATAAACAAGTCCTGGGGAGACTTTGGTCTAGGGAATGTAATGTACAGCATGGTGACTACAGTTAATAATAATGCTGTATATTTGAAAGTTGCTAAAAGTGTAGATCTGGAAAGTTCTAACCCCAAGAAAACAAAATTGTAACTGTGTGTGATGATGGGTGTTGATTACACTCATTTCGGTGACCATTTTGCAATATGTGTTATATGTATGTAACTAACATAATGTATGCCAATTATATCTCAGTAAAAAAAAGAAATCTGAGGGGTGCCTGGGTGGCTTAGTTGGTTAAGTGTCTGACTTTGGCTCAGGTCATGATCTCATGGTTTGTGGGTTCGAGCCCTGTATTGGGCTCTGTGCTGACAGCTCAGATCCTGGAGCCTGCTTCAGATTCTGTGTCTCCCTCTCTCTGCCTTTCCCCTGCTCTCTCTGTCTCTCAAAAATAAACATTAAAAAAAAATTTTAATCTGAATAAAGGAAAATTTGTTAACATCCAGCTACTCTTCCATGACTCAGGAATAATAAATTACTGAGATGATCCTTGGAAGTTCAGGATAAAAATAGCCCACATTAAATAAACAGTTTCCAAATATACCTAGTTAGAGTGTGAAATAAGGGATCAAAAGCAGCAAAGGGGTCACAGTAAAATGAACTTATTATATAAGGACACAAATCCTACCAACTAACTTGTATAAATTATTCTGTTGAGAAATACACTTTTAACCAATAGCTTACTGCTATACTGAGGAAATGTCACGTCCCTAGATTTTTAAAGGGCTGTGACTTCTGTCTTGCAAACAGACTGTTTTGTGTTTTTGTTTTTTTTTTTCCAGTTTACTGGATTTGATGAAGTAATTTGCATTTTTCAAAGGTCACATGGCAAAGGCTGAGTGTAGCTTCCAACCAAAGCCAGTGAGAGACTGAGGTCTTCTGTCCAAAAGCCCAAGAGACCAATTACATTGAACCCATTCCACTTTGGATAAAGGAACACAGATAGGTCTCTTCTGCCCAGAGAGAGGGTACCAGTGAGTGCTCAAGTTATAGATCTGAAGGCAGAGTGTCTGGTTTACATACATGAAATCCTGCCTAGACCAAAGGGACCCACTTGATGGCAAATAAGGTGCTACTGTGGGTACATGGCCAATAAATCCACTGATCCAAAAGCATAGATAATAAGAATCTCTTAAACATATACCTCCAGCTTAGAGAAGCCCATGTGTACCAGGAGTTATTATTCAATTCAATATTCAGTGTATATCTTAATTTGAAGGCCATTTTATAATTCTATGTCCTCAGTAGGTAAAACATACTGATCTTGGAATTCTGAGCTAAAAGTAAGGACTGTCCTGCTTATTAACATTCCTAGTAACCAAGCTGGGCATATATGCTTCCCATAGTTGAAATTTTAAACTCTTGGGTCTAGAGGTCCTGGTTTCCAGAGAGAGGATATTTCTACATGGGAACACTGGAAAAATCCCACTAAATTTAAAGCTATGTCTGCGACGTCACTCTGAGCATTTTGTACAAGTATACCAGCAAGCAAGCAAAAATAAGAACAGTGGCCATAATACCACTGGTCTGGATAATTAACAACGGGTGTCGTGAAGAGGTAGGGTTGCTGGTATGTAACTGGGGAAGGGAGGACTATCTTTGGTAATTCGATTTATCAGGGCATCTCTGATCCCTCTAATGCCCGGTTTTATCAATGAACAGGCAACCGCAGCAAACCCAAGTGGTAACATATGGTAACTGGGGCCTACAACCCCTCTAAACTGAAGGTCTGGATCATGCTCCAGTGAGAACTCCAATATGGGCACAAGTGCTATCCTAGGGTCAGAAGTTTCCCAAATAGATGGTAGTGCACGGAAATAATAAGTATCAATTAAATCCTCAGGGTGAATTACATCTGTTGGGACTCTAGCTTATACCACTAACTACTCACATACTTCTTTTGATATTAGATCTCACTATCTGCAAATATGATGGTCCTAACATCAGAATATAACCAAGAGAGCCATGAAATTTGCCAGATATATTATCAGGGACAGAGAAGGAAGATCAGGTAAAGGTTTTGAGAAAAATGGTAAGAAAAAAACTGTTTCCTGAATGATCTACACTGAGTAAATTTGTTCAGTGAACTGGCTAAATAAGAAATCTAACCAAAGCTAGTAGTTACTCAACTCTTACTTATTGCTTCATCTCCTTAACTCTCTTTTTCTAGTTTTTTTCCTGAAGAGAGAGAATAATGTATTTGCCCAGGTCAAGGATCCTTCTGGGAAGGAAAGGTAAACACCCTAAATTTACCCCTGTTGGGTTAGATATTTTTCTCTGCTTTACAGAATATTTTATATGTAGTCAGGCCTAATAAGTATAAAGTGCTTATGTACTATGGATATTTGCTTCAGAGTTTTCCTGACGATAGGAAGATCTGTATAATGTATCTTTCCTTTAGAGTGTACGTGTGTGTGTGTGTGTGTGTGTGTGTGTGTGTGTGTGTTCGTTCCAGGTCAGATGTTTTCCTATTTTTTTAGAAGATGTGTATATTGTTTCATCCAATTATTTCAAAATTTTAGATATATTCTACATGATATCACTTTGTTCGATTCTTTAATCTTAGTTTCAACAAATCATCCAAACACATGCTTTTAGCAATATAGTCTACATCTGCCTATCATGACTTATGATTTTTACAAAACGTACCAAAGAGCCTCTTATATGTACTAATTTTCAAAAGTCTAACATGGTTTTTCCCATTTCGTTTTCTCCCCCCAGTTCTTTTCCAATTCTATTTTCATCCTGTGATGTTCTTTGTTTGCAGTCAGTAGCATTATTATCTGCATTGCCCACTCTCTCTCCTAAAAAGACACCAATTAAAGACACAAGCCATTAAAACTGATAAATTTATAGTTGTTACACCTAGATCTTCCAGAATACCACCAATGGGTTGTCCAGGCCCAAACTGAAATGATGAACCTGTAAACATCTAGTAATATGTATATATTGCATTTTGTTTACTTGGCTTTTGAATTTAAATCCTTAATGCACGTTTGGGGTAATACATTTGCAAAGTTTGAGAAGTTAAACTGCCCATGAAGATACACAAAATATCCAAAGTTTTTGACAGGTCTAGAAGTGAAAGAGAGGGTGGTCTAGTGCCCTTGAGGTGACTATTTTCCTCTGCATCAAGCACTGTTGGAGCAATCACTGCACAGACAGACCAATAAAAGTGGGAAAGTCCTTCCTTAGGACTTTTCCTAAGCAAGGTGACATGCTTAGTGTGTTTGAGCCTTAATTCCTTCATTTGTAAAACAAGGGGATTGGATTATTCTTCATGACCTCAGAGTTTGAACCCAGGCAACTGTTACTCTGTAGTTCAAGTACTCTGCCTGTGGTCACACAATTAGGAAACAAAGGAAAGTTCAGTTCTTCAGGTTTGCTTTCTAAGACTGAGAAGGGCCAGTAATAGAAGTAGAGCTGTTAAAATATTTAAGATCTGTGTAAAGTAGAGTGGTTGATCTATTTTTAGTGCTTGGTTGATGGGAGGTCCCTCATTATTTTGGAATGAGAATATTACATTAATATTCTATTTTAAAAATTCAAGACATCAGATCTTTTTTTTCCCCTCAAAGTCATCAGGGAGAGGGAGAATGAAAAAAGAAATGTATGCTGTTGTATATGTTCCTTTCAGAGAATTTTTTTTTTTTTTTTTGGCCAGGGCCTGTGTCATGGGCACATACATACAAAAACTAAGAACAAAATGTGTTTCATGTTCACATTCTTATATTTTGGGCATGGACACAGAGGACAATCATACTTATTTCAAGGACACACTAATCTTCATCCCATGTAGGTTCCCATTTCTTTATCCCCAGGAGATGCCGTAGAATCGAGTTTGCTAGTGTGGAGAATGTATATACAGAGAAGAAATGTTAGTCTTTAGTTTTCTTTTCCATTTGCATCAGTTTTTATAGTTTGTATCTTTCTAAAAATTCATCCTTTTCATCCATTATCTAATTTGCTGAAATATGACTGTTCAAAATAATCCCTTAATGCTTTTATTTCTCTGAAGTCAGTAGTAAAGTTCCTTTAACTTCTGATTTTAGTAATTCGACTATTCTTTTTTCTTGGCCAGTCTAGCTACAGGTTTGTCGGTATTATTCATGTTATCAGAGGGGCAACTTTTGCTGTGATTTTCTCTGTTGTAGCTCTATTCTCTAATTCTTTATTTTCTTCTCTAGGCTCATTATTTCTTTCCTTCTGCTTGGTTTGGGTTTAATTTTCCCCTTCATTTCCAATACATTGAAGTGGAGCCTTGGCTTATTGATTTGAGATCTTTCTTCTCTTTAAAGTGGGCATTTAAAACTATAAATTTCCCACTGTGTCATTTAAGTTTTTTTTGAAAGGTTCATTTTTGAAAGGGCACAAGCAGGGAAAGGGGACAAAGAAGGAGGGAGACAGAGAATTAAAGCAGGCTTCAGGCTCCAAGCTGCCAGGGTAGATCCCAATGCAGGGGCTTGAATGCATGAATGGTGAGATCACGACCTGAGCCAAAGTCGGATGCTTAATGAACTGAGCCACCCAGGTGCCCCAGACTTCAGATTTTTTAGCCATTTTGATCTTATTGATAAATACTCTGATGAATACTCACAACTTTGTGGAGAACTTTTTAGTAGCCATCCCTGCTCATCATTGCTACATTCAACTCCTTGACAATGCTACATTTGTCACCAACAATTCTCTGAATTTAACAACTGAAGCTCTCCTGAGACTCTCCTCCATTCCAGTAGACCAAAACTACAAACCAGCGAAATGCTGGTGATTCTACCAGACACAGTGGCAACTCTTAGACTCCAATGTGTCAGTCACAAATACCAGTGAGCTGGAGACAGAACCATGCCTCAATGGTTGGATTTTTGACTAAAGCATTTTCACCTCTACCGCTGTGACTAACGTATGATACAAATACCATGGAAACAAGTAGTAATTAAACTTTAAAAGCACAGCTCTATGGTAAATCCATTCAATGCACTCAATTACAAGACATAATTCCTGAATAATAAGTAACATAAAGAATGGAACTCTGAGTAACTCTATGTTACTTTTTCTAACAAAGAAAGTAGTGATTTATACTGCAGGCTATGGAATCATATATTTCCAAACAGATAAAAGTCCTTGATTTGGCACAAACTTGCTACGTTCTTGAGAGCTTATGCTCATCTATAAATATGCAAACATGATATCTAATAGAATATGAAATACATACAAGTTCTAGTATGAAAAATAATATAAAACAAAGCATTCCTTATTTCCCTATGGTTTACTGATACTCCTATATCAGGGTATATATTTTGTGTGTCTTAATTCCCGACATCTTGGAGTATTTTTTCATTACCTACCACTCAATGTACTGCCCTTGCTAAACTTAACACAATGGTATAATCTGAATTTGAAGCATAAAAATAAGATCTGTACTTACCTCCATTTTTCTGGAGGTCTTATAATAAATTTAGAGTCTCTTTAATAGACAATTTATATATTTTCATTGGATAATTTGTGCATTCATTTATTTAGCTATAAATCTTATCTAGTGTTAAAACACATGGAAAACATGAAAGAAAAAAATATATGAAAACACTTATTTTACATGCCCTCTTTGATGCCTAAATAAGCTTCTTTCCCCAAACTTGACCCTCAAGTGCCCCCCCTTTCTGTGGAAATGGCACTTCTACACACCACTTATCCAATAAACTCATTATTTATGTTTCTTTTCCATAAAATTTTTATTTTCAAATCCTCTCCAACTATTATCTAATTAAGAACCTAAATAAGATGACTTCATCAATGTTATACCTCAACTCCTACAAATATGTCTCAATAGTACTTCTCATTTTATTGCCATAATATACTCCCAAGGGTAAAGCTCAAGCTCTCATCTGCACGATTTCCAAAATTGTAATAAGAGTGATTATTCTAAATCAGAATTATGGTTATACCTTTTCCTGGAAGATCTTTTCATGACTTCGTGGTGTTTTTTTTTTAATATAAGCTCCAATCTATTTCCAGAATTATGATATCCTGAATGATACAGGAATCTAAAAGATGTCTTCACTCTTCTGTCATTTCACTGTCTTTCCTGCTTTCTGTACCTATCCATACTCAACTTTTACCTGTTTCTTCAGTGTTGTGATCCATTTCTTCCTGAGTGACTAAACTGTATTTCTCTGCCCATATTTTTCTGTTTCTCACTGAATCTTATATAGTATTTTTTTCTCATTTTTCAAATCTTGATTTAAATAGCCATTCATAATAGAGTTCCAGGAAGATTACAATCCCATACCATTCTGTACTTACTCCTGGGACTCAGCATTCAAGTATGAATTTGTCTTATATCTTTGATTCCTTCCAGAATCTATCAAACACAAGACCAGGACAGTGTGTCTAGATCTCTGCTTTAATTCCAGTGCCTGGCAAACTGCCTGGAACTTAACTGGCCTTCCAGAGTTTAAAGCGTTCAAACAAATCAAGTTTCTTATCAAATAGTTAGTTTTTCCTCTCAAATGCTCATCTTGCAATTCTATGTTTCTGAGTTCAATTTCTTCATAAGTCTGGTTTTTTATTTACATTTTTCAGTGGGATTTAGTGTGTGATAAACAACTACTCAATTATCCAAATCCATATTCACATCAGGGCAAATTACCAGAACACCGCTAAATGGCTACTTTGCTGACAGGTGAGTCTCCTCACCTACAAGTGATTAAAAATAATGAATAAACCATCTTTTTCAGATCATCATTCCAAATGCTGAAACTAGAAAGAGATTTGCAGCAAGTGAATAAGAAGCTGGAAAATTTTTAATGGGTAGTACAAACTGGGTAGAGATAAACAGTTCCAAGGAAAGAAAAAGGCCTAGAATCAGCAAGAATGGACTTCCGAAAGTTAAGGAAATAAATTTGAAGCTTTAATTACACAAAGAATAATACGTAGAAGAAGTTTTATAATGTAGAACAAATTATGGTAAAATCCTGGTAGTGAGACGGAGATCAGTAAATATGCAGAGCAAGGCAAACTCAAAGCAAGGGAAGACGAGCATGAAGGATGTAAACTAATTGCCTATACCATTCATATAAGGTATACTGTTAACGAAGGTAAAAATGCCCAGATTTTGAAGGACTTCGAAAGTCAGGCTAATGAGATTTGTCTTCTGTGGAGCACTTTGGGTACAACAGAAAATTATTGATATTTTCTGTGAAATAATGGAAATGGGTTTTATGAAGAATGACTTGGTAGAGGCAAGCAGAGGAGGTAGGAGGAATATGAAACAGCAGGTATGCAAACACTATAGAAATAAAAGAAAGCTCTCACCCAAATGCCTCCAGTATTGCAGACTTGTAATAGGGGACAATAAGATATCCCAACACGGAGAATTGAGTTAGCTAAACTCCTTTTTTAAGTTAAGAAAGGAATTAACAGAAATAAGAAAAATTGTGAAATCATGATCGCAATTCGAAAACCTAAGACAAAGACTGTTTTGTAAGTATCTCAGGCCAACTGAGGATTATTCAGTGCTTAAAGTGCCAGGAATTGTACTGAATGTTGTCTTTCTAATGCTATTTCTGATGACAAGTAGTTTAAATTTTCATGAGGAATATAAGCTATTTTTAGAACAATTCCATCTAGTCTGATAAATTCAACAATTGGGACAAGAACAAAGTGCTGCAAGGTTATATATGGGAGGTCTAGATAAGATGTATTTGTCTACTGGTATAAAGTGAGTTTTTAAAAAAATATTTACTAACAAAATTTACTATAATTTGTCATTCTCTAGATTTGGATGTAAACCAATATTGCTATACTCTTCTCTAATTATTGGATTGCTGGGAATTTGCTCAATACTTGCTCCAACTTTCCATGTTTACTGTATATTAAGATTCATTATGGCAATATCCCTGGGCACAATACTTGGCAATAATATTTCATAAATTAGTTTTAGTTCTCAACCTCTACTTCAGGAAATATTTTAAATGCTCCTCATTTTATTGCCTATTAAAACTATTTTTCCTCCTTTCAGTTGTAGAATGGATTCTAACAAAAGCCCAGCCCAAAATCATGACAGTTCTTTGCTTGTCTATGAGTAGTGTCCAGATTTTAGTGGCTGCATTGGCTTATGTCTTTCAAGAATAGCACATTCTACAGTTAGTCATCTCTGTGCCATACATTGCCTTCTTGTTTCTGTGGTATCATAAATTTTATGCTATGGCTTTGTTAACTTATGGGACATAAGAACTAAAGATTTCCATACTGTGTGGTTATCTATTACTTTGCAACAAACTCTCCAAAACCTAATAGCAGCCCAGCCATCATCTAACTGCATCACATTAGAAGCCCCAAGAACTGCCCAGTTGACTCAAAATACAGAAAGAAGAGAGAATAATAATTTTTTTCCTACTGTGATCTATAGGCTCCTTCACTCATGTGTGTTCGTGAGATGGGATGGCTGGAATAGGTGGGGGATGGTTGAGCATTTATTCATCCACAAGGCTTATCCAGATAACTAGCTTGGGCTTCCTCATGGCATGACAGTCTCAAGTTACTCAGACTTCTTACATGGCAGTTGGCTTCCCCCAAAGTGAGCATTCCAAGAGACAGAAAGCAAAACCCAGCAGGCTATTAAGGTCTGGATCCGGAAGCTGGCACAGCTAATATCCTCCATATTATATTAGACAAATCTGTCAGATCCTGCCCAGATTCAAGGGAAAGAGATACAGTCTTCATTTCTTAATAACAGGCATGCCCAGAAATCTGCAGCCATTTTTGATTTGCCAAACTTTTAAATTTACTCCACTGAATTCTATTTCCTAATGAATAGATGAAAAAGATGTAAATACTTGAATACCGGGACTTAAATTCAGAGAAATTGGAAGATGTATCTTGGTATCTACTATTTTCAGCAATTATGTTCACTAGTTTAATTGGTTAAAGTGACACTAAGCTTGTATACTCCTATTCTTTGCCATAAGTGGTTACTTTGTTGACAGGTGCACTTCTGGCTCCAACCAACAAGTGATTCAAGAATGCTGAATAAGCAAAATCCCTTTGCTATGAACATTACTCTGCATGCAAAAGGCTAGAAGGATATTTGAAGTAAAAAAAAAAAAATTGGAAAGAGGCAATTTTGTATTTCCAACTATTATTTCTTATGTTTAAATGTACTCCTTGAAAACCTGTTGGTTTACAGAGCTTCTATTTTTTGTTTCTTACTCTAGTAAAGTATACATGTACTTCATTAACAGAGGTGGCTTTGTGAAAAACACTTTCAAATAATAAGTGGCTTTATTGGAGACTAAATATGGATCAACTTATAAAAGTTAAATAATGTCATAAATGTGACAGTTGTTCAAATGTGGACATGGGATTGGTCTCTGATGACACGTCTGTCACTCTTCATATAGATGTTTTTCAGAATCTGCATGCTGGCTGATTATAGCAGGCAAACTAGAGAAAGCATCAAAAGAACTGAAGGGAGTTGCTCAATTTAATGGAAAAAAAAAGATGCTGCAGAGAACTGAAATATTGAAGTAGGGAAAAAAATAGTAGCTCTATCATGAGGTTTGTTTCCCACCCCTGGAAAACATCACAAAAGCAAAATAATCATGCGGACACATCATTAAAAAACCTTAAATACAGTGATTCTTGGTAATCAATTTATCTTGGACAGTGATTCTTGGTAATCAATTTATCTTGGACAGTGATTCTTGGTAATCAATTTACCTTACTAGAAAATGATTTAAAACCTCTCTTGCTTTGCACACCATTACGGACCAGAATAGCCTGTATTACTCAGACCACAATGCATACGTACACATAGACATATATACACAGCACACACAATACTCCCCTGGGTATATTAAGAGTAGTTCACCTTTCGGAGAAAAGATCCAATGTTCCCAACTACATTCCTCTGATAATTTTTAGTTGAAGTTACTCTCAGATTTTCCTATTTATTTTCTTTCTCATCATTGATGCTGACTGGAAAATTTTTCTCTGATTTGAACACGCCACAGTGCCAAATGACAACTAACTACTATTGAAATGGACATGATGGCAGTTGTAAACCATGGACTGATGACTGATACCTACAAACCTGTATTTTAATAGGTCCCATAGCACATAACTAGTACTTATAAGATACTGCAAAAAGCACACTGTGACTTGAATAAAATCCACTTTATTCATCTCAGATAAACATTCTATTTTCTCTTTAATAATACAATCAAGTTTGGCATTATTTTACAAAGTCTAGAGATCTAAAGGAAATGGATTAAAAGAGAAATAATTTTCTCATCTACCTTTCCACTATTGGCCGATGGTTATTTTATAGATCATGAGGTAAACTTCTAAGGTATTAATATGCTAATATGTATTGTGGAAGAGCAATTGGATGTGACTAACTCTGCCTTGGGAGAGCAATAATGTCATAGTCATAACAAGGTAGGCATAGACTTCACATAGTATACTGAAAGATACATGTAAATGGACTGCTGCTGTACAAATGTAGCCTTTGAGTATGTAAGACCTTGTTTTTAGATGACATAATAGAAGATCCTTTTTTGTAATAGGAAGAAATAACCCATTTGTTCATTAAACTTGTTGAGAATATTAACATACATTTATCAAAACAAAATTGATAGGATATAAAAGATAATATTTCAAAATATTTCCATTTGATTAACAAATGGTAAGGAATCATATTTGAATTTCTATTTGAGTAGGATTTAAGAAGTAATGGATAATGTTTCCAAAAAAATTGCTAATGGCTATTATGCTCAATGTTTTTGGCACTTTCCCTGTAACTCTAACAATAAATATGCTTCTGTTTATTTTTAACTTGGAGGTTCTGAGATCCATGATGCAAGAACTGGCTTTCCCAGAACAGCGCTGTCCTAAAATCAAGGAGATCATTGCCAGTTTTGCCATATGCAAGATTCTGTGTTGCCTCTGCTTTATCCAGTTTGTATATACCTGTCATTTCTTAGTTTTCTAGAACTTTCTAGCATATTCCATGTGCTATGGTGTATGCCTAATTCCATGGACTTTTAGACAAAACATATTTGAATATAAATTTGCATATATATATATTAGGATATATTTGTGTGTATATATTTGTGTATACATATGTATCTTGTCCAGCCAGAGACCAAAACTACAACTAAGGAAAATTAAAAGATCATGCTTGCTAAACATTAATTTCTTCAAATTTTTCTATAAAAGTTTGAGATGATGCACTTATGATGCATTTTCATTGGAAATCTTCTAGACACTGTCCATGTAAACTGAGAATTCCTGGTAGCACAATTCGCCCAAGGAACTGAACTTCATTTATTTATTTATTTTTAATTTTTTAACATTTATTCATTTTTGAGAGACAGAAACAGAGTGTGAGTGGGGGAGGGGCAGAGAGAGGGAGACACAGAATCCAAAGCAGGCTCCAGGCTGAGCTATCAGCACAGAGCCTGATATGGGGCTTGAACTCATGGACCACGAGATTATGACCTGAGCTGAAGTCAGATGCTTAACCAACTGAGCCACCCAGGTGCCTCATCAACTTCATTTATATTGGAAGACCATAGTGACTAAAAGTGTGGTATTTTAATTCATAGAATATTATATTCAAATGCTTGTTCATTTTATCCTTAACATAACTTATAACCCAGAGCAAGTTATTTACACTTTTAGTCATTAGTATGTTTATCTGGGAAATTAAGATACTAATATCAAATTCATATAATAGCTAAATTTGTTACGTTTATTCAGTATTCACCAAATACTTCTCATTTACTTTTGATGTACTTAACACTGTTCTAAGTCTGAAACTATAGCAATGTATAAAACATACAGCTCCTCCTTTCACTGATGGTTACATTCTAACAGGTGAACATAGATGTAAGCTGACAAATCTCTGTCTAAACAATGGTCTGTTTAATTGGATGGCATTTAAGCAAAAATCTGAAGAGATCATACTAACCCATTTGGCTGTATAAAATAAAAACAACAGAAATAGCATACTGCTTAAGATTACAAGGCCTGGAATGAGAAAGCCAGAGTTTAATTCTGGTTCTCCTGACTAGTATTTGTATGAATTCGGACAGCTTACCTGACATTTTATGGCTTAGTTCAAGCAGGAAGAACAGAAAGAAGATAGATCTGGAAGTGGCATGATTAAATAATATTAAAGAAGCCAGTAAAGATGCAACTAAGGAAAATACCCATCAAGAGAGCTTGAAACAAGCCCCTTGAGGTACCTGGGTGGCTCAGTTGGTTAAGCGTCCAGCTTCGGCTCAGGTCATGATCTCACGGTTCATGGGTTTGAGCCCCGTGTCAGGCTCTGTGCTGAAAACTAGCTCAGAGCCTGAAGCCTGCTTCCGATTCTGTGTCTCCCTCTCTCTCTGACCCTCCCCTGCTTGCGCTGTCTCCGTCTCTCGAAAATAAATAAAAAACATTAAAATTTTTAAAAAAAGAGAGAGCTTGAAACAAGCCTCAATGCAATGATCTCCATTGACAAGAACTTAAATTTGTATCAATGTAAAATTCAGTACTCCTTAAGGAAATTAAAATCCAGACACTCAAAAATGTATAATCCTCAGTGTTCAGCATCATATCAAAAATTACTGTACTTATGAAGGAAACAGAATATATAAGTTTCCTGACTTATAATCAGGAAAAATTTAACTAAAAAAAAAAGAATTGATGGAAGAGGCAGAAAGTGATGTGCAGGAAGCTATTATTACTATATTCAAGAATATAAAGAAAACATGAATATACAGAGGGGTTAATTAGATATAAGAAAAGAACGAAATTAATCAAAAACATTCACTGGACGGAATGAAGGGGAGACTGGACACTTCTGAAGAAACAGCTCAATGACTTGAAGTCACAGCAATAGAAAATAGTCATCAGAGCTCAGAGAAAAAAGAAAAGAAAATGTAAAGAGTTCTGGCATGGGAAAAATCAAGGGTTCTAACCTACAAGTACTTAGACCCCAAAAATACTGTAGAGACAGAGTGGAAGATGGTGGAAAATTTGGGGGAAAAAATGACAAAAATTTTCTAAATCTATGAACCCAAAAATCCAAGAAGTTCATTGTATTTATTCTGTTTGGTTTCCAAGAAAACTATAATGAGATGTATCAAAAGCAAATGCTTAAAACTAGCATTCAGGAAGAAATAGTAAAAGAAGCCAGAGGAAGAGCATCATTACTGACAGAGGAATAATGATCAGTATGATCAAAGACTTCTCATCTGGACCATACAAGCCAGAAGACAAAGAGACAACACCCTAATTGTCGTTTCTGTTGTGGTTCCTTTCACTGTCAATCTAACCTTTCTAAACCCAGTGACCACTCCTGAAAAGAAATCAAGGTAAAATCAAGGTAAAATCAAAATTTTTCCATAAAAATCAAGGGTTGAGGAAATTATCTATTTCAAATAAATTCCTCTACTAAAATTGGATGAATGTGTTTATTAATCTGTTTCAAAATGTTCAAATTATATTTATTTTTCAAAGCAAATCAGAGATTTCTTACTGGAAGTGTGGGGTAGCTGATAACAGATGAATACACCTAAGAAACAGAAGTGTTGTAGAGATATATGATCATAATATGCTTAGACAAAGCATAGAATTGCTGAAAAGATGAGAAAGGAGAACCAGGACTTTAGAGAACAAAAGAACTTCAGAAAGCGAGTCACCTTCTGCATCCTCTGGATGGAGACCTACAGATGGTTGCCAATTCTGGGCACATGGAAGAAGCCAGAGGAAAAGTGTCGTAGCATTTACCAGGCTGAGGGGGTGTTAAGCACACACAGTTTCCACCCCACCCCACCAGGATATCTGGCACACAATATGGGAAGCTAAAAATCAAGCAGAAAAGTACTTGAAAAGAATACACCTATCTCAGGAAACCAAATTAGAAGTTAGGACACAGCAGGGAGGTATGTGATGCAGAATACATGTGGCCTGGGTTAAAGGCAGTAAAACACCAGGAATCTCTCTCAGGTAAATATCATGGGTACAAGGAGACTCACGAAGGCTGCAGTGCAGACTGGATTCAGTATGGCTCCTGCCTGCATCATAGTAAATAGTCCTCACTCTACCTGCCCAGCAGAGGGAAGTGTAAACCCTCTCAAGAGGTAGATGACAGTATGCGCAGCCTATTCAATTTTGTGTGCCCAAAGTCCACAGGGTCTGTTCAATTTTATGCACAATGCCTATACTTTAATTTTTAAACCCATTAGGCATGTTGGATAAAAAGGGGGCCCACATCACTGAAAATGAAGAGAAATCCAAATATCATAAACTAAATGAGGTTTGAGACAGACTTTGAAGTTAGCTCATCAGGATTTGAAAAACACTATACTGGGGCACCTGGGCGGCTCAGTAGGTTGGGTGTCTGACTTCAGGTCAGGTCATGATCTCACGCGCCATGAGTTCAAGCCCCACGTTGGGCTCTGTGCTGACAGCTCAGAGCCTGGAGCCTGCTTCGGATTCTGTGTCTCCCTCTCTCTCTACCCCTCTCCCACTCACACTCTGTCTCTCAAAAATGAATAAATGTTAAAAAAAAATTTAAAAGAAAACCACTATACTAAATATGATACATAATAAACAGTTTTCCAAGAATATGAAATTGTTTTATTCAGGAAAACAATCAATACAAATCACATTAAAAGAGAAAAAAATCATATAATGATGAGTATAGAAAAAAAACCTCAAAATCTCTTCATAATAAAATCTCTCAGTCAATGTAATATCAAATAACAAAATTCAACCTGACAGCAATACTCCAGGAACAAATTATTAGAAAGTATAATATTAAGGATTCTGCTTTTCTATTTCTGTGCTGGATGAAATAACTGGAAGCAAGTCAATATCCTGCCAAGAACTCAAAAAGCCAGATTTTGAAATAATATAACCTGATTGCCAGCAGTAAGAGGTGTTGCAATACGGGAGGAGGGGATGTGATTTGAAAGGGGGAGGAATGTTAATAGCTGAACTAATTTCTCTAGCTTCCTTCTGTGGGCAGTCAACCAATCTGGACACAAACTAAAATGAAGATTGGCACTCAAAGAGGGCAACTGTTGGAGAGCAAGAAATCAGGAGAACTCTTCGGGAAGACCTGCTAGAGCTCAATCACATAGGTTTTTTTCATCTACATCTGAATTTTTTCAGTGCTCAATACAGGAGATTAAAAACCAAAGAGCAGAGCTTTCAACACTCTAGGAAGAAAAGTACTTTTTATGACTCCCTGCCACCCTGAGGTGAACAACCATAAAGGATATGGAGACTTCTATGGGACACCAGGGTGGCTCAGTTGGTTAAGCGTTCAACTTCGGCTCAGGTCATGGCCTCACAGTTCATGAGTTCAAGCTCCACATAGGACTCCGTGCTGACAGCTCAGAGCCTGGAGCATCCTTCACATTCTGTGTCTCCCTCTCTCTATGCTCCTTCCCCTCTTGTGTTCAGTCTCCGTCTCTCAAAAATAAACATTAAAAAATGTAGACTTCCAACTGAAAACCCTGGAGAAACAAAATGACCCAGGAAATTCTATGCCTTACCATCGATTCAACTGAATCTCAAATCACACAGTCCTTAAGTATTAGAGTGAGCAGCCACTGATCTACTGGCTTAAAATATTGGAACATAACAACAACACACAGAGCTCCTCCACCTTTTTATAAATAATTTGTATTCATTCAAAGATTGCTAGACAAGGCAAAAGGCTAGCACAATACACCTAATAAAAGCCAACAGTAACAACAAAAAGGACAACAGAAATAAGCTTGCATTGTATCCAGATATTGAACTTTAAATAGCTATGATAAATATGTCTAAAAGTAGAGGAAAAGGTAGATGATATATATGAAAATATGGAGAATAGCAACATTTGGAGATTCAAGACCAAAGTAAAGATTTAATTTTCCTCATCTTTGTCTGTTTTGAGCAGCTTCTCCAATAGGAGTTGTTTCCTCTTCAAGAAGAAAACTAAATTTCTGATCTGTTGTTCTCTAATAACATCAGTCCATTCCTCTATCTCCCTCGCCTTATGGCCAGAAGTGGGTTTCTCATTGTCAATCTTTGGGTTGACTCAATATCCCATTGACTTTTTAACCTTTCCAATTTTTTTGTAACTCATCCCCTATTTCAAAGTCTTTCCAATGAACTACTTTGCCTGGGCTTTGTTTTCCTGATTAAAATCTAGTTGATACAACAATGATATCAAAAGTGCAGGTGGACTGGCCTAGAGAAATAGGAATAATAATAAAAAGCAAAAAATTAAAAAGACATTCATATGTATATAAATATATATAATATAGTCCAGGTTCTTGATGAAAAGCATTTTTTAAAACACTTTATCCAAGTCCCTTATTAATAAAAAGAGGAGTTCATTCATCCAAAGGGAGACTTACTGTTTGGAGAGATCATTGAGGACAATAAAGTTTTTTTAAATAAAAATTATATATATTTAGGTACATGGCTCAATCTTTATGACATACTAAGTGAAATGAGCAAGACACACACAAAGATATACTGTAGGATCTCACACGTGAAGTAAAAAAAAAAAAAATGAATTCATAAGAGAGTAAAAGGATCTTGAATCTTGAGTGTGAAAAGTGAAAGATGAGTAGAATATTGAACATGAAATCACTCAGTCAAGAATATATGGCAGCAATGAGAAATCTACATTGTATGCAATGTTTTCCCATTTTTTATATAACCCAGAATCCATGCATTTTCCACAATCAAGAAAAGCATCTGAATTACCCCAATCTATTTTGTCTTCTTTTAAATGATCATTTACCTACAATAAGTCCACCTTTTTAAAGTATACAATTTGGTGACTTTCCACAATATAATCACTTAAATACCAAATCCAGATACAGAAAATGTCCATCACTCATAAAAGCTTTCTCATGAGTAGAATCATGGTTACCAGAGGCTGGGATGGGGAGGAGACATTGCAAGTTTGTACCCTTGGACCAACATCTCTCACTGATATGATGAATAAGCCCTGGAGATCTAATGTAGAGCACAGTGACAATAGTTAACAATGCTGAATTGTAGACTTAAAATTTGCCAAAAGAGCCAATCTTAAGTATTCTCATCACACACAAGAAAAGTGATAACAATGTGAGGTGACAGATATGCTAGTTAGCTTACTTGCAGTAATCCTTTCACAATGTATATCAAAGTATATTAAAGCATCACTTCATATATGCAATTTTTCTCTATCAATCCTACCTTAATAAAGCTGGGGGGAAATGGTCTAACATGAAACCTCTACTATAGTTAACGTGCCTTAGGCACATAAAGTAAGGATGGTAATTTTAATAATGGGAGAATCAAGTCCTGATTATACCCAGATATTTTCCACTCAGATTCTACTGGCTTTAATAAAAAGCTAACAGGCAGTGGAGGTCAAAAGAGCAGATAGTGGTGGCAGGGTCATGCTGGAGAGGAGCATGTGCACAGGGGAGAACACCAGCAATATATGTGAAGAGAAGACTTTACACAGTATAACAGGGTGAGTGTGAGAAAAGACATTTTTTTTTATCATACTGAAGTATGAAACAGGCATAGATAAAGCCTGGAGATTAGTAGTCTGAGACATGATAGCAAGTCCATGTTCTGGTTAGAGACCTGCAAATAAGTCTAATGAAACAATATGGCTTACTTTTGAAGGTTTGTTACCATGAAAATAATGCAGTTTCTAGAAAGTATACAGTGAAAGGGTACTTTTATTTTTTTAGTATAGTGTGATTTCAGAAGTAAATCTGTTTCTTAGAATGATGTATTAAATTATCTGTATCCTATAAGATGTTTCACCATTTAATGAACTGAACCATATTACCCCAGGGATCCCAATTTCTCTCGCTTGACTTCCTACCTACAGCAATGTTGTTCCTGAGCCTTGGAATTGCAAGGGTGAGAAAAGGATTCATGGTGATGTACTTCAACACTAGTAGATCTACTACGTAAAACTCACTCCCACAGGGAGCAGGTAAGAAAGTAGCCTGTGGTACCCAGAGAGAATGAATGAAGTATTTTATTAATATTTATTTTTGAGAGTAAGCATGAGTGGGGGAGGGGCAGAAATAGAGAGAGAGAGAGACAGAATCCCAAGCAGGCTCTGAGCTGTCAGCACAGAGCCCAACGCAGGGCTTGAACCTATGAACCCTGACGTTATGACCTGAGCTGAAATCAAGAGTTGGACACTTAACCAACTGAGCTACCCAGCCATCCCTGAATTAAGTGTTTTAAAGGAAATATCAATTCACAGGGAGTAGAGAGTAGATCAGGAATAAGCACTGGCCAAACTTTTTAATACTCCTAATTGATCTATAATATCCTCTTTCTTATGGTCGTCCCCAGGGTCTTCCCCCAGAGAACTGACACTGGATCTCAAGAGCTTTGTCCACAAGATTGCTACAAAATCTTACCTGATATAGCCTCACTACCAAATGTTCTCATCTTTAGATGTGTTGGTATGGTTCAGGAAAACCTGTATATTTATCTTCTTTTACTATATATCCTATATTAGTATTACATTGTCTAATAAATTCTAATCCAGCAAAACCTTTAGCAGTGTAATACTTACTACAATGTATATTCAAGGATTTGAAACTCACACAATGTCATGAAACAAAGCAATGAAATTCAAATGGTGGAAATTAAGGTCCTGCTTAAATCATTAAAATATGGAGAAAATTCCACTTTGCCTTACTGTGGGAAGCAAAATTTTTTATTACCAATACTTGGTAAATGTTTTCTTTAAAAATAGAAAATATTTTTGCTATTATTCTCTCCGTTTTTTATTCCCAGTATTGTAGAGAAAAAATGGGACTCCATTGAAGATGGTCATTAGCCTTAGAAAATTTTGAACTAAAATATTCTTGAAATAAGGAACTAGGGGTGCCTGGGTGGCTCAGTTGGTTAAGCTTCCGACTTTGACTCAGGTCATGATCTCACGGTTCAGGAGTTCAAGCCCCACGTCGGGCTGTGTGCTGACAGCTCAGAGCCTAGAGCCCACTTGGAGGATTCTGTGTCTCCCTCTCTCTCTGCCCCTCCCCCATTCATACTCTGTCTCTCAAAAATAAAGCATTAAAATTTTTAAAAATGTTACATTTTTTAAAGTATACAGTCTACTGGTCCATGTTCTAAGTCTTTGCCAATAGATAAAATCTATTTAATTGGAAAAAGATCCCCTGATTCTAAACTTAGACTAAGTTACTCACTATAAGCTTTCTCATCTTGGAAAGTTTCCTTAGCCATAATTGTTTCCTTACATATAAAATGTAAAATAACCATTCCATTTAATACTTAAATTAATCTGAGTATTATTATAATATATAATCATTCTGGTTTTTTTTTATAAAGATAAGATAGCATACCCAGTAAAAATTTTGCTATTGATATTAATCAAATATTAAATATCAACTGAGTTGCAAATTTTGATTTGATTTTCAATTTTCTGAGAAATATAGACCTCAGGGAAAACAATTTCTCTAAAACATTTCCATAAAAGTAACTGAGTAGGGACGCCTGGGTGGCTCAGTCGGTTAAGTATCCAACTTCAGCTCAGGTCATGATCTCGCGGTTGGTGGGTTGGAGCCCCGCATCAGGCTCTGTGCTGAAAGCTTGCTCAGAGCCTGGACCTGCTTCGGATTCTGTGTCTCCTTCTCTCTCTGCCCCTCCCCACTCACAATCTGTCTCACTCTGTCTCTAAAAAATAAATGAATGTAAAAAAATAAAAAATAAAAGTAACTGAGTAGACTGAGTGATGCAAAATAGAAGGTTCAAGACCTGTATTCAAAAAGGATACTGTTCATTCCTTCATTTAAATGATTTAAGAGGAAAAATTAGTCACTGGGAATGTGTAAATAAGACATGGCCGTCATCAATGGACCTTTTTAGTGACGCTGGACACAAATGATAATAGTGAGTGAACACGTCAGGCTAGTTATGAGATTAAGAGATCTCAGCTCCAAACACACTTTTCTTGTCTCTACTATGTGATGCTGGAGCTGGAACTGAAAAACCACATTTCTGCTATACCAGCTGGCTGTCAACTTCCCCCCAGTAGGGGGAGCTAGACACACTGCAATGGCGGAAGAGGAAGATGAGACTTGCTCCTTGTCTATTTCCTATTCCTGTTAGTGTCCCTCCATAATGCCTCTTCATCCCAGTAATGGCAACTCCTCCTTGTACCAACACAACCAGCTTTATCATGCACCACCAAGAGTTTCAGCTGGTCTGTGCCCCCTCTGCAAAGGCCTGGGTCCAGGACACACAAGGCCCCTCCTCCCAATTCAAAGCCACCAGCACCAAATGATTAGTGCCACCTCCTCAGTGTTCAGAGCTTCAGCTCTATTAGGTCTCTCTTTTCAACTCCAAAATTTTAAAATTCCAAACTTCTCTTTCTTATTTCCAAGATCTATCAATGGTACCTGTTTCTTACAAATCATTTTCTACAGGACATGTGAGGGTTTTCCTCTTGACTTTTCAGTTTGAGTTAACATTTTTTAATTCTGAATTATCTGACATAGTTGAATAATTGTAAAGAGCTAGATAGAGATCGTTCAGTCTATAAAAATTATTAAAACATTCAACAAAATTTGCTGCCCCCTGATTTGAACACACTTGAGCATGATAAGAAAACTGGGTATCACTTTGGTGTGGAGGGAAGCATTAAAGAATTTCAAGCAAGAAAGGAGTTAATATAAATGCCAGTTATGATTTTATACCTTATTTTTGTCACTAGTAAGTATTGGGTTTATACATATAAAGAAAGCACATATTAGAAAGCACAAAATGTAAAGATAATCTTGACTGGAATGGATAAGAATCCACAGAAAAAAGAATCAAACTTTATTTGAAGTGCTCTGCTTTAAAACATATTATCCTTTTCCATAGGTCCATTATTCAGGGTATTTTTTTTTTAATATTTATTTTTGAAAGAAACAGAGACAGAACATGGGGAGGGGAGGGACAGAGAGAGATGGAGACAGAACTCGAAGAAGGCTCCAAGCTCTGACTCAAACTCAAGGACGGAGAGATCATGACCTGAGCCGAGTCGGGATACTTAACTGACTGAGCCACCCAGGACCCCGTACTCAGTGTATGTTTATCATTACTAGTGGTTAAACTGCAATACTAGGTTATTTAGTATTAATGATTAGATGGTATTTTGCACCATTTCCAATAATCCTCTTTGGATCCCTCCCCGTCATGGCTTTTATACATATCTACTTCCTGCCAAAGACATGAAATCTATCTCTCCCTGATAGCGTAACGGATATGGAAAGACAATGAACATACTTCATTATTTTTGACAAATTAAATGCTGTTGTAGTATAGTGACACAGGATGAATCCCAATTTTACATGTATTTGCATATTTAGAAATTTCTTAATAGTGATCTGCTGTGGTCAATATTTGTATGTGTCATTTTACTTAGATTTCTAAAAGACCAGTAACACATGGTTTCAATAATAATCTTATTATGAATATTAGTAATCCTTATGCTAATAAGCAACTTTAATATTGAAGTATACTTATATAAGACATAAAATAAAGCATTTATCCACAATGAATAGATGGAATTAATAATAATTATTTCTTCCTAAATGAATCTATGACTTCAGTGCAACATTAAATCACAACATAAACTAGGTTTACGTAAGAGTTACATATTAAAAAGAATACAAGAATAGCCAAGAAAATGAAGGAAAGGAGATTTATGTATGGAGGTACTAAGATATGGAGAGAGAATGGTACTTGTCCAAACATTCATTACAAATGCACAGATTACTAATATGATAATGGCACAGAATTAGAAAAATTCTGATGGAACAAAAGAGAAGTTGGTCACAAGGCATAGGAAGATTATGATAGAGAGGGCAAAAAAAAGTTTGTCAGAAGGTGTTAAGTTACTCTATTAGATGATGCTGCAAAATTCGCCTTTAAGAGGAACACTTTCACACATAAACCTTAGAAAATCTGAACAGAATGTATAACCGGTGGCGGAGGGGGGGAAGCTATTTGAATGAACCAGGGACTGATCAAACAATAGGCAGAAACTAGTGTGAACTGCATTCTTAGAAGCCTGAAAATACAGTGAGATTTTTTCCTTGAGGTTCCTTGACTGAAGGGCTTCTCTTATCCACATACAGTGAGGGGTATAGAAAGCAAATTTCACTGGTTTAAACTTCATAAATAACAGAGCAACTAAAAAGTTCTGTGCAAAGTTCCAGAAATACACATACATTTATGTGCATATTCATAAACATATATGTGTATGCACACTGCAGCCATCTATTCAAATACATGCCTATGTGTCTTTATCAAATATGGACATGTCTATATGCATTATATGATACATGCATATACATGTTTATATATAGGTATGCATTTATATAGGTACATGCGCACATTTAGGTAATATTTTACAACTACATGTTGACATATATATGATTTGTGATGTTGAATATCATAAAATTGTAGAATTATATAAATATAAATATTTTATACATTAAGTATTTTTAAGCCTAACATAATTTACTGGAATAATACAGACTGAATTTACTAATGTACTTGCCTCATTCTAGATCTTCTCCCCTGAGGCAAAGCTATTAATATGTTGGAGCAAATTTCCTCCTACTTAACAGAAGCATGTGATACAGTTATCACTTCGCCTTCAAGGACATACTTCCCTTATTTGGTTTACAGAGTCCCACAATACTTTGGTTTTCTCTAAACTACTGGTGTTTCCTTTTTTTTTTTAATGTTTATTTTTGAGAAAGAGAGAGACAGAGCGTGAGCAGGGGAAGGGCAGAGTTAGAGGGAGACACAGAATCTGAAGCAGGCTCCAGGCTCTGAGCTGTCAGCACAAAGCCTGATGCGGGACTTGAACCCCTGAACCATGAGATCATGACCTGAGCTGATTAAGACACTTAACTACCTGAGCCACCCAGGTGCCCATGGTATTTCCTTCTTAATCATATTTTCTAGATATTCCTTTATCCCAGTAGCTCAATACTGGAGCATCCCAAGGCTCAGGTCACTATCCACTGTACCATTCACTTGCTGACATTCATAAATTTTCATCCTTTGTCCACAACTCATTTTATATGTTCAAATGTCTAATTAACAATTCCATTGAAAACAGCACTGCCATTCTACTTGCCCAGGTCATAAAACCTTATGGTGATCCTTCTTTCCCCCTCACTCCTGTGAAATCAATCAGGAATTTCAAATCATGTTTAAAAAAAAAAAAAAGCAACACTTCTTGATCCTTTCAAAACCTAAGTCAGCTCTTATCACACACTGATGGCTCCTGTTACAGGCTGGGTTCTTTATAAACAGATGCCAAGGCAGAGTTTAGGGTACAAGACTCTGAGTAGCAACATGTGTAAAAGGCAGTGGCAGAAGCAGAATTAAGCAAAGGGTCTAAAGTCTCAATTCACAATTTCTTCAACTTTTTCTTATTCTGCCATGGTGGAAAAAAAGTGTCATAGATTTATGGGTTTATTAATTGCCACATTTGCATATCTTTGAATCTTATCATTCTCTTCTGCAGACACTTCGATTTCTCTCACCCTGGGAGAGAAGTCCATACATCTATCTGTTCATATTCCATATTCTAAAACATTCTTTACTATCATTTTCTTAGGGCTTTGAGTCTATCCTCTATACAATTTATTGAGATTCCTTCATATGTAACATGATACTAATCTGTTCCATGACCACAGCATATTGATTTTAGCAGATCATATGTTGATTTTAGCAGATCACACATTTAATAAGATTGGTGAACTCTCATGTGAAGTACAAATAAATTGTACTATTTTTTAGTTGCACTCAACTCTACTTTTTTCTTTCTTTCATTCTGGAGACAGATATTGTAAGAACTCTAGCTGCAGAGCAGCACAAAGAAATTACCTTTTAGAACACACAGAGCGCTAAGGAAGTGTTGGACTGTTTCAAAGAAGAAACAAAAAACTCACATTAGGATTCTTAAAAGCATCACCCAAGAAAATCTTCCCTCCATACTTGAGTCAAAGGTCCAATTTAAATATAACAAAATCCGGCCACCTAGGTGGCTCAGTTGGTTGAGTATCTGACTCTTGATTCTTGACTTTGGCTCAGGTCTTGACACCTGGGTCATGGAGTGGGGCCAGTGTCACACTGAGAGTGGAGCCTGCTTAAAACTCTACCTCCCTCTCCCCTGCTCATGCTCTAAAAATAAAAATAAATTAACAAAATCCTAAGTATTCTACCCAGATATGTATCACCTAGTAAAAGTAAAACTTGGCTTTCATATTTTAAACCCAAATTACAACTCATTTTTACGCATGTGGTAATTGCTAGTCTTCATAATTCAGAATTTTTTCCTCATTCTGAAATAGGAAAATAGAATCTTCCTTCTCCATCTCATAAAACAAACTATTGCAAGAAAAATTGTATAAAATTAAATTGTTAAAGTTTGGAAATGAGTTATTTTATCCATAAAATTGTGGATCTATTCTTTCTTCTACTGCCTGTACATTTTTGTAGCATTTGAAATTGACAAGCCTATAATCAGCAAATCTTCTATTAGATTTTTTCCCCTTTTTTTTCTTTTAGTATGTCATATTTCAATGTTGCATTTAAGTGGTCTTGGGGGGCTTCCTTTAACTGTTCCTATCTTCAAAGTAATGATTATACTTTTCTCCAATGCAAGATATAGTTTTTTGTGTATTTTCATATATATGCTTTATCAGATTAAGGAAGAATCCTTTAAACAATAGGCATAAGTCGATTATAACATTATACACTAGAAATAACTTCTACAAAGTATTAAAAGATGCTATATGCAACAGAAAAAATAAAAATATGCAAGATCTCTGGGAAAAATTGTAAGAATTATCAAGAATAACCACACAGGTGGCATACTGGAGTATACTTACTGGTATAACTATTGTATGGATTCCAAATGTTCTATAAATTCAATGCAATTCCAATAAAGTCTCAACAGGAATTTTCATAAGAACTTAATTGAAAACTTCTACAAATATTAATGGCCAAGAATATCAAGGGCATTTCTAAAAAATAATATTCTTACTATAAATATCATACATACTATAAACCTATAGTAACCAATATAGTATGGTATTAAAACAGAATTAGCTAGTGGAACAGAATAAAGATCTCAGAAATAGAATGGACCCACACTAATACAGGTAGTGGATCTTTATATACAACAGGAACAGCATAATAAGGTATATCAGTGGAAAGTAGTGATAATGTAATAAATACACTGAAAAAAATCTTGTCTAAGTAGAATATTAAAACTGGGCTTTATGTTTTATCAAACACCAAAGAAAAAAATAGAAATTAAGGGTCAGTATCTTAATTTTTCACTTATTGAAGGAAATCAATTCCATGAACACTACCTCTAAGAAAATTTTAATAAAATCTAAGCATTAAATATGAACTTCCACTCATCAATAGTCACCTTAATATTAGAAAGACAAGTTATATACTGGGAGAACATATTTGCTGAGAAAAGTTAGAGTCAACTGAGGGGCTCACTCGGGTAAACATCCAACTCTTGCTATTGGCTCAGGTTGTGACCCCATGGTCATGAGATCAAGCCCCAAGTTGGTATCCATGTTGAGCATAAAGCCTGCTTGGGATTCTCTCTCCCCCTCCCCTGCTCATGCTCTCTCACAAAAGAAACATTAAAAAAAAAATCCAGAAAATTTAGAATTTGCGACATGATTTCCTAAAAACCATATAGAAGAAATCTAGAAGTATGAAAAGTATATGAATAGCCATTTTATAGATTAATATTCTATTACTAATGTTAATATCTAGCTAATAAATTCTTTAGCCCTATTAATCATCAGAAAATTATACCAATCAGGGCCACACAGTAAAACATAATTTAATATACACTCAATTGACAAACACTAATACATGTAGGAACATGAGTGAATCCAATAACTATTGAGTGAAATAAATCATACATATACTGGAGAATTCTAGTTGTGTAAAGCTCAAAGTGATATAAAACTAACATGAGTTTATAGAAAACAGACCAGCAGTTATCAACTCAGGATATTGACTATAAGGGGGCAAAAGTTATTTTTTGTCCTGTTGGTCTTATAAAATATACCTAAATAAGGAAGAACACATTTATTTTTTTATAGTTTATTGTCAAGTTGGTTTCCATATAACACCCAGTGCTCTTCCCCACAAGTGTCCTCCACCATGACCATCACTCCCCTTTCCCTTTTCCCCTCCCCCTTCAGCCCTCAGTTTGTTTTCAGTAGGAAGAAGAAATTTAAAACTACCTTCTTTAGAATCATAGATATGGAGTCAAAATCCAACTTAGAAGTTACAAAGTAGGTGTTATCTTCTATGGTTCTTATTCCTTATAACACTCAATTTTCTAATTCATACTAAAACCTACTATTCTCATGGAATTATTGTAAGGTTTCAATGTTATAATTTATGAAAACTATTTTAAAATGTTCTTGCTCATTGAAGACACTCCATATAATGGAGATGACAGAAATTACTAGACAGAGACATTAAGTTATTAATATTGCCCATGTGTTCAGTAAGTTAGAGAAAAGCAAGACCATGTTAAGGAGAGTCATAAAAGACATAATACCTAAATTTAACTTTTATAGGTAAAAGCATCTGACTGTAATGAGAAGAAAATATTTGTGAAGTTGAAGACATAGCAATAATAGCTATCTGTAACAAAGCCTCAAAAGGAAAATATTGAAAAGCAAATGAATATAGATAGCAACAGTAAATAATAGAACAAATTCATGCAACTCTAATTCCAGACCTTTAGGGGGAGAAAAGAGAAATAAAACACTTATTTGACTAATAGCCAAAATGGTTTAAAAAATGAAAAATGTCTTTAAAAGGGCTCATTTTCAACTCAACACAGCTAAGGAAAGAATCGCCTAGCTTCAAGAAAGCTAATTGGAAATTATCCCAATGACACCAAAGGGGAAAAGCAATGAAAAACATTGAAACAGTATATACAAGAACAGTGAAAATGTGAAACTTACTAAAACTTGTTTCAGAATCCAAGCAGGGTGAGAGTGGACAAGAAATATTTGAAGAATTAGTAATTCCTCAATTTCTACAACACAATTAGTATCTCAATTTCCCAAAATAATTAATAAGATGCACTGTGGCTTCTGTCTGGCTTTCTCCCTCTCATGGATTGCCAGTTGTCAAGACGTGAGGACACTCAAGTAAACAGCATCAACTTGACTGGAGCTAGAAAGAGCCCTTCTAAGATTAATACCCCTGGCAAGACTTTGGCCCCAGTGGCCAACAACTTGACTCCAACCTCTTCAGAGACCCAGACTCAGAACCACCCAGCTAAACTATTCTCAAATTCCCAAACCCCAATAAACCATGTGACATATTTATTGTTTAAAGCCAGTTTATTGTTTTTATTTTTTTTTTTTTTCTGAGAGAGACACACACAGAGCACAGAAGAGGGGCAGAGAGAGAGGGAGGCACAGAAGCTCAAGCAGGCCCCAGGCTCCAAGCTGTAAGCACAGAGCCCAATATGGGGCTTGAACCCACAAACCATGAGATCATGACCTGAGCCAAAGTCGGAGGCTGAACCAACGGAACCACCAGGTGCCTAAAGGCAGTTTAAAAAGCCAACTTTTAAAATGATTTTTTTATCAATAGATAATTAAATCCCCAACATACATAACAGAACAAGAAACAATCTAATTTCAGCAAGACTGAGAAAAGGAACATATATTACTTTTGGTAGTTTATTATTTTTTGGTGTGGTATTATACAGTGAAATGCACTGATCTTAAAGATACAGTTCAATGAAATTTGACAAATACACCCACCAGTAAAACCTAAAACCCTATAAGTTATGCAGCATTTCATAAAAAGGATCTTTCCTGAGTTGATCATTACATAATCTATCAAAAATAAAATTTTAAATAAGTGAACCTCAGAGGTAAATGGCATGTCAAACTTGTGTCACTTCTCTTAATATCCCCTTAGATTATGGGCAGGCAAAAAAACAAAAAAAGCAGGGAAGTCATCTTAGCCTTTAACTTTTTCAGTGAGGAATAACTCCAAATTCACATGGAAAAGGGTGTGGATACAGGAAGGGATGATATTCAAGACCATTAATGTACATTTAATAAAAATCTAAATCTGAACCTATTACATGATACAACTCTATGCCTTTAGTCATTCTAAACTTTCATGAGTAACAGGATGAGGTGAGGGATTTTTTTCTTACTTAAGGAAGTGATGAGTAAGATCTTATACCATAAATTAAAAGGGCTAGCAGCACAGCATGAATAATCTTAATAGAAGAGAGGTTTCTACAACATAAGTTTCTTAAGACCTTTTATCACTCTACTCCTGCCCCCCAAACACCAACCAAAATAAAAATAGAAAGGGAAGAAGTTTGTAGTATTTAGAGTCATCAGCTATTATCATATTAACACCAGGTCCCTGGTGAGAGGTGATACCCTCCTCATATGCCGGGTGGGGAGGGAGGCAGGAGGAGCAGGCATGGTTTCCTTACTTGATAACAAAGGGTTCCAGGACAATCACTCCAAACTAAATATTGGGAATTCCACAAAGAAGACTGAAGTGTCTCCCATTAGGACATCTGTTTAGATCTTGATGATCTGCATCTGGGACTCACGGACCAGAAGAAATATGAAAGATAGGACATGAGTATAAAAGCAGGAAGAATGAGGAGGAAGCCTACATGACTGTATTGCCTATAGAAACCATGAGGGACAAGTGGGTGTTGCAGAAAGCACCTAGGCTTGGGTCATCTTGCTAATATCTTCACCAAGAAGGCTGCTTACCAAAAGAGGGAAAGGAATGACGGGCTTAAAAGGAGCTATATCAGCCACACCAACTAAATATATAGTTGGAAGACCATAGCATAGAGTCCTTCCTTAAAACTTATAAAAACACTCTCTTCCCAGAAGAGCACCAACACTAAATACCTTTTTTTACTCAGTGGGAATCAGTGTTTCATCTGTTGTAGGCAGATCAACAAGAAACTGAACAAACAGCCAACAGGAAAAAACAATATGGTGGTCCTTACCTAGCACCCTGTACCTATCATGAAGAAAATGTCTCAGAAACAGACTACATACACCGTTCTTTCCATATGCCAGTAATTGTGAATCGTAATAACAGTAAACACCTTTCCCATGCCTCCAGATCTGTAAGCAGATGCCCAGTCTACACTAATGACGATCTGAAGATATTTAAATTAAATAGATCAGAGTTTTAACTGGTACTAGACCGGAAAGAAAATAATAAAAACTGACTGGTTCTAGCTTTGAGATCCCACAAGTTATGAGAGATACCAGGTTGTTATTAAGAGAAAATGGGGTTCCCAGAGCACATTTAAAACAATGATGTGAAATATAAAACCACCTTAACGAGTTTAAAATGCTTAATAGTGCCCTCAATCAACAGTGAGTTTAGCAGTACATTCCTCTTAAGGATTTAGGAATATATACTTGGGAAATAATGTCAAGTTTTCCAAGACTATTAGACACTATCTAAAATGACATCGCAATCCAGGTTCAAAGTGTCACCATGGCCCCCAGTTAGAATGGCAGAGTATGGAGACTAGTTGATAAATGAAATTATGATTCAAGTCTGGCTCACAGGAAACTCAGTGACCCACGGATACACTGTTCCCAGGCCTGATTTCATAATTTTGAGACACTCAGTAGTAGCTAGCACAACACCAACAGATTCCTTAACCCATGTGTAAGACCTATCTAGAGGGGAAGGCAAATTGCAATCTCCTCCACTGTATGAGTTTCCTAGAGCTGCCACAACAAAATACCACAGACCAGATGGGTAACACAACAGAAATTTAGTTTCCAGAACTGAAAGAAAATAATTATAAAAGATCAAAGGTTTCCAGGTTTATTTCTCTTGAGGTAAGGACATCAGTCACAATTAGGGCACACCTTAATGACTTCCTTTTAACTTAATTATCTCTTTAAATGTCCTATCTCCAAATATAGTCCTATTCTGAGGCACTGGTGGTTAGGGCTTCAACATGTTAAGAGGCGGCGGGGCGGGGGGAGGACATAATTCAGTCCATAATATCCCCATGACTAAACTAGTAAATCAAAGCATATATGGCCAATTAATATTCAATAAAACAGGTAAGAAGATACAATGGTGAAAGGGTAGTCTCTTCAATAAGTGGTATTGGAAAAATGGATCCACCTGTAAAAGAATGAAACTGGACCCTTATTATCATGCACAAAAGTCAACTCAAAGTGGATTAAAGACATGAAATTATAAACATCCTCAAAGAAAATATGGACAAAAAGCTTCTTGACATTGACCTTGGCAAGGACTTTTTGGATTTGGCAACAAAAGCAAAAATAATCAAGTGGTACTATATCAAACTACAAAGCTTTTTCATAGCAAAAGAAACCATCAATGAAATGAAATGAAATGACAATCTATGGAATGGGAGGAAATATTTGCAAACCACATTTCTGATAAAAAGCTATTAGAAATACACAACGAAATAATACAATAGTAAAAACAACCCAATTTTTAAAAATACAAAGGACCTACATAGACACTTTCTAAAGACATACAAATGGCCAACAGGTACATACAAAGGTGCTCAACATCCCTAATCATCAGGGAAATGTACATCAAAACATATCAGTTCACATTTATTATTATGCCTATTATCAAAAAGACAAGCAATAATACCTGAAGGGAAGTTGGTGGGGGGAGGGTAAAATAGGTAATAGAGATTAAGGAGTGCACTTGTCATAATGAGCACTGAGCAAATCATTATACTGTACACCTGAAATTAATATAACAGTGTATGTTAACTATACCGGATTTTTTTTTAAAAAAGACAAGCAATAACAAATGCTGGTGAAGATGTGGGGGAGAAAAAGGAACTTGTGTACACTGTTGATAGGAATGTAAACTGGTACAGCCACTATGGACATGCAAGAAATTTAAAACAAAACTACCACATGACCCAGCAATCCCACCTTTGGGAATATATCCAAAGGAAACAAAATCATTATCTCAAAGAGGTATCTGTACTCTCATGTTCACTGCAATACTTGCAATAGCCAAAACGTGGAATTATCCTAAATGTTCAGTGGAAAAATGCATAAAGAAAATATAGTACATATTCCCAATGGAGTATCATTGTGACACCATGGATGGACCTTGAGGGCATTATGCTAAGTGAAATAAGTCAAACAGAAAAAGAAATACCATATGATCTCACTTACATGTAGAATCTAAGAAGCAAAATCTGAGCTCATGGTTATAGAGAACAGATTGGTGACTGCCTGAGGCAAGAGATGGGTGAAACAGATGAAGGGGGTCAAAATGTACCAATTTCTAGTTATAAAGTAAATCATGAGGATGTAATGTACAGTGCAGTGACTAGAGTTAATTGCTTATTTGAAAGTAGCTAGGAAAGTAGATCTTGAAAGTTCTCAAAAAATTTATAACTATATGGTGACAGATGTTAACTGGACTTACTGTGTTGATTATTTTGCAATATATACGAATATTGAATCACTACATTGTACACCTGAAACATAACATTATGTTAATTATACCTCATTGAAAATATGTACAATATGCTAACTCCTCAAACTCATTATCCTAAGGAAGGAACTATAATTTACTTAATCATATTGTAGAGAACTCACAGGCAATAGGAAATAATTTATAGATTGTAAATTTCCTATGCCTCAAAGAGAAAAAGCAACCTCTAATCTTAACTTGGCAAAAGCAAGAACATGGGCATTGGAAGCAAACGCGTCAATCATTTGTTTTGTGCTGTGTGGAGTACACATAGGCATGTTATGAAGCAGGCCCATCATCGGCATGGGCTCAAAAGAATACCTTGTGTTCTGTTCACTTCAGAAATGCCTTAGCCCCCTCTGGAAAAGCCAGAGTATGTTATTCATAAGACATGATCATGCTTATTTTGGGTCTTCAAATCTAGCCTGTATCAGAGACCCTGGATGAGGCAATATGTATTAGTCCATGTACTTCTCCATGAAACAAAGATTTCTCACTGTGTGACTCCCAAATTGAGTGTTTTATATCCATTGGTTGCTACCCAGAATGAAAAGAATGCCTGGATTTCTCATTCTTAACCATAATATTGTTATATTCTGACCATATTATATTTATAGAATATCTAAAATTTTTGAATACTTGTATGTGACAGGCAGGGTTTTTTAAAGGATGCTTTTAAGACCTCAAAAAGCTAAAATTTAATTTTTAGTTGGAGACTCCTAGCAGTCCATCAAGTGACATTCATCATGTTCTGTAACTTTCCTATGCTTATTCTTATCAAAATTCTCAACAAGATATATACCTTTAATGACAACCACAAAATGAGAATTAATGTACTTCTGAGAATTAGATGGAACAGATCTGTTTAAAATGGAAGCTGAAGAAAAGGTATCCAAGACAAAAATTTTACTGCACTAATTCAGTTTTCCTTTTATGGCAGGAACCTGATTTCCACCATTTAATAATATTATAAATTTTAAATGTACATTTTTTCATCTATGTATTTTTGCAGTTTATTGAATATCTATGTTAGTGAACACCCATCAAAGGTCAAAGCTTGAGGTTATGTTATTTAGCATTATAGGACATCATGTCTACCTCTTCCACTCTGTGTGTTTATCTGATCTCCTTAGCACTCAGCAGTTTCCAAAAGAGCTGTTTTTCCCTTCTGATGGCTTTTGTTCCAAAGCTTGTTAGAATAAAAGCAGCAAAAGAGAAATAAGTGAGAGGCCATAATGAATCCAGAAGAAACTTCAGAAAATTAAGTTTGGGGTGCTCTACACCACAGTTTATGCAACTTTTACACATGCATTAATTCTCAACATCCTCATTAGAAAGTGGTACCAAATTAGCATTCCCCTTTTGAAGATGATCAAATAAGCCCCCTGAGGAATAGGAGACCTCAGGCAACTCACCCAAGGCTGCAGAGTTACTTAGAATTAGAAGCAGGTACTCAGCTAGAAGTAAAATGTCCTCCCATGACATTTTTTTATGTTCAAGTGGATTTATTTATATGAATTCAGTCAGGTGTTCACACTGACTTAAGTACTGGTTTTGCCAACAAAGCTCTAAACTATATTGCCTTAAAATTTATTCATCATTGCTGCTTCTGTTTGTTATACGTATTCTTCATGGGGGTCTCAGATTCTGCTTCTTGCCAATTCTTCAAAGTCCCACATATCCATATTAACCTCAAACTTCAATACTCCTGGATGCGCAACGTTGTACAACTTAACCTCTCTCACACTCAGGTTCTCCGTCTATACAGCAGTTATCATACTATTACTTCCCTCAGCAGGTGTCAATTAGGATTAAATGAGATTGAGTGCTCAGTGACTTCTTTGCTGATGGCACAGCAAATGATAAATGGCCTTTACCCGAAGAAATGTTTATTAGTGTGAAGAACTGAGGAAATGCTCATAACTGCACTTGATGTTTCAGGAAATAACAGATCTTTTGTTCAAAGACCTCTACAAAATATTACTTGTACAGTTTGCCTGATTCTAGGTCATTCCACAATCAAAACCTATTAAAAGTTGTGAAGGACCAGAAATTATTACAAAACCAATCACTTAAGTTCATTTATAAATATAAATAACCAGGACATCCATTTTTCAGTTACTATTAAAATCTATGTAACAAATATTTCGAAAACATTAAATCTTGTTATAGTGGTTATAAGAATAGTGTTTCATATGTGACATTTAAACTTATCAGTAAGAGTGGAAAGAACAGAACATCTAGATTACTTAGGCTCCAGTTTCGGCTCTTTTGCTGGCCAGCTCTCTGGTTATCAACAATCCCTTATCCTCTCTAACCTCCAGTTTCCTCATGTGTAATACAGGCACAACACCCTGTGAGTGTATTTATGACACAAAAAAAATCTCCTGTGGGTTTTCACCATGATGTTGTTGGGGAGTCCTGCCCTCTCCATATCTATACTGTTAACTCTTATTCTGCCTCTGTATCTACTTATTTCTGACCATTTCTCTAAGCATGTTTCTATGTCTTGATCTGTCTTTGCCTCCCACCCTGCTGTTCCCTCCTTGTGTGGAAGGTCTTCCCTGACTGTCATACACCCACAAACTGGCTCAAAAATCTAATTCCAAATATAATGACTTGATGTTGAGCTAAATACAGCCAAATACAGCCACCTTCTCTCCCTTCTATCAACGCAATGTGAGGTTTCCTTCTTTTCTACATAAGGGGGTAAATTCCCATCTTAGTTTTTTTCAAGATCCAATTCCCATCCTAATTCTTTGAATAATTTCTTGATTATTGTCTGTTTCTTAAAATAAAAATATTACACAGAAGCTGCTTTTTTGGAAGTGAAAAAAATGCTAGTGTCGCTTAGGGAATAGAGAAATTCACTGAAGTTCACGCTAGTTCTGTGGGAAACATGTCCTGCCAATTGAAAGACCGTTTACATTATGTTATAGTTTGGCATAAAAGGGATTTCTGATCATCCAACTGTCATTTGAAAAATGGATTTATGTTCTTTGATGTCCAACTAGAAAGGCAAGATTTTATAGCAATGTATAGTCTCTATACAGACTTAAGTATATGTTAAAATAGTCACAAGTTCCTCAGGAGGAGAAAATTCTGGGATGCGTTTAGAAACTAAAATAGATTTGCTTACTCAAATCCTGGACAGGAGCATGGCATGATGGCAAATGGGTCATTTTTGACAATCTGAAGACCTTAGGTTTTCCAAATAGCGGGTCACATTTAAAAACTGTCTTTCTTGATTATTAATGGGTCATCTAAGACTCTGTTAATTCCCTGTTAGCTGAAAGTCAAAGAGCCTGCACTCCCTAGGGACCAATCCAGAGATGAAAAGGCCTAAATATATTGGTTCCTCAGATGCTCATCCTTGATACACAGTGGAAAACCGACCAGCCTATGCATTGTAAAATATAAACAACCAAAATGATGAATTGGCACCAAACTGATAAAAACCTCTTTCTCATTTAAAGCCAATGCTTGTACATTTGGGATGTGGCAACAACCACTTACCATGTAGCATATTCTCGCAGTTTTGATTACAGATAACTCATTTATGCGCCCTAACACCCAAAAGTTCTTCTTTACCAACGTTCAAAAACTAGAGGTGATGGTGGGATGGAGCCAAAATGTGGGGAGCATATACATGTCTATTATCAAACCAGGGGAGATTTACCAAGCATTTATCATATGCCTAACCCTGTGTTACATAAAACAACAAAAACATAAGGTATGTTCCCTTCCCAATTTGGTATCTTGTGCAGACAAGATATACATTCATCAAATTACTAAGAAATAAGAAAAGATATATAGTATATAAAATGATGAATAAAGATCTCATGGTTATCCCATGTATGTACAAAACCATTACTGCATGTCAGGTACTGTACTGTAGCATTTAAACCCATTGTTCAATGTATACAATAATTTACTTACTTGCACATTCTGCAACTAAGGAAACGTCTCCAACTTCACATCACTAGAATGGGGTACAAGATATGTATCTGTTCTGTCCCCTAAGATTATATCTTTAAGTATTATAATTTTTAGGATTATAGAAGGAGCCAAAAGAAATTATGAAAATAGAGAAATGTGTGGGGTGCCTGGCTGGCTCAGCCAATTAAGTGTCCGACTTCGGCTCAGGTCATGATCTCATGGCTGGTAAATTTGATTCCCACATTAGGCTCTGTGCTGATAAGCTTGGAGCCTGGAGCCTGCTTCAGATTCTGTGTCTCCTCCTCTCTGCCCCTCCCTCACTCATGCTTTGTCTGTCAAAAATACACAGACATTAAAAAATATCAGAGAAATGTGTGAAATGTATTCTGCTAATGTGCATGTTGTGTATGTGTGTGCATGTAAGTACATACATGCAGGGTGTCTTGGCATCAAGTGTTATGGTTAGATGGTAAAATCAGGGATTGCCCAGAGTTCATTCATCTCCAAAGCACCAAGAACCTCCTTTGTCAGGAATCTTGGGAAAACAGTCCCAAGAAATTTAAAAATGTGTTTAGTGTTTCCCAACAGGAGTATCTCAATGCACAGATCCATGGGAACCCTAGTAGCTCTGTTATAAGCTCCAGGAAGAACAAAAGCTCAAAACATCTCCAGGTCATTTCCACTGGCAAGTTACCTTATTTTCAACCACAGTTAATTCAATACTAAAGAATATTTACTGGTATTTATTTGGTGCTATAACCATCTTGTTCCCACCACACACACACCTCATAAAGCAACAGTAATCTCCTTGCAGAAGACTGCAGTATTCTTCTAATCCACACAACTGGTCTCTGTCCTAGAGAGCTATCCATTATTTAAATATTCTTCCATCCAAACCCTGAATTCCCAGTGTCCTGAGAGAACGCTTCATCTTGCTCTGGAGAATGTGGTTGCTAGTTCTAAAATGAAAGTCCATGGAATCCCTAACCTACCCTTATGCCCATGCCCACCACAAGTAAGGCAGCTGAATGCAGCCTTAACAAACTCACTGAATAATCAAGATTCGCCTGCCACTCTCACAAACTCAAGGTGAAATGTTTTTCATTCAAAAATCTCAGGAAACAACGTGGAAGGGGGCTGGAAAAAAAAAAGATGATTGTAAGCATTTGACAAATGTATGATGATGACATGGACATTGATTTCCCTTGTTTTAAAAAGAAAAACTTAAAATTCAAGTGACCAATTAATTGCTTTGTGACTCAGGCACTTCAACATCAAGAACTGTTTGGCCAAAAATGATCCTTGTACCTGATGGGGGAAGCAAAGCAGGATTCTCCTCCATTGTTCATCTGATGAAATGGAGAAAATTTATTGGACTCCCAACCACAAAGGGCCCTTGAGAGCTGATGAGACAATTTATCTGTCTGCCCTCCAGGCAGAGCTGCAGCAAGATCTGTATGTTGTGAAACTATTTAGGAAAATATTGAAAATATAGTTAACCATCAGGGACTTTGTCTATTTGACATCAATCATCTACAGGTTTGGAAAATTCACTTTTTTTCCCCATCTCAAGGAGGATTTTTTTCTTCCTATGCAGTCCCTTTACCCAATCATTCCAATGGTTGAAAGACTAAGGTATTTAGATTCATTGGAACTCTAACATAGAAATTTGGCTGAGGAGAAATTCCTGTTAAAGTTATTAAGGTAAAATTCATTTTCCCAGATCTTCAAATATCCAGATGTTTGGCATCTTATAAGGAAAAAATATCACCATAACTGCCTGCATTTTTCCCTAAATAACACATCCCTTATTTAACCCACTCAAATAAAGGTCATCTGTCAAAATCTGAGACCCAAACTTTTCAAGATATCTCAGAGTCTGAGGATAGAATGACTACTTCCTTAGGGAAGAAGAATATATAACCCTTGACAATAGGAGGCTTACCAAGTAATTCCTCCTCATTCAGAATGTTATAGTTAATTTTTTTTTTTTTACCAATAGAGAGTAGACTTTCATGCTTTTAAACAGTTTGATATTGTCTCAAGATTATTAATTGGCATGAATTATTTTCATAATTAAAAAAACAAAAAATGATAGCTTTCTTTAGGGGTTTCCATTAGCTAGGATAATCATCAAGGGTGACTAATGACTGATCTAATCATCTGGCACAATGACAAACTAGTTCAGATTATATCTCAAGTCCACTTGATAGATAATAGCCAGAAACAGGACATCACCCAGCAGAGGTCAGCTCCATCTTTCACCCACAGTCCCAACCCCATCCTGGTCTTAAGCCCATCTCAATCAGGACAGGACACTTTTAGGAACATCCAGCTTGTGAGTCTCAATTATATAATGTACCATTAGCTTATATGTGTTGAGCTTGGAGAAACCCTATATTCTTGCACACCCTCTGAACCATAGCCTTCTCTATCCCTATTCTTTCCTTGACTTGCCTTCTGCCTTAATTCCTGTTTACCTCTTCATTTCCCTGCTAAGTATACTTTCTCTGAAAGTCAGTTTGTGTCTCAATAACCTATAAACACTCTTGGCAACCCGCCTTCCTGGCAAGATGGACATTGTGGGAAGCTGCTTTTGGTTGCCTTTTCATCTAGAATATTCCATCTCATCTGATTTTGAATATTATATACATACTCTAAGCCTACAGCATGTCACCAGTTATAAACTCTTGAAAAATGTCAGTACGTCAATGTAGTCTAGGTTCTTTCGGCTCCTTTGTGCACGGCCTTTTTGGAATACCTTAAAGGCCAAACCCATTTGCCAATGTCATTTCCATACTCTGGTCCCCATTCTTCCTATTTTGTTTCATTGATCACCAACCTACATATATGTGTAAAGAAGTTAAGGTGACCACTAAATCAGAAAAGGAGATAGCAACAGGAACATAAAGAAAAATTTTGGTTTAAAATATCTAAATTTAATCTGCCTTATATAAACCTAATTAAAAATATTCTTTTATGACAAAATACTTCAGCAATATGATAGGATTAGACTATAAAGACGAGCCATATCACTAGGCCTATCCTGCAAAGCCTGTCTTACTTGGTGCATCTAGCCACCCATCCTCACGTACATAGATGACTCTGGAAGATCTGCAGCATGTCAATCTATGAGTGGCTGTTGGAACTCAGAAAACTAAGTTCTAAATAAGTAACTTCCCCATCTATGAATTGAGGGATTGCTTCTGGAACTTTTAACAAGCTATGAACATCAAAATCACCTATACCGCTTGGATGTACATAGAAAAATGATTGGGACTGACCACTGCAGGCTATAAGACCCTTTCATTTCCTAGGTTTCTTGCCAGCTAGCCTCTCGGTGGAGGTCTGGCCAGTGGAAAACACTGGTAAGAAATTGGTAAGATGAGAGAATCCATAATAGGAACCCCACTCTTGCAGATTTACTCTAAAATCAGATTGGGAAATATAGGTAGAAACATATAAATTGGCATCCTAATGCCTGATTTAAACTTCAGACATCAGGACCCACCTAAAAAGACAAATCAACATGGAAAACCAGTCTGCCTACATCTCATGAACATCTCTGGATGGTATCCCTGTAAATAGCTGTGTTGTCTCTATGTCTCCAGTTCCTTCTGGACAGCTTCTAATTCTCTGATGTCAGTTTCCACAGTAAAACCTTCGCGAGGTCCTAGCTGCCTGGATGGTCCTAGCCTCTGGGCACTGCTCTTACCACCTATTTGTCCTGCTTTTGCTAATTCATCTCTTGGTGCCTTGTTTTGTCCTATTTTTCACATATTACTTTATTAAGTTTCTTCTATTTGAAACATTTAAATTAGATTCTATTTTCTTAGCCAGACCCTGATAAATATAGCTTTTCTATAGAGATTTTTATTCGGAAGGCCTACAATGGGATCCCACTTAAGAATCAGTGAATAAATGACCTCTAGTTGATCTTCCTGCTCTAAATTATTATAAGTTATAATGAAGTTATAATTTAATGGCCACTTATTGAGCCTTTACTATGTATCATACAATGTCCTATGCTGTTTAAGAAATACAGGAGTCTTATAAAATAAAATAGAAGTGAAATAAATGCCACCATTGACACTGATGTAGCCGTTTCCCTTAGAAAATGATCACCATTGACAGGAAGACTTTTCATGTATACCAGCTTCCAGTTAAAAATCAAGTTCATTTCTGGGGCACCTGGGTGGCTCAGTCTATTGAGAGTCTGACTTTGGCTCAGGTCATGATCTCCTGGTTCATGAATTCAAGCCCTGCGTTGGGCTCTGTACCAACAGCTCAGAGCCTGAATCCTGCTTCAGATTCTGTGTCTCCCTCTTTCTCTGCCCCTCCCCCACTCATGCTCTTTCTCTCTCTCAAACAAAAAATAAATATTAAAAACAATTCAGTTCATTTCACATCTCAGTATAGGTCACTTGACCATGCTCCCTACTTGTAAGAAAACTGGGGTGGCAGGGGTGTGGGGGGTGGTAGGAAGTGGTGGTGGTAGATGGGATTTCCTCAGGTTGGCCAAAATCAAATAAGACCCTTCTTCTCACAGGTATTTTTAAACCACAAATTATATTCCTAATAAATTTAATCACCCACCAAAGAAAGAAACCAAAAATTTTTCTAGCTAATGAATCTAGCATAGACTCTAAAAATAAGAAATAATACAAGCACTCCTGGCCTTTAAAAATGCTGATTAAATAACTTGTATAGGACCTCGGCACATGCATTTTAAAGAAGTACAAGGGTGATAATAATGCCTCAAATCCCTAATAAAAATCCATCATATCCAATGACCTCTAAGCATCTTCCCATCTCTAAAATGGAATGACTTGTGTGCCTGGATGGCTCAGTCAGTTGAGCATCTGATTCTTGATCTCAGCTCAGGTTGTGATCTCATCCGCCCGTCAGGCTCTAAGCTGACCATGGAGCCTGCTTGGGATTCTTTCTCACCCTCTCTCTTCTATCCATCTCCCATTTACACACACACGCACTCTCTCTCTCAAAATAGATATTTTAAAAACAAAATGGAATGAATTATATGAGATTATAAACATTCATATAAGTCTACAATTCCATGGTTATGAAGTAATAGAAAGCAAATATCTTAGAAGAACCTTTAATTCAAGAAAAATACTGACAGTATAAGTCAGTATTTAATTCCTCCCATTACTACTCAAATCATACCCCAATTGTGCTCCAGCCAGCATCTCAGGTGGACATGATTCTTTACCTAACTTTATTCCTTGAGAATTGATCCTCTAGATTATTCTGCTGGTGAACATAGAGTTAGTCATCTCTATGTTTATGAACGAAGCTACCAAAATTAGGGTATCTAGGGAATACCTAAAATTTTAATCTTTATCCCACCCTACTTTTGTAGGAGATACACTATTTCTACTTGAGGATAGAGATTAATAACTTCAGCTAATCCCATAACCCACCCATTTTTTATCCTTCATTCACCAGTTGCATAAGAAGTTCAAAATGTCAGGATGGGTGTTTGAGCTTCCATTTCACAGTGAGCACTGCTGAATTTTTGTATGTCCCTTGGGTGCTTAAAGTTCTAAGGTGATATAGTCTAAGCTTCCAGAAGAGGAAAACAAAATATCATTCTGCCATTATTAAAACCGATTGCTTCTGGGTGATTGAGAAACCAAAGAATCATACGATCATTAGCTTTTTGTCTTACTACGTTTGTATCACAATATTTTTCCTATTAGGAAGCAATATTATTAATATGACCCTGTATTTTTCAGTAAGGCCATTGTTAGATTTGGCAAAAGGTAACATGCAGAAATAATAAACGGAAATTTATGAATGCCTATTCCAGAGATGATAAATCACTGTCCCCTCCTTCCTAGCAGATATGCCATGTAATAAAATTGCCATTCCCTTTATCTGTTTTCCATAACCTATCCTAAGTAATTAGACTAGTGCCTGACATTGGGATACACAAGTATCCCATTGAATGAATAAATGAGGAGGGCTCTATTTACATGGTTACTTGATATCTCATCAACTTTTTATTCTTGACTAGGACCCAGTAGCAAGCCACAAGCTATTGTTTCTTAGAAGGGCGAGAGCTACTTATACTCAATGAGGATAACCTTGTTCCGGGGTTTTCAGAATGATTTTCCCCCAATGGACCAGCTAGTAAACCAGCTTCATTCAGCATCTTGCTCTACCATAGACATTTGGATTATCATCATATCTATTAATCCATAAGGCTGAACTGTTTATTATTGTATATCTTACATTTGGATGTGCTACTTTGAACTGTTTACCATGCCCTTGCAGGCTGTTGACTTTGAGAGTTTTCCAAATTAAAGAAGAATCTCCAATGTTACGTTCACAGTCTAAAATGTTTCAAGAAGTGCAGTGCCACAAATTGCTTTTCATATTAAAGAGAAACAAGGTCTGAAACCTTATAAAGCAAAGCTGATTTCACAGATCAAACTCTTGGTGACCACCCACAGAGATACATTTTCATCCAACTCACACAGACAACTTAAGACACTGCAGATGCCAATGTCTAAGATAGTTCATGTGGCCAGTTTTAGCTTTGCCTTCTCATTGCCTCTTGGTTTATTCATGACAGAGGAATGACATTGAGAACCTGAAAAGAGGTCCTCCATGTCCTTACAAGTCTCTAGCCTACAGAGATTGCAGTTACTGCTTCTGCCTTTCACCTGTAGAAATCCATATGACTCAGCCTGTGTTTAGCCCTATCCTTACCTCCTGATGAAATTTAACCATTCTGTGCTGTCCACTTTGTCCCATCTGCTCTAGTAACCTCAACAAATCCAGAGTTACTACACAATAGACCAAGTCACCTTGAAGTAGAAAATATACTCAGAGAAATGTCTAGCATTTGCATGCCTTGGATGTGAAACTCCGCTCAAACTTTTTTGGAAGATGAATTTCCCTGTTAAATGGTTTTGGTGAGAGTTAACAGCCCTCCTTAGCTCGATGTATCATTAGCACGATCTCCATTTTCTCCATGTTTCCAGTCTTCTACACCTTGTGAAAATAAAGGGAAGGCTCACTAAAATGGAGTCAAGATGCCATCATAGACAATTCTCATGCCCTACCACTCAGTCAATTGCAGATCCAACAGGAAGAGACAGACTTTGCAGTTAGATACTATTTTACTACCCTAGCAGGAGGAAAGATTTCTTCCTCCCCCCTCCCCCCAGCAGCAAACAGCCCAGCCAACAAGGCTGAGCCCAGCTCAACCGAGAGGCCAATATACTCTAAACTGCCAGTTTACTCCATTTGACTTTTAGTTTATAACATCCCCTCCCACTCCCCACTTTCCTCTATAAAGGACATTCCTTTCCTTTGTTTTCTGGACTTACCTATAGCTTGCTTGCCCTGGATTGTAATTCTCTGCTCTTCCCAGATAACCTTAAAGAATAAAACTGCCAGTTCGTTTATCAAATGAGTTTAACAACCTTTACAGTTACTTTTAGACCAAAATTTAAGAAATGAAAAATATTCTGCAATTTAACATTTCATTTTTAACCGACCCACTCAAGGTCAGCCGTGGTTCAAGTTCTACCTTCAGGTCTCTACTTATGGCTGAAGGAGACGTTTTGGTTTGTAGAAGCTGGAAAGAATCATTCTTTCCTTCTATCTACCTATTTAGGCCCAGACAAAAATCCCACAGAATCAAGTTTCCCTTTTGGCTATTAAGGATCCCCAGATTTGCTTGCTATGCGTTGACGACCAACCATGAGAGCCATCTGACACATAACTAGGGAGTTTCCTGGGATTCAGGACTCTGAAGACTAACACCAGGATCATCCTGGGAAAAGTGGGTCAAAGTTGGAAACACTAAGTCCTATCCACCTTCTCAGCTGTGGTTTGGATTGATCAGATAAACTCCACTGGTGAACATTACCAAGCAAGAGTAGCCAGCTTCTGAAATATGAGGCATCATTCCTGAAGTGGTCCTGGCAAGTTTCATAGCTCATTCTAATTAATTAAATAGAAGATAGGCTTTCCTTGTTTTGTTTTCACATTTAAGAAGTTTTTGTTTAGCTCTTTACCTATAATAGCAAGTCCGTGTATTAATGTGCTTAATTACTGGTAAAGTTAACATGTTTTGGTGTTTGAATTGAGATGATCTAAACACAAGTGGAATTTCAGCTGAGGATACTGGTTTTCACTTTCCAGATCCCCAATTCAAGACAGAGGCACTCATACCCTCACTTACCAATATTGGCTACGGGCAGTGTACAGTGGAGTCCACCTTTAGGAATTGACCAAGAGATCACAGATTTGTCTCACCCAACATCACACCCCAACCCCAGGGGCAGCCCATAGCCAATAACTGATTAATGCTAAATTCAAAGGTCTAGCCCCTTGCCTCAGTTCAGGACAACTTGACCTCAGCTGATCCCTTAGGAAGCTTTGGAACATTGGCGGTTCTTTAGTTTTGCAACTGCATCACAGTTCAACTTCTTTGCCTGATCTTTTCACTTTCCTACACATGTTGAGCCTAAAAGCACTCCATAATAAAATTACTGCATATGATTCTCCATCTCAGGAAATGGTTTTTGATCAAGATCCACAGAATCACTATTATATGTTCAGACTGTCTACATGCATCAGTAAATGGTGGTCCAGATGCTTGGGGGTTGGCAGTTGGTTAGAGATTATTAACACTTCCATCCACTTTATTCCTGACTTCGCATGAGATCATAAGATAGAGCAAGGTCGTAACATGTAAAACATAGCACAAATCATTCATTTACAGGTTGTGCATTTGCATTAAGACAAAAATATTACTGTATAACCTATACTTTAGTTATCAGATACAAATCCGGCATGAAAATTATAAATTATTGTGTTTAAGTAGGATGACTGTCCTACATTGCCCACTTAGTCTCAATTTACACCTGTTCTCTGGAAATTATTAAAACTGTGCCCCCTTTCATTCTCAAAAAGATCCTAATTTGGACAATAAAAGGTATGATCACCTAGTTATAAAGAACTCTCATTTTACAAATAAGAGCCTTAAATGAGATATAAGGGGAAGGTGGATCAGGAAAAATTAATGTGAACTGATCATCAAGTAACAATATGACTCTAAGAATCCCTCTCTATGAACATCAGCAAATGGAGAAAACAAAGCAGAATAAACTCAGCAACTTTTTAAGGATTAAAGATTTAAAGATACATCTTGAGCAAAGTTGGGGTCTCCTACATGCCATGGATATTGCTTTAATAGCAGAGAAACCTATCAGTTGCCTGTGATTTTAATAATAGCATTGGTAAGCTTTTATTTCAAGATCAACTACACTGTTTGAAAGCTATTACTATGTCACCAGTATATTATAGTTACTTGTGAAGCTCTATTTAGAAGTTATGGGACATACTGAATTTTTCCACAGAACTGTTGATCCTTTTGGCTTTACAATGACTGACTTCAGTATTTGGCTTCTTTAAATGCTCAGAGACAGGAAAATTTTGTATCACTTAGGACAGGAAAAAAAAGTACAAAATTTATTACTATTCCTCAAAAGTGAATACAAATGAGTATCTGACATGTGAGACCAAGACTGTTTTAGCTTTACTGACAATGGTAACAACTGGCCTGCAAGAGGGAGAAGTATGTGCTGGGGAAGAGGGAATCAGGGAACAAAACTGTCTTCAATTACCTCTATCTTTCTACCTGATACCCATCAATGAACAGTGACTATTTAGTTATGTTTAGAGCAAGTGGGCAGATCAAGTCCATGAGCAAGGGCAGTGGGAAGAAAAAAAGAGTTCATTTTTTTTAACTAAAAAAAAAAAAAAACACCTCCAGGGGCACCTGGGTGGCTCAGTCTGTTAAGCATCTGGCTCTCAACTTCAGCTCAGGTCATGGTCTCATGGTTTGTGAGTTCAAGCCTCATGTCTGGCTCTATGCTAGCAATGCAGGGACTGCTTGGGTTTCTCCATCTCTCCCTCTCTCTGCCTCTCCCCCACTCGCAGGCTCTGTCTCAGAATAAACTTTAAAAAAAAAAAAAGACTCCAGTAAATAAATAGGGATAAGAGAGAAATGCAAAGAGTTTCTCAAATGTCATCTACTCATGAAAATCAGACCCAAAAATGTTTGGCAGCTGTGAAAGAATGGAGGTGAGCCTCCAGCTGAAGCTGACCCCAGTAGAGCCCAGCATTAAATATGGCCGTCACAGAAAGCATACTGTCCCTATTTCCTCAAAATTCAAACCCAGGCAATGACTCTAGACATAATGGGGCAAGAGCCAGGAAGAGAAACATCTCAAAGAATGAGAAGATCTGACTTTGTGATAATTACGTGAGAGATAAAGATGACACAGCCTGGAGGCATCGGAGTTCCCTGAAGGAAGGACCCCTTGATATTTCTGCTTGCAATGAAACCTAAGAGGAAAGCCTTTGCAAATCATCTGGGATCCTTTGTCTTAACTTTCATTTTCCACTAACTAGCAAAGTAGGAGTTCGATGAACCATTGAGAGAACAACTGGGCACATAATGGTTCACTCTTTAGGAAATTGGAGAAAGTGTTAGTAAGCACTGTCATCCAGCGAGACCAATGTGTCCATTCAAGTCTACTTGGCATCAGCTCAAAGGAGAAGTTCCTTCAACCTGCCCATAGCCAGAGAGACCACACGCACTCTGCAGAAGAAAAGAGTCTAAAAGCTTGGCAAGGGACTTGTTCCGTCATGGAGGCTAGCTCCTGCTGTGGTTGAGTCATCTTTTCAGAAGACCCACAAGAATTTCACTTAACTTTTTTCTGAAATTATTTTAGATAAAATTCACAATTCAGTAGAACTAGAATTTGACTTGGTGGCATTACACTCCTAAGTTTTCTGTCCCTATTTTTGTCGGGCTTTGGGATAAACTTTATGAGATTGGTAGCTATTGCATTATTATAATCATTTCCCCTGTTAACATGTCATAAGTACCTTTTTAGGGGCACCTGGGTGGCTCAGTCAGTTGAGTGTCAGACTTCGGCTCAGGTCATGATCTTGCAGTCTGTGAGTTCGAGCCCCACATTGGGCTCTGTGCTGACAGCTCAGAGCCTGGAGCCTGCTTTGGATTCTGTCTTCCTCTCTCTCTACCCCTCCACTCTCACACTCTGTCTCTGTCTCTCAAAAATAAAGAAGCATTAAAAAAAATTTTAATAAAAAAATAAGTACCTTTTTAATTACTATGTAGCATGTTTCTAAGTCCCACTGTGCTAAGCACTGTATGAATACCTTATTTAATTCTATGAAGTAGCATTATCATCCTCATTTGACACACAAGGAGACTGAGGCACAAAAGTTAATCTTCCTGAAGCCATATAAATGAAGTGGATTTTCCAGAATCAAACCCAAGTCTACCTGCTCTCCCAGCCATTTCCTTGTCTAATCAGATTATCTCACAGCTGTAAAACAGAGGTGATTCAGATGTTAGATATTAATATAATTGTAGCAAATAAAAGTAAAAGCAGTCTATTCAAAATAGTACAGAAGAACCAAATGCCTAGCATTTATGAGTACAGTGGACCAGGCATTGGGCTGGATACATGTAATTGCCAACCTCATGACCTAAACTTCATCACACTTTATTTAGTCACCAAATAGGATACTCTGGAATAGTGAAGAGGAAAAGTTACAGGACCTTCCCATTTTGACACTGGTAAATGGAGAGGTGAGAAAATGACATCAAACACAGAATTTCCCATCTGCCCTTTACTAGATTATCAAGCATTCAAGTCTACTTTTGAATGGCAACAAAAATCCTCATACTTGAGAAAGGATACTATTAGAAATGACAAATGTATTGTCACACTCCAGTAATAAAGATCTTTATTCATTTAAAGCTTTCTCCTCTCTAGATCGACCAAACCAAGTGATAAGGTAACTTTTTCATCAACAGAGAATTACCCTTACAGCTATAGTTTATACATCAAAATAATACCCAAATTTTAGATGTATAGTTATTTTGATATGTATATGAGGACATGTGCATGCCCCTCCCTACACACACACACACACACACACACACACACACACACACACACACAGCTACTGTGAGAAGGGACCGGGAGCTGAACAGATCTTCAGAAAGCTGCACAATGCTAGAAAATACTGGAGTCCAACAGTCTGATTTAGAGAAACTTTGCTGAACACCTAGGGGTTCCAGAAAGGTTGCACTTTAAGATGAAGGCTATTCTAGTCTCATTAGAAAAAGGGTCATTGTAGACCTACCCTAATAAAGTCTGAAATTTTATCTTGGCATGTAGTTAATTTGCCAACAAATTAGTTTTATCCTGCTAATGGTACACATAAAATCTCTGAAAGATGACTCCCAGTAATGTAGCAATTACAACATTACCCATGTAATAAAAAAATACTTAGATATTGCACCAAAAAAGTAAGCAATCTGTCAATTTGGAAGGGAAAAATACTGTTTTAACAAAGAAATTAGAATTGACAGGAAACTTTAAGTACTATTATAAGCATATTCAAAGATAAAAACCAAAAGATAGACATGAGTGAAGAGAAGGAAAATCTCAGCAAGTAAATGAAAAGCATAAAAGAAAATCAGACAGGAATTCAAAGCCTAAAAAAAGGTATCTGGAATGAAAAATTCACTGACAAGTCTTAACAGATCATATATGCAGAAAAATAAATACATGTATTTAAAACAATAAAAGCTATGCAATGTAAAATATAGACTTTTTAATAAATCTCAAAAACACTATACTGAGCAAAATATCCTGACACAGAAGTACACATACTGTATGGTTCCATTTATATAATTATCTAAAACAAAAAAATGGATTTATAGTGATAGAAATCAGAAAAGGGCTTATCTCTGGTGGGGAGTAGAAAGGCATATTAGTCATATGTACACATTTCTCAAAATTCAAACTGCTCTCAAGGTCTGTGCATTTTACTGTATGAAAATTATACTTGATAAAAATTTTAATAAGGGAGTAACAGGGACATGGAAGTGGTCCCATAAATTAAATGGGTTTTAAAGAGATAGAATGTTTTGATCATTTCTGAGCAATGTATAACTTTGATGAGGAATTCTTAAGTCCCCATTTGACAGAGGAAATGAGTCTAATACCAAACTGAATATATTGGTAGGTGGGGCTTGCCTTTGAAGTAATTGTGTAGCTTCCAGACAGATGAGGGACTGGGTGTGGAGGGAAGTGAAGTACTAGCTTTGGAATCTCCATCTGCTCCCCACTTGGTGTCCCCAGGAGCCTAAGAGGGGATTTGGCATCAGACTGACAACAGATAAGAGGGAAGCCCTGCAAATGCTTTCAGGGGAAATAGGGTGAGGCTTCTTCACCCTACACTCAAGATTTCCATGATAAAGCACAATCTCTTTTAGTCAAGTTTCCCCCTAAAAAGGCTCCTTTGTGCAGTCAATTCTATAGGTATGATTCATGATGTCCTCCATCCACTACCACCCTTCATAATGATGTCTCAACTATGACTGTGTTATTGCCTAACAGGCCAGATTCTCGTGCTCTACAACAACTCCAGGAGAATCCAGAATGGAATGGAGCCCATGTTAGTAGTGCTGATAGCTGCAAATCTTTGTCCAAATGCCTGTGTCAATTTTAGGGCTCCCACATAATGTGGGTGGCCAGAAAATTCATTCTTCTGTGGTTGCTGAGCTAACTGTACGATTTCCCACTAAAAGTTATTCCTAGAGACCCTGAATTGGACAAATGTAGACTAAGCTACTGTAAGAAAGTGCATGTCACCATCAACAGGAATTCTATAGTTCAAAATAGTGGGTACTTGCTAGCTCAACTGGCTGTAGCTTCCGTGGGTGGCAATACTGATCATACTTGTAAAGCATGTTGAGGCTCGGAGAAAAAATGGATTCCTAGTGATCTCCATGAGGTAAAGAAGTGAAAAACCTAACAGTACACCATTCTACCAGTCACCTCTGGTACCACAGAAAAGACTTAGGACCCAGCCTTCAAGAGACATGAATGCTAATCCTGAACCTAACACTAACTAGCTCTGTGACATGGGTAAGTACTGCATTGTTGTGGGTCTTTATTCTAAAGAATAGATTGGGAATAAAATAGTTGATTTCTAAACACCACTCCACTGGTATTCTGTGAATCATCAAAACTATACCACTCTCCTCCTAGAAAGAAAGCCACAGTGGGGCATCTGGGTGGCTCAGTCGCTTACGTCTGATTCTTGATTTCAGCTCAGGTCATGATCTTATGGTTCGTGAGATAGAACTCCCCTACCCCCCTCCCACCACATTGGACTATGCATGGAGCCTGCTTAAGATCCTCTCTCTCCCTCTCCTCCTTCCCAACTTGTGCTCACACTCTTCCCACCCCTCTCTAAGGAAGGGGTACAGGGAGAGGGGGACAGGGAAGAAAGGAAAGGAAAGGAAAAGGAAGAAAGCCACAGATCCACAATATAGTCACTTAAGCAGAATTCCCAAACCAGGTCTTAATACCTAATCTAATGGCAGCTCCAACCACCACCACCCCGCCGAGAAATGTAGTCTTAAGGACCAGTCAGGAAATTTTCTGCTCCACATAATGAGTCTGCCATTTGGGCCCTCTCTGTTCCCAAAAGGAAGATGAGGTAATCTGCATAAGACTCCTTCCATTTCCCCCTAAGGGAAAGGGGCCTTGCCTGGAAGAAACCTATTCTTCAGTTAATAAATTTCTTGCCTCTCCTTTCTATAAAAACCTTCCATTTTTACAAGTCCTTGGAGCTCCCTCTATCTGCTACAATGGGAGGCTGCCTAATTCATGAATCATTTATTTAATACAGCCAATTAGATCTTCAGATTCACTCAGTTGAATTTTGCTGCTTCACCCCATAATACCCATTAAGTGTACAGAGGAACAAACTCAAAAACCAAAGACCAAAGAACACATTATGCTTTCTTATCAATGTCATGAGATCATTGAATTCATTCAATTTAAATCAACATGTTTTAGGACACCTGGGTGATTCAGTTGGGTCAGCATTAGACTCTTGATCTTGGCTCAGGTCATAATCTTATGGTTTAGGAAATCGAGCCCCACAAGGGGCTCCAGTATGACAGCAGGGATCCTGCTTAGGATTCTCTCTCCCCTTCTTCCTGCCTCTCCCCACACATGCTCTATCAAAATAAGTTTTAAAATCAACATGTTTCCATGAAATGTCTGGTTTCTATAATTCCCATAGATTGTAATTGTAAATATTATCAAAAATTTCTACCTATCATGTTTCCTAAAAGAACATTCTATGAACTCTTTCTCAATGATAATACTGTCACACACTTCCTAGTTTGCCAACAGGTTTGGAGAAATGAAGCCCTTTGCTTTGACTGATCCATTCAACTGGACACTGGCTATGCTGGTGCTGGATGAGAATACAGGTCTCCTGCTGGCTCACCTGAATGTGCTCTGTGAGGACAAGATTTCGGGTCTTCTAACTTCAAAAACCATGTTCTCCCTGTCCCTTGAGCTGCATCAATTGGTTGAAAACCTAAAACAACTGGCCATATACCTGAAGTGATGGAGTCTAAGAAACAACAAAGTAGGGGGAAAAAATGTAATTCAAGCACTGAAAGAAGGGTCAGAATGGTTGATCTCTTAGGCATAGTCAAAGTCTTAAATGTTATCAGCTCAATGACAAAAAATACTTTCTTCCCATTTTGTCAGGGTGATTTTAAATTTTTGTTGTCCTTTGCTTTTCTGGTTTCTTTCTCTGCATCTGACTTTCCTACAAATCAAAGAAAGATAAATTCAAAGACTCCTATGTACAAAAGCTTGGTTGCTGGTATTGACCATTCCCACAAAATGGTATGAAGTCTCCAAATATTCCCAATTTGTTTGTGGATACATCACCTGTCCCACCATCTGCCCTGAGTACAAAATCCATAGCCTCTAGGAAAGAAGATTTTTGTATGATTGAAAGATAGAGGAAGGGTCATTTAGATGTACTTGTCACAATGGATCAGGAAGGAGGGAGTCAATAGTGGAAAAATAACCAACCTTCTATTTAGTATTTTCTAAATACTGTATGGTACCATTTTTCTGGACAAAATATCTATAACTAAAATGGCTGGGACATTAGAACAGTTTTTAATGGCTACTACAAATTATTGTTTATGTGCATGAGCATGGGGTAGGTCCAGATCTTTTTCTCCTCCAGACTAGTCATCAGATGGGAGCATTAACTGATGTGAAGAGATACAAAACAACTCTAAGTTGCCATTCTTCAAACGTCCAATTAAGATATTAGGTCTGAAAAAGAAAATTTCTTAAATCTGGTAAAGATACATTCAAGAGGAGTCACTCTGCCAGGAAGGAAGGAAATCATCTCTTCTGGCAAAATACAAAAGTGACAAGTCAGAATGCCAACAAAGACCATTCTATAAGAACAATGGGAAGGTCCAGATGTGTTGAGATCAGTTATCATTAAGCTATAATTTAGCGAGAGGCAAAATGTGCAAAAAATATTTTCCCCCACATATAAAGTCCATGTCTACATGATCTCTGTATTAAAAGCTGACTTCTATTTTAACATGATTATAGATATTGTCATCATACATGCCAGTTTTCATAGACAAACCCAACCTTAAATATTATGTTATGTTGAATGAACCATTATGAAAGTTTCAGTGTTTCAGCAAAATGTAACTGATCAAAGTAATACAGCAAACCTTTAAATGGAAATAAACTTAAATCAAAAAGATTAATAGCCAAGCAAAGGAGACACATAGCTTAAAGAAATATCCATTTTTCAGACATGTGTTCACAATGCACACACACACAATAGCTATATTGTATATGCTTCTAATTTTAAGTGTGTGCAGGTAGCATAGCTCAGAACTTATGATTAGAAAAATATGAAGTATAAATATCCTCACAGTTGTAACTTCAATGATTGACTAAAAGTGAAATTATAATACTGGTGACTTTAACCGTGCTATTCTATTTACTTTAGCTCCAGTTTAAAATTATTTTATTTTATTTGAAACATATTCAACTAGAAAGTCTAATTTTATAGACCACTTGAGTACAAAAAGAAGAACAGTATCATCAGTAAGGATTTTCAAGTCTATTATCCTTCTTCAAAGAAATGTGGAGGTCCATGGGGAACATTTTTACACTTAATGTTGCAATGGAATGAACATTGCTCAGCCTGGGAAAAATATCACATCACATAATCAAAGACATGCAGTTATCTGATAACTCTAGAATATCCAGAACTCCAAGACTTTTTTTTAAAAAGTGTAAATGAAACATTATTTGAATAATGTTTTAAAACTCAAAAGACTTTCATACCTTCAAATGCATCTTGATAGAAAACTAGGTGAGCAGGAGAGGCACCTAGAAAGGTAGCTAGAGCCAAAGAATGGAGGATGTTTATTATCATAAATAATGTGTGCTTAATACGTGTCATTCATCAAAGATTTACTGACCACCTGCTTTGTGGTAGGCACTGCTAGGGTATTGAGGATATAGCCTTGGCCATATTCTTCTCAGTTCCTGCTCTCCTGAAACTTACCTTCCAGAAAGAACACGTTCAGTGAGCTAAAAAGGAAAGAGTATGAAAGTACCAAACGTGGTTATAGAGAACTTACAGGCAATGGAAGCCATAAACATGTCTTCAGCATACAAAGAGGAACAACTAAGAGTTTGGAAGTGATTCCCACAACCATCCTCCTCACTACCAAATTCAGAAAGAGCTGAAAGAGACACAGGAGACAAACAGAATGAAAATTTCAGCTTTATCACTGATAAATCTGCAGTGATAAAGTAGTTTAACCAGGCCCTGCTACTGGACTCCCTACAATCCCTGCATCTGTCAGGTGGTACCCTGTGCTTCTACTTTCACTACCAAATAGCCATGGACTTGTTCTTGGAGGTCTGCGCTTTCCCCAAAAGACAAAATCACCTATCATTAAACCCTTAGTTTGAAATTTATTGGCTTTATAATTTTTATTAACTCACAAATTTACTTTGATTTTATAGCCATATAGGAACTATAAACATGTTTATAACTAGTTATATGATTTTGTCTTTTTAACTGCAAATATAGGACTTGTATTTAAAAATTGTCACTCAACTCCACCATGCCTCATGAAAAAACATTTGTCTGATAGAAAATTCCAAAAGTAGTTGGCATGGTTTCTGAAGAAGTGACTAAAAAAATGTTTTGAGATTTTCATTTGAGGCTTATTTTAATAATAATATAAAAAATACAAAACAATAGTATTAAAGAGTGACATATTAGTAACTGGAGCCAGATGCCGTGGTTACAGGCTAATGTAATAATGTATTACAAGATAGATCAAATGTAATTGACTCTCATATTTCTAGTAAAGCAATGATATCAAGATTAATAAACATCAAGGTGATTGATAATTGCTTTTAACTGCTCATAGAACAATAGGATAGGCTTCTGTGGTGCCTGCTGAGAATTAAATCACCATGTAGAACAGGCTATGAAAACTATAGTTTCTTAAAAAAGTATGTTCAGTGTCTTAAAACTAATATGTTTATGTTTTTTATACATCTACATATACATCCTATGCAAGAGCAAGAGAAAGCTAAAAAGTAAAATTTCTCTGAATCTCCCCGTTTCTCATGGAATGTGCTTATTTCTTAATAGGCTGACAAAGCAGAACTCCATTGCCATGGAGTATTTTTAAAGACAAAGTCAAACTAAGTCTAGTCTAAAATACCCACAAAAGAAAATCCTGGTTCCACATCAAGTACTTTTGTATCTGGACAACCAGGCACTCACTATTTCTTGCTTTCTCTCTCTATTCAGAAGAACAATCATTAGCAGAGGAGGTAAAAATCTGGATTGAGGGGTGGCAGGAGGAAAAACCCGTTATCATAAATGGCCACCTGGGAAGACCATTTGACGATGTTTTGGGGGAAAAAAAAAACTTGGTACCACCCAACTTTCCAGTTGAAAGGTAAGTTGAAATCTAACATTAACCATTAATTATCTAGCATGTGCCTGATTTATAGCCACCTAAAATGACAGAATTCTAAGATAGCTATAAAATTAACCAAACAATACTTACAAAGGACAAATTTCTAGCTTTGAAAATCTGTTTTCTTATTGAAGCTTTCCCCATCTGATGCAATAAAACAATAAAGTATAAAACATTAATAACCCCCAAGATGCAATGCTTCTATGAAACCTGACAGATCAAAATAGGGAGAAAGGATGCTCCTTCTTTTGCAAAATAGGAACATATTAACAACTGGTATTTTTGACGGGGTTACTCGGATAGTTTTCTCCAAGGGAACTACTTTGACAATAGCCTTTGGCTGATGGGTTTTACTGTCCTATTGAGAGAGTGTTTCTTTTCCTGGGCCTGAAGTTTCATCATCCAAACTCATCCATTTGCTCAAAAACGGGCAACCCCAGACACTGAGCATTATATTCCAAATGGGATTGTGGGCAATGACTCTCTTCCAAAATCCCAGAATCTGAAGTCATCCATCAAAACACCCTTGGGGATTTCCAAGCTGGGTAGCTATCCATAGGAAGCCCTTGTATACCAGCCTCCAGGCACACTGCAGAATCAGCAGTCTCTGTGCATCGTAATGATGAAGAGCTCAAATCTCAGGCTCCTACAGGCTTGAGTTTTACTCCTGGTGTACTATCCACACAGCTAGAAAAGGCTAAGTTGCTAAGTCTCTCAGCCTCAGCATCTTCATCTTTAAAATGAGGATAATTAGGGGCGGCCTGGGTGACTGCCGGTTAAGCATCCAACTTCGGCTCAGGTCATGATTCCATGGTTCAGGAGTTCAAGCCCCAAATCTGGCTCTATGCTGACAGCTCAGAGCCTGGAGCCTGCTTCAGATTCTCTTTCTCCCTCTCTCTCCAAAATAAACATGGTGGTGGTGGTGGGGGTAGTTAAAATGAAGATAATATCTACCTTCTGGGATCTATGGAAGCATTTCAAGTAGCTACTGTGGGGCATTTGAAGGACAGAAGGCTGCTGGAGGTCAGCTCCATCCCTGCCTGCTGGTTACCAGAAAGTGCAGATCTTGACACAGTGTTCTACTCCACATGAATCTATCACCCGAGACTTGCCATTTACACCACACACCAAAATGAAATCAAAGAAACATGAAACCTCCAATATACAAAGAAAAAGTTTTAGGTGGATAATTATGTGATCTCTAATGGTCTTGAGATTCTAGAAGGCTTTTTAAATACGTAATTCCCTAGATTTCAAAGGTTTCCATAATACATTTTTTTATTTTTCAAATTGAAGAATTTAAAAGCAAAACCACTACCAAAAACACACTGATTATGGAGGATTAATTTGTATAGTAACCATTTTTTCTTTCCTATTTTCCTCATTTGAGAAAATGGAACAATGCTTATACATCAGAATTATCTGAAAGAGTAGCCAGGTAGAGTTTTTGCTATTCCAGGTCTATTCCTTCTCTGCTCCTTTGCATGGTCATGATCTTTCTCTATCCATTCTCTAGACAGGGACGAGAATACACAGGACTCCAACCATGCATGTTTCAGTGGCCTTGGGCCTCAAGTAACCATGGAAAAATGCCAGTGGTGGCTTCTTTCTGCCAGGGCCCCCTACATACACAGTTCTGACATTAAAATTTTAACTGTGAAATCTGCTTTTATCTAGAATAGTCCTACATTTGGGTAGATCCTCAAGCTTTCTAATAGTTGATTGGAACCCAGAAGTATCTCTGACAGTGGTGGCAAAATAAAACAATCTTTCCAGGTCTGTATTGAAACTAGGCGCAGAAGGCTAAAATCTGTATACCACTAATATCAAAACACTTGCCAGAAAAGCTTTGGGGTTAAGCACTTCCCTATTCAGCGGTTCTCTAGGAAAAGCATGTCAAGTAACAGCACAAGCTACATAGTACTCAAAATATCTCTGCGGTCATATGTGGAATAAAAAATTTCTATCTTTGTTTACAATACTCCTAGGTCTATGTTTTTTTTTCTGAAATATGTGGTTATTGAGAGGATTAGGAATGTAAGAAAGATTTTATCCAGCCTTGGAATTTTTTTTATTTTTTTAATGTTTATTTTATTTTTGAGCGGGGGAGAGAGGCAGAGAGAGAGGAAGACAGAATCCAAAGCAGATTCCAAGCTCCAAGCTGTCAGCACAGAGCCCAGCGTGGCAGGAATCAACCTCACGAACCATGAGATCATGACCTGAGCCAAAGTTGGACGTTTAACTGACTGAGCTACCCACGTGCTCCTCCAGCCTTGGAATTTAAAAGACAATGGATGTTAGAGTAAAGAATATGAAATTCTTAGAGCCATATCCCAAAAATAAACATATCATACTAACATACTTCTAATTGAAAATTTTGAGGACTAGTTCTGCTGGTATGGTTGCCTATGTTCAACTGAAGGTCCATCATTAAAGTGGTGAAATATATAATGCACATATATACATCCATATACACATACACATATGTATTAAAATGTTAATGGAGTTTAAATAGGTAAGATTAAACACACACACACACTTACACACATCACAGTGAAACTGGAGACGTATAAAAAAGAAAAGGGATTTTAAAAATAGTCCAAGTACAGATCACCTAACATCTATTGGTTATTATATTGACAGCTAACTTCTCTCAAGAGCAACATTGGAATCCTGAAGATAATGGAATACTGTCTTCAGTGAGTTGAAGGGAAATAACTATATACTAAGAAGTCTGTACTCCACAAAACTCGAAACAAATTCGAAATACAGACATTTCAAAAGGAGATCTAAATAGAAGAATGTAAATTTAAAAATGGTTATTTAATATTGTGATTATTCATATTATGTTTATAAATAATTATGATAACCCAAAGTCAGTTCCCACTTTGCACAATAGTGCAGGACCACAAAAATGACTATGCAAGCGAAAATCTTATAAGTGATCTTAATGGGAAAAATTCCAATTGTTCCATGACCTTTAAGATTTGTCAAAACATTAACTACCTTCTTCCTGTCAGTTATAAAGAAATGATAAAATATATATTTAATACAGTGTAATTGAGAACATTAGAAACAACGAAAACTGAAGCATTATTTCTGGTAAAAAACTTAATCAAGATTTACATAAGCAATGCTTGCCTTTTCATTGTATAACTTATAGAGTGAACATCTTTGTTACATCTTGCCAACTTGTAATACTCATGTATAATTCTGGATCAACTTCCAACATTTTATCCTTCAGGCTTCAGGAGTTGTCTTTGCCAGCCTCACCTCCCCTAGTACATCTTTCATCACAACTGTGTTTTCATTTATGCCATCGAGTTCATCTTCATTAGGTTCCTCTGCGTATATATATAGTCTCAAAAAGCAACACTGTCCATGTTCTTAGACGTAACTATTTCTTCTATAGAAGAAGAATCTCCATTTATATTAGGTTCAAATTTCACTTGTAGCCGAGTCATTTTTCGTCTCTGTTGCAATTCCATCTTAATTGGCCAATTTCCTCTTTTGGTTATTTTCTTTAAATGTTGCATGAGTTTATCACTGAGAGAAAAGGGAAAGCAACTACATGCTTTGCTCCTTATGAATGAACCAGAATAGATATGCTATGAGGCATCACTTACAGACTTTGAAAGAAGTGGTATGTTTGGTCACTAATCGTAAGTTCACATTTGTTAGTAACAGTCACTTATGGAATTAAGAGCTAGCAGCAAGTTTATATTTTGTGCAATTGTTCACAGTTAATACAACATGGTAATTGAAATGTGAAATGTGTTGATGGGAGACTGGTATTAACCATGACGACTGAAATTTTCCATTTCTGAAACATTCAAAGTGAAAATTGCCTACAAGTGATAATATTTTCTGTAATGGTTTCTACATTTTCTACAATGAACATTAATTTTATGGTAAGTGAAACAATTTTCAGACCAACAAAAATTGACAGTATGTACCACCAACAGTGACTCAGAAATGTAATCAAAGGATTATGCTTCTGGCCCATAGAAAAGGATAAGAAATAGGATATAGGAGATATAGGAGATACAGGATGGTAAGAGAAAACATTGTAAATATATGTATATCTTTTTTAAATGAGATTAAAATGTGTGTGAAAAAATATGATAGAATTAAAACAAAAATTTCATTACTTTAAGATAGGTTGTCATCAGGGATAAGTTGATCTAATATGCTTAACATACCAAAGAATAAAAATTTGATCATTTTGTTATATGTTGTATGAATGTTAAGATAGCTGGAGTGGGCACTAAAAATAAATATATTTTTTATATTTTTATGTAAAATATAAAAACATAAAATAGGGGGAGAAAATAGGAGATATTAGAAACAACAATCTAAACAATCCAAAAAAAAAGGCGATAAATATAAATAGAAAATAGGAAAAACACAGTAAAATGGAAGACTATTTCACAGTGCATAAAGATTAAATACATTTAAAAGTGAAAATTGTATTACAGACCTCTATCAGGTATTTGGTAAATGTAAGTTTAATCTGAATCAGGCAATTCATTATGCATATACAATGGGAACAAGGATCTCTCCGCTTCCATAGATCAGAGATAGAACTTGGAGACAGATTAAACTTCAGATTAAATGAATGCAATATTAATGTGTGATTTATTAAGGACTAAGATCTCTGTACCATGTAGAGTTTGAATTTAGTATAATTACGCTTTATGGACAAATTAGGGGTCAGATCTAATAGAACCCCTGATGCTCCAACTGGCTAGACATGAGAATACTAAGTTCTTTAAAATTTTTTTTATGTTTTATTTTTGAGAGCAAGAGAGACAGAGCATGAGCGCGGGGGGGGGGGGGGGGCGCAGAGAGAGAGAGGGAGACAGAATCTCAAACAGGCTCCAGGCTCTGAGTGTCAGCACAGAGCCCTGACACAGGGCTCACATTCAGACCGTGAGATCATGACCTGAGCCAAAGTCCAACTCTTAAAGACTGACCCACACAGACGACCTGAGAATACTAGATTCTTAAAACACATAGGACTCTGGCTCTAAAAGTCCCCACTAGAACTCCTTAAAGTGTGGTATGCATATCCAGGGGGGAAATGCACATACAGTGCCTGTCTGCCCTTTCCTAAGGTTTGGACAAAGTTTTGGTCCTTAGTTAATGACTGAGGATTCCTACGTCAGTCCAGTTACCAGATCTAGTCAGTTTATGTAGCCTGTGTTAAGAGTGAGTTTCTAATAATCATTCAACACAGTAGACTGAGTTGGAGTAGACAGCTAGTTTAAGGCCCAGGGAAAGTTAAAATTATTAAATCTGGGGAAGAATAGCTGCCATGAGGTAGACATGAAGGGTCAGCATGGAATGTAAGAAAAAATATAAATTCTAGGGGTGCCTGGCTAGCTCAGTCAGTTAAGCATCTGATTCTTGACCTCAGCTCAGGTCTTGATCTCAGGGTTGTGAGTTCAATGCATGAAGATCAAATATAATGCATATGAAAGTGGTAAATTGTATTCCAGACCCTTATCAGGTATTTGGTAAATGTAAGTTTGATCTGAATCAGGCAGTCCAGGGTCATGAGATCAAGCCCTACATTGGACTGCATGCTGGGCATGAAGTCTCCTTGAAAAATAAAACAAAAACAAAACAAAACAAAAAAACTCTCCACCCCTTTGAAGACTGCTGGCCGATATTAAATAACTTTTCAGTTTTAAGACTGTACACAGCAGGGATGTTTATAAAGTAATAAGCATAGATTCCCCAATGTATAAGTGAGCAAAAATATGATCACCAAGGCAAACTTCTTTCTCTGAAGACTTTTAGGAAAAAGAAAAGAACTATTTTTTTCTTGAGCACTTATTATGTGGCAAACTTTTTCAGATAAGATTGGGACATATTTATATCTAGCTATGTCTATATGTAATGTTTACGGATAGCATAGATATATGTGTGTATATATGTAATTAAACTTCAAAGCATCCCTTTGAGAATGAAGAACTTCATCTTCTAATAGAGGAAAATGGAGAATCAGATTTAGCACTTAACACTTCCCCAGAGTTCCTACCATGGCACAAGGGAGACTCCAAGACTCAAATTTAAATTCCTCTGGTGCCAGTTCCTCTGCCCCACCCTGCTGGTCTAGGTCGTGAGCACACTATGAAGTGCACACACCAGTTGTGTCTTTCCACAGGGTCAGCTTTATTTAATCATAAAGGAAAGAGAATCACAATTAAAAAGGTTCAGAATTCCCAACTCATGGGGACATTTCACCTTGTGATTAAACTTGGCTTCTTACACAGCAGTTCTGTTCCCACACAGAGCAGAACAGAAGACAACCACACAACAAACAAGACAAGGGTGTAGGAAGTTAACGTGCAGTCAGTCTGTGGGAGTGCACTTGAGATAAGGCCTTGGTCCGGTCTGGGTCAGCTCTCAGCACCTACTTATTATGTTCAAGCAGTGAAGGGTCTCAGTTCTGTTCAGAGATCTGCTAGGTAAAGCCTTTGGTGGCAGTTGACTTTAAGTGGTCAGAGAGGTCATGTCTGAAGAGTCTGACAGTTTGTTGCAAAAATCCTTCCCCTTTAAAAGGAATTTAATTGGTCTTGGGGCCCTGAAAACCTCCTCTGGTTCTGCTGGTTATCAGTTCTGGGGTGTCAGCTGATGCTGGTCCCAGCAAGATCTTGTAGCTACAGTACCTCTGACTTCCTGCGTCACTGCTTGACACAGGCCTCTGCTGGGCATGAAACTTCATTTTGCTCTCTACAGTATGTTTGGGCTGATTTCACCAATTTCCCACCTGCAAGTGAGAGCCAGAGTAGTGGACAACCTAAGCTTTCTACACTTGCCCTTAAGATTCTTCTGGTACAGGAAGCCAAAAACATTTTCTGTAAAGGTCAGATAGCACTTTACACGTTGCAGGCCACGTGGCTTCTGTCACAACTCGACTCCACTGTTAAAAACAGCCATACAATCATAAGTGAACAAGAACAGTTATGTTCCCAAAACTATGGATCCTGAAATTTGAATTTCATGTGATTCTCAGGCATCTTTTTTTTTTTTTCCCCAACCATCTAAAAATGAACAAAACATGCTCAGTTCATGGGCCATGCGAAAAAAGGCAATGGGCTGGTTTGGGTTCACGGGCCATAGTTTATCAACCCCAGCTCTGGGAAACACAGACAGGAAGGCACTGGCCTCTGCAGCTTTTATTGCCCCATTTGTGGAGAACCAAAGCAGTCTTCCCTGGCAAAACAGTGTAGTGAAATCAGGGCTAAAGACTGTTGGAAACCAAACCATTCTAATGAATAGTCTCCCTTTGTCTGAGCCTGGCAAGGTTGTTTTCAGTCAGGCATGTTCTCTGAATTAAATTTAGCTTCACAATAAGAATCTCTTAGCATCAAGGATGCAACGGTCTGAAAATAGCCTCTGGCTACAAAGAATGAGAAATTGATCTTTAATCCTAACTTCTTCCAAAATGCCAAAATGCCTGTGTAAATAAATATAATTGAGAAATCTCTTGTCAAAGACTAAGATTTCTGGAAATACGAAATTCATGAAAATGAAAGTTTGACAAGTGTGTACATCCTTGAACTTGCAAATTTAAAAGGAGATGGATCCCGGTGCCTGGGTGGCTCAGCCTGTTGAGCTGACTTTAGCTCAGGTCGTGATCTCATGGTTCAAGATTTGGAGCCCCACATGGAACCCTGTGCTGACAGCTCAGTCTGGAGCCTGACTCAGATTCTGTGTCTTCCTCTCTCTCTGCCCTTCCCCCATTCGTGCTCTGTCTCTCAAAAATAAATTGCATCATTAAAAAACATTTTTTTTTAATAAAAATAGGAGATGGATGTTTCTTAAAAGGTTTGGGGATTAAGAGAAAGGTATCATTATCATCATTAGAATCAAAGTTCTTGATGGTTTCTGATGAGGGAGTGTGGGGCAAGCTGAGGGCAAAATACAGGCTAACAGCACCCTGTTATGTGTGATACTGCTTGAACACTCCTGGCTACCCAAGAACAAAGGAAAGGGGTTTAAATGCTTGCCATAGTGATATGGGTAACTGAGGCAAATGAAAAATTAAATTCCCTTATTGCCTATAACCCATTGACAAGTCCTTGAAACGGGCAGAGTGACCTCCCTCTAGGAGCTCAGCTGCTTTGACGATGACACTTCGCTAAGGGCAAAAGAGAACCTTAGCTTAAATCCTGTAAATCTACTTCCTTTTTCTCAACTGCCCCAAGATATATGCTGGCAATCATATCTAAGCTTATGGCCCCCCGATATACATCTGAAGGGTCTCATGACTGAGGTTTTATTAAATGGTAATAAACGGTGTTTCCCTAGCAACAGCTGACCCCTCAAGGTCCTGGAAGCCAAAATATCTTAGCGACTTACTCTAACCCTGACCCCCTTCCAACTTGAGGGTATATAATGAGTTACCTGTCAGGACCCCAGTGCAGGTCTTCCTGGGGATTTAATAAAATCTTCCTGGGGATTTAATAAAATCACCTTTTTGCATGAAAGACATCTTCAAGAATTCTTTCGGCTCTGGAACCCATGAACCCCCCATCACTCCAAAACTTCATCCATATCTGTCCTTTCAGTGCTCATTCAAACAAAACTTGAGACCAATGACTCAAGCCCCATGGGGTTTAGAGCAGGAAAATAGCCATTATAATTTTAGGTTTACCAGTTCGCTCCTACCTCAAAAGTTTTGGCACGAAATCCTAGCATAAATCCCCAACTCCCACTTAAGCTTCCACCTGCTGAATAAAATCATCCACCAAGGACAACTTGAGATCTGCTGCTTCCTCTAAAATCAAAGTCCTGGCCCCAAACCAAAGTTTTTATTCAACAACTACCAACAGTAGCCACCCTGCTAAGGAGGCATGGGGCTAATCTACTGCTTTTGCCTCTAGCAAGAGGCAACAGACCATTATTGGCCCTAAATATCCCTGCCATCTATTCAATAAAAATGTGTTAAACATGTATTGTGCTACAACGGATAATATACTTTATTACTATAACACAAGTAATCCTTTTTTGCATTCAGGTGTTTAATATAGTGTCTAAATGAAGGATTCAATTAAATGAAGTAATTAGTGATCTCCCACCAAAAGATTTTGTTGCCAAACCTAGATATTTGGCAAGGGAACTGTCAACATTGGCTGGGATCCTCTTTTTATAGGAATTCTTATGCTTATAAAATCACTAGCAATACTTGAGCACTTTCTTTGTGCCAGAAACTCATTTTCCCTATACAAGTGCTAATGTGATTCTGATTTTGCAGATAGGCAATTCAGACTGAGAAGATAATTGCCCTAGACTGCACAGAAAGGACCAAATTAAACCTCAAACCCATCTGTCTGACTCAAAATTCTGTGGACTTGGCTACTACTCATTACAGCCTCTTAGCCCACAAGCTGTTAACCATTCCTCACTGGAGAGTCGACCAGAAAGTGATCACCTCCAACCAGTTCATGGATTCTCCTTCACAAAGCCCTACCACTCCCATTCTACTTCAGGACATCTCTACAGAAACGGGATTCTCAGAAACATTCTCAAATCCAAAATCCAGGAGAATAAAAGAAACTGAACTAAGCCTTCAGGTAAACAAGTCTCCAGAAAACCTCCTCACTTTAACTTTTTCCTTCTCTGGTATTAACTATATATGGGCTCCATTTGTCAATTTCCAGCCCTGCCCTTCCAGCATTTTCCAAGCATGCCTTTTGCTGCCTCCTTGGAGTTTAAATCTTTCTTCTGGGTGGTAGAGGGAGAATTGGTAGGGACTGAGGAGGAAGAACAATGATTCATTATTTTCTCAGACAAGAACTTGCCAAGACTAGGATCAAAGATGCAAACTTGTGGATTAGCCAAACATGCAATACATTTGAAAGCAAAAACTCCTTATGTTGAGGGTGGAGTGTGTAGGAGAAGGCAGTAAATGTCTCCTCTGTTCACTTTTTTTTTTTTTTTTTTCAGAAATCAAATCATTCTCTGTGTAAGAATGTGCTTATTAACTGGGTGGGGCCAACATCCGAACACAGATAAGTTAGGCACCAAAAAGTATATAGGTTCAGCCAAATACAACATTCAGTGGAGTCTCAATTTTTAAAAAAATTAAAAATGGCATTTCCTTGTTCAGTTTGTTGTGTCCTCTGAATATTTTTTCTTTGACGCATCTGTTGTATAGAATCTGTGCTTGTGTTTGTCCATTCTATTGGGTTTGGATCAGATATTAAACTAAAAACAGTCTTTCTCAACAAAGTGCACAATGAATGATTGTACTGTCATCAGCTAATTAGGTAAAACAAGGCACACATTAGGAACCCATGGGTCTGTTTTAGATAATGAATTTTTTTTTTAGGGAACCATGTTATAGATTTTTAAAAAAGTGAGTTTATACTATTCAAAAATCCACATAAAATTCAGTTTGTTGCCACACAGAAACCATCATTTGAGATTTTCTTTTTGAGCCCCAGCCAGGTAAAGCTGAATGGAACTGGCATCCTATAGGCATAAAGTATATAATCCAGTTCAGCAACACATCCCGCCTGGTTAACAAATGTACCTCATATTCCAGGCCCCTCAAGAATTTCACTTCACAACATCTGATGCCAAGAAAAGTTAAGGACTATTTACAAAATTTAAACTCCATCTGGGGAGAAAAGAAAAATATTTACAATTTTAGAACTTGAGGAAATTTTGTATCATAGAGTTTCTCCCCATGCCTGCCCTTTCCATATGAACTCTCTAAGAGGTGCTTCCATAAAGAGATCATATGCTTTGGGTTGATAGGAAAAGCTTGAGCACAGCTATCAATACTTGAATCAGCTAATAAGGCAAAGTTGATTAACTGTTCTATATTCAGAAAATTTATCTCAAGAATCACTGAATCTAGTTCAGTTTCCACTACTGGTCTATTCTGGCAGCTCTCTGGCTGTTAAAAGGACTGAACACTTTTTGTGCTGATTATGACACTGGGGTAGTAACTTCTGTATAATGAAAGAGCAATTGTTTGGAAATGTTTAGAACACAGGAAGAGTTCTCTTATAGAATCTTATGTAGTCTAAATGTCAAACAGATAAACACAAAGCTGCTTTGCTTGAATAGGAGGAGGGATTTCCCACCTCTCCTGGACCACTTGCACAATCCCTAAATGCACAAAAACAGGAGTGAGAACCATGGGGAAAAAAATTATGCCTTCTAGTTTTAGGTCACTTTCAGCTCTAAATATCTGTACTTCTTTGACAAGTCCTCTTACTGGCTCTATCACCTTAGGCAGTTAACAATATCTGAGCTTCTTTCATTAAAAAAAAAAAAGATAATAAAATCTGTCTATAATGCATGCACACACATACACTGTGTATGTTGTGTGTATTTAGGAGGACTCCTTTCCCCATTATCAGCCTAATATATTCAGATAAACCTGACTCCATCTCCTGATTCCTTATAAGACACAGCCTGAAGCTAGAAAAATCATGCCAGGAGCTATCAGTAAAGTGCTGCTTTAGTTGGATTACTGAGCTAATAGAATGTAGAAGAGTTAGAGTTATTTGTAGGCATTTTTGTCACTATGCAACAAAAGGCTACCTGAGAATGATTGTAACAGATCAAATCAAAGCAGAGGAAAGAAGATCTCCCTGGTTCTACTGCTTCAGCACCTGAAGCCAGCCATGCCCAGGCTATCCCACACTTTAGGGATAGTCTTTATCCCCTATGGTGACACAGGCCAAGTGATTTTTTTAATTGAAAAGCTAGTCCATTTGGAGTTTTGTCTTTTGCAATCAAAAGAGTGTTAATAACAGGGTCCTATGCAGTGGCCCCAAAGATTGAATTCAATGTCCTGTAAATTGCCCTGTAAATGAAAACAGTATATAAATTAAGTGCTAGTATTAGTTTCCCCTCAAATTAGCATTTTGAGAAGTCCATCATTTTAATCCAAAGACAATTTTCATCTTTTACCAAATTTCACTTACATTATTGTTTCTGATTCAAGGTGAGCCAAAAACATTATTTCTCCTTACAGAATTGTTCTGTTTGCTCACAAGCCATGGTTATTTCAGCTTCTATTGAGTCTTTTCATGTAGAACTACCAACAGCAGCAGGTCTGCCAATACACTAGACGAAAATCCACTACTCATGTTCACTAACAACAATGAATCACAAATTCCAGATCCCTGGACTTTTTCATGGTCCTTTTGATTTGCTAAATGCCAAAGATCACTGGATTTCTAGACCCAGAAAAGTCATATTATCGTAATTCTGCTACATTTAAAGTCTATTTTTTAATGTTACGGGTTATTTTTGAGAGAGAGCGAGCACGAGCACAAGCAGGGGAGAGGGAGAGAGAGAGGGAGACACAGAATCTGAAGCAGACTCCAGACCCCAAGCTATCAGCATAGAGCTTGAAGCAGGGCTTGAACTCATGAACCACAAGATCATGACCTGAGCTCAAGTTGGACACTTGACTAAGCCACCCAGGCGCCCCAGAATTCTGCTACATTTTAAAACACAGAAATGGACAAGATCAGGAAGAAGAACATGAAAAAAAAAGAAAGACTAAGACAAAATCTGATTACTTCAGAGGTAGATAGAGAGTTGTGAAAAATAGTTTGAAATGCAGGAAAATAGTGTAGTCATAGAAACTAAGGGAGAGGAATTCCAAGAATTTCAGAAGCTACAGGAAACATGAAGGTATAAAAATAGGAAAAATATCCACTGGTTGGTAGCTAGGCTACAACACATTCAGTAGAATTAGGGAGGAGGAAGAAATCAGAATGGAAGAAAAGAAAGTAGAAGCAGTGATTATTAATTACTCTTTTGGAAGTCTGAAGATGGGAGAAAAAAATAATTTCTTTAAAAGGAGAAAGCTAAGTTAAAAAGAAAAACATTTTTAAATGAGTGAACTGAATGGAAATTGATCCATGCCCATGTATTACTCTAATTTCTTTTTTTCAAATGTTTATTTGAAAGAGAACGTAAGTGGGGTCGGGGCACCGAGGGGAACAGAGGATCCGAAGCAGACTGTGCTGACAGCAGTGAGCTGATATGAAGCTCGAACTCATGATCCATGAGATCAAGACCTGAGCCAAAGTCAGACACTCAACCGACTGAACCACCCAGGTGCCCCTCTAATTTCTTATACATGGTACAATTTAACTAAAAACTGGAATGTCAAACCAGCCTATAGACTGACCTGATAATCCATGCATTTAAACGGATTAGTTTCTTGAAGCTAACAGTACCTTCCAGTTCTTTGACTTCTCCACATGACCTGGCTCTGTGAATGGGACAAAGTGGCTACAGGTTCAAAACAACCATGTGAACAAACAAATTAAGAATGCCAGTTTTGGGGTGCCTGGGTGACTCAGTCAGTTAAGCCTCTGACTCAGTTTCTACTCAGGTCATCATCTCATGGTTCCTGGGTGAGCCTTTGTGGGTTTGAACCCTGTGCTGACAGCATGGAGCCTGCGTGGGGTTCTTTCTCTCTCTGCCCCTTCCCTGCTCACTCACACTCCCTCTGTCCCAAAATAAATAACTTTAAAATCTTTAAAAAAATAAAAAAATGCTGATTTTGTCAGTTAATAAAAACATTTCCGATTTGATGCCTTCTGTACAGGAAATCTAACCACTGAATAAACTGGACTCTTCAGATCTTCTATTGGCAAAATGATCCAGAAGGACATAAGTATCAGTTACAGGAATGGCATTAATAGTTACTGCTTCCAATTTAACAGTTGAAAAAAAAGACAGTAGGCCCAAAGAAGTGTTCTTTTCAAGGAAGAAAATTCTGAATAGAGCAAATGTGAAGAAACATTTTTTCAGTGTTCAGAAAATAATAAACTTATAAACCAGCTAGCCTAACTTCACAAAATATATCTGACCAAGGAAAATAATGCATACTCTTCTAACTGAAATACTGAATTTAAGGCTGAAGGAAGAGGTTCTATGGATTGTATATTAGCAGTTTTATTAAAGCACCAAGAAGGGGAAGCAGTTACATACCTGAACATGAATATTTAACTACTCCGAACTAGCTGCCCACACCGTCTTAGGTCAGGTTCTTGGGAGGAGAACCTGAGGCCGGGGTCCATGTGCCAAGTATTTATTAAATGAGTGCTCCTAGAGAAACCAGTAAAGAAGTAAAGTAGGATAGGAAGGGGGAGGCCACCAAGAAAGGATGGGATTTTAGGTTAAGTACCAGCCTCAGACAAGCTGATTTACTCCTGCACCAGTCAGTCACCAGTATAAACTACTCATGGTGAACAGGCAGGCAGGCAGTAAATTTCCAAGTGGGAATGACCAAGTGGTTGGCTCTAATAGCTCAAGGGTAATCCTCTGGGTTCTACTTTAGAAGCAAAGCACACAGAAGTCCGCTGATGGGTACATTCATCAGTAGAAGGGATCAAAGGGGATCTGGAAAGAATACCAACACTGCTCATACTTTGTGGGCTAGCTACTTTTAAGTTTTTATTTAAATTCTAGGGTTATTTTTGAAGGGTCCTAAGAACATATTTATGTAATTATTTCCACATTAAAGAAAAAGCATAGCTCAACCGAGCAATAAATTCCAGTTAACTACAGTGTAATATTAGTTTCAGGTGCACAATTTAGTGATTCAACACTCACACATATCACCCAGTATTCATCACAAGTCCACTCCTTAAACACCATCACCTATTTAACCCTTACACCCACACACCTCCCCTCTGGTAAGCATCAGTTTGTTCTCTAAGAATCTGTTTCTTGGTTTTCTTCTTTTTCCCCTATGATTATTTTGTTTCTTAAATTCCTCATATGAGTGAAACCCTATGGTATTTGTCTTTCTCTGACTTACTTTGCCTAGCATAATTCCCTCTAGAGTTCCATCCATGTCATTGCAAATGGTAAGATTTCATCTTACGGCTGAGTAGTATTGTATATCACTTATCAGGGAAATACAAATCAAAACTGTAATGAGATCGCCTCATATCAGAATAGCTACAATTAACAGAAGAATCAACAGGTGTTGGCAAGGATCCAGCAATTGCACTAGGTATTCACCCAAAGAATATAAAAATACTAATTTTAAGGGATACATGCACCCCAATGTTTCTGTAAGCATTATTCATACTAGTCAAATTATGGAAACAGCTCAAATGTCCATAAACTGATGAATGGATAAAGATAACTACTTTAGATTAGTTCACTCAGCCTCTCTTCTATCTTCATTCTACTAGTGAAGGTGAAAAGCCAAAAACTATATTTCCCTGACTTTCTTTCAGCTAAGGTTCTGTATTAGAAATAGGTTCTATGAGATTTGGACAGTGGAAATGAGGTAAAGAAGTCTTCTGCAGCTTTTGGCTATCATTGCCAGCTAGCAGAATCATTTAAAAACATAAGTATGCCCTGAGCAGAACTGTGGAATATATCCTCCAGCTTTGTACAGATTAAAGAGCATCAAAAAGAATAAAATACTTAGGAATATACTTAGCCAAGGAATAAATTTAATCAGAAAGGCAGAAGACTTGTATACTGAAAACTAAAGCTGATGAAAGAAATTAAAGATGATACAAATAAGTGGAAAGACATTCCATATTGATCAATTGGAAAGCTTTGTATCATTAAGATGTCCACACTATCCAAAGCAATCTATGGGTTCAATACAAACCCTGTCAAAATCCCAATGGCACTTTATTTTTTTCAGGAAAAAAATCCTAGAATTTAAAAGGACTTCAAATATTCAAAACAATCTTGAGAACAACAAAGGCTTCACACATCCTGGCTTCAAAACATATTGCAAAGCTACATTAATCCAAAGTGTATGAAACTGGCATAAAGACATAGACCAATTGTACAAAATGGCCCAGAAATAAATGATCGTATATGTGACCAAATGATCTTCAACAAGGGTGCCAAGAATACACACTGGAGAAAGGATGTTATCTTCAAGAAATGGTGTTGGGAAAACTGCATACCTACATGCAAAAAAGTGAAGTTGGACCCTTACCTTACTCCATATAAAAATATTAACTCAAAATGGTTTAGAGCTCTAAAGTAAGACCCAACACTATAAAACTCCTAGAAGAAAACATAGGGAAAAATCTGAGTTTTTAGGCAATGATTTCTTAGAATACCAAAAGCACAGGCAATAAAAATGAAAATAAATGAGATTACATCAAATTTAAAAGCTCTATCCAGTCAAGGAAATGACAGAATGAAGGCAACTTATGGAATAGGACAAAGTATTTGTAAGTCACATGTCTGATAAAAATTAATATCTAGAATATGAAAGAACTCCTACAACTCAACTACAAAAATAACTTTTTTTTTAAATCAGCAAAAATCTTGGATATTTCTCCAAAGACCTAAATGGCTAACAAGCATGTAAATAGATGTTCAATATCATTAATCATGCACATCAAAACCACAGTGAGTTATCACCTCATACCTGTGAGTGTTAATTAGCAAAAGAACAGGAAACAAATGGAGATAATGTGAAGAAATTGGAACTCCTGTACACAATTGGTGAAAATGTGAAATGATGTGGCTGCTATGAAAAACAGTATGGAGGTTCTTTAAAAAAAATTAATAGTACCACATGATCCAACAATTCTACTTTCAGGTATATTTCCAGAAGAATTGAAAGATAGGATTTCCAAGAGTTATTTGCACACTCATGTTCAATGCAGCATTATTCACATTAGCCAAGAAATGAAGGCAACTTAATGTCTATGGATAGATGAGCGGATAAAGCAAATGTAATATATACACACCTAGAATATTAATCTTTAAAAAAAAATCCTGTCATACTATAACATGGATGAATATTGAAGACATTATGCTAAGTGAAATGAGCCAATCACAAGGAGACCTATACTGCATGATTCCATTAATGTGAGATATCTAAAGTAGCTAACTTTCTTAGAAAGTAGAATGGTGGTTGACAGGGGCTGGGGAACGGGGGAAAGGAAGTGGTTCCAATATAGAATTTTACAAGATGAAAAATTTTTAGAGATCTGTTGCACAGCAATGTATGTGTGGTTAACATTACAGCTCTATACACTTAATATTTACCATCTCAACTTTTAGGTTTTTTCTATCAGCAAAAAAAAAAGGGGGGGAAGGGGGCAGTAGCAGAGGCTATGCAGTGACCTTTGAGTGTCCATTCTCCAGGTTCTGTTGTGAAAGGAAATTATATCAAAGGTAGCATACATAATTCAAGCTGAAATCTCAGAAGTGCTCCTCTGAAGAAGTGATTTTCATACCATAATGCAATGCACATGAGTCACTGGAAGACTTTATTAAAATTACATTTTGGTTGAGTTAGTCTGAGATGTGGCCTGAAATAAGCTCCCTGTCCTCAGACCACACTTTGAGTATCAAGCCTCTAAGATTCATTCTTTATGGTTCTACAAGTCTAGAACCTGTTTTTGCAATCCTCGATATTACTAAGAATCTATTAATGCCAAAATCTATTCTAGGAGCTAATCCTACAGTGGTAAACAAGGCAGGCAGAATCTGTGTTTCCATGAAGCTTGCATCCTATGGGTGAGAGTCAAAAAGTAAGTATATCATAGAGTGAAAAGTGCTCATAGGCTAAAGGTTCACAGGTTGATCGGAGCATAGGCTTTATCAGTCACTCAATCTAATTCATATACATGTAATGATTCTTGGGTCTTGAAGAAACAAAGCAAGGGTATTATGGTTCTCATGCCAGTCTCCCAGATGGATAAAAGGCCCAGGCTTAAGAAAGTCAGTAGAGAAGGAGCAAGTATGTATCTTCTTCACCCTGAAGGTGACGGGCAGGGGGAATTTAGAACCTGGAAACTTGACTTTAACAGCCAGGCAACTCTCCAGACTGATCACTGAACTTTGAAGTCTGGTGAAACCATACAGTTATAGAGAACGGGAAGCACAACAATGAGGTCCAGGTGAAGCAACAAAGGAGGAGGATAAATTAGAAGGGAAAGAAGGAGGAATAAAGAGTCTGGAGAAAAAAAAAAGATTCAAAAGTAAATAGGTAAAGAGAAGAAAATGGTTGTCCGAAGGTCATGAAGCTCCATCTACTGATTGGAGGAGGTTTTGCATTAAGTATTTATAGAATCTTCTCTTTCTGGAGGTAGTCAAATAACCCAACAAAATAAATTGGATTTGGTGTCAGGGTCCCTATATTTTACTCTTAAGTATATAATCTCAGGCAAGCCATGACTTCAATGAGCTTCAGTGGTAGAACCACTGTAGCCCTACCTCCTAGAGAGGATCAAAGCACTAACTAGTTCTACTGGCAAGTATGGAACCTATGACAAATAAGAGAAGTTGGTGGGATTTCCGTGTCATTCTTCGTCATTCTAATACTTTTTATGGTGCTGTTCATCCCAGAAGAGCCTTTCTCCCAAGGTAGAAGTGCCTACTTTGTATTCTGAGCACCCAAAGTTGGGCTCCAATCCACTGTTCTCATTCTCTCTCAAGTCCTACTGCAGTTATAGTCATGGCACCGTATAGCATTTAAAGTTATTTTCTTCATAGTTTGAAGTGGATTATGGTTAACTTTAATCCATTGACTGTAGTCTATATTGTTTCATAAGCATTTTAAGACTGCTTTGAAAGCCCTATGTAATAAATGAAAATATAAACTTAAAATATAATCTGAGAGTAGAAGGTAAACCAGGAAGAGGGACATTAGAGTCAGGAATGAGATTAAAAATACCATGGCTCTCATGCTTTTGGTTCTGACCTTTCTGACAGATTTATGGCCCACCAATTTCCCAAAATAGTAAACCTGTCCATGAAGTGAGAACAATTGTCTATTAGAAAGATAGCCACTCTTACTTTTAAGATCAGACATGAAAATCTTGCTAGAAAAGACAAAGAGCGAATCACCTTGAAAGATACCTAACAGAAGTTCTTATCATCTTAAGTATAGCCTGATATGTCCTGCTTAAATCCATTCAATAAAACCAATTCAGGGATAATGGGGGCAGAGGGAGAGAACAATTCTTCCATGTATACTAGGATCCTACACACTCAGTTGAAAATTTTAAGGTCACATAACGGTACTTACTTGGGAAAATGCTTTGTGATGATAGCTCTGGATTTAAATCCTATCCCTCCTGGTAAATTACTTTTGTGATAAGTGACTTTTTAATGCTGCTGAGCCTCATTTTTCACCTATAAGAGTAGGTACCATATCTGAGGATGAAGTGATGATGTATAGAAAAACGACTCTTCTGGTGCCAATCACATAAATTATTTTCCTGTATCTTCTACCATGTCTAGCACAAGTGCTCACCAATGGTAGGTACTTGATAAATACTTGCCCAACTGTACTGAAGTCTCAACGATACCCTAAAACTCCATTCTGTCTCCAAGGCTCAGGCAGACTCAAAACTAAATGCCTAAAACCATCCTCCCAATTCAGATTGTTCAATTTTTCTTAAGCCCTCATGCAAGGCAGGCAATGCTGAAGATTTTAGGGCCCCTATGATAATCAGTTTCTGGAAAAAGTCCACCATGATCCCTATACCTCCTGTTATTGATACCCTTGTATAATCCCCCCACCTTGAGTGTGCACTTTACCCAGTGATCTGTTGCTAGTAAACAGAATATAACAAAGGTGATGGGATAGCACTTCTGAGGTTAGGTTACACACGGCCGACTGCTGTCTTGCTAACAATCTCTCTCTCTTGCCAACATGCTCTGATGAAACAAGTGGACTTGTTGTAAACCACCCTGTGGGCAGCCTCATATTACAAAAAACCTAGAGCTACCCCCAACCAACAGACAGTGGGATACTGAACCCCTTTGTCCAATAATCCTCAAGGCACTGAATACCACCAACAGCCATGTGGGTGAATTTGGAGGAAACTGATCTTTCCCTGAGTCTTTATAGGAGTGCAGCCCCTGTGTCTTGACTGTACCCTGTGACAAATCCAAAAGCCAATGACCCAGTTGAACTGTATATCCAGACCCCTGACTCATGGAAACTACAACATGGTAAATATACTTTAAGTGGTTTATTTTTTTTAATGAAGCAATAGAGAACTACTATAGATCCTTTACTCCAATGGAGTATATGCCCTACCCCTGGATCTGACCTTGACCTCATTGCCTCCTAATGAAGAAAATCACGACAAAATAATGGGAAAAAATACAGTATAGCAAAACTAATTTGCAACCTGAAGTCCTCTTGATTTTAGCTGGTGTCAAAGGCAGTAAGGAAAGCTCTAGGATTAGGTTTAGAGGCCCTGTCCTTGCATTCACAGATGTCTCCAAATAGGACAGAGAGTTGACCTTCATTTCATTTCCCAGTGGTCTTCCTGCCATTCTCTACCTGGCAAAGTCATTATGATGTAGCACAAGCACCAAAGGCCTTAAGAAAATGGCACTATTAGCCTTTCAATGCATAGAATTCTGAATATTAATAAAGATCAATCCTCAGGGCCAATAAATAAAGCAATTGTTGAAGAAAAAAGTTGCGAACTTTTGTGCATTTCAGTAATAAACCACTGTTTCATTCCTTCACTCTGTGGGGCCTGGAATATTGCATCTAGATCTCTTTCTGGTGATTCATTGCCACCTTATCGCACCCACACTGGTCCATAAAACACAAATACACACTTGATACTTTAAGCATGGGCAAACAACCATTATAAAAGTTGAATTAGCCAAACTGACATTGCTTAGGACTAAAACCAGATGAAAATTGTCCCCTCATGAGAAATGGATTACAGTCCTTGCCCCTTGCCAAAGGTGTCATAACCCTGTGTGCCATCTTGAGACCCCAGCTGCAGCTGGGTCAGTGCTACATTGGAAGAAAGGAATCAACCGAATCCTGACAAGGTCCATGTGCTGAGTTTACTTTCTCCAGGCATGAATTTAATTTTTTATTAAAATAAGGACAAAAAAACTAAGTTTTTATCTAGCTACAATTTCTAAATTATATGAAGGATTATAGATTCCTATTTGTGATTCAATAGCTTTCCAGTTTTTTAGTTGAACAAATGCTTCTGTGTATTCTCACAGCACTGCATAGGCTATATCCCCATTTCATTGATGAGGAGAATCAAGCAGAGAGAACTAAGTCCAGGCCTATGCAGCCAACACACAACATGGTTCCTGGATATCCATCATCTCTCTTTGTAGCCACAAGGCAGACTCCTCAGATTCTCTTAATGGCTCTTGAGCTCTTCTGCAAAGATGGCTTTCTCACATCTGCACAGGTATTCTAGTCAATTACCTTTCTCATTAGTATTTCATCAAATCTTTCCTATACTGACTTTTGTATACCAGGAAAGTTTTTTTTTTTTTAATTGAGAAACAGGGACAGAGCATGAGCAGGGGAGGGGCAGAGAGAAGGAGTGACACAGAATCTGAAGCAGGCTCCAGGTTCTGAGCTGTCAGCACAGAGCCCGATGTGGGGCTGGAACCCAACAAACTGCTAGATCATGACCTGAGCTGAAGTCGGAGGCTTAACTGACTGAGCTGCCAAGGTGCCCCAGGAGGGTAAGTTTTATGAGTCAGAAAGGTCTGATGACTTACTCTCTTGGCAATGCATTCTGGCAGCAAAATTGCCTGAAGACTTATCAGGTTAACACATGTGTGTTTCTGAATCCCTCCATACCTTTCTAGGCAAGGGGATAACTATGAAAAAAAAAATAGACACAGAAAATCCTATTATGTCAGCAAGGTGCTTATAGCATTGGCAACCTTGGGTGTGTGTGTGTGTGTGTGTGTGTGTGTGTGTGTGTGTGTGTGTTTAACATACCTCTAAAAGACTGTTTTCCTCATTGAGGAAGGTTGAAGAAGGTGTCTTTGAAGCTAGAGACCTAAAACTCCTTACCCAATACAGTCAGTGCAGACCAAGAAACTACTGCAAGCAAATGAAAGGCTATCATTTTAGTTCTTTATTAATCTTTTGAAATGGTTTTATATGTAGACAGTAATTTTCTTATTTTGCTACTGAGTATTTGGTCTTTTCAGGGAAAAAGACAGAGACCCAAACCTCATTTCCTACCATATCCCAGATTTAGGTGTTTTCTTATCAAAGTTACTAGCCCAAATGGACAAATCAACCAGGTGTTATAACTTTGACAATTCTTAATTTTTTAAGGCAATGAGAAACTTCAAAGTTCAATAGGAGTTTCTGTGCTGCATTGAAAAGGGTTTAAGAACATGATGCATGTGTCATTAATCCTTTGAGCTGCGCCCTATAGACATTGACTAGAATAGTAAAGGTATATGACTAAAATCTCATTCTGTTCTAGAACATTCCTATAAATAAGGAATTAACATCCCCATTTTACAGATAAATGTAAGTTGCTGACCCCAACTTACAGTTAATATGGAACAGGCACCCCATTAGAATTAGGAAAGAGAAGGAAGAAAAGACCAGATAGGCAAGTAGGTCTAATTTACTCACTCACCACTTTGTATAACTGCAACAAATTGAGGTGTACTTAATTTGGTCTTCCATTTCCTTGCTCTGTCCCTAAAGTAGGTGCTATTTGATGGTGAAATAATCTAAAGGGCAACAGGATGAAAAGAAGGAATACTAGTCCAGAATAATCCAGGGGGGACACCCCTTTTCTTTTTGTTGTGTTTTTTGAGTTTATTTTTTCATTTTTTTTTTAAATTTAAATCCAAGTTAGCTAACATATAGTGTAATGATTTCAGGAACATAATTTAGTGATTCATCACTTACATATTACACACAGTGCCCCTTCCAACAAGTGCCCTCCTTAATGCCATCACCCATTTAGCCCATCCCCGCACCCACATCCCCTCCAGCAACCCTCAGTATCTTCTCTATATTTAAAGAGTCTCTTATGGTTTGCCTCCCTCTCTTTTTATTTTATTTTCCTTTACTTCCCCTATGTTATCAAATTTCACCTATGAGTGAAATCCTAGGATATTTGTCTTTCTTCTCTGCCTCATTTCACTTAGAATATACACTCTAGTTCCACCCATTGTTGTGAATGCAAGATTTCATTCTTTTTGATCAATATTCCATTGTGTGTATATGTATGTACACACACCAACATTGCAAAAGTGTTCCCTTTCTCCACATGCTCACCAACATCTGTTGTTTCCTGAGTTGTTCATTTTAGCCATTCTGACAGGTGTGAGGTTGTATCTCATTGTGGTTTTGACTTGTATTTCCCTGATGCTGAGCATTTTTTAATGGGTCTGTTATCCATCTGGATGTCTTCTTTAGAGAAGCGTCTATTCGTGTCTTTTGCCCATTTCTTCACTGGATTATTTGGTTTTGGGTGTTGAGTTTGAGTAGTTCTTTGTAGATTTTGGATACTAACCCTTTATCTGATAGGTCATTTACAAGTATCTTCTCCCAATCTGTCAGTAGGTACTTTTTTAAAGCAGGCACTGAGGTATAGAGAAGAATAGCCAACAGACAGGGTCCTCATTTTTCTTATTAGCAACTATTAGTGTGACTATAAGACTGTACCTAAACTGTCTTTTTAGTTTCATCTGTAAAATGTGATTTCTGGGATGATTTTAAAAGATGGTATTGGTGAAATAGCTTGTCAAACTATGACCATGTTTCCATGAAGTTCAAATCTGAGAAGTACTCAGGAGACTATAGTCATCATCATGATCATATACCAGGACCAAAAGATTCTGGTGTGCATTTTAAAAATGGGCAAAGGGTATATGAAACAAGGTTTGGAATTCCGTAGTTTGTCATCATTACCCTGACTTTCTCATTTCAATTACATAGGCTTTGAGTCACTGGCTACAGTTAGCCTTCTTCAATACAGACAGAATGACACTCACATGCAACCAAAGGAACAAGAGGGATCTTGAGAGAAATTTCCCTTGGTTCACGCAGGTTGCAATCTAGGGACAGAGATCTTTGTAGACAAAGATATCAAAGACTGCTTCTAGCCACGTTGAGTAACTGAAAAGATGCTCAACATCGTTGGTCACCAGGGAAGTGTAAATTAAAACCATAAGATACCATTCCATATCCACTAGGATAGCTAAAATTCAGAGAAATGGAAAAAACAAGGAGCAGAAGCAGACTTATACAGAGAAGTGACCATTGCCAGTGGGAAGGGGAGTGGGAGATATAGACGTCCAGTTACTGAATAAAAAGGTGATGGGAATAAAAGGTACAGAATATAGTCAACAGTACAGCAATAACATGGTATGGTGACAGACAGTAGCTACACTTGTGGGGAACATAGCATAACATAGATATTGAATGACCATGTTGTACACCTAAAACTAATATGACAATGTTTAACTATGCTCCAAAATTTCAAAAAGGTTGCCTGCTATCTCCAGGCATGGGAGATTTTATTCTCTCCTGGTTTGGGGCATACTGTTTGAATTTTTAATAAGAATAGTAAGTATGTTTGATTAAAAATAAACTATCAGTAAGATTTTTTAAATGCAGAACTCATACCTTAGCTAATGGGAATGTAAAATGTTACAACCACTGCATAGTATTTCTTCTTTGCAACTAATGAGCAATCAGAGAAACACTTTAAGACCATACAAACATGCTGCTTATAAAAATATCTGCCTACATTAATTATTCATTGATAATTCTTGCCTGAAACAATCTTTACTCTGATGACTTCAAGATTATGATTAACCAACACCTGCACTTTCTACATTTACCATTAGACACAACATTCACTGTTAGAGCTCCCTTGTACCCCATCTTTCTATTTATTATCGGAATGCACGAATACTGTTTTTTCAGTGAATGATATTCAATATTGTCCATTCTTTTGTGCTCAAATTGTCCCAGCTTTGGTCAGCAGCATCTTCGTGTTGACTGTGTCCTTGGGATATACCCCACTTTTAAAAAAAATGCTTACCTGTTGACTCTTCAAAACTTTTAGAAGTAAATCCAGTAGAAGTGTACCTCTTCTATTTGTAAATTCCTTAATATCCAATTTCTCTTACAGACCTCATTCATGTCTGTCTGCAAGTTTTAATTCCAGTATAGTTAACAGTGTTATGTTAGTTTCAGATGTAAGTTACAGTGATTCAACAATTCCCTGTTTTACTCTGTGTTCATCAAGGTAAGTGTACTACTCATCCCCTTCACCTATTTCACCCATTCCCCAACCCACTTCCCCTCTGATAAGCATCTGTTTGTTCTCTATAGTGAAGAGTCTTTTTTGCTTTTTTTTCCCTTTGTTTCTTGAATTCCACATGAGTGAAATTATATGGTATTTGTCTGACTTATTTCACTTAGCATTATACTCCAGATCCATCCATGTTGCCAATGGCAAGGTTCCATTTTTTATGGCTAAATATTCTATTGTGTACACACACACACACACACACACACACACACACAATCTCTATCCATTCATCTATCAATGGACACTTGGGCTGTTCCCATATTAGGCTATTGTAAATAATGCTGCAATAAACACAAGGGTGCATGTATCCCTTTCAAATTAGTGTTTTCATATTCTTCAAACATCCAGTAATGCTATTACTGGTTCATAGGGTAATTCTATTTTTTTGAGGACCCTTCCCTACTGTTTTCCATAGTGGCTGTACCACTTTACGTTCCCACCAACAGTGTACAAGGGTTCCTTTTTCTCCACATCCTCACCGAAACTTGTCTTGTTTGTGTGTGTGTGTGTTTTAACTATTCTAACAGTTGTGAGGTGGTATCTCGTTGTGGTTTTGATATAGCATTTCCCTAATGAGTGATGTTGAATGTGTTATGTGTCTGTTGGCCATCTGTATGTAGTCTTTGGAAAAATGGTCTGTTCATGTCTTCTGCTTATTTTTTAAATTGAATTATTTGAGGGTTTTGGTCTTGAGTTGTGGAAGTTCTTTCCTGTCTGTCCTACCCACCCCCACTAGGCCAAGAATATCCTAAAAGGAAAATAATCTTCTAATTCTATCCTCAGTACCTAAGGCACAATAAGCACTATATCCTCTTACACACACACACACGCACACACACCTCCCTTTTAAAAAGTTAGAACTATATAAATGTAAAAAATAATCATGTCCCTGGCTCCGAGCACAGTGCTTTTCATATATAAAGTGCTCAGTAAGCATCTCTGTGGGAAAAATTAAAACTACTACTGAGAGAAGGGCACCTGGGTGGCTCAGTTCTGATCTCACAGTTCATGGGTTTGAGCCCCGCATCAGGCTCTGTGCTGACAGCTCAGAGCCTGGAGCCTGCTTCGGATTCTGCGTCTCCCTCTCTCTCTCTGCCCCTCCCCCACTCGAACTTGGTTTCTCTCAAAATAAACAAACATAAAAATAAAGTTTTTAAACTACTACTGAGAGAAAGAGAGAGAGATCTGAGCAGAAATTCATAAATATATCAGCAATGCCAGGCAATGAGGTGTAGGGTGTGACATAAAAACCCAAAATTCAACATGTGGTTTTTCTAATCAGCTGTCCCTTTTGTTCTGTCTTTTGCATGTGGTAGTAACATTGATTTCTGTGGCCAATGCCCAAGTTTCCTGAGTGACTCAGCCTTGTTGCCCCACATGTTGCCAAGAGCTAATTGCCTTCATGCTGCTCTGCCTAATAGCCATGACAACCACGACGTATTGAGTACATTTTAAGTGCCAGGTCCTGAGATGGGTGGTGACCTTCCTTCAATCTGTTCCCTGGACAGTAAAAGGAGCCAAGGAGTATACCATTATGTGGCCCCCAATTATTAGCAGTATATCAAATTCTACCAGAAAGTTCTGATCACCTTCCATGGAGCCAGTGGTCTTCCCTAGTTAACAAGTTGAAGTCAATGTGGTAATTTGCCAGGTGTCTGCTAATAATCAGTATCCCAGTATCCTCTCCACTGTCCTATGCTCTCTACTGTGCCATCACATATGGGGTACCGAGAGAACACATATCCCTGATCCCTTTGCTAGGCAGGAAGTTCGATTCAGACAATGAGACACACTTGTGTGAAATTTGAAGGTGGAAGAAAAGGAAATGCTGCCACCACCACACACACACACACACACACACACACACACACACACACACTCCATTCCCTAGAAGCAAGGTTTTCATTGGCTGGATTCTTCCTTTGCCAGGCAGCAAAGTAAAGTCCAAATGATCACTGGATCGATTTCTTTATTTTACTGATCAGGGCAAGTTTTCTAAATCAAAACATTCTAGCTGGGGCACATGGACTTTTAACAACGTGATCTTTGATCTATGACATTTTAAGCATAAACATGCTATTTGAATTCTAAACATTAGTGTAAACTTTCTTTTCAAAGGAGAAAAAAAAAATCACCAAGGGAATTTAACACAAATATTAATGTCTGCTTTACTCTTTTTCCCCTCCTAAGATTTAGGGAATCACCAAAATCCCAAATATTTGAACAAGAGGTAGATGAGGATGGAGAATAAGGACATTTTAGGTTTAGAGACTATCCTGACTGAAGACATGGAGAACAAGGGGGGAAAAAATAGGAAGGTTTTGCTTTAAGATGCAGAGAATAAATGTGCAAATACATTCAATTCAATTAGGAGTTCTATTCTTTTGACTTATGGCTCAATTGAATACCACAGTATTTCAAAAACAAAAACAAAAAAAGTTTTTAAATGTCCCTTGAACTCAATAAAGTCTGCAGTTAATGTAACTAACCACCCAGGTTTGACTGGAATGGAGGGGTTCCAAAGACAAGACTCAGTACTGAAACCAGATAAGCTCTAGGCAAAGCCAGACAAGTTGGTTCTCCTAAACTGCAGGCATGAAACAAAAATCTCATAATGTCTTACGGCTTGTGTTTTACTTTAATGTAAAAGCTAGAAGAAAATCTTCTATTCACATAATCCTTTTTAGTTTGAACGTTTTCATACACATTACTTATTGCCACAGCTCTTAAGATGCTAATTCTTAACCTCAATTATGTATTAGGATCACTTTGGGAGAGGTTTTAAAGGCTGGATGCCTAGGAATTACCCTCACACAAATTAATTTTTTTATATTTATTATTGAGACAGAGAAAAACAGAGCATGGGGAGGGGCAGAGAGAGGGAGACACAGAATACAAAGCAGGCTCCAGGCTCTGAGCTGTCAGCACAGAGCCCGATGTGGGGCTCAAACCCAGGAATCGCGAGATCATGACCTGAGCCGAAGTTGGACGCTTAACCACTGAGCCACCCAAGTGCCCCTACCCCCACACAAATTAAATCAAGCATCTTGTTTTGCAAAATTCCCTGCTAAGTTCAACATGCAGCTGAGTCAGTAAAAACACTGACTTTGGTTTATGTCTGAAGAGTTCCGTTTTACAGAAGAAGAACATGGAGTTTTGAAGTGATTAAGGTCACCTCATTATTTTGTATCAGAGTTGGAACATGACCCCTCATCCCCTAGAGGGATGCAGGAGCTATGACGACACCTGAAACTGTTCTGATTCAGATGAGAATCAAAGTCTCTCCCCTGACAGACTACAGTTTGACTTAGGGGTAGATTAAGAAGTTCAAGAAGGAAAACAATCAGAATAATAATATAGTAGAGTCTCATAGTTTCAAGCAGACTTTCTCCTTTGGAGATTATACTGGACACAGAAGTTGTACACTTAGGGTAAAAGGCGGAGATGCCTACCGCCTTTCTTGCTAACAAAGGACATACTTCAGGGAAGACAAGGCATTACATTTTGGCTAATGAGGAGGTTTGGGTGTTAAGGTATCAGGGGCACAAGTTGAATTCAAAGTTGACTCACACAAAACTAGCTTTTAGGAGGAGGAACAGCAAGCAGAAGCAGGACAAGAGCTCACAAAAATGCAAAGACAGTTAAAAATGCAAAGACAGTTAATAGACATTAGAGAAGATCAAATTGAGAGACTGTGGAAACTGATTCTACTTCCCTGTTTTCCTACAAAATCTTTAGTAAAATCTTTCCTTGTTCATGAGTTGTGCATTGAAATCATATTTAGAAGATGCAACTATGTGAATGGGAGAATTGTCCCACCTGGGTTACATTAGGAATGCTCAAGCACCTTGTATTCATGTAGTAAATGTTCATCAAAAATCTGCTATGTACTAGACATCAGGCGAGTCTCTGAGGATAGAGAGAAGGCATGTTCTCTGTAAGGTTAAAAACAACCTAGGGTTTGCGGTCTTACCTTCTTAGTCCAAATTTAGTGTCTGATCAATCCATCTGAAATGAAACACTCTTTTAGGGACTGTGCTTATCATTTGTGATAAACCAAACACACCTCAAAATGAAATACTGTATCACAGTCTTATTTCTAGGTGCTTACCATGAAGCATTGGAAAGCATCAGGACCTCAGCCAATGTATCCACTGAGGTAAGCATTGGCCCATTGAACCTGGACCTCACATAGGTAGCCTGGGAGCAAGTGAGTTACACTCATCCGGTGAGCAAATTTCAAACAGACCTCCCTGATAGGATAGCCATGGGAAATTGTATATCTGTTCACTAGGCCAATGTGGAACTTCAACCAGCACTCTGCTTGGAACTTTGGTACCCTGGAGAAGAATTACATCCAATAGAGAAAAAGCCTATTGGTTTTGGGGGTGGGGGGTTGGTTGGTTTTCAATGAATCTAATTCACACCAAAGCTCAGTTTGTCCTCAGTAGTTCCTGGGCTCTGGTTGGATACGCTGTAGCAAAGCTATCTAGGTAACTCCCCCATAAAGCTAGAACAGCACAGAAGAGACAGTTAAGGAGAAGCACATCTGCCAGTGTTAGAAATAAATACATCTGAACTCTAGAAATCATCTCATGGAGTGTAAAGTTTATTTAAGAGAAACAAAGAATTATTTTCCAGGACTCCAACATTATTGCCATGAAAAAAAGTCTTTAACTGTCTAGACTGTGAAAACAAAGTCTTTAACTGTCTAGACTGTGACAACAAGAGCAAATTTAGGAGTTATAGTCTTTAGGAACCTCCCAAAAGATACTAGCCTAGGAGTGCCTGGGTGGCTCAATCAGTTAAGGGTCCAACTTCAGCTCAATAGCCAGTCCAGGACTTCAAGCCCCTCTGACAGCTCAGAGCCTGGAGCCTGCTTCAAATTCTGTCTCCTTCTCTCTGCCCCACCCCTTCTCACACTCTGTGTCTCTTTCTCAAAAAAAAAAAAAAAAAAAAAAAAAAGAAAGAAAAGAAAAGAAAAGAAAGAAAGAAAACTGTTAAAAAGATATAAGCCTATGATTTTCAAAAGATCAACATGTACACTTTAGGGGGTACCTAGAAATGGAACCCAAATTAGATATAAAATCTTCAAGACTGTCCAGTTGTCAACAAAGGAACCACCTTAGGATAAGGAGTTTAGCCAAGATCCTGAACTACTATGGTCACATACATTTTAAAGTCTAGCTATAGGGTAAGAAATTCTGGAATTTACCAACCTTAATAAGGCTATATCCATGACTAAAAATATGTTATTCCACAAAACCAGACACTAGTCTGAAGAGACTACAAACAACTGTATACTGGCAAAGGAGGTCTTCAGTGGTCCAGCTTTCTTATATTATATTAAAAAAAAATGTCTTAGAGAGGGTGAGTCCATAAGTTATGAGGAAAAAAAGAATGCTTCGGAACTCTAAAAGGAAAAATTGAGCCATAAAATTATTCTAGGAATTGAGAAGAGGAACATCCCCAGAAATGTTCAGAAATAAAGCACCATACATAGTAAAAAGAGCTTGAGTTTTAACTGCTTTGCTGTGAGTATAGCCACTAGGTCTCAGCTTCCTCATCAGTTAATGTGGGATAAAGTATACGATAAATCTCATTCTTTAACTCAGATCCAAATTTATAACAAACAGAAGCTATAAGCCATCGAGAGAATTAGGAGACAGTTGGCTCAGGTGCTGAAGGTAACCAAGCCCTGAGTTAGCTGTCACTGTTGGTAGATATTTACACACCAGGCCGACAAGTTCTACCTATAGCTCTTCTATATTTTGATATCAGGGAGTCAGTCAATGTCCTAGTATGAAGAAAGATTGGTTTTAATAGTTCCAAAGACTATTAAGCTTGAGACTAAAATGTAATTTATAGGAAACTAGCTACAGTTTTGTCACTTAAAAGATGTAACTATGGTCATAACAGGTGGACTTGACATACCAAATAGACCTAAGTCATTAACCATGACCTTCCTGAGATCTAATTATTTCGACCAGTATGGAGATGCCCTGAAAATTAAGAACAAAGTTGAAGACCATTTCTTTTTGTGAAAGTTTGTTTTTACAACTAAAATTAAGTGCCCTTAGTCAACACAAAGTCTCAATTTGCCACAATACTTGGCACCATCCTTAGGCTGTCCTTAAGAATCAGAGGTGATAAAGTGTGAGAAGTCCTCTGGGACAGTGTAGGATGTCACCAGGCATTTGGGGTTATGTTACGGTCACGTCGGTTCCTCCACTACAGTGTTCTCTCACATCCCACTATCCTGGATCGTCAAATCTTCCCTTCATTATACCCGTCATTCTTGACTCTGGCCCGTTCATCATCTAACCCTCAGTTTCATAAGTTTTGTTCTCTCCTATAGTTGCATTTCTTAGCACACAGCCTGGCATGTCGTCAGTGCTTAATACATTCTGGATGAGTAAAATACTGGAATAATTAAGTTAGACTATAAAACAGCCAAGCCATTTCCTCATCACAAGAAGAGAGGAGCAGGGTCTGCAATTGGGCCAATATGTCGGGAAGATGTGGAATTGTACAGACCTATCTGAAATGGGCTGGTGTCAAACTGTCTGATTTTCATTCTCCAGAATTAGTTTCTAAGGTTCTGCTTTCTTATTTGACTTGAAAATTGTGCCTCCCTATGTGTCTATAGCACAGGTCCATGTACTGTCCCCCCACTTTCAGACTGTGGTTGGAAAAATTCTTGCTTGGTTGGTAACCTTTAAAGAGTTTCCTGGGGGCTAAGTAGTTACAGCCATCCCTTTAAGAAGTGGATCTACCCTGCGCTCAGTAGGGCACCCATTGACTTATGATTGGCTGCTCAGATGTCTCGGGGCTGTGGTGACAAAGTTCTTGGGAAGATACTCTATCTTCTTCTTGCCACTCTGCGGAAGCCTGTACACATTATTTAACACTGCTTATGTGCTGAAAGTGTTTGTGCTTTCATTCCTTTAGTTATTTCCACTGCTTATTATGTTCAAGGTATAAAACCCATGAGGAAGGGGAACACTTTTAAGATCTAGTCTTAGATACAGCAAAAAAGCCAGCAAATACATAGTTTAGGATTATAATATGTACTACAAAGCATACAGGGCACACTAGAAGAGAATGACACAAGCTAAGGCAAAGGATGCAAACAAGACCTTCACGCAAAGACCCCCATGGAGAGGAGGGTGTGGAACAGTGCTCAGGCAGAAACCTGCATATGCAGAGTCCCCACATTGGGAAGAGGCTCAGTTATTTGAGAAATGGATTGGAATGGAGTGGTCCAGGAAGGGGTTAGTACCAAACGATGTCAGAGACATCACATAGGGCTTTGTAGAACAGGGTATGGATTTTTTTCCCCAATTTTAAGTGTAATTGGAAACATTTAGTGACTTTAACCAGGAGCATTTTGTAACCAGATTTGTGTTTTTTAAAAATCACTCTGGTTGCTGCGCAGAAAGTGAGCTGTTGGAAAAAAATAATTCTGTTAGACAGCAAATTTGACCAAAAGTCAGTAGGAACAATGGGTTTAACATGTGTTCCCATCATTTACTAGAGAATTCTTAAGTCAAATCTCACATCCAAATGGGAAAGGAACTGACAGAAACATAAACCCATGGGTAGCTCATGTCTACATCAATGTGTGTATTCCAGAACTGTTGAATAAGTAAGGGAATTATAATTCCATCTCATTCCAAGGGGCAAAAAGACTCCATTTCCTATGTTCACTACCCCAAAAGAATTGGAGGAGGGTGGACTTTTGCCATACTCCTTCCTTTGTATTCTGGAATAAGAAAGAGGGATTTACAATCATCACATGTGCCATTATTACAGACATTTTGTGTGCATTCCAGGGGGAACAATGAGTAGTAACATTGGATACAACTAAATGATTTATTCATTATTAATCACCAGAGATTCAAAATGTATGTGTCAGGATCAGTACTTTTGATCTCCATGAACTACAGATTTCCAGCACATAATGACTGTTCTGCAATTAAGTCTATTGAACGAACAGTTATAGGAATCGTTACACATACCTACAACCATATAGATCCTGGGTTCCAAAGTCAAATATAAACTAAAATCTTCTACTCATTAAGTCTTGAGCCTCTCTAAAGTTTGTGATTTCATCTTCTTGGTACTAATTTTATTGAGATTCAACAATCCTCACTTTTGAATTTGCATTTATCTTTGTCCTTAAGGAATCAAGGGTTCTTTTATGTTGGGTTTAATTGCAATGAATATACTTATACTAATTATTACCTAAGTAGCACCACAACGTTTGAGCATTAAACTCAGCACATACATTCTTTCTTCCAGACTTCAATAACTGTTCAAATGCCATCACAAGTTTCCAAGTATCTCTCTTTAGTGGATATATATGCCATATTTTATTAGTGCAAGTTTTGATGTTGACGGAGGGCAGCATAAAACAATTTACACACATGGCCATGCCAAAGAGAAAGATCAACTTCTCACTTCTTGTAAAAGCTGTGGCCATTGATCCTAATGATGAATTAGGGATAAGTATCACACAATAGTTTGTTTCTTCTACAAAATTCCAAATCTTATCAATAGTTTTCAGAAGTCACTGACAGACTACAAAAAACTTAATTAGTACTCCAAAAGGCCTTTGGCCTCTTTCCAATGATTCCAATGTGTGTCAAGCATGAAACCTGACAAAAAGATTAGAAAACTTCAAAAAAAAAAAAAAAAAAAAACCAGAACTCCAGTAGACTCACTTCCTGACTTTCTTTTCTATTTTTCGACTAACACAGTAAGAATGTTTCTCTTCAAGGACTTCGCCTTCTTTGTGTTGGTCATATTGATACAATCATTCTATCAAAGAATTTTTAGTTGATGCTAATTAACAATAATACCCTCTGGGTATATAAAATTATTTAAATCCAAGTTAACTTTAGGATCCAATTTGTTAAGAGAAAGGTCTAAGAAGAAGCTCTGATTTATCAATTTTTCTTTTTCTAATTGCTTGTATCATGGACAAGAGGTGGGGGGAAGAGAATGATGAGAAGAATAGGAAGGTAAAAGAAATTAGGAAGATATATAAAAGCTCAGGGTTCGGGGTGGGGGGAACAAATTATTTAGGCCAGGTGGCTATCTAGAACTAGCCAGAAATATTTCATTAAAAATGACTTTGATAATAGTGATAGTTAAGAATAAGAAGGTTTTAAAAAGAAAAACTCAGCAGACAAAACTTTAAGTCAGTGAAATTATCACAGATACTAAAGAACATACTTGCCAAGTTATTAGGTTAGACGTTAGCATTCTATACATTCTAACTGGCATTGCTGCTTTGGAGACAAAAGTGAAAAGCCAACGTACTAATAATGTGTTACCAATAATCAGTTCAGGGTAAGAACATTTCACATTAACATTCTTACAGCATAGACTATTACAGGAGAGAGAAATAAGATCAATTTAAATTATTTCCAATCTAGGTGCACCTTGAAAAGGCTGGTCACCAGAGGCAATTTTACTAACATGGATAGTTTTTGTTGGCAAGCAGTCAGCATTTCCTTCCCAAACAACCTTTCTATATACAACAGCTCTCTCACTTAGATCAATTCAATTGTTAGAACCAATGTTCTATTTTGATTTTTTTAACAAAGTTATTATAAAAATATCTGAGACCCTCATCTAATGGATAATTATGAACATGGGAACTCAAATTTACACTGGAATGAGAAAGACATGTGTTTTTGTAAAAACTTTGGAATGACCATAGTTTCATTACATTTGGGCTACATCTTGCCAAGCTTTATTTCAAGATAAACACGGCTGAGATTAGAACATTCTGACAGAGGGCACTTGCTGCGAGCCAGGGGCCTAGAGTTCAGTCTATGGTTCTTATGAGGACTTTATATATGGCCAGGGCATTTCCTCATGGAAGCTTTGACACCCCCCGAAGATAGAAATCCAAAGGGAATATAATAGGATTATGACTCACATGAATAAGCCCATCAATCATGGGCTGGTTCATTTTCTATCAGGTGTGACATGATAGTTTTTAATGAATTTTGCTGTATCAAAATAAGCTCTTTTCCTGTTTATATAAAGTTTATTCCTTATATCGCTATGAATTTGCTCTTACTACAAAAATAGTCCTTCCTTTGAGAGTGGAATGGGTTGGTTAAAATCAATCACAGAATAATTTATTTTGATTTTGACCCTGTCAAACTTCAGCAATTAACATTTCATCATTTGTGCCATTGGACAATTTCTCTGTATTCAAATACAAGACCTGGAAATTGGACTTGTCAGCCCTCCTTCTAAGATTTTGGCATAGCTATAATTCTATGGGTGTGTCGGGCAAAAGGAGAAAGTTCTTCTAACCCAAGGTAATATGAGAGCCCTTTGAAATAAGGACTCCTCTAACATGTGTTCAGACTTTCCTAGTATGTGGAAACAACTGAGGAAACTCCCAAGTTTCCTCATCAACCTGGTCTTTCACAAGAACCATACGAAAACTGATTAAGGCATTTGTCTATTTTCCTTTGTTGGTAAGACCCTAACCAGAGACTTACTAAACTCCCATAATGCAAGTGATCATATAAGAGAACATGGCAGTGTGGGATCCTTTAGTAGTTTTTGGTATTAATTCATTTAGTCAACAAATACTTTCTGAGCTCCCATTAGCTGTCAAGTGCTGAATATGGCCTGGAGGTACAACAATGGACAATATGAAAGTCCCCATTCTTACAGATTAGTCTCACAGGGTCGGGAGATAAATAGGCAATTCCAATACTAGGGATAAAGGTAATAACAAAGTTCAAGAGTGACCAGCAGAATTCTAACCCAGTGTAAAGGTGGCAGTTGAGACACATAGTTGATCTTCATTATCAGGATTCTTTATTTGCAAAATTGTCTACCACTAAAATTTGTAACCCCCAAAAAATCAATACTTGGGGTGCTTTTCTGGTCATTCACAGACCACCTCAGAAAATAAAAATTTTGAGTGTCCAGACTCACACATTCCCAGGTGAGGTGAAACAAGATGACACTCTGCCTCCTTATTTCAGTGCTCAGAGATGAAGAGAGGGTGGAGGCTGCAGGGGAGGGACTCAGTGAGACAATGCAAGACATTCTGACACCAGCAAGACCAGGTCTGAACCCTAACTCTAGCACCTGTTAGTGGGGGACCTCAGGCAAGACACTGAACACTTTCAAACCTCATTTCCTCTTATTTAGTATAGAATCAGTAACATCTTAGCTCTCTAACTGCTAGGGTGTTTCTGAAGGGTTAAGAAAAATTATAAAGGTATTTTGTGAATGGCTAAAGTTCATAGAAAAAGATTGGTTATCAATACTGACTGCCTTTCCCTTCCCATAAACCATAAGAGAGAAAACAGATTTAGGCAGATGATTACTACAGATGTAACATTTGCACTAAAATCAACCTGTTCAGGAGACTTGCCACCCATTTTAAGAGCTATTTAAGCCTGCAACAAGATAAACCCATATGTTAAAACTGTTTGCACAAAATGTCTAATTGGTTACATGAGGAAAAGTCAACAACAGTTGATTTTTGTGAGATTTTTGTGCTTCTGACTGGCAAAATACAAGGTTTATTTGAGGATATAGAGGGTCTTACAGAATTAACAGGATAGATGTTTTTAGAAAGTACATGCTTAAGTGTAGGCAGGAACTGAGGACAGAGAAGTAACAAAAGCTTCAGCATTAGCTCTGCTGGAGAATGCTACAAGTTTCTGCTGCCAACCACCACCACGTATCCATCCTATTCATGTTATCCCAGTTTCAAAACCCAGGTGAGTGGGTCTAAGAGGCAAGGAAAATTCATATGCCCTCACCCTGGCCACCAGAGGAAGGCTGAGAGGGGCTCCTCTCTTTCTTACAGATAGGTGACACTGCTTTCCACCAACACATTTCAAAATGGCAAACTTGCCACAACATAGGAAGGCACACTGGATTTGTATGCCCAAAAGTAACAAATGTCTAACATATCCATAAAATATGTGGAGAGGACAGAAAAAACTATGTTACTAGTGAAAGTAGTCCCTTAAGAGAGAAGGATGACAAGTCAACTATGAAACTATCTCCGTGTCTCCAAGGTCTTAAGTCCTAGGAAACCAAAGACTCTTTGGTCCAAAGAAATAAACTGGAATAAGCACTTGCTTTATTCATCAGCTACTGTCTTTGACAGGACAAACCCTAAGGCATCCTTGAAGAGCTACTTCCCATTCAGACACAAAGATAAATATCCTTAATGCCAATGAATGCTGTACTGACATAACCCCACTGACTTACACGTCCCTCTCGCTTTACTAAGAACTACTTTTTCTTCAGTCTCTTCTTCCTTATCTCCCATACCTCCCCCCACATGCCCATTCCCAACCCCAGTCAGGCAAATCTACATTTTCAACTAGAATTTCTTGAGTACTTTCTCTGTATCAAAAACCAGATTTGTTAAGATGCTGGATTTTTTTTATGTAAATAGTAGCTCTAAAACACTCAAAGGAAATCTACTCCCTATTTTTTAAGGATGGAGTAAAGAGGTTAAGTAACTTTCCCAAGATCACATAGCAAGCATATATGAGACAGGAATTTCAAATCCAAATCTGCAAAATTCCAAAGGTATTTATCATCAATGACTTACAATGCCTTCTCTTTTTTGTTCTTTACATCATGAGCAGATTTTAGAAAGGTGATTTCTTAGGTTCCATTTTAAATAAATGGGACAGGAATTTCATTGCCCAAAGTTTCACAATCCTAAGGTCCTTTAGCCCTCCCAAGAAATAGAAGGTCTCCTCTACTTTCTCTTGCTTACACTATTCTAGAAGGTAAAGATTCCTTTATTCTTTCATCTACTCCCCCCAAAGCAAGTGCCCCTCCAATCACTATCAGAAGCTAGATTAGTCTTGGCACCTTCCTCTCTATCTCAGGCCAGTGAGGAAGCTACCTGTTTCCCACATGTCTCAGCGGGATAACATATGTGAAATGGAGGTAATTATCAAAATATTCAACAGCAGGGGTTTCCAGATTGAAAGAACTATATAATTATTGCCATTCATCTCTGAACTCTGCCAATGGAAAAAGACTGAGGTACTGTCATTCCCTCCAGCAAGTGGACGCTTTTCTGATTTCCCAACTAGTAAAGAGGATAACTTAATTAAAGGGTATAAAAGAAAAAAATCACCAAAATGCACTTCTGGAAACGATGGTTTGTAGTATATCTTAGGAGGATAGCCTTTATTCTAGACTGCAAAACATGATTTATGTCTACTCTTCTTTTCTTCCCTTCCCTTGATTCTTGTGTCACATCTTCTCTCCTTACTGGACTCCTGTCCTTATCCCATTCTGGAGTGTCTTGACTATGAGGCCAATGGGAGCCAAAGAAGCACAAAGTGAATGTAAATAGATCTCAGTGTCAAAGATTGATTTGGGAGATGGTACAGAATTGTACAGAGCCAAACACAGGAGGGAGGTTATACACCAGTAGTTGGGGGGGGGGGCGGCAAAGGGGGGAAAGTGGAATGTCTAAATAGCATGGACAATTAATAAAATCCCTCTTATCTCCTAAATTTCCTATTAAGTATTATTATCTCCTCTTAATAGATGAAGAAATTGAACAAGGAAGTGATTGGCTTGACCTTGAACTATGCAAATGATACAGCCTGTTCATTCAGTTATGTGTGAGTGGGGGCAGGGAGAACTACAATGGACAGGTACATAGTGCCTAGTCTCAGGGCCAGGGCCATTCCTCAGCACCAGCTGACTGTATCCTAGCAGGAATGAGGCTTATGACTTTCCAAAAGATTACTATCTGAATGTGAAATAGTCTAGGTGTATTCTCTAGGAGCCAATGCAGCTGACCAGGGTAGGACATTTGCCTTCAACAACTGACATAGAGCAGATCCAAGCCTAGGACTCCAGTCTTCTGGCTCTGGACCTGGTATATTCTCCTTAGACTATTCTCAGCCAAACACTACACCACATGTGTATGCATAGAAGGTGAAGACAGGGCAGCCAGATGGTAGAGGGGGCTAACAAGACAACTCTACCAAGAGGCAGAGGGAGAACAAAAGAGGTTCTTATTAAAGAAGACATTTTAGACATGACTGTCATCAGCAATGAGGTTAACTCCTCACATTTTCTCTCAACAAGATTCCTTCAACTTGATTTACTTTGGAGAAAAAGTACACAAGAGAAAACTCTTGGTTTCATGTCAGTTGAAAATCCATAGTAAACATCATTTGGGGACAGAAATCCAACTGAAAAGTCAGGTATGTGAGGCCTTTTATTATGGATATTTGGGGTCTCCATTTGCTCATTCAGTGCCCAGTTACTGTATATTTCTTTAAGCCAGGCACCGGGCTTGATATAGGCAGGCCAAAGCTGCTTACATTTAAGAGGCTCATGCTCTTATGGGACCACAGTCCTCATTAGAATACAATGAAAATTCTTTGAAAAGGGTTTGTACTATGACCAAGACAGCCTTAAAGTTTCCCCTCACCTTGACTTAACATTAGACTAGAGGCCCTTCACCTCCCTTTTCTTGAGAGGTTTAATAATGTGTTCATTATAATGTCTAGGTCCCCTTAAGATGTCAATCTTCTCCTAGCCTCCTACAACCTGGAAGTATCTTTCTCAAGGGCTTGGGAACCATTCCCCTGAAATGCAATCATCAAGACAGATAGCATATCTCCTGGCTTCTATGAGAGGATAGGAGCCCAGCGTCAACAAGCAGTGGTTAGCAAACAGATGACCTGGTCACACTGACCAGCCCCTCACCCCAGCATCTTCCAGTAACTGTCCAGTGCTTAAAAACCTTCCCATCTTTTCAGGGGGGCTTTCAATCTCACTCCCCTATTGGAATAGCCTTGAATAAAGTCTTCCTTGCCCATTTAATTTGTCCAGAATGATTTTTGACAGCTACTGGCTTGTGAACATGGAGGAGAGAGAAGTCATTGGTAACTGACTTCATATTAGTGGCTATAAGGCAGTTTTGAAAGATGAATGGTGAATTGCATTCAGACTGAGTTGTACAAGATACTCCAAGTACCAGTTCTTCCCCAGCACCTTCTCAGAGCCACGAAAGTGGCAGGCATGGAAAACAGCTTGAAATAAGCAGTGGGCTGTCAAAAAGCTGAAGCTATCATGGTCAAAGCTTCTATAACTCTAACTTCTGCTCCACTTCCCAATCCTAGATTGAAGTTGGCTTTAATAGTTATCCTAATTTTTTACAATCTGAATCTGCAGTGGAAGACCATCTCAGCAAGAATCCATGTAGTTTAGTAATTAAACTACTGTTTATGGAGTGCCGACTATATGCCAGGCAAACAGCTACAGATATCCTTATAATAAAAAGGGTTAAGAGCATGGGTTCTGCACTGGCTGTGTGACTGTAGGACCTTAGGCAAGTGACCTGGTCTCATGACTCCGTTTTCTCATCTGCAAAACAGTATACATGATTTTCTTAGTTATAAAGATTCAGTGAATTAGAACAGAAGCATTTTTAATGATACCTTCACATTAATTGCTTAATCAGTATCAGGTATTATTTGACATTTATTAAAACCAAGTTTAAGTCTTACTTATAGCTGGCTAGCACATAGTTCATAGAGCATTATTACATAATGGAGCCTTACAAGAAGGCACTACTTTCTTGTAAGCATACCTCTTTTCTGAAGATTCTCACAATAGAAAGAGAGGAGTCCCCTGCCAAAGAATATCCCCAACTCTATTCTCTCAGACATGCCCAGGGGAGGCTCTGGTGCTCAGTGTACCCATGTCACCCAGCTCTTCTAAGGGTTTCCTCAGCTTCACTAAATTGGCATAGCCTTGCTACCTGGCTGCCAGAGTTAATGAAGGAAAGGTCTGTTATTTAGCCTTCTTTCCTCAAGCCCTATGAAATGGACTGTCTTCATCTTTCTCTTCCATTCTGCAATGGAAAGAGAGGAGAAGTAGAAGAATGTGGGGTGGGAGCGGAGAGTGAGCATGACCAAGCAAGGGCAACCCCCTGATTAGCCTGGGATCCAGTCTTTCGTCAGGCTTAGAAGCTTCAGCTCTGGAGCCAGGAAGCCTGCTTTAAAAAAAAAAAAAAAAAAAAAAAAAACCCAGGTCCGTAAGCCATGTGGCCCCCAGCAAAATGACCTCTTTCTCTATTCCTCAGTTTTCCGATCTGTAAATCACAGAAAATAGAAGTACCTACATTGCAGGGTTACTACAGAAAATTATATCATATAAAGTACTTGAAACTGAACCTGACACATGTTGGCTTTTATTATTAACCTAATTAGAGATGCCTGCCACCATTCTTCCCTTTTCCATTCTAGGCTTCCTGATTCCTTTCTGATGCATTCTTCGTTTGAAAGGAATATCTTGTCTGAGTGCTGTGCACTTAACTGAAATTTCTGATCCTCTTACAAAGCTTGACACAGACCGGGACGGGTGGCTCCTTCATATTCATGGTTCCTGCTGCTAAACCTGGAGTTCCTGATTGGACTGTGCAGTCACACATCTGACACAGACATGGTAAGTCAGTAAATGTTGATTGAACCATGAAAATGGGTATGAACACAAGTTACTTTCTAACCTTACTATGCCTGTTTCCTGTGTCACATGATAGAGATGTTCGCTAACACTGTGCTGGTAATCATATTGTAATACATGAATCAAGTCCGTGTGTTATGTACCTTAAATTTCTATAAGGTTATAGAAATTCTATCCTGATGAAAAAATGCCGTTTCAAAAATATATCAAAACACTTCAGATTTGTTTAAAAATTTTAGATAGAATTAAATTGCTTCGTGTATTATGGTACTAAGAAAAATCTCAACAGAAGCTGTACACCTGAATGACACTAGGATGTGCACTTAAATTTAACATGCCGGACAAAAATGCATGATAGTTATTAGTCTCTGACAATATGGGAAGGAAGAATTTATATACCGTTGTCCTTCCCGTGTTTTGTCAATTCCAAAATTTTTAGTTATATTTAGATATTAGTGGAGGCTTTTCTCCAAAGTTTTATAAAGGACAAGGGTGAGCTCTTCTGCCATTATTTGAGAAAATGAGGGCTGCTTTCAGAATCGTTCAGATTCTTGTTTAGCCTAAGAGGCACACTTGCTACACAAAGCAACAATGTCACAGGGTTACAGTCTTGTCTCCTATTAGAACCTCAGCTATGAATAGTCCTACCTAAAGAATGGAGAGTAGCAACTCCAAGATATTCTTGAAATTAACAAAAGGGCCAAAATATAGGTGATTAATTATTCAAGTAGTCTCAGTTGGCAGAGCTGAACAGAAGATTCACAAATCTCATGCTTCCTCCTCACTGTCCACTGAGTTGGGACTTTGGGTAGAATCAGAAAGATAATAAGCACTGGAGAGGCTTCAAAGTGCAATAATGAACAAAGAATTGCAAAGATATGCCTATGAAGAGTACTTCAAAAGGATGGCAGAGAGCACAACGAACCAGCCAAAGTGGAGGAGTCAAACACATCTGGATGAGAAGTAAAAACTATGGTCAGACACCTGAAAATCATCAAAGATGAATTTATATTTAAGGAGACAGAAGTACACGTGTGTGCATGTGTGCATATATAGTTGAAAGAAAATGGATACGAAGATTATAAAATCTGCACTGGATCATGCAAATTTCTTCTGAGACTCAAAACAGATGCTGCTTTTCACCAACTCAGTACAACTCACCAATACCAGTACAAAATTTTTTCCAAGAAAAACATTTAAGATTCAACTTCATGCACCTGTTGGCTTTTTGTTCATTTCCTTAAATAATGAGATAGAGGTAAAGTCATCATAAGATATGAAAATAAATCACTATCATTGTTTTTATGAGATAAAAAACTCTTTATAATGAAATAAAATTGCTTTGTGTGTTATGATTTTTTAATGTTTGTTTTTGAAAGAGAGCTGGGAAGGGGCAGAGAGAGAGAGAGAGAGAGAGAGAGAGAGAGAATCTCAAGGAAGCTCCATGCTGTCAGAGTGAGCCAGAAGCAGGGCTCAGTCTCACCAACTGAGAGATCATGACCTGAGCCAAAATCAAGAAGTGGATGCTTAACCAACTAAGCCATCCAGGTGCCCAATTTTTAGTTTTATAGGGAAAAAATATAAGCTGGGAATCTAGAAAATTAAGTCACCTCTGGATCATTAAAGGTATTCATGGAAAGCCTACAACAAATATTTAAGAGACTTCGATTTTATCTTTTTAGACCACAACCAAGGATTACAAAACTGTCATTTTTCCCCCAGACTTATTGAGTTTCTAAGACCTATGCTTTGCATATGTATTAAATATCATCTACAAACAGACAAAACTTCTCCCTCATAGAGTTTATATTCCAATGAGAAGATGAACAATTCCAAGTACAGCAAGAAAGAGTTGCAGAATTGAAACTGCATAAATGCTATAACAGTTCTGAAATGGAACACTGGGGTGGATATCTACTTTGAAGAATCTGGAAAAGCTGCTATCATTTAAGCTCAGATGTAAAAAGTAAAAATGATGTATGCATGTCAAGGTGCAGGGGAAGAACACTCTAGGCAGAAGGGAAAGCTTTGAAAAAAGTTTCCAAGAAGAAACTTGGCATCAACAGGTTGGAAAACTAAAAAAAAAGGGACATTTGACTAGAATCTACCCATGTGGGGCTTTGTGGGCCTATATAAGGAGTTTGTATTTTCATCTAGGATTTGTCAAGTGATTTAAAGCTTGAAAGTCACTTGGTCACATTCACTTCTATAAAAGAACCCCTGGCACTGTACAAGAAGGAAAGAACCGAGAGGAGAAGCAAAGAAGTTTATTATGAGGCTTCAACAAGTTTGAATGAGAGAAGTTATCTTGAACTAGGGAGTGGAGCTGATAGAAATGAAGGAAACTGAACAGAGTCAAGAAGAGTTACACATAGGCAGAACTGAAAATTTGATAGAATAAATAGTGGGAGTGTGAGGGAAGAATACAGAGGGACTTCTGGATTTCAGTGTTGAGTCTGTGAGACCATTGACTGAATTGAAAATTGGGGAGTAAAAAGAAGTCAAAGGTTCAGATTCAGAGGTGGTAAGTTTGAGATGCTTGCTATTCACTCAAGAAGTGACTAATTTCCAACTGGAATATGGAATGTATGCAACTCTGACAAAAGGTCTAGATTATAGACTGATTTTGAAATCTATTTCTAAGTCTTAAAATGGATGGGATCATCTCATGAGAGGGTATACAGAGGTCTGCTTTGAGCTTTGATGAACAGCAACATTAACAATTTCTTCCACTTATTTCCACATTTCCTAACTTCCATCGCCCCTATTACAAGTTGTTAGTTTAACTCTACCTGTGAATATTAATTTTACTTCAAAATCAAATATCTTTTTCATTTCAATTCTATGAATTCAGTCTCATGATAACTAGGTAGGATACTTCTGGTAAAGATTACTTTTGTATTACAGAATATAAACAAGAAGTCTTTACCTTAAATATTTTAATAGCATTTATCAAGAAATTGCTTTTGTACCAGACACTGTTTTTCATGATTAGTTTCTCACAATTTTATCAATGACTTACTATTATCCTGAGCATACAGATACAGATGTTGAGAGAGATTAAGGAAGGTTACTTATGACTGCTTAGCTAATATAAGAGCAACTAAAATTAAATGTATGAATTATAACTCCAGAACCCTATTTTACCAGTGAGTTAAATCACTTTAAAAATTTTAACATTTTATTCATTTTTGAGAGACAAACAGCGTGAGCGGGGGAGGCGCAGAGAGAGGGAAACACAGAATCAGAACTCCAGGCTCTGAGTTGTCAGCAAAGAGTCTGATGCAGGGCTCAAACCCATGAACCACAACATCATGACCTGAGCCAAAGCCAGCCACTTAACTAAGACACCCAGGTGCCCCAATTGTTAAATCACTTTTTTAACCCTAGTTTTTCAAGGTATTTTCATATAACCCTATAACCACCTGGTGACCAGAAAATACAGGATGTAGTTTTTTTTTTTTATTTTAAGGCACACAAGTGCCAAGTATATAGTGTCAGAGCTGAAGAGAATATGTGCCTACGGTGATGTCAGGTATCCACACAATTGGGCAAAGACAAAAGGTACGTCCAAGAAGCACAAAGAGCTTATGACTGAATCAGTGATGTTTCATACTATCTCTTTATTACTAGAACATTCAAAGGCCTACCCAACTAGTAGTATAAACCAATTTTCTCATAAGCCTTCTCATTTATACATCTCCCTACTTTAAAAAGGACTGCTGTATTCCTGACTTACAAACAACTACACTCCCAATAACGGATGAAATTAAGAAATTAAGAAAGGGAAGGATGGGGAGGAAGGAAAGAGAAAGGCGTGTTTGCTTGATTACAAGATTCTGGTCCTGAAACCAATATTGCACTGTATGTTAACTAAAATTTAAAAAAGAACAATTTCATACATATCCCTTACTTGTAATAATCAACTTCACTTTTATTACAAAAGTGTTTCTCAAAGAAACACGAAAAATTGACATTTTTCAATAAAAGTCTCATCAAGTGGTTGTTTGGTCTATTGAAGACCAAATAGCCAGCTGATGAAAGAATTCTTCAGATATGCATTATTTATTCAGGATTGTGTAGACTAGTGCTCTTTATTATTTTTGAAATTTCAGCTTCAAACAATCTTTCAGTTCCTTAAAAAATATATTTACCTTAATTCATAAAAAATCCGTGGGTGAAATTTTACAACACGCCTGGAAACCACTAGAAGCAACAACAGATTGGGAAATCCCTGGTGTGTATGCAGCCTGAGTCACTGTTGTTGCTGTTGTATAGCCATCGCCTTCGGGGTCAGTGATGGATGAGTGATGGAGTTAAGCCTGAGTCTTTACAAAATCCATGCCTGAAGTGGCAGCCAAGGTCAAAAGACAAAGCTGGCTGGATCTCTGCACCTAGTGTACTGTTCCTGTTCTTTCAAGGGCTCTGGGGAGACCCTTCAATGAGGCAGGGTCGGGGGCTGGCAGGTTTAACATGAATCTACTCTTTTTCTACTCCCCTACTCAACACACATTGTTACCTCATTTCCACGGTAAGCTCCTGTGTTCTAGTTGCCATATCAAACATGCCACCCAGGTTCAGTGCCAGGATAGAAAAAGTGACTTTGTTTGGCTGAGGTAATATGAATCTATTCATAAAGCCCACATCAAAAATGCAGTCTGATTCAACCACTCCATTTCTTCCCAGTCCCATTTACTGAGAAGTATACTTTGGCTCAAATGTGTATTAACAAGGAAATCTATGTTTGTGGTGACCTGCTCTGAATGAGCCCCATTCTTACAGAAACTCTTCTATTATACCAAAGGAAAAAAAGAAAAAAAAAGCCTGATGGGTTGGGGAGAGTAATTCATAGAGAAAGATGTGCTGACAGCTCTGAATGAATAGCTTTCCTCCTCTAGGGCTCCAACTCCAGTAGGCCCCCAGGCGAGGGAATTTACTCACTCACCAGAATCCCAGAACGGCAGTCACATCCAACCAAATCCTGGAAATGATTAGAGAAGAGACCTCTTTCCTGAAAAAGCAGCCTTTCAACTAGCTGCATGCAGTTATTTTTTTTTTTTTTAAGTAAGGAGTAGAAAAAGATGAAGTTTTCAGGCCAGGTTTCATAAGGTCTCTGATTTCTCTATCCACAATGGCTTCCTGTGTTTTGTGCATGATAAGCCTAATGGAACTGCCATGTTGGAATAGTTATGAGCTATTCGAGAGCCTATAATGAATAGAGATTCAACGTTATCAAGCTGTTGTTTATCATGGCAACAAAGCAGAGGAATAGAGGATGCAAACATAAATAAGCATAATTCAAATATAACATTTCCCTGGATGGGGAGAAGTCCTTCATTCAAGTTCTACTTATTGTCAATTAACTCTGGGTGACACATGACAATGTATTAAGATCATCTACATCTTATTTCAAGGGAGAAAACAGATGGCTCCTTGAATGTAAGCAGCTGGCCTTCATTTATTTTATTATTTTATGTTTTAAAGAGCATGTAAGACAAAAATAAATTTGAATGCTGTAGGGTGGTAAAATCTTTCCTGTTCTCCATAGGGCCCCACCACTTCCTTTTGGATTTCACCCACCCCACCCATACATTAAACTTTTATTGAACATCTCCTATGTGTCAGGCACTACCACACACGACAAAATCTGTAATGGAGCTCACATTCCAGTAAGGGGAGGATCAGATAATAATTAACAGATAGCAAGTAATACATCAGATAGCTTACATGTTACGGTAGAAAGAGAACAGGGTGAATGCTGGAGAAAAGGGTTGGGATTTCCGATAGGGTTCTTGAGTCATCCTTTCCATCCAAAGCCTTAAACCCCCCTATCAGTCCTAACATCAGGAAAAAAAACCTAATGCAAATCCTCTTCCTACAGGTCACAGGGATTTTCATTTCTTATCAGTCTACTCATACGACAGATAATCAGACTAAAGCTTCCTCGTGTCCAAGAACTTACCATAAAGGACATTTCCATTGTCAGAAAGATGAGAGAACAAAGGCAAAGGCCAGTGTCATATACTGACTTGTTCTGTTACTCATCCTTGGGCTTTAACTTACTGAAAGAAGCCTATTAAAAGGGCATTTTCTTGTAAAGAACTCAAATACAGAAATAGCATGTCCCTGTGGAAGTGTTGAATTACTGTATTGTACACCTTAAACTAAAATATCACTACATTAACTAGAATGAAAATAAAAAGTCAAAAATTTTTAAATAAAAATTTAGTAATAAAAACAGCATCTTCCCACTTATGCCCAACTCTCACCTAAAGGATACCCATTTAAGGCATGCCCTTCAGAGATTCACAAAATTTCCCCAAGCTCTGTTCAGGAGTTTAGGTAAAGGGTCTCTACAACCAATGTAATGACAGCTACATCCAAGTCCTGCTTCTGCCTATGTTCCGTCATGACTGTCATAAATGCCTTACACTTTGTCCTACGTATAATTTATATGTTCTCTCTGTTCCCTTGACCAGTAACTCAAGCTCAGCAGGTCCGTGGATTCTGATTTAGTCCTTCCTGGAGATGCTCCTTCTGGTAAACTCTCTAGGTCCAACTGAGAAAACGGCAACATATCCCTGCACTGTCCCAGGTCCCTGAACTCTCAGGGCCTATCTGCCCAAGAAAACAGGACAAAGTGCCAAACACAGCTCAATTCTTCCTGGTGCTCAAAATGCAGGAACATTCATCTTGGCGAGTCAGAGAATAAAGAAGATCTTAGAAATGAGAACTTACCTGGGAAAAAAGTTAAGGCTTTCAAAAAATGTTTCCATTTTTATCAGGTGTACTAAAAGCAAAGAGATGGATTTTGGCAGGTAGATTTATCCAGTGATTCCAGACAAGCAGGTAAACAGAGTGTAATGGACTAGGGCAAATGGTCCCCCTAGATCTGTAAGATGAAGACAGTGATGGGATTGTACAGAGAGGAGATGCTATCTAGGTAGCCATCCAGATAATTTAGGGTCCACTGCAGGACAGTGCTAATGACTCGGCACCCCTGTGTGAGGCTCTTAAGTTTAGGCTTGTGTTTTGTAAAGCAAGTCCTCAAAACACTATTGATTCCTTACTATTTGGGCTTTGGATGAGGCTGAGATCTCCCAAGTGGAGGTGGTCTCCTGAAGACAGAAAGGTACATGACAAGAGCATGGGCTAGGGAGACATATGAACTGAAATTCCTTCTCTGCCACTTACGTGTATGGCCCCTGGACAAATCACCTAACTTTTCTGAGCCTCAGTTTTATCTTTTACCAAAAAAAAAAAAAAAAAGGATGATAGTGTCTACTTTGCAGCAGTTTTGATAGATTTGCAAGAAATGCCTATGAAATCCCTTTAAAGGGAACTATTTACAAGAACAGTGGTAGTCATTAAGATGTACATAAACATATCTTGCTCTTAAAATATGCATTTTAGAAATACATTTTAGAGCAAAATAAATGCCAACATGTAGCCATTATTATTCAATAGATCCAGTCATTCTCTGCTCAATGAAGCACAGCTATCTCCCCAACCTAGAGTTTTCTCAACAGAAGTTTCTTAACTTAGAGTTGAAAAATCAAGGCATGTTCATACCTCAGGTACGTCTGATACTTAGAGAAATCTAGGATTCTAGCATACAAAGGAAGGAATTTCATGTAAGATTTTAAGTTTTAAGGATACATTTCCATCGTTTTACTTTTCCCTCAGCTATGTATTCTTCACTCCACGATTTTTAGACCAATCCCTAATACATCATACCTATTCCTTCAGAATTTTCTTTCCCTGAACTAAAACTACTGGAATTCTGCATTTTTGCAAAGGATACATTAAGTATTTATAGTATCAAAAACTCAGGGCTCAAAGCATGCTGGATATTTCTGTTTACCAGCTAAGTGGGGGCAGTGAGAAAGCATACTTTAAAATCCATTAAGTCCTTTAACTTCAAAATTTTACTGAGAAGTGGAAAATTTACTGAGAAGGGTTTCACATTTAAAGTTACATGTGTAAAGTGAAGGCCTCATTAGTGCTTTTGTGAACTTACTATTTCAAATCAGCATGATTCAAATTAGCATGAAGTATGATCCTGTTGATTCTATTTGGGGAGTTTATTTTTCCCTACAGACATTCCTGAACTATGTCAGAAGACCCAAGGGTAAAACTTGCTAGGCTCATGATTGAAATGTGTCACCCACTGAGTAAGCACAAGGCAAGGAGAGAACCCTTTGGCACATCCTTAGGTCACTGCCAAATCTTGCCTAATATTATTCCTTCATTTAACTGAATTGTAATTTAACATTTGTTATGTGTATACTATGCACCAGGCACCCACCAGGTACTTTCATATGTATTGTCATAATACAAGATATACTTATGATATAGAAGAAAACAGATTAAGTTTCATAACCAAGATCACACCTGTAACAAGTAGTAGAAAAGATACTTAAATCCAATTCCTCTAAGTTCTGTTTTTTCAATATCCCACATAGCTCAGTGGCATTTGTTTATATGTATTTCTATCCAGGAATGGGTTGTTGGGTAGGGAATAGAAATGAATAGAGAGAAAACTATAATAAAAAACAGTTTTGAAATCAGTATAGTGTGAATTTTTGAATAACACATTGATTAGGAGGAAAGAAAATTTTCAAGTTGGTTCTAGTTTAGTCCAGGAGTTGTGAGAAAACGGATGTTTCAGCATGAATGTGTTCAGTGGTTTCTTGGGTGGAAAAACATCAGTGCAGTATTTAAGTCAGGTATTTAGTGCTTTTTGTTCATTGGTGGCGGGTCAGTTGGCTAATCAATTGGCTCATTGGTGGTGAGCTGTTTTAAACCATTAGATTAAAAATTGCTATCATTAATTCCCAGGACTGTCTCAGGATCCCAGAGATTATTCCATTAGGAGAATCCGTCCTAGGTCCCCTCTATAACAAAGGAACAGGGCTGTTAGCAGACACTTTCTATATAACCTTGCTTTTTCACATTAGAATATAGTCCTGAGGTAGTCAAGACCAGCATTTTATAATAGTACCATGCTGTTTCAACCCACTCATTCCGAATAACCCTCTTAGCCTAACCCCACATATTGAATCACTTAGAAAACCATCCTAGGTCACCCAACAAAATCCTCTCCAAAGATCGTATGCAGAAGGTAAGGAGAGAGCAGCACTGCCACATGCACAACTCAGGGAGTGACGTTGGCACTGTAACCAGTAAAGTGTTGCTGCAGGTGTGCACTACAGGGCTTATGCAGCCACATGCCGCATTAGAGCCTCCAACTGGTCCGCATCTCATGACTCCAAGAGAACACTACAGGTTAGATAGTATCTTAGATCTAGAAAGGATCATGCTGATCAGTCCAATTACTAAACTTAATAGCTAAGAAAATGTGGTTCAGATAAGTTAGATATATGCCTGTGTTTAGGAATCTAACAGTAGTGCAAGGGCTAAAACCCATACTTTGGTGTCATATTCCTCCTGATTCAGATAATGCCTTCGTAGAGCAATGATGAACAGTGAGCATTTTATCTATTACTTTATTCTTTATCTTTTGGGAACCCTTATTCCTTAAGTACTAACACACTGTGGCAATTTAATTTGACGAGCAGCCAAGGTTGTTCTACTTGTCAACGACAGTATGGCATGATGGTTAAAGAGTATGGAAAATAGAGTCGTACAGACCTAGGTTCGAAAGGTGTTTCAGCATTTACTAACTCTTACCTTTGACAAGTTCAACCTGAGTCTTCGTTTCCTCATCTGTAAAATGGGATAACAATACTGGCTAATTTACCTCTGAAGAAGTCTAGGAGAATAAAATTAATATGGTTAAAGTGCTTAACAGTCTTCTGTATTATTCATCTATTCATTAACAGCAATAACTGAGAAGCTTCTATGTGAGACCCTGGGATACAACAGTGAACAAAGGTAGACAGTTGGTCTTCTCACCAAATGTGCAGTCTGCTGTACTTGGCACATGAGTTATCATGTGCCTCATCCTCATCAGGATGAGGTCTTGAGCAAAGATGTTCTGCCCATCCTGTACGCGTGTGTAGCTCCCTTCTGCCACATTCCTCCAGCTCCATTTCCACCCAGTTCCAACTACCTTTTCACATCTGGACTCTTCCACCAGCCTCCAACCTATACACAGAAGCCACGATGTCCCTGGGAATATGTTACTCTACTTAAAACTCCCCAACAGGGAAACAGCACACAAAAACAAAGCTCTCCAGTGACTGCTGCATTCAGAACAAATCCAAATTCTTTACTCCCTTTATAAACCCTGCATGGCCTGAACCTTTCTTGTATTTCTATCTCCACATACTCCTAGTTACTTCTGCCCTCACCACACAACTACTCATTACTTCTGCCCTTCACTAGACCTTGTTTATGGATTCCTGTCTTATTGTACACATGGAACTCTTCATCTTAAAGGTTTTACAGGTGTTGGTGGTCTCCACCTACCTCAATTTTACAAAAGTAACACCTTCCCATCTTCCAGCTGGGTCTTCCACCTCCCAACCCAAAGATGCTCTTGATTACATCTCCTTGGCTGTCATGTACTTTTGTGTAGACTGTATCCTACAAAAAGACATCTAATTAAGGGAGCAGGGGTCCAGCAGGAATTGAACTCTGTCTGCTCCCCAAGCTCTGTGCTGCTGCATGCTCAGAGAAGATTCCATTCTAATTGGCATGAAGGCACATAACAGGCCAACAATGGCACTGCCCACCATCTAATTTCCTTTTTAGAATTTTCCATAGTTTTTTTTTATTGTGGCTTTATTAAGTTGTTTCCTTATTAATTTGTATGCCTGCTTAAATCCCCTGCAAGCAAATTAAAAATAGGTCCTGTGTTGCATTCACCATTGTTCCAGAATGGTCACGAGGGTGATGTGGTGTTTGACAGAAAAGTTCCAACAGATGCAGTAAAACTCCTACCATGGAGGAAACATATGGCACAAAGATGGCCACACAGAGCAAGAGGCACAGAAGCCTACAGCTAGTGAGAGGAACAAGTTTTCCTTGCCTCTGTCCCCATGAGAATGCAAAGCTGCCAGTGACATGGTTTAAACAAGAACAGGATCTCCTTCAAACAACTGCCAAATAGAACAGTACATTGTGCTCTTACTTATCAGGTCCAGAATGTTTTTTTTGTTTGTTTTTTATCACCACCAGCACCTTACCCAATCTCCCCACAGAGCTTCAAATCCCCTGCCATGGTTTTATCAGGGCATCCCAGCTCCCCTACTCTGCAGCAAGGCCACCCAATGTTTTGGTTGTTGCTATGCTTGGAGTCTTCCTGCTTTGATACTACTAGCCCCATTACAGCAAAGAGGGGGGCGCGGAGCACAGTCCTTTTTAAGTCCTTGTTTGAGATCACCTCTTACCTCCTCCCAAATCTTAGTTCAGAACTTTTCTAGATCAGTTTCATGTTGGTCAAAGGACCAACAAGTACAAACCTGCAACTAGAAAATACATTCTGGAGATCTACCTTACAGTGTATAGTAGTTAGTAATGTATTACAATTATTATAGTCAACAATACCAGATTATATACTTCAGAGTTGCTGAGAGTAGATCTTAAATGTCCTCATCACAAGAAATGATAATTGTGTGATATGACAGGTCTTAACACCTGTAACCATACTGCAGCATATAAATATACCAAATGAACATTATTAAGCTATAAAGTTTAAACTTATGTTATAGATCAATTATATCTCGATTAAAAATATACTATGAATTTGTCAACATCTCTTGGTGAGGTGGGGGTGTGTTACAGAGAAGTTTCCACATTCTTTGCCATTAAAGAAACTTTATGTTCTTTAACCCTGTCTGTAGTCATCCTTCTGTCAAAACAATCACAGGTTCTTCATGTACTCAGTATAGGTTTATGGAATGAACAGAGTGTAGGAGGTTTTGACACCCTGGCCTGAAGTGGGATGCACAGGGCTTCCACCCACACTCCATCGGTTACAACTCAGTCATCATACAGCCACAGTAACCACAAAGAATGCTGAACATGTCATCTAGTTGTATTCCGAGGAGGAAAAAATATTTTGGGTCAAGAGCTACATGCCTGGTTTCACCTTCAAAAAAAAAAAAAAATCAAAAAAAGGTTATTCAACTATTTAACCACCTTGTTCCATCTAAAAAGGATTTATACACATCAAAAAGGTCACCTGAGAAATTGGAATTTCCTAAGCTATTTAAGAAAAGGATATGTAGATCAACCAAATTGGGAAAACAAGTCCCCTATTTTCCTTGAACAAAAAAAAAAAAAAAAAAAAAAAAAAAAAAAGACTGGTGAAAAGATTAAGACTTCAACGTGCTAGAGAAATAGTAGATAAAGGTAAATGACTCCAGACTAGATACTAATCACAGAATGTAGTTTCAGATCTTGAAACTAAATGGCATAAAAGTCATTACCAACATGCCCTGGTCCTCTGACACAGATACACAAAAATTTATGAGGAAGATCTACATGCTTTAATTGTTTACTTAACGAATCTAGAAAGCAGCAAGATCAGGTAGTTTTCCTAGGCTACCTCTAGTGTAGGGATCTAAGGAATGATTGACACATTTTAAGCATGGAAAAAAGGAAAATAGGGTATTATCTCATAAAAATCATCATTGTGACTCTTCAACAAAGTGGTTTTATTTTAGTTTATCTATTTTGAGAGAGAGAAAGAGAGAGAGAATGTGCGCAAGCCCAAGCACAGGAGGGGCAGAGAGTCTCAAGCAGGCACCACAACATCAGTGCAGAGCCTGATGCAGAGCTTGAACTCACAAACAGATCATGACCAGAGCTGAAATTGAGTAGATGCTTAGCCAGCTAAGTCACCCAGGCACCACTCAACAAGGTGGTTTTAAAGGGAATATACCTCAATGTGATAAAGGTTACATATGACAAACAGCTAACCTAATACTCAATGGGGGAAAAACTAAAAGCTTTTCCTCTAAAAATCAAAAAGAAGACAAGGATGTCCATTCTTGCCATTTTTATTCAACATAATACTAGAAGTCTTAGCTGCAGCAGATAACAGAAGGCATAAAAACTGGTAAGGAAAAAGTAAAACTATTTACAAATGACATAGTACTATATATAGAAAACCCTAAAGACTCCACCAAAAACCTATTACAATAAATGAATTCAGCAAAATCATAGGACACAAAATATACAGATATCTGTTGTATTTTTATACAATAAAGAAGAAATTTAGAACACAATCTCATTTGCAATTGCATCAAAAAAATACCTATGAATACATTTAACCAAGCAAGGTAAGAGACCTGTACTCTCAGAGCTCTAAGACACTGATTAAAGAAATTCAAAATTACACAAATGGAAAAATATAGTGTGCTCATAGATTGGAAGAGTATTGTTAAAATGTCCATACTACCCAAAGCAATCTAAAGATTCAACAGAAACCCTAACAAAATACTAGTATTTTTTCTACAGAATTACAACAAATAATCCTAAAATTTGTATGGGAACACTAAAGACCCCAATTGCCAGAGCAATCTTGAGAAATAGAATAAAGCTGGAGGTTAAGATATACTACAAAGCTGTAGTAATCAAAACAGTACAAACACAAACACCTTGATCAACGGAGCCCAGAAATAAACTCAACACTTACATGGTCAATTAGTCTATGACAAAAGGAGGCAAGAATATACAATGAAGAAAAGACCATCTCTTCAATAAATGGTTTTGGGAAAACTGGACAGCTGCATGCCAAAGAATGAAACTGCACCACTTTCTTACACAACACACAAAAATAAATTCAAAATGGATTAAAGGCTTAAATTTAAGACCTGAAACCACAAAACTCCTAAAAGAAAACACAGTCCGTAATCTCTTGGACATCAGCCTTAGCAACACTTTTCTGGATAGGTCTCCCTAGGCAAAGAAAACAAAGGCAAAAAACTACTGGGACTACATCAAACTGAAAAGCTTTTACACAGTTAAGGAAACCAACAAAACAAGGCAACCTACTAAATGAGAAAGATATTTGCAAAGGACATATCCAATAAGGGACTGATATCCAAATTATAGGAAAAACTCCTACAATTCAACACCCAAAAAAAAAAAAATCCAATTGGCAGAGGCCCTGAATAGACATTTTTCTAAAGACATACAGATGCCCAGATACATGAAAAGATACTCAATATCAATAGTCACTAGGAAAATGCAAATCAATACCATAATGGAGGTCACCTCACACTGATGGCTGGTATCATTAAAGACAAGAAATAACTGTTGGCAAGTTTGTGGAGAAAAGGGAACCTTGTGCTCTGTTGGGAATATAAATTGATGAAACCACTATAGGAAACAGTATGGAGGTTCCTCAAAATATTAAAAAAAAAAAAAAAAGGAAAGAAAGAAAAGATACCATACAGTTGAGCAATTCCACTGCCGGTTATTTACTAAAACAAAACAAGCCATTAATTTGAAAAGATATGCACCCCTATGCTTATTTCAGCATTACTTACAATAGCCAAGATATGGAAGCCACACAAGTGTCCATCATTAGAGGAATGGATAAAGATGTGGAGATATATATATATATATATATATATATATATATATATACATACTGTATACAATGGACTGTAACTCAGCCATTACAAATGAAATCTTGCCATTTGTGCCAAAATGGATGGACCTAAAGGATGTTATACTGAGTGAAACAAGTCAGACAAATAAAACCTATCCCAGGATTTCACTTACATGTAAAATCTAAGAACACAAAACAAATGAACAGAAACAAACTTGCAAATATTGATAACAAATTGATGGTTGCCAGAGAGGAGGTGGTGGAGGGATAGGAAAACTAGAAGGGGATAAAGAGGTACAAACTTCTGGTTAAAAATAAGTCACAGGAATGCAAAGTACAGCATAGGAAATACTGTCAATATTGTAACACCGTGTATGGTGACAAATGGTAACTATACTTACAGTGATGAGCACTGTGTAATATATAGAACTGTCAAATCACTATGTTGTATGCCTGAAACTAATACAACATTGTACTTTAACTATGCTTCAATTAAAAAGTAAAAAAAAAAAAAAAAGTGAAAAAAGCCACATGGGTCAGGTAGACAAGTCAAACTCAGTTCAGTGAGGAGATCATAAAGCTGCCTGATTTGACTCCTATAGATCCCAGGCTTTCCTAGCAGAAACAATTGAAGGAAAAGCATCATGCTTTCAGTGAGATGTTAGGTTGTGAAATTATCCGATAGTAAGGATCATAATTGAAATCCCAAGGATAACATGATCACAGAGTAAGGAGTACCAAAATAGTGTGCAGAGAGCACTAATCCAGAAGACAAGAGACACAAACTTGGGTCCATATTCCTACTCCTATTACAGCTCTCCTTCCAGGATTCCAAGATTTCAGCCTTCTCAGGGCCCTCTGGATACTGAAACTACCACCTTAAATGAATCTAGTTGTTGATTTGTGCAGGGTTACTACTGTATTTAAGTAATCCCGTTCGAATTATTTTTTTAGTGTTAATTTTGAGAGTGAGTGAGAGCGAGCATGCATGTGCATGAGTGGGGGACAGGGGCAGAGAGAGAGAAAGAATCCCACTGGTGCAGAGCCTGATTATGGTCTTGATCCCACAGCTGTGAGATCATGACCCGAGCAGAAATCAAGAATCAGATGCCCAACTGACTGAGCCACCCAGGCACCCCTCAAATGTATTATTAAATGTTGAAAGTGTTTGAACAGAAGGCAAAGGGCAGATATCAGGTTTGGAATATTATAACATTAGGAAAATAATCCAGAATTTTCTGTACTTTACTAGGAAAAAATACATGTTCAGATGAATACCCCCCATACACACACACACACACACACACACACACACACACACACTGAATACTGAATTGGATTCAGAAAGTGACATAACTATTGCAAGAACTAATTGTGTAGCCTAATCTCAGTGTCTTAAAGTCCCTGATTCTCCATTTCCTCATGCTTAAATTGGTGAAGGGGAGCAATAAAGACAACCATATCCAGAATAGCCAAACAGCATCAGATTCAAGAGGGGATTGGGCACACAACCCTATATAATGCTTTTGTGATTGAACATTGAGCAATCACTGAGTACTGAAGAGTCTATAAACTGCATTATTAAGATTTTTCTGTCTTTAAGATAATCAGATTTATAATAAAAGCTAAGGGACTGAGGGATTACAAATTGTCCCTGTTCTCCTTCAAGGTTTACCCTATTTTTGTTTAGTCTAACAAATCTAAAAGATGTGTTGCATAGTGATTAAAGAATACCTCCATATTAGTGTGTACACATGTCTAATTGTAGGAAAGGGCAATTGGTAAGTCTAAACTCCAATCATTCAAGGCATAACTATCTGCATTTCATTTAAATTTGCTCAGGAAATCTTTGAGGAAACAACTTGGAGGTGGTAAATAAGCTATTGCCCAAGTCCACACCAATAGCTGCAGATCCAGGCTTGGGATCCAGGTGTTAGGTACCTATGCTTTGAGCTCCACACCATCACCATGACTACTTTCTTGCTCCTGAGATTTAGCCTGGCAGTAAAAACACAAGCTTAAGTAAAAGATGGAGAAAAGACATAGATACTAATGAGGATGCCCCTAATTTGATCTAGAACCACATTAGCTTCAGGTAAAGCTGTCCCTTTGGGAAGAAAACCACAACCCATCAAACTGATAATACTCCGATCTCCTTCTGAGACTGAAGCAGAAGCTGACCAAAAGTTTCCAGAAACTTTTCTGAAGACCAGAAAATAGTATGAGTCAATCAAAAGACCCTCAAAGTCACCTCATCATTCATCTGGGGGTGGGGGGGATTTACTGATTGCAAAGATGAGAAAACCTTTAGTCTAACTAGTAAGGTTTACTGAAATGAAGTACCTCTTCTACTTAAAGTTTAGTTTTAGCAAAGTACAATTTTTCTTAACTACCAAGAAAAAGCCATCTATTCTTCAGTGGTTAACAACGAAGCTGTTAAAAGGTATAGACTATCCAAAACTACAGCACTGAGAGAATCTTTATAAATTGACAATAACATGCACTGGTACAACTTAAGCCTATCAGGCAAAGATTTTCTTCATCAGTTGTTCTTTACGAAATGTTCAGGACAAAAGTTAAACAATTTCTTTTTGCAATTATGTTCACAATCTGTCCATGATGACTTTAGCAAAGACTCCCAACTAAAAATGCGCAGAAATTATAAAAAAAGGAAGGAGATAAATGATGGTTGGTTTATTCTACTGTGCAAACACCTGGCTCCTCCTCAAAGCCAGGTAAATGAAAGAGACCAAATATGCAATGTCCAGATAATTCTGTTTTTGTTTGGGGGCACAAGTTACATACAATGCAAAAGCAGAGGCATCAAATGAACAAGAATGAGATTTCAATAGATCTCAGACTATGTATAATGACTATTTTCTGCAAACAGGGCTCATGACATAGAAGACACTCACTTAAAGGGAGACAAACACCTGGGAGCTCATGCAGCCTTTTTTCATGATAGATGGGTCCTCCTGGGCCAGTCTCCTCTTTCCTCCCTATCCCATCCCCCAGTCTATTATCCTTTACTTTTAAAAATGACGTGTTTCCATGAGCCAGGGCCATTCTAGCAAATCTCACTTCACTGGCACCAATTCTTTTGGGGTTCCCAGACTCCATTCCAATGTGGTAGAGGGGAGCACACAAAACACCAAATAATACCCAGACACGCCGCTGGTATTGGAGAAATCAAAACTCAATTCTCACACTATCCACCCACAGGTAGTATCAAATCCCATAGGTTAAGGGCTCAGTCCTCCAAGACTGCCCCCAAACACCCCACACCTCAGGCAATGGTCACAAACTACAGGCTGTAAACTTGTGCTTCTGACCAACCAGCTACAGATTGTAAGTTCTATTGACCATTCATTTGCTAGAGTGGCTCACAGAGCACAGAGAAACACATTTACCAGTTAAAGAATAGGACAGAAGACTAATTAACAGACAGATGAATAGGGTAAGGTATAGCAAAGGGGCTAGAAGCTTCCAGGTGTGCCACTCTCTCCACATGCTAACCAACCCAGAAGCTCTCCGAACCCAGCCCCCCCCCTTTTTTTTTAAATTCAAGTTAGTTAACATATAGTATAGTCTTGGCTTCAGGAGTAGGACCCAGTGATTCATCACTTACATGTGACACCTAGTGCTCATCCCTGAAAGTGCCTTCTTATGCCCATTACCCATTTAACTCATTCCCCCACCTACCTCCCCTGTAGCAGGCCTCAGTTTTTTCTGTATTTAAGAGTCTCTTGTGGGGTTTTTTTTTTTTTAGTGTTTATTTTTGAGACAGAGACAGAGCACAAGCAGGGGAGGAGCAGAGGGAGAAGGGGACAAAGAATCCAAAGCAGGCTCCAGGCTCTGAGCTGTCAGCACAGAGCCCAACCTGGGGCTCAAACCCACGAACCCTCAGATCATGCCCTGAACTGAAGCCAGGCACTTAACCAACTGAGCCACCCAGGTGCCCCAAGAGTCTCTTATGGTTTTTAAAGGAGGCTTTGTTACACAATCATGACTGGCTAGATCACTAGCCAATCGACCGATTCAACCTCCAGCCTCTCCCTTTGCCTCCCCCCACCCCCACGGAGGTCAAGAGTGTGGGAAAGTTCCACCCCTCAAGTCACATGGTTGGTCTTCTTAGCAAACAGCCCCCACCCTTAGGTGACTTTTGGACTCCACCCTCATTAATAACAAGACCCCTATTTCACTTCTACGGCTCTGAAGCATTTTCAGTAACTGAATGAAGACAATATATCTGAGAAATATAATTCAGTCATCTGAATGACCAAATATGTATGTCTTATAAATCATTACAGTTGACCCTTGAGTACAGGTTTGAATTATGTAGATCCACTTATACATTTTTTTTATAATACAGTACTGTGAATGTGTTTTCCTTATGGTTTTAGGGTTCTCTTTTCTTATCCTTAGGATTATCTTAACATTTTCTTCTCTTTAAGAATGCAGTATAATAGTTTTTGACCATTAGAGAAGTAAGGCTTCCTAACAGTAGGCTATTAAGTTTTTGGAGAGTCAGAAGTTCTATGCAGATTTTTGACTGCATGGGGGTCAGCACCCCTGAAGGTCCCCCACAATGTTCAAAGGTCAACTGTTGATCTCAGTCCACCCCTTGGTCTTCAAAAATGGATCCCTTGTGGCAAAATGATCATACCCATCACAGCACTTATATTTGGTGAAGCTTTTATAGTACAGATATAGCAATAGTACCAACACAAATAGACCTAACATTTGGAGAGGTCACTATAGGGTAGGGATGGATTTAACAAAACAGCTCATTTGTCCTATAAAGCGATTGCATTTTTATATTCTATTGTGATTATAAGATACAAGTAGCAGTAGATGAGGGGTGGGGAAAGAATAAATGTAGCACAGGGATTTAATACAGAAATCAGCTGGTGATAAGCAGGATCCAGTTCCTCCTTCGGTCAATCATCTTCCATAAACATTATATCTTGAGGCAGCTTTATCTCAATCTCCCAATACATTGGATCAACATCCCTATTAGCAAAAGACTTACTTACATGAAGTAGTCAAGCCTTACCAAAGATGCCAGTATTACAATATATCACAGTGTGGTCATGGTGCAATTCAGTTTCCTTAAAGAACAGATCCAGAAAAATCAGAGGTGTTCACTTTGCCTTCCCAACTGAAGCAGTCCTTGCTCATATACCAGATATTAAATACAGGGGTCATTAAAATTGGCCATGATTCCATTAGTTCTGGATTGCATATCAGCTGGGGACAAAGCCAATCATCTCACAGGTTTGTACAGAGACCTGTTTCCATCGTTTGTTATATAGTAGGGCCCACCCCCCTTCCTGTAGTGAGGACACAAATGATCTATGTATTCCAAAAAAAGGAGTCCAAGATACTGGCACATCACTAGGGTTCCAACTAGTCATTGACAATTGGTCGAGTTCAACATATCTAATGAGGATAATGTCCCCCAGAACAACATCACTCAGGTTTGCAGCCTGCCATTCAGTCTTGTCCAGTTCCAAAAGCAAGGGTGGTCTCGGCAAACATAGCTTCATCCTTCCAGGCATCTGGTATGCTGCAGAGGACATTTACTCTGAGCATCCCTTGAGGTATTAATAAAATGTTGGATTTCCCCTGTTGCCCACCTATCCAACTTTTTACCCTCAGCTATTTATCCTTTTATCCGTCTGTCCATTATCTTTACCCAGTCTCTTCCATCCTTGGTAGGGACATTACGTTTGGCCACCATGAGGATCCAGATTGCGGGCAGCAATACCAGCCTAGCAAGTGCCTCCCCCCTCAGTGCCCTCCCACTCACATGAGGTAGGGTTACACAGGTACAAAACTAGTGGGCTGTCCTGATCAGGAGGCATCACAGCAGCATTCACTGCCAGTAACAACTCTGCTAAATGAGCAAACAATCCATCCCATCAGACCCTTGGGAATTTTGACAAAGATTTAAGGGTATTGTCATGGTTTCTTGCTTAGTGATCATCCCTGCTTCAGGAGGTCACAGTTGCATGCCTGGTTCGGGGACAACCGCATCGGGTAGAAAAAACAGTTGCTGTGATGTCGGACATAGTCGCACATAGTTGAACCATCATCCTCCCCCACCCCACTTCCCCAGACCCCCAAGAAAGGCAGCAGAATCAGCAGGGACCCTCCCTCCCTGAACCCCCCGCCCACAGGTTGAGTGTGAGCACACACTCTTGAAGGCATGTAAGCCAGCCCCTATTGCTTTTATCTCCCCCAATTTGGGACAACAAATGTTTCAACTGCCCATTCCAATTTTCTATCCATTACTGTGAGGAGAATCTCTGACCATTGTCAGGCATTAGGAACTGTAGATTGAGTTCCCTCATCTGAAGACACAATGGTTAGCCGTGCATTATCTTCTATTCTGGCTTCTTTATAACACTGAGTGGTTGTATCTACTACAAAATCCAGTCCATAGGCAGTATCTATTCCTGTCAGGACCCATCTGGAGCCCCCCCCACACACACACACACACACTGGGGCCATTGGCATCAGTCTGAGTTGCCAGCCATGTTGAGGGCCTTCCACCAGGGGATCTGCCACATAGCCACCTACAGTCTGTCTCCTTTGTTGAGGAAATAGTTCTTGTCAGCATCGTGTATCCCACAGGGTACAAGAGGAATGATGCTAAATTCAGCACAACTCTACATTGCTGCAACCCCCTGCGGTCACTCATTTCATGGACCCAGATGGCCACCTTAACAATGCAGTGGAAGGTCCACTTGGTGGTTCCAATCACCTTTCAAATCTGGAGGTGGGGGGGGGTGGTCTTCTGATGGGCATCATATCCTACTTTAATGTGCCCATCAAGTTCCCAGAGTGATTTCCACAGGGTCATGCCCCACACAGACAACCCCATAGTCCAGTTTTCCACAGCTCATCTACCTGACACAACAGTCAGGCCACTGGCTAGATCCCATGAGCCAGCAAAGACCCAAAGAGAAGGGCTTTTACCATTGCTCAATCCTTCTATCCCTGCCAGGGAAACAACATAGCAGGTCAGCCTACTGAGCCGATTTATTCTTGCCCTCTCAGAACCTTGTCATCCACTGGTAATACGGCATCTTTCCAAAGATCTTGGAACAGCCACCCATAAAGCAAACAGGTATTTGTTCAGTGAGTAACTGTTCATAGGGCAGTGCCCACATGGCAGTTGGTTCCAGCAGTTCCTCAGGTGGCTCAGAAGTTGATCCTAAAGGAAAAGACCCTACCTGCTCATGGATACAGTGCCTCCTTGCACTCCCCTAGTGGTGTTCTCCTGTATGAACCACTTCCATTTCATTACGGAGCTCTTCTGGGCACTGCCTTCCTTACTGGAGTGTTTCATCTGACATCACTCAAGACATGAGGAGTATCTCAGGTTTCATAATTATTTCATGTCTTTCAGTCATTGAAGCAGTCTCAATGCCCAACAGAAGCTAATTATCATCCATCTGAAAGTTTTCTGGTCCAAAATCTCAACAGTTGCTGCTGATGGGGTTTTGCCAGAAGCCCCAGTCTACAGGAGTATGGGTGGCAGACACTTCCAAAATCTTATTGGGAGCTGTAAGGGCCCAAAGTCATTGAGAGAGTTACCATCTTTTGTAATTCAGACATGGCCTGCTTTTGCAGGTCACCACTCAAATACAGCTTTCTCTCAGGTAGCCTTATAGTTGGGAGCTAACAATTATTCCCAGATGTGGAATATATGGTCTCCAAAATCCAAATAAACCAACCAATTCTGGGATTCTTCTTTGGTCTTGGGGGTGGGCAATGACACAGTTCATTTTTAGTTACTTGTGGGATGGCTCAGGTGGCTCCTAAGTTTGGGGAAGTCCCTTGGACCTTTGCTGGATTAGCAAGCCCCAGACTGTCAGGTGTATCACCATCACATTCAATTCAGTTCTCATTTGCTCTTCAGTTTCGATGTTATCATGGCATACACATAATGCATTGGCAACATGCATTAAGTCCAAATCCCTGACAAAAGGATAACAAGCTGATTATTTCAAACCACCCTGGGGCAGCACATAAGTCAGCTGGGATCCTTCCCACATGAAATTGTAGAGGCTGTTTTCTGATACAGGAAGTTCAGTCACAGACTACCAGCCTTCTTTAGCCTTCCACACTTTGTTTGGTTGAGATATTATCCAGAACTGCTGAGACTATGAGCAGTACAACTTGATTATCCCACTTTTAGTCTCTATGAGCCATCTGACTTTTCCACAGGCCATGCAGGCCAACTGTATGGCAAGTTCATGGGCACCAGTTCCGGCTTCTAGAAGATCAGTCGTTTTGTCTGCCAGGAATTCTGTATTGCTTTCTGTGTGGACTTAGGCACTTCTAGTGGTTCCCACTGAGCATGCCCAATTAAATCTAGCAAAGGGGTAGGCTTACATACCCTCTGTTTTACAATATTAGGTAGGGGAGCAATCCCCAGTCAGACATAGTATACATCCCAACAATACATTCAGGTAACAAGCATGCGACCTCACATAAAATCTGTTCAAAACCCCCACATTCCATCCCGACGTTTACCTAACTTATTCCATCAACCATTATACCTCTGTATCTTCCCAATCTAAACTTAACCCCTGCTGATACTTCAACAGGTTGTAGAATCACAGCGCATTGGGCTCCTGTATTAAATAGTCCCAAGAAAGTTTCTTCTCCTCCCCCTTGGGCCATTTTACTCACATGTGTGCACATCACTTTGGGTCCCTGGGTTGGGGGGGTAGGGCCAGAAGACCCTAGCCTCTCCATCAATCTTTACCCTGATTAATCTTCCTGAGCATTGTCCCAGGCCATTCCTGGTCAGGTTTATCATTGTAATCTTTCCCTTCTGGCTTTTTAAGTTCCTCAAAATTGGGGTTTATAGAACAGAGTATTTGGGGCCCTTTAATGGGAGTTCTAATGGTTCAATTTCTGGTAGTGCCACATCAACACATTTGTTTGAACTCCATCAATGTCTGCTTTTACTCATCCCATTTCTCACTAACCAGCTGAAGTTTTCGACTTTGCTACATTGAGCCACTTGACTCTCCCCTTGGTCTCTTCCTATTTTCTTAATTACTTTGATGTCCTTGGTATCACTAAGGCCTATACAGGGAAGCTGAGATAGCAAATCTGGTAAGCAAATGGCCATGTTCAAGGGATAAATATCCCAATCATTATTAAGCCATTCATCTGGATATTCTATTTGGCATTTATAGGGGGAATTGGGCAGTCCCCCACTCAGGATAAATACACTTTATAGTGGCCTTGATCCACCCCAGAGGCTGGTTATTCCCTCAGGAATAACCTCCGATGTATCTGGATCATGTATAATCATCTACAATTGTTCAATAGTGAACTACAGGTCCTGCCTCAACCCAAACATGCCAACATGCTTTTCTACTCTGAAGCATCCAAAACCAAGACACAGCCTCCAAATTGGTTATTCTCTCAATCCATTTCAGGAAAGGTTCTTTAGGAAGCTAAGGATACTAGATCCATAAAATGAGCCAGTTCCTTTGGACTACAGGCATACCTTATTTTACTGAACTTCGGATATTTCATGAATTTTTCATTTTTACAAATTGAATATTTGCGGCAACCCCACATTGAGCAAGTCTATTAGCACCATTTTTCCAAGAGCCTTTGCTCAGTCTGTGTCTCTGTATCATGTTCAATTCTCAACATTTCAAACCTTTTTCATTATTTGTTATAATGATCCATAATTGTGACTTGCTAAAAGCTCAGAAAATGTTTAGCATTTTTTAAGCAATAAAGTATTTTTTTTGATTAAGGTATATTCATTGTTTTCTAGACAAAAATGCCGTTACACTTAATAGAGTACAATTAGTGTAAGTTTTATATACACTGGGAAACAAAATTCATTTGGCTCACTTTTATCATAGTGACCTGAAACCAAACCCACAGGATTCCAAGGTATGCCTGTATATCCCTTGGCTTCAGTGGTTTCTTGGTTTTGTCCTTCCCCTATATTGAGTAACTTCTTGGTGACCAGAGGTCTTAGAGGTACTTAGAAGTTCTATTGCCCCTGCATAAATTTTTCCCTTTCTGGGCAGCTTTGCAGCCAAATGCTGATCAAACCAAATGCTGGATCTTGGTTCAGCATCAAGGCCTGACCTGACATTTTTATTTTCATTTTGGCTATTACTAGTGACAATAACTAGGGTATTGTATATTTAGCTTGTTATTTTGCATTTCCTCATATATACACACAATGAACCAACTCTTCCAGAGTCTGCTCTGCTACCATTTCTAAATTTTTTTGGGAACATTCACCTTTAGTAACTGACAGCACCAGAGCTGCAATTTCACACCCTGGGGGACTAGGAAGCAACCCAGGGGTCAAAGGTGCCTCATTCCCCACCTTTTATTCTGTCTCTTCAAAAATCACATGTTTCTATGAGCCAGGGCCATTCTAGCAAATCCCACAGCACTGACGCCAACTCTTTTTAGGGTTTCTGGACCCAATTCCAATGTGAGAGGAGGAGGTCCCCAACACATAACAGCCACCAATTCTCAGACACCCTGTTGGTATCAGAGAATTCAACTCCATTCTGATACTATCCACTTAGGGATAGCATCAGATTCTTCAGGTCATAGGTTTAGTCCTACCAGATTGCTCCCTGCACTCCACCTCCCACTTTCAGACACCAGTCTCAAGCTCCAGAATGTTACTGATGTTTCTGACCAACCAGCTACAGAGTGGATGTTCAGGTGACCTCCTCCTTATGTTCAATTCATTTGCTAGAATGGCTCACCGAGCACAAGGAAACACATTTATCGATTTGTTAAAGGATATGATAAAGGAGACAGATCAACACAGCCAGAAGAGCTAGATACGGTGAGGTATAGTAAAAGGGTTTACCACTCTCCCAACATCTTCACATGCTCACCAACCCAGAAGTTCTCCAAACCTAGTCCTTTTGGATTTTTAAATGGAGGCTTCACTGCATAGTCATGATTGACTAAGCCATTGGCCACTGGCTGATTCAACTCTAGCCCCAGGTCACAGGGTAGGACTCAAAGGTCCAACCCTCTAACCACATGGTTGGTCCTCCTGGTAACAAGCCCCTGCCCTTGGGTAGGATCCAAAAGTCACCTTCATTGATAAACAAAACCCCTATTTCATGTGGCTCTGAGGTGTTTTTAGGAACTATAAAGACAAAATATATCAGAAATGTATGTTTCTTATAAATTATAGTATTTAATTGAATAAAAAATCAGGATAAATCACATAAAATTTACATTTCAACTCTCTTGAAGAATCAAGTTTTAGCAACACTAATCCATATTCCTATATAACAAAGTTGTTTGGAAATGAGTACCAGCTGCTCCTTGATACTCAGTTTTATTCCCTGCAGTTCCCTAAGGTCTTACTCATAAGCCATTTCATAAATCCATATATCCCACTGGGACTCTAGACTATTAAATTGGAAAACAAACAAGAACATAAGGGATGATTAGGGGTTAAAACCAATAGTCAATAAATATCAAGAGGGAATGGCTTCACACACAGTTATGACTTACTTTGGATTGATGACTTCACTGAAGAGGTTCTATTAGCCTTGGGGGAAAAAAAAAAAAGACAATCTGCAACTCTAATCTCTGAGATTAGTGCCATCCTCCTTTCAAACAACTGCTGCCATAGAATTAGTCCATCTGACCATGTCCAAGTGTTCATAATTTGTCTGGAATTCCACTGACAGGGATAGATTTTAATTTTGAGATTAAGAATTCTAAGAGATAATCCATAATCCATTTATCATACCTTAGGTTATAAAAAGGGGGGGGGAGCCCAATTTAGAAAAAAGGAAAAAAAGGCCTTTTTTAAATGTATTCAGGCTTCCAAAAAAATATTAGGAGACTCTAGACTTTGCCAATAAGCATTGCAACCACCTTCCTAAATTTAACTGTAATGGTCTTTAGGGAGAAAATGTAAAAGCTGAAAACGCACTATGTACTTAGAAAACTATTTTAAATTCCTATGTAAGAATTCTTAAAGCAACCATTAAATTTCAATCAGTAAGAACTTCTAGCTTTGAATTCTTCAGTCACAAAACACTGTTCTAGGCAATCTAATCCCAAAGGTTTTTGTTTTGTTTTTTCAGTTGCACATAACGTTTTCATCTTGGATATAGTAGTTAACTCTTCTTCAGTACCCAAGCCAAACCTTTTTGACCACTTCAATGGCCGGTGAGGTTGCTTAGACACAGCAACTGCATACCGACCAAAAATGGGATTGCCGTTAGATGCATTTTAGATCAGTTAGCCATCTCCCCCTTTTTTTCTAGTGGGCAGAACCACAGACACTCCAGGTGAACAGATATTAAAAGGGTTGATGAAGGAGGTCCTGGATGAAAGAGTCACCAGTTTAGGGAGGCAGACTGGCAAGAATTCATCTAGTCTGTGAAGGTCCTATTTAACTATGGAGGAGACACAGTGCTTTTGGCTTATGAACCAAGCTAATTAGAATATATACAGGCATTAATTATATAGATGGCACTAACTCATCTAGTGGAATTTCTGTTCTATTTTTTTTTTTTTTTTGAGAGCACAAGTGGGGAAAGGGCAGAGGGAGAGGCAAAGAGAATCTCAAGCAGACTTCAACCCCAGTGCAGAGCCTTAAACAGGGCTTAGTCCCATGACCCTGGGGTCATGACCTGAGCCAAAAATCAAGAGTTGGAAACAACTCGACTGAACCACCCAGATGCCCTGTTCTATTAACACTATTGCCAGTAAGCTCAGTTCTCAGGCTTCCAAATGGCAGCCTTCCTTTCCATTTATATAGACTATGCTACAACAGCACAAGGCTAACTTCTGTGAGTGCCTCCTTTGCCTCTGATACCCCTACTGGAGAAACTATTCATGAGAAGTAGCAGTAAACAGAAGTCCTTTCCTCAAAGGAAACAGCAGTCTTCACCTGATGCTGGCTTCTTTCACAATCTCTAGTGAACACAAAGACTCAAACTACTTTTCTGTTCTTAAAGTGTGTTTGTCCAGAAATATTGGCATTTATGGAGACTCACTGTACCCAAACAAGTTGGGAGAGACCTTAACACAGACCTCATGATCTCTCCTGGCTTACTTTAACTCAGGTGGTTTTCTACTAACTGTCTTTCTGGTGGTGGGTATGTTGCTTCATTGATTGGCAATTTAGTAACAGAGCTTTTCTGAGTATATATGACCTCCAAGTCATTTTTCCCAAGAGAAAAATCCAAAAGAGAATATAAAACCTCTCCCACTACTAATGTGTACTCAGCAAAGTGAGGAAATAGTGAAAAGTGCACATCAGGAAGGGAAAAGCATCGTCTTTAAACTTCATATTTATAGAATACACACTCATTCTTAAGATGTGGGGATCACAAACACACAAGGACAATGAAGAAAATCATGAGCCCTCTTCCTACAAAAATGCACAATATTGGGGCATTTAAGAATTCTTGAACACAGTCATGGGATTTAAAAGGTATACAGACTGCAAACAAAAACCCATAGTAAGGAATGAGAATAGAGATTCTTCTGTTTTCAGTTGAAGGTCTTGGTAAGAATGGTAATTACACAACACAGTTAATAGCCTGTAAGAGATCTTTGAATAGTTACTAGTTGAGGCTCTGGAAATACAGCTTGAACTCAAAGCACTGGTACACTGAAGTCATTATTCCCAGGTCATACGTGAGAACAGTGAGGCCTAAAAGGGCAAATATACTCCCAAGTTTACTAGCTAGTTAAGTAGTAAAACCAAGGCTCTAACACAAGAATCTAGGCTAGCAGATGGGCCCACTTGTGTGGATTTCACCCCAAAAATATACCAGTACATCCTCAAAATATACTAACATGATCCTCTATATAGAAAACCCAAAATACTGCAACAAAACATTACTAGAACTAATACAGAAATTCAGTGAAGTCTGAACTATAGTTTTGTAGTTACAAAACTCAATATACAGAAATCTGTCGCATTTCTATACAAATGAAGAAATTAAGAAAACAATCCCATTTACAATTGCACTAAAAACAGTTTTACCTAGAAATAAACCTAGCCAAAGATGTTAAAAAAAAAAACCTATATTCTGAAAGCTATAAAATAGTGATTTATAGATGATTTACAGTGATGAAAGAAGTTGAAGATGACACAAAGAAATGCAAAGACCTTAATATTCTTATCCATGAACGTGGAAGACGTCTGTACCACCCAAAGTAATCTATACATTTAATGCAATCCCTAACCTATCAAAATTTCAACAGCATTTTTCACTGACCTATAACAATCCTAAAATTTGTATGGATCCACAAAAGATCTGGAATAGCCAAAGTAACCTTAAAAAAGAGAAGCAAAGCTGGAGGCATCACAATTCCAGACCTTAAGTCACTTTACAAAATTTTCATGATCTAAGCAGTATGGTAGTGGCCTCAAAATAGACCTATTGATCAATGGAACTAAATAGAAAATCCAGAAATGAACCTAAAACTATATGGTCAATTAATCCTTGACAAAGCAAGAAGACCATCAAAAGGAAAAAAAGACAGTCAACAAATGGTGTTGGGAAACGTGCAAAAGAATGAAACCTGCAGAAGAATGAAACTTGACTACTTTCTTATACCATACACAAAAATTCAAAATGGATTAAAACCTAAATGTGAGACCTGAAACCATAAAAATCCTAGAGTAGAACACAGGCAGTAATTTCTTTGACATTGCCTGTACCACCTTCTTTCTAGACAAGTCTCCTGAACTTGTCTAGAGGGGCAAGGGGCTTCCCTTGCCCCTGAGGCAAGGGAAACAACACCAAAGTTAAACTACTGGGACTACATCAATATAAAAAGCTTCTGCATAGCAAAGGAAATGATCAACAAAACTAAAAGGCAACCTATGAAATGGAAGATTTTTCTAAACAATGTATCTGATAAAAGGTTAGTATCCAAAATAAGTAATTTATAAAATTCAACATATACACATATACACACAATGGAATATTAGCCATCAAAAAAAAGATGAAGTCTTGCCAGTTGAATGACACAGATGGAGCTAGAGAGTATTATGCTAAGCAAAATAAGTCAGAAAGACAGATACTGTATGATTTCACTCCTATGGGAAATTTTAAAGAATAAGGGGTAAAAAAACAAAACAAAAGAGGCAAACCAATAAACAGACTCCTGACTATAGAGAAAAAACTGATGGTTACCAGGAGGGAGGTGGGTGGGGCACGGGTTAGATAGGTGATGGGGATTGAGTACACTTGTGATGAGCACTAGGTGTCACATGGAAGTGTTGAATCACTAATGTTGTACACCTGAAAATATATATACACATATATACCAATATATACTCTGGTGTCCATAAGTAGCAGGCTTCCTTTTTTGATTTTCAAATATTTAACCTACACATGACATTTTGTAACTAGCTTGAAGATCATGTGACATCAGAAGGAAAAAGGTAACTAGAACAAGGGAGTCCATTTTATCTTCCATTAAGATAGGAACACCATTAACTTCTTTAAAGTACAGCCCAAATAGGAGATATAATGGAAAAAGCACTTGGGGGTCTAGACCCTGGAATTCTTAAATTTCATCAGGCTGTGTAGCTAAATAACTTATTGGAGCCTCAATTTCCTACTCTATACTTTGAGGACATTGAAGTAACGTTTTCTATGGAGCTGTGATTTCAGGCTATTAAAACTTTGGAAGGCAAGGCAAAATTCAGGGTTCTACTAAAGTATTCCCAGGAGTGGTCTTTGATCAGCCAGGATTGGGTAAGGTGCCTCCCCTATGTATCCCTGGACTCCTTTAATTCTAATAGCACTTATTACACTCTTTTGAAATCCTCCATTTATCTACCACATTAGCCAGTAAGTTCTCTGAAGACAGGGGCCTAAGTCTTTTACCATCAATCAGAGATGAACAGCATATTAGGTAAGATCACAGACTCTGAAGCCATATTGGCTTGCATCTCAGATATCTTCATGTGTCCTTCGGAGAGTTACCCAACCATTGTGTGCTTTGTATTCCTCAGATATAGAGACCATGGCACAGGACACACAATCATTGTGAGATTCATGTAAGGCAAGACATGTAAAGAATTTAGAAGGCTCACTGACAAATGATACAGTCAGGTATGATCACTAGTGTCTGTTTCTGGCAGGTAGAAGATGCCCAGATTTCTGCTAAGTGAAAGATGGATTAATAATTATGATCACGACCTTTAAGATCTGAACCCAAAACAGTTCGAGTTAATGGCAAACACCTGAGACTTGGGAGTTTTAATCCAAAATGAGTTGCTTTTATTATTTAGATTCAGTGTACTTGGCATTACTGCTGAGGATATATTTAGGCGAGCTATTGAACATTAAGTTAACATGCTCTTGTGGCTTGCTTCCCTCCAGTGAAGCCTCAAACCTTACACATTAGAGATTATAACATAAGGAAACCTTCCCCATTGCCAACCATCCACCTTAAGATTTATTACATGAGCAAAGCCTATAATGGGATAGGGATATAGAGGAGAGACTTGGAGCTCTGTCAAAAAAAAAAAAAAGTCACCATGCTGTGTAATTTCACACTAAAGCATGGCCTCAACTCTTTCCAATAAATGGATACTGAGCCTTCATTTTTGGTTCGTATCTTGGTACATACCCCTATCATTTTTCATGGAACATTCCACTTCTGTTTCTACTTCTGTTACTCGGTATGTAATACCACCAACATTATGGTGCTGGTTCGTTTTTAATAAGCTTATCTAATTACTCTTAGAAAAATGTCTTAGAGCATCATTGGGAGGGATAGTTCCATATTTTAGTTTATCCATGCTCAGAAAAGTAATCTTAGTAGCAAGTGCCTATTCTTCCATGAATAAGGATAGTCCTTTAAGAAGGAGCTTCAAGAAGGGTATCTGGATAGCTGTCTCTGTAAGAAATAATTACTAGGTTTATTAGCTATTATGATTCATAAAGAAAATTTTATTCCACATGCAAACACATTCAGTAGATATCTGAATAGGAAGGATCACCAAATAGGCACTATATCACTCGATGGAGGCAGAGATTATTAGTTACACAGGCTTCCTAGAATTTCAGCCTGAAATTAAAGGAGATAATAGGAAAAGGATATGGAACTGAACAATTTGAGCAAGTATCTTGCCCTCTCTGGGCTTCAGAGAGGTAGGTAACCAGGAGACTGCCAAATTACCATTCCACTGTAGTCCATAATCCCATCATTTTACCACTCTCTAATGACCACATCCTGGATATAGTAGGATTTACTTTGTTTCTCAGTTATTAGCCAACTAATCTGACAAAGTACACTGCATACATTTTAGCTCAAATATTTTGCTTCCAGCATAGTTTCTTAAAATAGTGCTATATGCAGCTTAATTTGTCAGTAAGTTAACAGTAAGTTGTTTTCTCAGCTGTTAAACACGTGGAACTGATTCTTGGCCTTTATCACATAGACTTTGATTTAGGATTCTCAACATGAACTTGATATTTTCTTTCGCTAGGATACATTTTTAAAGTTTTAATTCTGAGGCTATTGGAAGAAGGTATTATTACTTCCTTAAAAGCTTCCCTTCAATTTGATTCCTACCTTCAAATATACTCTTATGCTACTTCAATATCTGTTCTTTCCAGTAGGAAAATAAGGCAAATAGCATTGAACATGTAACACTACATATATACTTCTCTAACAGAAATGGCAAAACTGCTTTAACAACTGCTTTAGCAATTGGTTCTGCACACTGTCACCAAGGCAACACCAAATGCTAACAGCCAAAAATACATGGTCTGTGTGAACATATTTCAGATAACCTTAATTGTAAAGGAAATTAGATCAGAGTCTGATTCAGTGAGAAAAGGCAGAACTGCACCCAAATTTCCCCATGCAGTGGGATGTGGTCTGTTTTCATAAGCTCAACAATCCCTAGGCTTTCATTCGATACTCACTATCATGCCCTACAAGATTTTTCCCAGAGGCATTGCCACCAGAAATGATGACAATGTGTGACTAGTCCATTAAGAAGTGAAGCAAGAGGCCTGGTGAAATCAGATGGCTGCCCAAAGTAGAATATTCACAGGCTCTCTCTCACGTAAACCCTTTTCATTAGATTTTCAGATGTTTCTCCAGGGCTAAGGAGGAGGACCAGATCATGTTTTTCAGGGGGGAGACATTGGGGCGAGGTAAGGTTTAATTTGGCTACCAATGCATGTAGTGGTTGAAAACAGGTGAGAGGCAACAGAGGAGTTGACACCATTGAAAATAAAACCTTTACAATAATCTATACGAAGTGTCAGGGTCAAACAGGTTTTTGTTTGGGGAAGAAGAGGGGCAAAAAGCATCATTTTTCAAAGTAGGCTACATAGTTAGTATTTCATAAAGATGTTCTCTGTCCTAGAGCATAATGCTAGTGTTAACACAAGGAACTCAACAGGTTGAAAATAAGCTTTATCATTGTAACTGTACATATAGAAACAAAACCAATCTATTTGAATGTTAGTTAGTTATTCTGATGTTAGAACTAAAAGCAGTGGCTCTCATTTCACGTGCTGTGAACATTATAGATCATCAAGTGCTTGTTGAATAATGAAAAACCAAACCTATTTATCCAAGCTATACCTAGTGTCTGTAGTCTCAGACTGCCAAGGAACATGATGCTCATACCATGTTCTTAAAAGATCACACCCATGGGAAAATTCCCAAAACCTTACACATGATAAAAATAGGGGTAGGAGGGTAAAGCTGGACCACTGAAGTATCTCACAAGTAGCTCACATACTCACTGAAGTATGGTACTTTACAAGTGGTAACATCAAGACAGACACAGTCAGGATTATCTGGGTTGAGGAGAAGTCATCGCTTCCTATGTGAAGATGAAATGGTATTAACAGTAGCTGGAAAGTGAAAGGGTACCAATAAAGAATTGTCCATTAGCCTGAGAACCCAAGAATTTGTTCATGGCTTACATTCGAATGCTTACATTGAAGCAGACATAGTGCCAAGGTTTGTTCATATATTATTTGATTCTCATAAATGTTTTGTCAAGTATTATTCCTAGTTTCTATGAGGAAATTGAGTCTAGAATCAGTAATTTCTGGAAACTTACACAACCTATAAGTGGCTGAGCTGTGATAGAAGCCAAGTCCAGTAGAATTATCAAGGCTTTTCACAGTCTAGTCCTTTGAGATTGGCCTTGGAAGATAAATATATTTTAGACATTCCTAGATGGGAAATGGAATTCCAGGTAAATCGAATGGTTGTTACCTCTTTGTATAACTCTGAGTCTAACCCAGAAGAATGGGAGACAGACCTACATAATCAATGTTGAAGATTATGACATGTATCCATGTACATGATTAGTAGCTTCTGGTTCAAAAAGAAAAAGTATATACGAGACCTTAGATATTTTAGTTTTTGATTGCAATTTGTTTTTCAATAACCAATTCTTATCCTTGGTTTTCCAAAGCCAAGACTGAGAAGCAAAAACATTAAGACAGAGCAAACATTCTAACAAAAATAAAAATAAAAATAAGTCAGAACAGTGAGTAATACATTTGATTTGTAAACAGAGGGGGCTTCACTTGCCCAAAGAGACTTAAAAAAGATCCAACAAGGCATAATACAAAATGGACAGGATTTTACTCAAGACTATGAAGTGGCTCTAAACCACAGTATCAACACAGAGAGACACTGTTGAGTCATCTGCCCCTCTTTGAAAAAAAAAATAAGTTAGACCAGGTTTGGTACATGGAGGAAAAACTCATGAACAGAGGAATTCAGACAGGCCACTCATGGCTAAGGCAGAACTTATTGATCAACACAGGCAATCAGACAAACTTCAGGACCTCAGAAGACTAAATATTTTCACATGGGAATAGAGTGTTCTGGAATTAACTCGTGTTTAGAATTTCCCCATCACAACATTGAGTTGGGTGATAGTCCTTTTCTTTGGTAATCGGATTAGCCTTTTTGACGAAAATCAGATGATTGTTCTTTTCAAAAAAAGAAAGCAAGCAAGCAAGGTAAAAGAAAGAAGACTAGGTCTTCCCTAAAATTCTTGCCCAACATCTCAGAAACTGACAGATTAAGAAACAGATCTGGGTAAACTGTGAAACTTTGTCTGGGTCCACTAAGACAGGAGCTTTCTTCTCAGCAAGTAATGGAAGAAGGCTCTGTCCATCTGTATATTTCACTCTCTCTTCCCCAAGTGAAGAGCACTGGTGAGCCCGAGACAAAAATCTGAACATCTTGTTCAGTAGCCCTTCCCTTCTATTTTGCAATTTACCAATTTGTGGAACTAGTGCATTTGGTTCTGGTCTTTCACTCCACAAACTAAGAACTCATGGGCTACTGCTCTTAGAGGCTTTTCTTTATGTGAAATTTTTCTTACTCTATTGGAACTCCTAAGCTAACATAGTGATTCTGCTGGTCTTCTCTGCAGAACTGGACTCCATTTGCTAGATTTATCCAGTGTCTAGAATTAGGGAGATAGCAAAATGAGAAGGCCCTATATTCCTTGGAGAATCTAGGGAATATTCTACAGATCAGCTATACCAATCAAAGCATTTTTTGAACCTTTATGTCAGCGACTCATACCTTTTAATTTGTTCTAAGCACAGAGAGGGTAGAACAATTATCATACCCCCCCCCAAAAAATAAGAAGAATTTATCCAACACAGATTCAAAGTCAAATGTAGCCAATTTAAAAAACAGGGTGGAGTGCCTGGGTGGCTTAGTCTGTTGAGCTTCTGACTTCGGCCCAGGTCATGATCTCACAGTTCACAAGTTTGAGTCCCATGTTCGGCTCTGTGCTAACAGCTCAGAGCCTGGAGCCTGCTTCAGATTCTGGGTCTGAGTCTGTCTCTGTCTCTGTCTGTCTGTCTGTCTCTCTCTCTCTCTCTCTCTCTGCCCCTTCCCTGCTTGTGCTTGGTCTCTCTCTCAAAACTAAGTAAATGTAAAAAAATAAAAACATTTTTAAAAATTAAATAAAATAAGCAGGGAAAAGAACTATCCTTGGGTTTTTTCCATGTATACTTGGATTCATATTTTTGTCTCTACCTCTTAATATTTGAATACACTGACTTGCCTAAAACTCCCTTTTCTCATTTATTAAAAAAAAAAAAAAAAAAAAAAAAAAAAAAAAAAAGGATAATTCCTGCTTCAGAAGTTGAGCTAAGCACAGCTAAGCTAAGCACAATTAAATGTGCTTCATTAAGGGACATAATTGAGCTAAGCAGTGGCTAGCACATATTAAATACTGGGTACCTGCTATTAATAAAGTGTTTCATCAGAATATTCCAGAGTCCTCCCAGTGCCCCAACCCCCAGGGGTGGAGGTCACGTACAAGCATTACTAGCACATTTGAAGGCAAACAAATCAATTTTTAAGATGGTCCTCAGTAATTCACCCATAGACCATTAGAAGGTGACTATAATATACACCAGGAAAAAATATTTCAGGAGTATTTCTCAGACTCCGATAATGGAAAAGAAAAAGGCCTTTATAGTAACTATTTGTAATGCGCAGATTCTTAGTTTTCTCTTTAACAAGTATGAGGAATACTTTTAGGTTTTAACATTTTAGACCAATTGATCTAAGGTATGGCAGCTCTTAAATCCAAAAGAGTTGATTAAAACAGACTCAATCGTTTGAATGAATGAATTACAAGCGCCAGGGACTGTTCTAGTGCTGAGGATTAAAGCATTGCACAAGATAAACATGAAAGTAAACATACTTGGGTTTTGTTCTAAGCAAGGGAGATGAAAGATTAATTACCAAGATAGTACCCAGGAATAAGGAGTCCAAAGATAGTAAGATCAAATAATGAAACAGACAACAGTGGAGATGCTGGTCCTTTAGACCATATTGTTAGAAGTTCTTCTGAGGAGAGACCATTCAGACAAAGGGAAGAACAAGTTCAGGTGTCCTCAGAAGAGGACAATCTCAGGGTGTCTGATGGAATAAAGAAGGCCAGTGTATGTACATCCTACGGTACAAAGAAGGGAATAGGAACAGATGGAGATGGAGAGAAGTCATGGGAAGTTTAAATTTTCTTCTATATGGGATAGGAATTTGAGAACCAAGTTTCAACAAGCTACCTAAGAAATTTGAAGTGAAATAAGTTTTTAGTGGCTCATACTTATAAACCAACCTCAAAACTCTAGTAAAGCACACCACCTATGTTGGTTTCACTACAGCAACCCCCAAGACCTTTGAAGTTTAGAGATAAGCAGTTTTTACAACCTAAGTCTTCCACTAATTACTTACTATTGTGAACTGCCTTTGTTCAATCCTGAGCCATTCATCTGAATAGGAAAAGTAATTACTTATGGGGATACTATCCCTGCTACCTAAGGAGTGGCATCAGTAAGTGTACAGGTATAGAGGGGACAGCTGTCCAGAGAAGCAGTAAGATTCAGGCTGGGAAGCCATGGTAGCCCACTATGGAAAGGGAGTGGGAAGCATGGAAAGTGAAGGAAAAGCACACAATAGTTCCATGTGGGACTTAGGGAGAGGTGTCCTGGCTATAAAATACCCCAAAAATCTAGAGGAGCAAAATTGTTTTTCCTAGTAATGTGGGAGAGTTGAATTTTTGATCAAATGAGTACATGACGGTCTGTACAATGGTAATTGCTTAGAAAACCATGTGATTACAATACTAAGTTGAAAGGCAATACATTTTCTGTTACCATATTGTAATCCAAATAAGATTCTATTTGTATTATGCTCATAATATAGTATAAGAAATCTGGGCAGGCTGTATTGGAACCATCAATCCCTTATGCCTCTATTATGTGAACCTATTATGGTTTAGGTTTATCAAAAAGCAGTAATGGACAGGCGATTTGGAAAGCCTAGCTTCACTAAATACTCCTTGGCCCACAAGGTATTGTGATAGAAGATGGTAAATGCTGCACAGGGTTGGGAAGACAAGCATTCACTGCCCACTTTGACAATGTGTTACCCTGGCAACCAATATGTGATTCAAAGAATTAGACTGTACTTTAATTAAAGGAAGCTTGAACTCCTGAGGCTGGGAAAACATTGAAAGGTGGGGCAATGGTTAACACTCAAGACTTTCATTGGCAAAAATGGGACCTTCCATGCAGGATTCATCTGACTTATCAGGCAGGAACTCCACGACAACGACAGCTACTACCACTACTACTACTAGTAGTAATGATATTCACCACCACTTACTAAGGACTAGTGCTCACTGGGCTCTAAAAGGACCCACTTCTCCTAGGAAGCAAACATTATTGCTGCGTTTTAAGATGGGGAAAATGGAGGGTCATCAAGTAGTCTGCAAATCCTACCATGAATGGGAAGCCAAGATTCAAACCAAGACCATCCGATTCCAGACTTTCAACATTCAAATCTCTTGTATTAAGTCCAGGAAAAGAGAAGGTTTTCTGAATTCCAGACCTCCTCTGCCCCCAGATAAAGCAGTTAGTACAGAGCACAGACTTTGAGGAGATCTCAGGACCTATGTGCCATCTAAGATGGCCGCTTTTTCAAATTCTTTCAACAAGCTACAATGAACACCTATTAAATGCCAGCTACCTTGCTATCCCCAGTTCAGTACAGTATGTATTATTCCTATCCTTCAGACTCTGAAATTATGTTTGTGAGCTCAATGAGATTCTGCCAACTTACACGTGTAGTCTTTATTATCATGCTGAGAATGCAATGTTCTTAGTTCCAGACCTCACATCCTAGCAATGTTTAAGGAAGGCCTTTTATTCCTGTGGTTCTTCCCTTAAAAGCAAATAAACTTCTTACTTGCCCCAGCTGATTTCCTCACCAGTCTCATGGTGTTGAAGGAGATCATTTGTCCATCTCAAATGAATTGCTTTCATACAAGAAATGTCATGCAATGATTGGTTAAGGAATCCAAGCTTAACCAGTTAGAAAGGGGAGATTATCTTACAATTACTCAGACTCACCTCTCAAGTGGTACACAGGTTAACTTCCCTCAAGTGTTGGAACCAAATGGCTTTTTATTATGGAGAAAAAAAAGAACAGATTCAAGCTAAGTGAAAGGGAGTGGGAAGCACTTAATAGGCCAAGTCTATTAAACCTTGATTCTACTAGAAACAGCTTTGCAACTCTTAAAAACATCAGTTTAATAATTACTGAACATTAGTTCAATAATTTTGAGTTTGGAAAACCTTAGACATACCTATTGTCTCATCAAAAAATGGCTGGGCTCCAGCCAAGTGGGTCTATGCTGGAAAAGGCTTTAGACTTAATCGAAGAGATGGTTAGTTGGAACTATAAACAGAGGATGGAGATAGAGAAGCCCCTAGAGGTGAAACTAAGGATGAATCTATTGTCAAGATCCAAGGAAATAGATTCAAGTTAGAAGAGGCACAATCAGGTATATCCAAAAGCAGAATGGCAGAGAAATGCAGCTGGGAATAAAAGCAGAACATCTAGGACTGCAGCCCTTAACAGGGTTGGGAAGTCTTCCTAGAGTTTGATCCTTCCTGGTCCTGGCTCTTGATATATATGGAATTAAGGTAATGCAGATAGTTTAGCTGTGAGCAACTCATTCCTCTTTACCCTGTCCACTTTGAGATCCCATAGGTGCAGAGTACTAGGTCTCCTTGGATCTACTGTGTGTCTAACTGACCCAGCTCTGTGAATTCAGCTCCAAGATAGTGCTGTTCTTCTAGTGACATTATCCTTATACAATATCTAAAATTTACCATTAGTAGCCTTTTAGCTAAGACAATGATGGTTATTAAAATACAACTACTGTAACATCCTCATTGACACCAACCCTTACTAAGCAGTGGCCATGTGTAACATGTTGTGAAGACAAGAGATCAAGTGGCAGTCATGGGTGCTGCTTAGATCTCCCTTCAAGAGACGACCTGAGGTTAGGATTGGAGTGAGCCGACAGTGTAATTACTGTACTCTGATGCATTGGGGTGCTCACATGGAGGGCACACTTCCTCTAAGCTACCCCCAGCCAGCGAGTGAGCACAGCAGGAGTACTACAGCCAGGTCATTCCTGCCTAATGTGGGACCCATCTACCAGGTGACCTTTGCTCTGGGGCTCCCCATCAGCCACCTGAGACATTCTCAGAGCTGCCCTGTAGTCAGACTCTTACTATTCAGTCTCCCTTCCCTTATGTCCCCCTTCACAATGGTAAGACCTGCCTCACTATCCAAACCTCTTTCCAACTACTCCCATGACTGCCCTTTATCCTTCACAGGTGTTTGCAGTTCTTAGTATCTGCTTCCTAGAGTATCCTAACTGACACAGATCAGAGATGTTAAGATCTATTGTGTACTGCAAGGCCCTTAACATCTATAGGAAAAACATCTTCAGAGTGAAGAATTTCAATGTCCTCTCAACCTCATTAGCTTAGCATCTTCGCTACAGCATTGAAAGATGGGTGTTTGAGCATTTCTGAAGATTGGAAGTTCCACCCTCAACAGAACAGTTCGCTCTGTCTGGGCACCTTAGCTTCTCCCTACAAAAAGAAACTGCCTCCCTGTTACTTCTCTCCACCACTTCTAGTTTTGTCCCCTGGGACCACTCAGTGAATTGATATCCTCTTCAGATAGAGACCTTCAAACTACTGGAAGACACATACTTGTTTAACCATCAGATCTAACACCCACTGTAATGTATTTGCTATGGTTTGCAAAGTCATGATCATTATGCTTGCCCTTCTTCAAATACTCCAATTTCTCTTTGTTTCTTTGAAAATACTATCACTCAGAATTGCAAATAATCATTGTCTACTCTGCAAGTCCATTGTCACCATAAGCACAAGGACCGATAGCAAATCTCTAGTCTTTATCACATACTTAATACATTATAGAAATTCCATGTATATTTATCGAAGAAATAAAGTAAGGATACTGATACATTCATTAGACCAATATTCCATCTACCATACAGGAGTCTGGACCCTAGTCTTAAGAGGAGTTGAAAAAGATAATAAGCAGGTCTTCTTCATCAAGTCAGGGTGAACCCTCCAGATTCCTGGTAAAGGTAGACAGTCTTCAGATAGACTCCCCATCTCCTGCGTGACTATAGGGTACAGTAATTTGGGTGCTTTATGTGCACATTTTATAGCTAGGACCTATGTGAGAGCTACATAGAACCCTGAGGTGATTCTGTCAGTGACAATATTCATGCTCTATTTTGGAAATAGAAAACTCAGAACATTTCCTAACCTGTGACCCACAGAATACCAGTAGCATAAGCTGTCAATATGTGTGGTCTTTTACAATAAAATCCCTAGTCAATTATGTTTGGGAACATTAACAAAGTTAAGCTATCATGGGTTTTTTCCTGTGGCTTTTTACTAGGACCCATGAAGCCCCGAGATACCCCCAGGGCACTCACTCTTCAGAGGTGTGTGCAGCAGCAGTTAGGATGCAGATCAGTGCAGTAGACCTGTGTTGCTGAACTTAGTTGAGGAAGAGAAGTGGGAAGGACTGAACTTCATGTAATCCTACATGAAGAGAAAACCATGACTAGGGAATTGTCTACTCCAAAACAGGAGTCCCCACCCTGCATAAATCTCATCCTGGACACATGGGAGACAACATCAGATACAGGGGGTCAAAGACACCAAATGATAGGCATAAAGAGGAAGGGAACCCAGACTAGAGCTGAGACCAGGGCTCCCAGCCAAGTGCTTTCCAAATGCTAAGGGCTTTCAGTGGCCCCATAAAATAGAGCAGGGAGCACCACACCTAGCTTCCATTCAAGGGTTACAGTAAGACACATGGACACCCTTTTGAAAGTGGATAGATTTTAAAGCCTATGCACTTAAATCTGATCCAGATCAGATTTGCCTGATTCCAACTGCCAGGGGCAATTATTCTATCAAAATGGTTATGTCCCTTTTGAGAGCACTTCAAATTTGTCCATCTTTTTCCCCCCAGTATGTTTCATGTGAGAGGTGTAGGGTTTTTTCTTCTTTTACTTTTTAGGCAAATGCCATCCTTAGCAAATTGACAGGGGGAAAAAAAAAAAAAAGATCAATTCATCTCCCCTCCTCTTACCCTCTTTCTCATAGTTCTGACCCAAAACCCTGCTTCCTTGCAATAAGTATATGCACCACAAATTCAATATATGAGGAAGGCTATATAGTCTGACTGTTCTTTCCCACTGCTCAAAACCTTCCAGTGGCTTCTCTCCATATACTAAGAAAGGAGGGAGGGGATCCAAATGTCTTACTACAGCATCAAAGTACTACAGGACCTGGCCCTCCCCTTGCTTCCTCCACTTCTGCCCCTCCTCCACTAAGCAAGCTCCTGCCTTCAGCCTTTGCACTGATTGGGGTCCCTGCCTGGCAGGCTCTGCCCACATAGCTTTATACTCCTTTTCCTTTGTTCAGGCTCTGCTCAATGGTCACCTTATCAGAGGGGCTTTCCCTGACTACTCTAGATTAAGTGACATTCCACCCTAGTCACATACTTACCCCTTGATATAATGTCTATTTGTGTGTTTGTCTCTCTGCCCAGGGATTAGAACTGTTTGGATCACAGAGTCTACACATAGTAGCTACTTAACAATTTGAATTCTTGATGAAAGATCTCTAATTCTTTCTCTGTACATCATATTTGACTCACTTCTGCTATCCCTGTAAGTCACATGCAGGGCAACTTGACTGCCCCCCCTGCCAAGACAGACAGACAGACAGACACACACACACACACACACACACACACACACACACACACACCCCTACCTGAGGGCAAGCCAATGGAAATTAGTCTGCCCTCACATTATTCAAAAATCCCAGAGGGCTCCTGCTTTACATTTATCCCCATAATCAGACATTCTTCTTGCCCAGATCTCAGAGCCCCGCCTGGCCAGTGGGACCCTTCTCCCAGGGATTCCCCTCACTTTGCCCACCCCTAAGTAATAATCTTTTGAATTAGTTGCATTCACTGACCCTTGTGTGGTGTGTGTGGATGTAGAATACCTGAACCTGAAATGGAAGGAAGGGCAAACCCTGCAACCAGTCAGCTTGAGCCCCAACACCCTGCCTCATTCACTGTGCTCCTCCAGGTGAAGGAAGTCAGGATTCCTCCTTCAACACCCTGAGTCGGAACACCTTTCAGGAACCCTTCCTCAATCTAATCTAGATTTTCTCACTTTAAATCTTCTCCATTGCTAACCTGATTTTTCACCTTGTTATTTTCTTCTTGCCTCGCCCTCAGAGAGGGTATCTGCTTCATTCACTCTTCTCAGGAATGGAGTCTGTTTCACTCAATTCCCCTGCCATGGACCATATGCGGTAGACACTAATTGGGGTTTCAGTTCATCAGCACTCCAGGGAACACCTCCTTGCCCCAAAGGAACTCTACTGTAAGAGATCAAGTAGGAATTTCTGTTTCCATGAACAGTATCTTCAGCCTTTAGTGTAGGTTTTGTCATTCTCAGTTAATTTTTTTTTAATGTAGCATTGAACTAGAGAACCCCTCCAGGTATTTCAGTGGTCAGAAATTCCAACCTGTAGTAATCAGGCAGGTATCCTAGATTTTAAAAGCAGCTGGGTATAACAACAAATTGTGGTGAATGGGGCCAATGGGGAGTATGAAACTTGTCTGAGGGCTAATTCAACATACTTGACACCATCCTATGCTGGCCAAACAAAACAGATCTTTGGGCTGGATTCAGCTCACAGGCTTCTAGATTAACCTGAGATATGGTTAATGAATGATACCTAGGTCAGGTGGGATAAACTCAACCTTGGCCACACAATCATCTTTATACTTTAAGGAATAAAAGGAAAAAAAACAACAATGCTAGGATCCCATCCCTAGAAATTGATGTAATTACCAGGTGTTGCCTGGGCACCAGGCACTTGGAAAGATCCTGAACGATGTTAATGTATATATTCCCAAGTAAGCACCAAGCGTCCTTTGAAGGAAACTTCCTACACTGCTGTTAGCACAGATGAAGTCCGCAAGTACAAGTCTCCCTCCTAAAGTCATGAGGCATTGTTTAAATAAAGAATATTATCGACTTGGAAGAAAAGCTAGTGGACTATAAGAGAAATCAACAGCAAGTATTTGAGGGACAAGAGATTTCACAGGAATATAGAGCAGCATTAAATTCATAATTTAACAGCCAATTTCTAACCAAAAGTCTTCCAATAGTGCCTTAGAACAACATGCTTTAAGCACATAATGTACCCCTCTCCTTGCATATCCAAAAGAACTGGTATTATTTCAGGAGGAACAACTCCTCTCTAAGGGTCTGAGCAATGTTTCTGGAATATCTTAACATTAAAAGAAACCATGTTTTCTTTAGAAGACTCATGGGCATACATACCACAAGGTTCATTTCAATCCAAGCCATGGATTTACCCACAGATGTTGTAAGCATCAACCCCCTCATTGCCTTGTGGTAAGAATGATGAAACAAAAATTCTTCAATAGCCAAAGGATAAGGAAATTTTGCTCTTCCAATGGAGTTGTGGAATGAGAGATAAAATGAAGTCCATGAACCCATAAAAGCTTTGTTTACCTATGAACCCCATATTCTTTGCAAAAAAACAAAAAACAAAAAACAAAAAACCCACGATTTGTAACAATGTTTTCCATAAATACTCAGGACTTTGCATTCTTAAAAATTGCCACATTCAGATTCCAGAATCCCTTAATTCTGGGTATTCTAGTGCCTTTTCAATCAAGCTAACCTCATCTAGAGGCATAGAGCATGGGAAGCAAGAAATAGGCCATCATTCCTTGTAATGACAGGAATCACTACCTTGCCTGTATCTACTCCATGCAATTATCATTAAAGGTTGTCCTATTTAGAATAACATACAACAGGATGTCCTAAAGTGTATTCTGTGAAATGTTCTCACAGTAAGGGATGTATGGGGAAATAAGTTTAGGAAAGGTGTACAACTACTGCCCTTTTGTAGATTCACAAATGCTCATTAGAATAAAGGGGGATGGGGGAACAGGTTTCCAAAACAAGAATCGCTGAGTTCTTTCAAGTTTGATTAGGTATCATATTCCATGGGATTAGTGTTTTGAGGTGGGTGGTATGCTTTTGAAAACATTTATGTGTTATGTGCGGATTATCAGGCTCAATAGCAAGAAGCCAAAGCCTAGTTCCACACTTGACACGCGCAGTTACAGAACCTCAAGCCAACCACTTAGGTTCTCCCTTTTCAGTAAGGGAAAGGATTCTGACTCAAAATCCTAGCCTGGACTTTGGAAATTTCTGGATTCCAGCAATTTATTTACCATTCAATGTTTCTTTGCTTCTATAATCCCTTACCCATAATTTCTAAATCCAAAGAGGCTCTGAAAACCAGAATGTAATTTACTACCTAAACTTGACCTAAACTAATGTAAATGTGTTTTATGCATTTTTCCCCCCACTTAGTCTAGGTGTTCAACTGTTTTGGGCTGCAAAACTCAATAGGATTACAGGGTGTCCAGACCCTGCTGTAGCTATTAGGTAAGAAATTTTTGCCTATCACCTTTCTAAAATCTGAAAAATTCTCAATTCCAAAACATCGGTCCCTCGGGGTTTCAGATAAGAGACTGGATCTACAGGAAAGCTTCTTCTTGTCATGTATCAGGCACTGTTCTAAATGATTTAAAAACATAATTCATTCCTAATAACCCTGTAAGGCAGAAACCAGCATTATTTCTATTTTCAGATGTTAAAACAGGGACATAAGGATAAATAAGGCTCTCAGAGTAACACAGGTAATACGTGATACAACTGGGATTCAGACCAAGCATTGTATGGTCTAGCTTTCAGACCTAGCTTTCAGACCATAATTCTAGTCTCGAAGAATTTGAGTCTCATTTAAACAACCTTTGATTTCCTCAAAGATAGTAAAAACAGCTACCTTTCAAGGAAAACTTAAGGCCAGCTCTCAATGGCTTTTGCAAAGGACAATCCACGGAGTAATCTGTAACTTCCATAGGATATTTTATTAGTTATATCCACCACGACTGCAAGGAGCGACACAGCTAACTGACCAAGGGTCCTACACAGGGCTGGATACTCATTTTGATCTAAAGCATTCCCACTCTCCTGTGTAATTTAGACACCTACATAAAAATGGTGCTATGCCCAAAGGCACATTACAGATTACCCAAAAAGCACACTGCAATGTGCCATTTAAAGTTTAAATGAAACACTATATAATCTCCAAAGTGGTTTAATATCAGGAACTGTGAAGTTTGGGGACAGACATAATGAAAGCATTGAGGGCCCTTTTACCAGCAGCTGCTCTAGCAGGCAACCCCATGATAAACACTTAAAAATCATACCTACAAACAGCCTGCCCAAACTGGGCGAACAGCTGGACAAGCCACCAGGCAAGTGGAAAGGCAATAAACTAAATAAGCTTGATTTATTTTTCTATCTCCCCGGGGTTCTCTATATTTTAGGGTTCAAGTATACTTTGCCTTCCAGGTGCACTTGGTTTCCATCCTTGGGTCTAATCTTTGGATCCACTCCAGTCTTACCCTCTTATTTCCATACTACCTTACCTGCAATCTGGTTAGCATTACCCTCCTGACCTTAGGCTGATTGTCTTCAATTAAGCCCAAGGATTTCCTCTTCCTGGACCAAAGTCAGGTTACAGAACAAGAATAATAAAAGACTGAATAGGATTCTACTGTCACAGTCAGGGCCCCAGTGTCTAGCTTTTGAAAACAACCTGACTTCAGACACCCCATCCCACTGGGAGACCATTACTGCACACTGGCTGCCTACCAGTTTGGGAGAACTGGTATCTCTGCCAAGAAGTTTCTCAAGGAATCTAGTTTTTCATTTAAAAATTGAGCAGAGGGAACTAAGAAAAAAATGGCAAAGTATTATAGGTTATTAAAAAAATCTGTCATGATTAAGTATACTATCTGGTCATTTAATGTGTTTGGAAGAAATTCAGAGCAAGTGAGTGCACTAGCTCTTAATAAACATGGACTCTAAGAAATAATGCACAGCAATTAAGTCAGAAGATTCAGAAGGTTCAGTAATATTCACCTTAAAAGGTATTCTAAGGAAATTGTAATTAGAGTCCCTTATTGTCATTAGAAGGAGAATCTATGTTTTAAATAAAAATCAGCATGATTAAGTACTAGGCCTTTTTAAAAAGCAATGAACAACTTAGAGTTAAATGATGTACATTTGGATGTTGTGGAAAACACTTAACTATCCCATCGGTAAAAATCCTCACAACACTCCTGGGAAATAGGCTGACAATACATAAGAGTTTCTACTCTGGTTGTGACCATTAGACCAGGAAGTTAAAAATGGCCAGCTCTGCCCAGGAGCATTTTATACACAAATGTTTTCTCCCTTCTTTTACCCATTCCAACAAATTAGGCTACCTGCCACCTCCCCACCCTTACCCTTTGCTGCCTATTTCAGCATCATTCCAGGCTGAACACATACATAAATCATTGACTTTTCTTTGTTGCCAAAGTATACATCCAGCCTCAAGTAGGACTGATTCTGCCCATCCTGTGCAGTGCCTGTAATAAGCCACACCCTCCCAAGCAGTATGGGCGCAGGTTGTCCTACCTAGCCACTAATGATATCAATACTCTTGTCTGTGGACTTCATGCTGGTCACATCTTTTTCATCCCTGCTCTCTCAATTGTCCTGATGCATTAGCCTCTCAGTTCAAGCTCCCATAAAGACACTAGAACCTGGGTAGCTTAGACAAATATTTGTCACAGTTCTGGAGACTAGGAAATCTAAGATACTGGTAGATTCAGTTCTTGGCGAGAGTGCTCTTCCTGACTTGTAGATGGCCTCCTCCTTGCTGTGTACTCACAAGGTGGGGGGGAGAGCACACAAGCAAACACATGCCAGCATTCTCATGTCTCTCCTTGTAGGGATGCTAATCCCATCATGATGGCTCCACTGTCATGATCTAATTACCTTCTAAGGCCCCACTTCCAAATGCCATCACCATGGTTAACTAGGGCTTCAACGTACGAACTTTGGGGTTACAAACATGCAGTCCATAATAGGCCCTTCTGCTTTGGCCCTACTTTGTCCAGTCTCTTCCTCAACTACGGAAGAGGCATCCTGGTTTTGAATTTTTTTATATTAACCTTGGCACCCCTTCATGAGCCAACTTCTAGTCTCTACCTTTGCATGAGACACATCCTGCCCCCATGCCAGCCCCAGCCTCTGCATTACTCTTAGGCAGACTAACTCATTAGGACCCTGTCCAAATGATATTATGGACTCTTAAAACTGAAAGAGATTCTCCTTGCAGTGGGCTGCACTTTTCTGTTCCCCATAAAGATGTCTGCTGTCATGGAATTCACAGATACCCAACCATTAGGCAGGAAAACCTTTTTAGCAATTTGCCCTCATTTTTAAGATTTAACATTTATTTATTATTGAGAAATAGAGACAGACCATGAACATGGGAGGAACAGAGACAGGGGGAGACACAGAATCCAAAGCAGGCTCCAGGTTCTGAGCTGTCAGCACAGAGCCCGATGTGGGGCTCAAACCCATGAGTGAGGAGATCATGACCTGAGCTGAAGTCGGACACTTAACCGACTGAGCGACCCAGGTGCCCCTTGCCCTCATTTGTCAGATAGTAATTCTGTCTCGCCATTTCTCTTCTCTTTCTCCTGACTTCTAATCAACTCACCTAGAGGATTTAATTCCAACACGGATAGGGAGCTAGCTTAAATTTTTCTCTAGAGTTTTAAAATGTGCACTTGTAGAATTTTATGTAAAATGCAATCTATAATCTTCAAACTGGTCAGCAGCTTAAAAAAATCAACCTGTCTCAATGCACATTTTAAAAATTTAAGATTCAACTTAAAAGATACCTCCTCCCTGATGCCTTTAGTCTTTCCATTCTAAGTACTTTCTTCTTTACCTCAACCAGTCCAGAAAGTCAATTAATTTGGATGGACAGATGGATGATAAAATAAGCTGTTGGTAATGGCAAACCCTCAAGTACCTGGGTACAATTTCTTCTATTACTAGAGTACACTGCAGACATGTGCAAGGACACGATAATACATGGCTCTGCCTTGTCAGGCTAACTGTACAACCTTCACTATCTACATGGTAAGATTTGAGTTGCTACACTCTAAGGGTAGCTGCCTAACTCCTGGGGGTCAAGCAGAATTACCTGCCTCCCTACCCCCACTCCCTTAATCAGTTTATTGGTCAAGGAATGGGCACCAATCCCAAATTAGATCAACCATAGTTGAACACCAGTTAAAAATCCTGAGAAAAAACTAACACTGTGGTAGTAGCTCTAAGACAAAATTTTTAAAAAACTCATGAACTTATTGGTAGGAGAAAATACTGATGCATGGAAAGCAACAGAAATTGAGATTTCCTATTGTTTCCATTCCCAGCTCTTCCCAAAGCCCTCTCCCTCTGACTCTGGATGTTGAACACTCCAAGTCTAGGAGACCATGAATTCTTTATTTTGACCTACTTAAGTCTGCATTTGGTTTTGACCAGTTAAAATACACAGCCTTTTGAGTATATAAATATTGCTATGTAACAAACCACTTCAAAATTTATTGTTTTTCAGTTAGGTTTTCTGCTCTCATCTGGCCATACTAAAACTTCAGACAACTGCTTTTCAATCCCAAAATTGACAAATGAGCGAAGCAACAATGGGCACTTAAAGCTCAGCCAAAAAAAAATTTTTAAATAAAGTGCATGGCTATCACACTGTTAGAAAATCTAAATGGATTAAGGCAATGGTTTGATGAATTGGCTCTTACTAGCTCAGTAAGAGCCAATGGCTATGTTTTTAAAAATTTGTAAGACAGCTGTTAAATATAGCCACTATTTAAAACAATATGTTAAAAACAAAGATAATACTCAAAACTCACTATCTAGTTATTTTGTGATATTTTGCCATTATCTGTGCTCTTCAGGTTATTACTGAATTTCTGGAGGACATACTATATAATCAGTTATTATATTATTCATGTTGGTAGCTTGAAATGGACCATGGTCGGAGTACTTTTACCCTAGGAATCAGCAAATGCTACCTTAGGACCTAAATATTTGTATTCCCCCAAATTCATCTGTTGAAATTCTAATCCCAATATGACGGTATTTGAAGGTGGGTCCTTTAAGAGGCAAGTAGGTCACGAGAGTGGGATCCCCATCAATGGGATTGGGGTCCTTAAAACAAGGGACCAAATAGTTAGCTACTCTCCCCTAAGTGAGGGTACATGAGAAGATGGCTATCTGTAACCCAGGAAGAGAGTTTTCACCAAGAACCCTGCCATCCTGGCACTCTGATCTTGGACTTCCAGCTTCCTGAACTGTAAGAATTGTTTAAGTTTGTGGTAATTTGTTAAAGCAACCTCACCAAGACATACTACAAATCAGGGCTTCTTTTCCATTCCACCCCATCCCCCAACCATCACAGAGCCACCAGATAAATGTTTTGAAATAACTTAACCAGGTAGTACTCTTAAAATGTCCTAGGGGAAATAGACAGCTCCGCATTTAGGTGGAGAGAGAGAAAAAGAAAGCAATCGAAGGAGTATATTTGTAAGAGAACTATAGCCTGTATTGGCTCATGGAGCTGAAGGAGATTATATACAGTAAGAAGCTCTATTTGAGAGAATTATATTGCAAAAGAACCACCAGCTTGGATTATAACACTGCTGTACTGTTTGAGACTTAAAACCAACTTTGAGTTTTTCAGTTAGCTAAATACCATTAGTAGGCTAACACGGCACTCAGTCCAAGAGTAGGCCATATTTGCCAATGCTTTCTTCAGATGTGTCCAAAAAGAATGCAAAATAATAAACTCATAGAAGTTAGATCTCAAGTTCATCAACAACAGCTGGGATGGAAGAGGACCACCACCACCCACCGATCAAGGAACTTTTAACCACCAAGGTAGGAGATCTTTGCCCAGTGAGACTTCAAAACCACTTCAGAAAAGTGACTACTGTATCCTTCTCATTCTTCTCCTATATGAACAAGAGGATAGTGTCCCTGTTCTATCTTTATCCTTTTTATTAAGGGGAAGGGGGATGGGGAGGGCAGAACAAGTGGTCTCTGGATCAAAAGGAACTACATTCCAAACATGATATAGAGAGTTCACTACACACCTTCCCCCAAAGAAAACCACCTTACATCATCTAGCAATCCTGCCTTTCAAGCTGGATGCAGGAAATGGATTTAACTTGCCAGTGGATTCCTTTGTGAGGAGAATATGTGCATTCTTTTTATTATGTGCAGAGTATTTTGTAGGAAGTGTAAATGGTGGTAACCATAATTTCTGTCTACCAAACATCCCCATATTTCCCCAGACATTTAGTGTGATTGTACTTCTCCAAAACCTTGAAGATGGGCATGGCCACAGGACAAGCTTTGGCCAGAGAAATGTGAGCACCAGTAGTATGGGTAACCTTAAGAGCAGTAAGCAATTTATCACTTCTTTTCCCCTCAACCATGATGACCAGCAATGTTTCTAACATGGACTATTCCATCATAATGGGTCCTGGAGAGAGGAGGACGTGGAGAAAAGCTCTCAGCCAACCTGGAAGAGCACGTAGCATGAACAAGAAATAAACTATGTGGTTTTAAGTCACTGAGATTTTGGCCTGATCTACCCACTCTGGTACAAACAATTCCATATTTTCTGGCAAAGCATACTCACAAGTATATGCAGTTTTGTTACATTTGATTACTGAAACACATGCCAAAGGATTTCCTATTACATATCAAGCAATGCAACTGAAGACAGGAAAAGTTGCCAAATCACAGCAATGAAGTACCCGTGTGATAAGTTATGTATCATTCAGGGCTGCGTTATACTGCAAAATTTCAATGTGTCAAAACTTCACGGACTTTAAACGAACTAACTGTTTAACTTCTGGCTGGCAACATGGGATTCAACCAAGGCGGGTTGGGGGGAAAAGAGTGGAGAAACAAAACAAAAAACATGGGGAAATGCCAATATCAAAATTGAAGAAATAGTGTGAGCAACTTGGATAATACAGAGGATCCTATTGGCAAAACAAAACAATACTGAGTTTTAAAGTGATTCAAAGGATAGGAGTGAAATATGAGGAGGTTTTAATCTTTTAATATTTCATATAGTTAATTGCTTCTGTACACAAAAATGATACGATATACATTTCTAAGTCAAAAAAAAAGCTTAAGAATTCAAAATTCTAAGTACTTGGAAAGCATTAGGTTATAATTAGCAGCATCTTTTCTTCCTTTTTGGTAGTACAAAAAGTCTTAAAAAATCAATGGTATCTTAGAATCAATATAAGTGTAAGTAATAATAATGATCATAGGATATGGCTGAGTGAGAACAGGACATTTCCAACTGAAGGAAAGATCAATATATTTTCCTTCATGAGAATAAGGCCCACTCACAAAAACCACTTTTCCATATGACTGTGCTTCAAGAATATGTATATTCTGTGTGTGTGTGTGTGTGTGTGTGTGTGTACACACTCACATCTATAAAGTGGAATTCATTTTGGATTACTTTCTCCAAGATGATGAGTGGAGAGGAATGCTCTTGTGATCAAGATACCCTCTCCAAAGTTTCAGTGGAATGACACTGGATTGGTAAACCTGGCACCTCAATTTTTCCAACTATGAAATAGAAATGAGAATAATGACTATAATTCCTTCCAGGGAAATTTCTAAGCAAATGTGATGAAATGCCTTTGAAGTAAAAGACAGAAGCATCATGGAGTCAGAGGAGGTGAATGGCCCCTAGAGACCTTCCACAGTGTCCTGTGTGCTTAGACATAGTAGCCTATATTTTGACTTTGGAACATTTGCTCTGAGAAGTGGCCGGAACTTCTGTGGTCTCACACACTGTATATTCAATCTGCAGAGGCAGTGTGAGCTGAAAGTATTGTCTGGAAACGAAGCCAACTGGTTTTCCAAGACACTTGCTTCAAGTAGTTCAACCAACTGTGCAACTTTCTCTTGTCACTACAAGTTTCTTGGATCCCCTTCTCTGAACTTTGGGTCTTCAAGGCTGTGTTTTCTCCTTTGATCCCTAGTTTTATGTTTTTGGGGGTTTTTTTTAACTCTTGTATTGGTTTTAAACACTAATTTCTCACCTGCTATTCTTCAAAAATAAGTTCTTGAGGTTATAGAAGGAACCCACAACTATATTGTCAATTAATCTTCAACAAAGCAGGAAAGAATATCCAATGGGAAAAAGTCATATCAACAGTGTTGTGAAAACTGGACAGCAACATGTAAAGGAATGAAACTGGACCACATTCTTATATCATACACAAAAATTCAAAATGGATTAAAGACTTGAATGTGAGACCTGAAACCATAAAAATCCTAGAAAAGAACACAGGCAGTAACTTCTGATATCAGCCATAGCAACGTCTTTCTAGATATGTCTCCCCAAAGCAAGGGAAACAAAAGTCAACTATGGACATTATCAAAATAAAAAGCTTCTGCAGTGAAGGAAACTATCCACAAAACTAAAAGGCAGCCCACAGAAAGGGAGAAGATATTTACATGTGACATAGCTGATAGAGGCTAGTATCCAAAATATATGAAGAACTTATAGAACACCTGAAAAGTGAATAGTCAATTAAAAATGGGCAGAAGACATGAAATTTTTCTAAAGACGACATACAAATGTTCGATACATGAAAAGACATTCAACATCACTAATCAGGGAAACACAAATCAAAACTACAAAGAGATCACTTCACATCTATCAGAATGGCTAAAATTAACACAGGAAACAGGTGTTGATGAGGATGACCAAGGGCAACCCTCGTGTACTATTGGTGAGAATGCAAACTGGTGCTGCCACTCTGGAAGAACAGTATGGAGTTTCCTCAAAAAGTTAAAAATAGACTAGCCTGCCATCCAGCAATCACACTATTAGGTATTTACCCAAAGAATACAAAAATAATAATTCAAAGGGATACATGCACCTGATGTTTATATCAGCATTATCTACAATAACCAAATTATGGGAAAAGGTCAGGTATTTATCAATTGATGAATGGATAAAGAACATATAGTGTGTGTGTGTGTGTGTGTGTGTGTGTGTGTGTGTATACACACATAAAAAGAATATTATTCAGCCACCAAAAAGAATGAAGTCTTGCCATTCCAACAAGGATGGAGCTAGAGAGTATTATGCTAAGTGAAATAAGTTAGAGAAAAACAATTACCGTGATTTCACTCATATGGAATTTAAGAAACAAATTAGTAAAGTGTACAAAAAAAAGGAGAGGCAAACAAAGAAATAGACTCTATAGAGAACTGGTGGTTACTAGAGAGGAAGTGGGTGAGGCTGGGTGAAATAGGTGATGGAGATTAAGAGTGCACTTATGATGAGCACCAAGTGATGTATGGAAGTGTTATACCACTGTACTGTACACCTGAAACTAAAATTAGACTAAGTTAACCCAAGTTTAAATTAAAACAAAGATGTAAAACAAAAATTAAATTCTTGAGGGTTTAAATACTCAGCTTCCACTTAAAACCTGGTATTAATAGTAATAACAGCTAACATCTACAGAATATTTACTTTGGGAGTTTCACTGGGCTTGGTTTTATGTTTTCTCTTGTTAATTTCCATAAACTTGGTCATGCAGCTGTTTAGGGTCTCAAAACTATGTCCCACTGTACTATACTCACACCCATGATGTTTCATTTCATAAAGTCTTGATATAGGTGAATGAACATTTCAACGCAGACATGAACTTGTACTAATACTGATAACTTTCCCTAACACCTAGCACTTAGTCTGCCACTCTAGACACTAGGCGCCTGATGTGGATACATATTTTACAATATTGTACCTTTTAGCTCAAAACTTTCTAATGCCAGCAATTAAAACACACTTCAAATTGACTCAACCCTCACTACAGAACTAAAACTATATGGAATATTCAGTATACAGAGATTTGACTTCCCTACAAAGAATTAAAAAGAAACTGAGATGGGGATTAAGAAAACCCTGGGGAGCTGAGAGATGAAACCATCTCAATTTACGGGCACTAAGTTAAATGCTTAAAGTGATCAGGTGTACACCTATGCCTGTACATGAACCATCACAATGTCTGGTACAAGTGCCAACTTCCATATGCTCTACACCACACTCCCACTCTTTGTAAGCAATGTGTGAAAGTATTAGCAAGGTAAGGTCCATGTGCCATGCACATTAGACTCACTCAAGTTGAGTATTAAAATGTCAATTCCCAGGCACCACCCAAACCATCTGGTGTCTCAGCTTGCATTCCCCAGCAGCAGATGCTGAGACCAGAATTGGTAAGGGAGAATGAGGCAGAGATGGAAAGGAGCAAGCACTAAGCAGGTTAAGGAGTAGTTTACTGCTTTGACACCTAGGGCCATATTTCTCTAAGTCGTGGTCTCAAATTATTTGGTCTCAGAACCCTTTATACTCTTAACATGTTATTGAGGGAGCACAGGCTGCACTTTTTGTGAGCAGGGGCCAGTCTCTCCTCTCTCTCCTTCTAAGCCCCTGGGATTTTCTTTCTCCCTCTCTGCTCCTGTCACTTGCACCCTCTCTCCCCATCCCTCCCACCCCCCCCCCAGAAGAAGATACTAAAAAAAATTTTAAGTATTCTCTAAACCCAACATGGGGCTTGAACTTCCAACCCCAAGATCAAGAATCCCATGCTCTACCAACTGAGCCAGCCACAGGAGTCCAGTTAAAACTAATTTTAAATGAAGTCACAAGCAAACATTCCATCAGCCATTGTAGGAGTGACCTTACTAGCTCTAGGAAGCTCCAGTGTACCCTTATGAGAAAAATCAGCAAAAGAGGCAATAATATCCTGGTAGTAGTTCAAAATAATTTTCACCTCTCAAACCTAAAAGGATTTAGGGTTCCCCAGAGGCTCCTGGAGCATACTTTGAGAACCACTAGGATAGCCATCTCTCAAAGTTGTACCATTTAAAGGTTAAGGAACCGGGTATGCTCCAACCTGGATGGTTTTGAGAGTGCACTAGTTCTCTGGAATGTTCAGCCTGCCGTGTACGCAGATAAAGATGTCCCTTCAGCCAGAAGGGAATCCAGGCACAGGGTGGTAGATATTTCTAGTATGGGTTATCTGGGGAAAAACAGGAAGAGATGCCTGGGGAATATATGCAGTGTCCTGAGAGCATCTGCTCTAACTACGAACCTGTACTTTAAACAAATTCCCTCCGTGATATTTGACGCACATTAAAACACCAGTGCACCGGGAGCACAGTCTCCTAGGTCCTAGGAGAATCCTCTCCAGCTCCATCCAACCAGTATTCCTTTTAGTTTTGATCTCTCTAGTCTGTGCTGTGATGGTTACTTTTGTACCTGAGCATTCAATACTACTTTTAGAGAACTAGCTAGCTGTCTCCCAGACTGCATTTGTTCAAAGTTCATACTTTATTAACTACAGGGTCGTTCTCAAATTATTGTTATAAGTTTAATGAGGTTTTGATTTCTGCCAATATACTCTACAAAAATTCTATTGCTTATCACATTTGGTTCCAGAATTGGCTGCTTCATTCATTCACCACTAGAACTCAACATGGCCTCTCCTGCTTCAGTATTCAGTAAGCCATGTTTGTGTGTCTCTGCTATGATGAGAGAAACTTCCAGCCTCTGGTATTTGGGTAGACACACTCTTCTAGATTGGGCCCAAGAAGAAAATGATTCATTAAGAAATATTGTTAGCTCCTAACAGATTACTGTTTGTCCCAGAGAAAAGTGAAGGTTTCTGAATTTTCCCAATCCACTTCACAAAAGTGGTCAAGGAGACAATATTCAAGTCAGGCACTCTTTGACCAGAAGGAAGAGTGAATGGCTGGGTTCAGGTGCCTTACACCAGCAGGCCCTGTGCACAGAAGTATGGACGATGCTGCAGGAGGGTAAGGGGGAAGTGCGTGCTGGACCCAACTTGCACTAACTCACATGAGTTGAGTGTGCAGGTTTCTTTCCGACTCTGCCATCCACAAGGTCTCACTGATAGCTTGAAACTAGCCACAGAAGGAATATTGCAAATGTTTATACTATGAAAATTCCAACTATTTTTAAAAAAGAGATCCAGTTGTTAAACACTCACCGGCACACCACAGGTAAGGAAATTCAAGAAGGGGAGGCTCCGCTGGCATGAGCTTGGTCTTCAGCTTGTCCAGGTATCTTCTCCAAGCTTACACACTGCCCCATCTACACAGGATCAACACAGCTCCCTCCAAGGTTTTGAGATACCAGAATTGCCTGGTCCTAAATCTGTGGCAATGCCCATATTGCTGACACCCTGTTCCTACAGCTCCATGTACTTAATACAGATATTTTCAGGATCTCCTCCCATGGCAACACCATCCTTCTCTTTGGGGGTGGAGGGTCTACCTGCTGCTAAGGTATCAAAACACTAATACAAAACCAAATCTCCCCAAACTGCTCATTCTTTTGGGTGAAGGAGTACCCCTTCCCCCAAAGAAATCCATCCTATTTGTCCTAAAACAGGAAGGGCATCTCAAGAGTCCCCACTTCACTTGATCAGCACAAGATGGGGAGGGTGGGGAGTCAAACCTCTGTGCTGGTTCTGATAAAGGAATTCGTCATTCTTCTCACACCTAGGACAAACTTCTCTCTTTGTGACTCTGTAACCCAACCATACAGTTGCTCTGACTTTTTAAAGAAAAGAAGCCTAGAACTCGAAACTGAGTGTAGATTATCAGGAAAGTTTTACATTCCATCCTCTAAGTTCTTACCATCTCCAACAGATGCGGAGTCCTGGAGAGATCATCAGCAGACTTAATAGTGAAACATTAAAGTCCTTGAGCAACAACATAGCACACCACTCTGCAGCTGCGCAGTAGCACAGAATATGATAAAACAGGACTAACTTCATCCTCAAAATGAACTACAATTTTATATCCCATAGCGGATTGGTCCTTCTGGTGGAAGGACAATGTGGTTTAGGAGTTGTTCTACGACTTCTAGCCCTTTGGCTGGTCACAGAACAGAAAGCCAAAAGGTCCTGAACACCTTTTAGTTTGTCATCAAATCCTAACTTGTCATACACTTGCACAGTTGTGTGATGAGAAATGGCTCTCCTCTGCAGAACTTGCTTGTTACCTATATAGACCATGAAAATCAGCCTCGACAAAAACAGTGGGCAAGCCAGTTTTTGGAATTCTCCCCCTGGCCCGAATCTTTGACTCAGCCTCTGTCTCCCTCTGTAGGCCATTCCCTTAACGCCCAGACACTGATCAACAACTGGAGATCTATACTGAACAAGGACTGCTAACAAAGTGGTGAAACTAGGGCCTGCCAAGAGAAACCCTATGTCCCTAAAAACAGGGCACAAGCAGGGGAGGTCTGCACTGTCTAAATGGCTAAATATATAGTATGTCCTACCTTGTACACACAAGAAAAAAAAAATCTGCAGGCTCTGGCCAAAAATGGGTCTCAGGAAGATCCCAGTTCTGATTACACTCCTAATGGCTCGTTACATTAATATAATATGGAGCAGATTTTATTTTTTTTATATTTATTTTTTTAATTTATAGTTTACGGTCATGTTGGTTTCCATATAACACCCAGTGGAGCGGATTTTAGTCTACACCATAAGACAACTCCGTGTTGCCTGCCTCCTGCTCAGCCTCACAAAAGCCACAGCACATTACAGCGCCCTCTCCTGACAGTGGTAGCCAGAAACTAAGTCCACACTGCTCTGCAGCTGCATTTCACATGGTATATTCTTGCCTTATGGAGAGAATAGTCTGTCAAATTTCCTGCACCAGGTCTGAGAGCGGAGTCCACCAATTCCTGAGACCCTAAAGCTATTCCTTCTAATCAGCCCAGACAGGACAGAAGGAATCAAGCACCTCAGAGGCTTGCCCTAGATGTATAGGCTTAAGAGTCTTGATTATAAATGTTCAAGAATTCAAGAAAAAAGTTCACATGCAGATAGAAGGGGTTCAACCCTCCAACCTTTTTAGACTGCACCACTGTCTCCATCATTGCAACACATATCTCTTGAAACCGCAGAAGATATTTCCAAAGGCAGTGATGCATTCCTTTTCAAATAGTTAAACACATTTCTGTCCAAAAAGCACTAATTTGCACAATTCTTAGAGTTGACTAAAATTTAGGGAAACAGTAAACAGTTGACAAGAACTTACTGAGTCAGCCCTAAAAGCAAAGGGTAGGGGCAATGTTATAGTCTTTGAGAGCCCAGTCAGAACTGGGTTTGTATGCCATCTCTATCACTAGGTGTGGACTTTGGTCAAGGAATTTAACACTTCCATGTCCTCATGTCCCCGGTAAAAAAGAAATGGAAAAGAACACCTGCTCATTGGTCTGTTCTAGGATCAATAAGATCATGCGTGTGAAAGCTTACCACTGGGACTGAGAGTATTTAATAAATGTTATTGTTGTATGTCATGCACTCAATACTCAACAATGGATAGAAAAAAGGTCAGGGCTCTTGAGAATTAAGAGTATCATAATAATCATCTATTTCATTGTAGGAGGTCAGGTTAGAACCCTAAGAAGAGACCAAGTGGAATACTTTTATGAACAACTTTTAGAGTTCTTTCCCCATCTTCCAGGACCCCATCCCATTCACTAGCATGGCCTCTAGCAGTCCTATCTATATCACCTGGCTCTTCCTTCCAGACTGTAGCTTAATTAATGCAGTCAATCAGAGGAGGACATTTGCTTCAGCCAGGACAAGGAGTTTTTGTCTTCTAGGAATTAGAATCTCAACCAATGTGGAGTAAGTCTCCATGGGTGGCCTGGAAAAATAGGATGTTGACCTAGGAAAAAGCATGTGGAATAGAGAAGAGAAATCTGGTCTTCAGACGGAGAGAATAACTCAGCAGATATGAAAACAAGATAAAGATGGAGAAAGTGATTTTTCCATTCCTGAAGCCTGACTGCACTCTTTTAGATTCCTTGAGACAACCCTGCACACATTATTTTCCTTTTTCGTGTTAATGCCAGAGCAAGTGGGTTTCTAGTATGTCCTCAAGGAGGGGATCAGGAGGCAGGTTTAGTCTTTATTAATCAACACAATTGAAACAGGTGCCCAGGAGACTACAGAAAGGTCCTAGGCTTCACTGCTTCTAGTCTTAACCAGATAGGTTGTTCATTGAACTCCCTTCAATACATTAGACCTTAACATGCCCGTCTCCCAAATCCAGGCCAGATTTCCATAAACTCCGTATCTGTAAATCCAACTGCAAATTAGAATTATCGTAAGAATTCTTCATTGACCATCTACGGGGGAACCAACCAGAGCACTAGACATTTCACAGGCAATTATTTCATATGTAAATTATTCTCTTTTTACTCATATAGAGAGGAAAAGTTAAGGAGTTTAAGTGACTCACCCAAAGATTTACAGGAAGAACCAAAGACTGTTGAACGCCCCCACAAAGCTGGGGTTCTTTTCTAATTACATCCTTTATAGCCCCTCATAATCAACAGATTAAAATGGACTGGTCGTGGCATGGGAAGACCAGAGTTTGAATCCAGTTTTGTTTCTTCACAGTTGCATGATCCCAGGCAGGCACTTCAAACCCTCACGCTTAATTTCTTTGTTTTTTTATCAGCAAAGACAGTGCAAGAACAGCAGCCCTACCTACCTACCCAAAATTGTGGAAGGATGAATATATATGTGGGAAGCACTGCATAAATACTGAAGAGTTACACCAATAATCCTGCTACTCAGATCATTTCTTGTTTGTGGTTTCAGCATTTAAGATAAAAACACCTGATCTACATTCTGTTCAGGCTTTCTGATGCTTAAATAAGACACACATGAAACTTATGAATTCTAAAGAGCTATGCAAGCTTAATGGATTAGCATATTAAATACAGATATGGTCCATGACCTCTTAAAGTATCTAATTTTTTTTTTAAACAAAAAAGGTGGAAAGGTTAGGAAAGTAAGGGTAAGTAGGAAGCTCTAAATACAGTGAAGTTTCTTTTATGTAAGTGTCCTGATTTGCATCTCCTATTACTGGTCTCTGACCTTACCTTAAGCCTTCCTGAACCCGAGATGCCGCCACTACTCATGTTCTCAAGTGCCTTGGTACTCCAGTTTCCTATGGAACTCCCTGACAGGTCTTTGTTTACACCCCTGCAATCCTCTCTAGACTAGGCTTTGAGAGCAAGCCATAGTGTCAAATGCCTGACAACTGGCTTGATCTTAACATAAAAAGCTTTTAAACTGCTGAACACCCCCTTGAAAGACATCCATCTCCATTCAGGACACTACTAGTTAACACAACTCTGAAGAACCAGCTGTCCCACAGGTGAAGTTCCCCTTTTTGTAAAGTCCTAGGTGACCTACATAATTGACCTTCTGAGTGACCCCACATCTCTCCCCTTTAATTCCTGCTTTTATGTTTTTAATTTGCCAACAGAATTAAGGCCAAAGCTCCACCCGCAGGGGGGCCCCCACACACACCCCTGCTGCCCACGGCCCAGGGGGGGGCCCACCAGCGGACCCCACCAGCTACCCACTCTGCTACAACGATGTAGCTACAATATTAAGAAATATAAGATAAGAAATGTATTATCTTACAGTTCAGCAGGTCGGAAGTCCAATATGAGGTCTCACTGAGCAAAACTCAAAGGTGTCAGCAGGGTTCCATTCTTCTCCGGAGTCAAATCCATTTCTTTACCTTCTCCAGCTTCTAGGGGTCACCCACATTTCTTCACTCATGGTCCTCTTCTTCCATCTTCAAAACCAGCACTGGTACATCTCTCCGAGCTTCAGGTACTCACACCTTCCGACTGAGCCTCTTGTGCCTCCCTTTTCTCCTCCCCCACCCTGCCCTTTTAAAGGTTTGTGATTCTGTACTACACCTGGACAATCCGGGCTACTCATGCAAGTCAGCTGATTGCCAGCTCAATTCCATTTGCAACCTTAATTACCCTTTGCTGTGTAACCTAACATAGTTCCAGGTTCCAGAGATAGGACCTGAGCATCTTGGAGGGTTGTTACTCTACCAAAGTGACATTTGAGCAAAAACCTAAACGAAATAAGGAAGCAAACCTTGTGGAAATTTGGGAAGAAGAGCTTTCCAGGCAAAGTGAAAGCCAAGCCATTCATGTGTCTGTGTGTTCTGAACTACTCAAGACTGAAAGCCTTGCATACACTGTTAGTGTTGAGTAAATCCAAACACTATAGGGAATGGATTGTTTTTTTAAAGTATAATAAATTAGAATGTTAAAGCATTGTTTTGTCCAGGGAGTTTAAACTATTTAATTTTCACCACTGAGAAAGAATGGTAAGCCTGAAGATAATTACTTAAAATTCACAGATACCAGAACAATACTGGCTACTTGACTATTTTCCTGTAAAATCTCACAGACTTGCAGAATATTATGATTGGAAGAGACTTCAGCAGCAATCTTCTATCTTAATCAATTACTATATGACACAGAGTAGGTGCTCAGTAATTATTTTCTGAATACCCTTAGATTAAATGTGAGGACTATAACACCATTACCCCTTTACACACTCCCCCTGTTCTCCACTTATTTCGGGGAAGCTGCCATATATCTACATGACCTCATGCCTCTACCTATAGTCGATTATCCCCACCATAAGCAACCAGCCCAAGCTGGGCCCATCAGAGCTTTTTCCTGAGGTTTTGAACTTAGCACTCCAAAGCAGTCTCTGCTGACTGGAATAAGTTTTAAGGTATACAATTTGGGAGCTTTTCTGAAAGAATATAAGGCTGATATCCAGAGAGAAACAAATACAAGTCAGTGGCATCTTTGAGCACCTGATTCTAATATTTTCTGAGGCTCTGATGAAGTCTCTGTGCTTCTAAAGTCATGTTATTCAACGTTTTCTTGGAATCCATGAGCCAATTAGTTCTCCTTAATTGTACTTCTCTCACTGCCTAAGGGCTTGCAACCTTAGACTCATACTGGGAGAATGTAGAAAGGAGAGAAGGTGAAGTCTTTTATCCACAGGTGTTATCCATGGTTAGTGAGACAGCCAGGACTCAACAAAGGTTTTTTCCCCCACTGAACCCTCTTTGAGATTTCTCCACTGAGTAATAGATCCAAATGATGGACGCTGCCTTCATGCCATTTCCTACATTTATTCATTCATCAGCATTTCCACAGCCACCTTGCTAGTCCAAACAACCATCATTTCTCACCTGGACTACCATTTCCTATTGTACCAAGAAGAAAAAAAAAAAAAAACACATTCTTACATTCCATGCAATGCTCTAGAGTGCTTGCTTTTCTAACCCCAACCAGTCCTCTCTCCACCTCACTCCAGGTGGTCTAGCCATGCAGGCCTTCTTTCAGTTCCTAAACCTCAAGTCTTTTCTCCCTTAAGAGCCCTTATGTAGGGGCGCCTGGGTGGCTCAGTCGGTTAAGCGTCCGACTTCAGCTCAGGTCATGATCTCACAGTCCATGGGTTCGAGCCCCACGTCGGGCTCTGTGCTGACAGCTCAGAGCCTGGAGCCTGCTTCAGATTCTGTGCCTCCCTCTCTTTCTGCCCCTCCCCTGCTTTCTCTCTGTCTCTCAAAATAAAATAAAGACATTAAAAAAAAAGAGCCTTCATGTAGCTATGTCCTCTTTCTGGAAGGTTCTTCCCTGACTCTATATAACTAACTCCTTCTCACTTCTCATCTCCCTGCCCTCTTGTGAGGCCTTCCTTAAGCACCTACTTAAGTAGGCTCTTCTCTTCCCTTTGTATTTTCCAGAATACTTTACTTATTGTAAACAATTTGGAATTTAGGATTAAAATACTGTTTTCTTTTTCAAACAAATTGCTCAGTAGATTGTTAGCTCCACATGGGCAGGGAATTTATTCGTGTTACTCACAACTCCATCCATACCTAGGACTCAGCCAAAAAACTAGCATTCAACATGATTCTTCACTTTCTCTCACACACTACATCCAAACCCATCAGCAAATTCTGTTGGCTCCACCTTAAAACTGTGTTTCAAATATGGCCATTTCCAATGTCGTCCACAACAATATAACCTCTCACTTGAACTAAAGTATGTCCTCCTAGCAGGTCCTCCTGCTTCCTCTATTCGTCTCCTGAAGTCTATCACCCCAAAGCAGAGATCCTGCCAGGAATTCTCTTACAACATAAATCATATCATGCCATTCCCCTCTTGAAAACCCTCTATGTCCTTCTCTCATTTAAAAAAAAAAAACTAAAACTTGGAAATAAGATAAGATGTTCTTTGGAAATACAATGCTCTTTGAACATAGCATTGTTTAACAGGTTTACCTAAGAAATGTTTAATTACCAATGAGAAGACACCTTAATTTATCTTTGCTATTGAGTTTTTTATTAGAGCTCAGAGTCTATGGAGTTCTATGTTAACGTGTACATTTCTGCTAGAAAAGATGACCCCAAAGGTATCAGCTGCACTGTCCTGTAGGATATTAACAGTGTATACTAAATTTACTTCACCATTTTCATTGAATACTTGATATATACATCTCCATTCGTCCAACTTTCTTTTGAATCGGCTTTATCATCTTACCAGTTCCCTCATTAACGAGTTGCATAAAATATTAGATACATGTTCATTTTACATTTGCCTAAAAGTCATCTTTTTAAAGTTTTGTAAAATTGAACTTGATGGTTTTGGATGTCTCACCAAGATGTCCAAGTGGACTCACCTATTGGAACCAGTTAAACTGTAATTGCTCAAAAAAGGCTCCTGGTAGGTATTTGAAGCCCACACACATTTTCCCCCTCCTGAAATGATTCCTGAGAAGCACTACTCTTAGTCTAATTCTACTGTAACAAAGTACCCCAGACAGGTGCGACTTATAAACAACACAAGTGTATTCCTCATAGTTCTGGAGGCTAAGAAGTCAGAGATCAAGATGCCAGCAAATTTGGTGTCTGTTGAGTATCTGCTCTCTGGTTCACAAATAGCACCTTCGCACAGTGTCCTCACATGATACAAAGGGTAAGGGATCTCTCTGGCGCCTCTTTTATAGGAGCACTAATCCCATTCTTGAGGCTCTGCCCTCACAACCTAATCACCTCCAAAAGCCCTCATACCACCACCTAGGGAGTTAGGATTTCAACATATGAAGTTTGAGGGGACACAAACAGTATACAGAACATTAGAAATGTATCTTTGTTGATTCTTTTTTATTTTTGTGACTCTGTGTTTTGTATTTTTGTCTTGTTTTTGTTTCTAAACCAAACCAGGTTTGGTTCTGGTTTCGTGATGCCCTACCTTTATTCAGATGGATTATGTTGTCTTGTATAATATTCAAGACTGAACCTCTGGAATACAAGCTTAATACAATTAATTATTAGAATAATATTGTCTAACATCTGTTGAATGTTTATTATGTACATGTATGAATTGTTTAATCCCCATAACAAACTCCATGAATAGGTGTTATTTTTTCTATTTGATAGATGGGAACAATACACATATATCCTTTTGTTTGTTTACAAAGCAATTATGCCATACATTTTTCATTTCACCTTGAGAAGGACTCTATAAAATCAGAAGCAGAAGAATTCTTATTCCCATTTTACAAATAGGGAAATAAAGATTCAGGTGTTAGATGGCTGATCCAAGGTCTCAAGTTTTCTGCCTCCAAACCCAGAATTTTTGCTTCCAAAGTCCCCTCCCTTAATATAAAAAGAGCAAAAATTTCTTTAAAGACATCAAAATAAAACTAAAAAATAAACACATACAAAAATTAGGTAGTATACCCAGAAGAGACATTATCTTATAACAAAATTACCCAGAGCCAATTCCAAAGGAAAAAAATAACAACAAATGCGAGAACGGGGAGCCTGGGTGGCTCAGTCGGTGAAGCGTCTGACTCTCCATCTCGGCTCAGGTCATGATCTCATGGTTTGTGGGTTCAAGCCCCACATCAGACTTCATGCTAATGGTGTGGGGCCTGCCTGGGATTCTCTCTCCCCTCTGCTCCTCTCCCACTCACTCTCTCTCTCTCTCAAAATAAATAAACTTTTTAAAAAATTCAAAGTAAAAAAAAATGCTAAGTCCTTTCTACAAAACTGCTTCCTACATTTAAAACAAAAACACGACATACACACTAAACCAAAATATTTAAAAAGATCTCTTTATTTTACTTTGGACAGCACAAAGGTGTTTTCTAAACTATTATGTGTTTAAAATATCATCAGAAGTTTTTGGTTACCTCTAAGTGAAGCAAGAGAAGTCATTCTTTTTTTTTTATTTTCAATATTTTCACAGGCTAACACTATTCCTAAAAAATTACCGCTCTCACTTGAGAGAGCGCCAAAGGGGTTTCAATTAAACTAAATTTCCCTTTGTAGGATTTAAAAATTAATGTTCACCAGATTTCTTGCCAACTCTCCAGGAAGAAGTAGCTAAAGGTCCAAGAATATGCTGAACATCAGATCCAAGTAATGTGTCAGTCTGAATGGAGTGAGTATCATAACCCAAGGAAAACAGAATCTCAATTGCATTGGGAGAATCTATTGATCCACTGAGGAATTCTACCTACTGTACACTGTCATCATAACTGAGATTATGAGATTCCCATAGCAGTTGTTAGGATGAGCACTGGGTGTTGTATGGAAACCAATTTGACAATAAATTTTAAAAAAAGAGAGATTCCTATAAGGGCAAAGCAAGACTTACAATTTCAGAGTCCTAACACTAAGAAGTGCTTGTATTTATCAACAGTGGAGTTGAAATTCACTAAAATTGGAGTGATCTCAAATGGTTATGAACCTATGAATCTACCAAACTCTCTTAGAGAAAATACCAGTGAATGGTGAATGGCCATATACTCAAATGGTGATCATCCTTTGATTTTGTCCTCTCTCAAATTATATACTAAAATACTTCTGTTATTTTTTCCAGAATATTTTTTGCCTATGGTGTTAAAAGTCCTTGGTGCAATGTCTTCCTCAAATTACAATTCCATCACTCTGCTTACTTATGTATGCCAGGCATTTTTTTCTCACTAGATTCAGGATATTTGGAAGGACAGTCTATTACCACTGCCAGTGAGCCCATGGGTATATTATGAAGGAAACAGATGTGCTCGTACGCATATCCTCACACCCATGTAACAGTTTGTAACAAATGCTAATTCATATTCCTTATAGAGGTTTTCTCTGATCTTTTCACAAGGCACCCACCACCTTCCCTTCTTAGAAGACATCTTTAGCTACACTGCTATTTAATTAGTACTTATCAGACCTGCCATTTGGATGGGTAAAAGTTCTAATCAATGCCAGAATTGATACAATGATACAATGACAGCATTGATGCAATGGAGGCAGTGGGGAGTGTATGAAAGAAACTAAGCCATCACCAAAACTAGTATCAGGAATTATGTTTTTATTGGGAGCAGGGGAAAGAATGGAGATCTGTTTATAAATTTGTTGTCTATGGCTTTACTTCCCAAACTTTAAGAACAAGATTTATATTCAAACAAGCCTGAGTTCAAATTTTGTTCTGCCTCTTACCATTCCTAAGATCTTGTAAAAGTCTTTATTCTCCTAGCCTCAATTTCCTCATTTGTCAAACTGAGATAATAACACTTGCTGTGCAGTGTTGAAATATCAGTTTATGAGTTAATGCATGTAGGGGTCTTGGCACATAATATGTATTAGTTTTACATACAACCTTGAGAGTCTTGCAGACTCTCCAAAGATAATTCATGGTCTCCTGACTCCCTCCCAAAAATCTGTGAAACCTACACAAGAACTCCTGCTTAATCTTTTATGAAAATTCCTCAGATACCCTGCAGGTCACTTTTAAAATTCGATAATCCCATGAGTTTAAGCATAAGCACATCCTGAAGATGAAGAGTACAATTCAGAGCTAAGAATCACTATCTCAGAGAGGTCCTGACAATAGTTTATGCTGGGCTGGTAGCCAAAACAATCAAATTTAAGGGAAGAAAAGAGGAATTTTATATCAAATATAGGAAAAACAACCTATAACTTGTTACTTTTCTCATTCATTTAGTGCAAGTCAACCAGCCACAGAGTCAGTGTTTGATTTACTCTCCCATTAGATGACCCATGTTTATAGCCCCATGCTCATTACTCCAAATCTAGATGTGTGGTTTGGCTGTGTATCAAGGCCGTAACTATAAATGTCAATGTAAATAGACATTTTTTAGAAGGGCGATAAAATCAAAACAATCTATTTTCAGGAAACCAGTATGTAAATATATAATTTTTTCTACAATTTATAAAACTCTGGCCAAAGTACTTGTCAGGAAAAAAATGTTTCTTTTAGCCCCTCAGTCCTACTCTAAGCACAGGTAATGGCAGTGTTTAATTACTGGATAATTTAATTACTGGAATAATTTGAAGTTCTGGAGCACTAAAGGTTAACAGTAGCACCACAAACTCAAATTTAGCTTAACCCTTGATGAGACCAGCTCAACCCCATACCTAGTAACAGCCTTACAGAAAAAAAGGCATACCCATTTCTGAGCATAAATGTTATTTATCTCAGTCTCTGGACTTCTCACATGGTATGCAGCAATGAATCAAAATTAGAAGACACATTAAAAACAAAAAGAAACTAACAAACAAAAAACACCACTGTCAAGGGATAAAGCAATCAACAGAACCAGACTCAGATGACTCAGATGTTGGAACTATCAGGCCTAAACTTTAAAATAACTACCACTAATATGTTAAAGAACATAGTGGAAAAGTTACAGCACATGCATGAATATAAGGGGAATTTCAGCAGAGATGTAATATAAAATAAGAATCAAATGGAAATGCTAGGACTCAGCAGCTGAAGGGGTATTGAATTAGGTGATTTCTGAGCTACTTTAACCCTGGCATTCTATGATTCTGAGACAACCACACCTAGAAGGTAAGAAAAGAAAATTCAAAATAAGGAAATGCATGGTTTACATGGAGAAAACATGGGTTAGCTGATAATTTCCCAATAGGATTATTCCTTCACATCTGCAATTTAAAATATAAAAAGAAATGAGGAATTACTGCATGTACCTCTGGTTATGAAGTAAATTCTATCAACATAAAAAAATGCCTAGTGGGATGCTGATATGAGCCACTAGGCTCTCCCTTCTTTAACAAAGGCAATTCATTAGGCTGCATCAAAAAGCACTGTTGAGTCTGTACTGGCTCTATTTAGATGAAGGCTTGGAGCATCCAGGGGATTCCTTTGGAGGTCTATAGTCCAAAGACAGAAGACCCCAATTCAAAGGCCAAAGTTGGGACAGGGTTACAGAATCAGGGTCTTACAACAGGAAATGACATCGTGGCTTCAAGAACAGAGAGATAAGCTAAGCCAGAAATCAAACATAGTTATCAAAATCCAAATCCAATCATTAATACAATCAATAAGAATGAAAATTCTATAAAAGACATGGAAATTGAAGTTGGGTATAGCCAAAATTTAGAAAAAAGGAAGGTATTTAATAGTTCTAAGTATAAATAGTAAGAGTAGTAAATTGACCCTAGTTGTAAACACTTTTTCAGTTTTTCATGGAGCCCAATCCTTGAAGCTAAGGCTGACAACAGAGACTCCAGAAACTAAATTCAAGAAAAAAGAATTTTTCAGATAAGACCCAATGATGACTATTACTTATACCTGCCAAAAAAGAGAACTGTAACCACTCTTATCCTGTTGCTAACTATTTACACTGTTTTTTAAAAAAACTAAAGAACATGTCTAGAAAGTAAATGCATAGAAAATGCCCCATTGTGTCAACCAGAGGTGAAATTACCCCATTGGGAGGGGTTTGGAATAGGTAGGAAGGGAGCTGTTGTCATTAAAAATAAGAAAAATGTACTATTGGCATGCAGATGGTGCATGCCATGGACTATAAATGCCCTACAGCAGGTGGGGTAGGAGAGGAAAAATGATTTTCCTACTACCCTCTTAGGTTCAATGCAGGGGTCCATGAATTGAACTGAAAAAAAGACAGGTTAACAAGAAAAAAAAAGTTTTAAATCTGTGCATACTGTTTTAAACAAAGAAAACAACAGATCCAAAATGGAGTCACTTGTGTTAACCCCATTTCAATAAACCAAGACTTAATACCTAACCTAATTGCAATTTCAGCCTCTCCCAGGAATGTAATCTTAACCAGTCACTGTGGAATTTCCTGGTCAGCACTAAGAGATAATCCCCCAAAGAAAGGTGACCTCACCTGAAGCAATCAGCACTTTGCTGCCTCCTCCTGTCCATATGTCTTCAATTTTGTACAACTCTTTGAAGCTTCATTCTATTTGCTAAATATGATGCTGCCAGACTCATGAATCATTGAATAAAGCCAATAAGATCTTTAAACTTTTTAAATTTCATTTTTTAACAGTACAAACAGGAGTTCACAAAGAAAGATGTGGTTCAAGGAGGCTTTTTACCATGTTAGGCTAAGCAAAGGAAAAGGGGTTTGAGGCTTCTGGGTAGGGGAGGCAAGTCATGGGAAGTTAAAGGGAGGAAATGTGTGGTAAATAAGGGCTGTCTTGCTATGCAGGTGAATCTCCCAGGTGATAAGAGTTGCCTCCATGGAGTAGATGTCTTCCACAAATGGAGATATTTTTACAAATGGAAAGTTCCTTTATGAATGTACATTTCCTTTAAAAGAGGGGAAACTTATACTCCATTTTAGGCAGTTAGGGGGAAATAAAGAGCTTTTCCTGCATCTGCTGGTTCTCAGTGGCCCTTAGCTCAAAATGATCCCATGAAATGAAAAGTAGTCCAGCCCAAAATGCCAATATCATCTCTGTGAAGAAGTCAACAGGATTGATTTAGGACTCAAGGCATAATAAAGAGAGGAAGAACAAGAGAGATTATTATCTGCCTTGGTGACTTAGGAACAAATTAGAAAATATAAATGTTATGTTGAAAGGTGGCTAATCATTAAAATTAAAATAATTCCTGATGAGGGAAGCCTTTCTTCTGGGGTGCCTGAGTTGCTCAATCGGCTAAGCATCCAACTCTTGACTTTGGCTCAGGTCATGATCTCAAGGTTCATGGGTTAGGGCCCCACATTGGGCTCTGCACTGTCATCATGAAGCCTGCTCAGGATTTTCTCTCTCCCTGTCTCTCTGCCCCTCCTCCACTCTCTTAAAATAAATAAAACTTTTTTTAAAAATTAATATAAATTTTTACTTAACCTCTCTGTGCCTCTTCCCTTATCTGTGAAATGGGAATAATACCAACTACCTAGTAGGGCTGTTAAGATTTAACTGAGTTAATATATTTAAATCATTTTGAATAGTATGTGGCACACAATAATTCCTAAATAATACATTATTTTTATTATATTACTTCTAAGAAAAAGATTAAACCATAAAAATTTCCATTAAAAAAATTTGTTTGAATAACATAATGAAAGGTTTTCCCCATCAAAATAGATGCTTTTCTCCTCTCTAGCTCCCTAAACCTATCCATCCAAGGAAATATATAGCAAGAGTCCTTTCCACCAAACCCCAATGCTTCTCCAAGCAGAGACTCCACAGCCCAAGGAGATTCAGAAAGAACAAGCTGTCTCTGCCAAAACCTAGTTCCCAGAAATCATGAGACCACCTCAGGCCCCAGCTATACTCCAAGGGCACAACTAGCAGGTAATTAGCAGCAGCCTTTGCCAGTCCAGTAATTATAAGTCCCATTCCTCATTCTGTGTTGCTCAAAGAGCCTTGTGAGTCAACTCTGATGGCACGAGGTATAGTCTTTAATCTTGTGGAAAGTTCTTTGTTGGGTTGGTGGGGGGCACTCAAAGGAAAGGTTTAAAGGGGCTCAGCTCAGCCCTGCCTACCAGCACCACAATGGCCTGGGTATTTCCCACACTCTGTTTCATCCTTTAACACTTCCTAGTGATGAAGTTTTGAGGTGATGATGGGGTGATGCAGAGCCAAAGGCCAAGAAAGAATTCTTGAAGACATCTTTGGTGCAAAAAAAAGTGATTTTATTAAAGCATGGGGAAAGGACCCACGGGCAGGAAGAGCTGCACTGGGGTCCTGACAGGTAACTCATTCTATACCCTCAGGTTGGAAGGGGTCAGGGATAGAGTAAGTCTCTAAGGTATCTTAGAAGCAAGGTTTCCAGGACTTTGAGGGGCTAGCTGTTTTAGGGAAATGCCATTTATTACCGTTTAATAAAACCTCAGTCATGAGACCCCTCCAATATATATCAGGGAGCCATAACCTTGGAGTCTGATTATCAGTATATATCTTGGGGCAGTTGAGATAAAGGAAATTGACTTACAGGATCCTTGAGGTTGCGATAACCTTAAGCTAAGGTTCTCTTTTGCCCCCAGCAAAGTGTCATCCTTGCGGCAGCTGAGCTCCTAGAGAGAGGTCACTCTGCCAGTCTCAAGGACTTGTCAATGGGCTATAGGCAGTAAGGGAATTTAATTTTTCATTTGCCTTAGTTTCCCACATCACCATGGCAAGTACTTAAACCCCTTTCTTTTGTTCTTGGGTAGCCAGGAGTGTCAGAGGAATATCACGCATATTTCACCTGGGGAGGGGAGTGGGGGGCCAGCCTCTATTCTGCCCTCAGCTTGCCCCACGCTCCCTCATCACTAGGACACTGCCTACACGACTGGATGCTGGCGGTGCCCACTGCCCTATCTCACGGAGATGTAGCCATTTGCATATTACATGACTCTTCAGCTTGGTTTTACCACAAATGAAATGATTTGGAGGAATGAAAGTCTAGAGACAGCTTGGGAAGTCAAATAATTTATATGCTGATTACATCTTGATCCATGGACCCTGATAGGCAAAAGCATGACATATAAAGAAAAGCCTAGTTTATAACCCCAGGAGCCTAACTGCAAGCCAAAATAGCAGTCCTTACAATCGGGAGTTTAAAGGGAACTGAATCCAAGGTGGAGAATATTTTCTGAACTCTCCTATAGGTTCTACCTCAATCTAAGGGAAAAAAATCCCTGACTCTATAGAATAAATATTTTCTTCTAATAATATGTATCACTAAGATAAGTAATTAAATGCCTAGATAAGGGTTTGAGTCTTGACTCTAGTTATTAAGATAGGAGACTTTTTGTAAGTTTTTCAATGTCTCTGAGGCTCAATTTCCTCATTGTTAGTGATAATAATATTGATGGTGTTTCAGAGTAACAGGGATTTGGAACTGACAGCCAAGAAAGAATTCTTGAAATGTGAATCTTCAGTTTAAAAAAGGGATTTTATTAAAGCATAGGGACAGGACCTGTGGGCAGGAAGAGCTGCCCCAGCACCTTGAGGAGAGTCTGGTTATATACTATGGAGTTGCGGGAGGTAAAGACAAGGGGAAGTTTCCAAAGGGATTTTCATATGCTAAAGAAGACTCACAGGATCCTGGAGGCTGAGCTATTGTCAGGCTAAGGTTGTTTTTCTCTCTGCAAAGCATTAACATTAAAACAGTTGGGAGTTCCTGGAGAAATGTTTTACTCTGCCGGCCTCAAGTATGTGTCAATGGGCTGCTGGTTATAAGGAAATTTAATTTTATCTGCCATTTCCTTCTGCCTTTGTTTTCCACATCAGTATTACCTATTTCATAAATTTCCCATGAGGATTAAATGTTATAATGTATTTAAAGCATTTAGTAAGTTTTGGTACATAAAAAATTTTCAATAAATGGTGGCTACTATTACTATAATTATTACTTTCATTAGCATCATGACCACTAGTTACTTTATTACAATTGCTCCTCAACCAAATTGATGAAAGAGCATAAGGCAAGCTGAGAACAAAGTATGAGCTAACAACACTCCTCCTCCAGGTGGGACATGTATGATATTCCTCAGGCACTCCTGGCTGCCCAAGAGCAACGGAAAGGAAACAAAATAAATGGTTAACTGATAGAGATCACAGTCATGTAGGACAGGAGTCTCCCATCAGTTTACAAATACCTTAGTAAATTATAAGAAGAAGGCAATCTTATCAATAGCCTAATCTCCAGAAACCTATAGACTCAGTTTCCTGGAGCCCCTAATATCACCCTCCATAGTGATATGGGGAACAAAGGCAAGAAGGAAATGGTAGGTAAAATTAAATTTCCTTATAACCTGCAGCCCATTTACAAATACTTGAGGTAAATACAGAGTATAACATTTCTCCAGGAACCCCCCTACTGTCCTAATGTTAATGCCTTACTAGACAAAAACCAACCTTAGCTTGACAATAGCAAGGCCTCAGGTATCTTAGGAGTCCTGTTTAGCATAGCAAACTCCTTCCAGAGGCCTCCCTCTTGCCTTTACCTCCCCCAACTCCATAGTATATAACCAGTCACTCTTCACAAGTCCAGTGCAGCTCTTCCTGCCCACAGGTCCTATCCCTGTGCTTTAATAAAATCACATTTTTGCACCAAAGACATCTCAAGAATTCTTTCTTGGCCATCAGCTCAAAAACCCCACCACTCCAAAACCTTATCAAAATAATTAGGAGCTTGCTATTAGTTAAATTAGCAAATATTTATTGATCACCTACTATGTGCTAAATATTATCCTAGGGACTGTACATAATTCATAGAAAGTTTCTCCCCCAATGAAGTTTAGACCCTGCCATGTTGTATGTATTATAATTAAAAATAATATTCGGTCTTTGTCCCTGGTTCCTGTCATGTAATTCCCAAAATGCTTGGATTTCCTCAGTGGTAAGATTGTGTTTTGTGATTCGTAATGATCCCCTTTTGATCAAAACTGAGTTTATGCTAAGGAGGTGACTCAGGATTGGGGCTGGTCATCAGAAAAACCAACCAGGATTTGAAGGTTAGAAATTTCAGCCCACACCTGAGGGGTGAGGGTGGGGGTAGGGTGCTGAAGATCAAGCTCAATCACCAAAAGCCAATGAGTTAACCAATGGTGCCTATATAATTAAGTTACAATAAAAATTCTGAAATGATGCAGCTAAGGGAGCTTCTGGGGTGGAAAACATGTCAAGATGCTGGCACATCTTATGCATCTCTTCCATTTGGCTATTCCTAAGTCATATCCTTTATAATAAGCCAGTAATTATTAAGTAAAGCACTTTCCTGAGTTCTGTGAGTCATTCTAAGTGAATTATTAAACTTGAGGGGAAGCTCACAGCAACTCCTGAATTTGCAGTTGGCCAGGCAGAAGAAGTGTGCATAGCCTGGGAACCCAATTTTCAGCTTTCATCTGAAATAGGAAAAATCTCATAGGACTGAGCCCTTAACTTGTGGGATCTGCACTTACTCCAGGTAGTTAGTGTCAGAAATGAATTAAATTATTAGATATCAGGTGGTATCAAAGAATTGGAGAATTAGTTGGTGTTTCATAAAAACCACAGTGTGTATGTGTAATCATAGCAGGATTCTCGCACAGAGAGACGGGACACCAAGGCCTTTCTGTCCAGGAAACTTCATTCATCATGCAGGCACAGGCTCAGTGGGTTCATACCCGAAAAACTGAGCCCTGAGCACAGTGGGGTGTAGCCTTTTATGCAATTTCTACTTTTTTGTCTCCCCTATATGGTGACATTTAGTCTGACTGGACACAGTCCAAGTTACAGGGTCGTGTTAGAGCTATGCATACGTGTATAGGAGTTGATTGGGCCACACGGCTTCCTTTGTTCTGAGGAGGCCTCTACCACATTCCTTAGGGAGGGGCTCTACCACATTATTATGGGGAATGGTGACAAGACATAATAAACAATGAGATGGACAGACAGATGAGAGAGATAGGACTCACTCATTTCAGGTGATGGTAAGTGCTCTGAAGAAAAGGATAGGGTAGTGTAGGGGAGGAAAAGAATTTTCCCTCTACCCTTCTCAGTTCTTATTTGACACTCCTGTAATAAAAGACAGATTTACAAAAGCAAAACAAAGTATACATGAGAAGTACCCAGGGAATAACTCCTTGAGGTGGCTTAGACTTCAGACTTAAATTCCATCTTCATTGGGAAAGGAGAGGGGGATGTAAACCTTTTTAGAGGAAAAGAAACAATTTTTAGGAAATATGAATGGGACCTTAGAATAGATGGGAGGTATGATAGTTTCTGTCAAAGTTTGGGTGTGGTGTTGACTTCTAATCTCCTCTCCTATGGTAAGTCAACCTTCCCTGGTTGATGAAACTCCTTGGAAGGGGATCTGTAACAATCAAGGTCCTTTGGAGGATCTGTCTGTAGATAGGTGAGGGAGTTCAGAGAAAACCTATGCCTGCATTGACTATTTGCCAAATACCTATAGCTCAACATAATCGATATACAGAGTGGCACGTTTTGAGGTAGCATGTCTGCTGTCATTCTGTGGTATGAAGAATAACAGGTGGTGGCCACATTTGATAGGGTCATTGGGGGAGGTCTCTCAGAAGAGGAAACACTTAAATACAGCAAGTATATGGCTATCACTGAAACCCTACACACTAAGCAGTATTTTCTTCATTTTATGAAAAGAGATACTGGGGCAGAGTGAGATTAAATCATGTGCCATGGCCACCCAGCTCAAAAGTGGCAGACCCAGAATTCTTACCTCATTCTGTCTCACCACCCCAACATTCCTTACCTATTTCAATCTGGTTCTTGTTCCCCAATAGAACATTCCACAGGGACAGAAATGGTCTATACCTGTGCTGCCCAATAGTCTGTATATAACAACTAAGCACTTGAAATGTGGCTTCGGTGAGAAACTGAATTTTTTATTCTATTTAATTTTAATCATTTAAATGTAAATAACCATAAGTGCCTAATATTTTCTATCTTGGACCATGAAGGTCTAGGATGTCTCCATTGTGTGATGGATTGCCTCACTTGAGTCTATCTTGCTGATATTCCAGCACTTTTTTGATTCTACCTTCCTTCTGAGAAAGATGTCATCTAGCATCAAACACACCTGCTAAAGATTAGCTACAGTTAACCCTCCACAGGCCTGTGTCATTCTAATTAGTCACTGTGTCTCCAAAAAACAGGATATTAATTCTGTCTTTATTTCTTTTTATATTTTATATACATGTTTTTTTAATGCTGAAAAAAGCCAGTGTTTCAGGCACACCCAAATGCCAGAAGCCTATTAAACCAAAGGTGCAAAGGAGAAAAGCTGATTGAGACCACATGGCGTTTTCATAGAATAAATCTCAAAGAAAAGAAAGGCAGCATGAAGGAAAAGCCTCTGGCTTATCCAATGGCTGCAACTGTAGCAAATCCAATGGCTGCAACTGTTGTCAGGTAAACTTCACAGACAGCAACTGTGGGCGGGTTGACCTACTCTTTGGGCACTAAAACCTAAAGCAAAAAGACCAGCACTGCAATTAAAAAAACAACCGCATGATCTAAAACCAACCTCTGGAACCTTCTCCATTCTGATTGACTGACATGAGTGAAGCTATGGGGACATCACAGAGCTAGTTCAAGAAGTGGTCAAAAATACATGCTGTGGGGTCACACAGACCTGCATTTCAGATGTAGCACACTGCTTCTCCCTACCCCCCCATCTTCTCCTGAAACTGCACACTTCTGGGACATTGCCGCATTTTGCCATTTTAGCACTAATTCTTCACATCAGGTTGCTAATCACTTACCCTGGGTGATTCCAAAAAAGGGAAGGCAGGTCCTTACCCTTGAGAAGCTTTCAGTCTGGTTGAGAGTATGTGGCCAACACACAGCAAACAAGCTGAGATTAAATGTTTATAGGTAGCATGGATTTGCCAGTAGGAACAGGCATTTAAAGACAGGATCAGTAAAAGGGATAGTTTAAAACAATAAACATCTTGTAAGTAATCTTGTTTCTCTTTTTCATCTTAGCTGCAGAAAGCTCAGAACCAGATCAGAAGTTGAATTATTTCAAATATAATACCCCATGAAGTATGCATGTTTGTGGTATCACCATGCCCTTGGCACTGTGGTTTGGTGGGGGGGGGGGGGTAATTTTCAATTTCCATTTTGTATTTTTGCTATTATTTGTTCTCCAGGTAACTGACACCTTAATGAAATTATCTGAGATATAAATAAATGATAATACAGACAGAAACCATCAGGGAATACCCCTCTTTCAATTTACATACTTAAAGGGTATACTATACTTATGAAATGTTTGAAGCAACTTATAAAAGTGCACACACTCCAGGGCGCCTGGGTGGCTCAGTTGGTTGAGCACCCCACTTCAGCTCAGGTCATGATCTCACGGTCTGTGTGGAGCTCTGTGCTGACAGCTGGGAGCCTGGAGCCTGCTTCTGATTCTGTGTCTCCCTCTCTCTCTGCCCCTCCCCTGCTGGTACTCTGTCTCTCTCTCTCTCTCTCTCTCTCTCTCTCTCAAAAATAAACATTAAAAATTTTTTAAAAAGTGCACATACTCCAAAATCTGACAATCAGGCAAAAATACAGAAAAGGAATTAAGTAAAGGAAGCAATGGTAACAGGTATCCCGGTGCTTAAGAATAAGAAAATACTGTAATTGCCCAAAATGTTTTCTCTAAATTTGATAGCAGTTCATATTTGAGAAAAGAGAAAAAAGGAGGGGAAATGCATTACTTTTCATTGCCTGACAAAGACCATATATACCAGTGTGCCCACCCCATACCAATCTCAATGAGAAATCTTTGAGCACATATCGAGTACCCATGACAGGCTGAAGAAGAAAAATACAACTCACTACACCAGGAATTCACAATGAAGAGGAGAATTCGGCGACTTGCATATGATACAGTTTTCAGTGCAGTAGGTACTACTCCTCTGAAAGGCAACACACAATTACTGAAAAACTTCCATGACCCCAGTCTCCTACTTTATCTGTTTTGTGTCATGTAACCACAGCAACCAAGTGAGGGGATTATTTCTCGGCCTCATTTTCCAGAGTACCTATGTGGTTTTCACCAAAAGAAGTGCCATGGGACTGGGGTCCAAAGGAATGAGTAGAAGTGCTCAGGTGGGGTATGAGAAAGATATTCCTAAGAGGAATGTTTCCATTGTTTTTATCTTACTGCTCTTGTAAAGGATGGAAATGCTTATAAGTCATGCTACAGCTATAGTATAGAATGCAATGCAGCCTTGAAAAGAAACTGGCTTTTAAAATTAAGAACACTTAGGGGCACCTGGGTGGCTCAGTCAGTTAAGCATCTGACCCTTGGTTTCAGCTCAGGTCATGATCTGTCGATTTCATGAGTTTGAGCCCCACATCAGGCTCCATGCTGAGATAGTGCAGAGCCTGCTTGGGATTCTCTGTCTCCCTCTCTCTCTGCCCCTCCCTCACTCACACTGTCTCTGTCTCTCTCAAAATAAATGAATACATTTTTAAAAAATAAAACAGGGGTGCCTGGGTGGCTCCGTTGGTTGAGCATCTGACTTCAGCTCAGGTCATGATCTCACAGTTTGTGAGTTCGAGCCCCACATTGGGTTCTGTGCTGACAGCTCAGAGCCTGGAGCCTTCTTAGATTCTGTGTCTGCCTCTCTCTCTGCCTCTCCCCTGCTCACACTCTGTATCTCTCTCTCTCTCTCAAAGATAAAAATAAACATTAAATTTTTTTAAAAAATAATAATAATATATCATCCTAGGTACATTTATATGTATCTCCACAATTTTTGCTGAGTGAAAAACACTAATGAATAGCATTTATAGCATGAATATACTCATGGTTTTCAAAAACTAAATGTGTGTATATTTATACATGTAGGCACAGAAATTAATAAAAGGAAGTACTGAGGGATAGGTAATGAAAGGTAAAGTCCCCATCTCTGAGGCAGGAGTTAGGGTGGGGAGCCCTGTGAAATGGTGGGTAAGGCAGAAAGAGGAGCAAAGGGGGAAGAAAAAAAAACTTTACTTTTATTCTCTATGCTTTGAAAGTATCCTAATTTTTCTATAATTGAAATGCATCCATGGATCTTATTTTTCAAAGTATAAAAAAATTACAAGTAATTATATCACAGCATGAACATGGCATCATCATGATCATTCTTGATTACCAAGGCAAATACATTGCCCAGCCTGGCCAGGCCTCGTTCTGATTTAGCCCCACCAGAGAAGCTCATTTAAGTACTTCCATATCCCTTAAGAATCACAGATACTCAGAATTCTAATGTATTTGAAAAGCCACCTACTCAATCTCTTATTCAAGTGCTTGAGGCCCCTTTTAAACATCTCCAATCTCCCTGCTTTTACTAGATTCCTCTTCTAATGACAAGAACCATTGCTTCCCCTGGCTTCCTATTCTATCTTCCAGCATCTCTTCCAGAAAGAACTCCCTTGTGCTAATCTAAGTCTCCATCTCTAATCCTGTGTACTCCTCTGAACACAGTTTATAGATCTCTCTTTCCCGAGGAGGAGAGAGGAGGTCACCACTATCCTCACCAGGTGAATTAAAAGAGCTTTCTCTATACTTAATGTTTGTCACACCACTAAGGATGCTGTATTATAATTGTCTATATACAAACAGACTGAAAGAACTGACCATCAAGCACCATATTCCTAGTACCTACATCAGGGTCAGGCTCACAGAAGGTTTTCAGGAAGTAGTTGACAGATATGAGCATGGGTGGATGAATGGATGGAGAGATCGATGGATGGACAGATGGGTGGATGGATGGATGTGTGGATCAATGGGTAGATCGATGGACTTTTTAAGTTATTGTTTATTGAGCACTAACTTTATGCTTGGAACCCACTCCATCTGCTAAACAAATTATGAAGTAGGTATTACAATAATTATCTCCATTTTACCACTCAGGAAACAAAGGCTCAAAGAGTTTTGTTCTTTCTAAATAAGACCCCATATTTAGCAAAGTTGGAATCTGAAATTTGGATGGGTGATTACAAAGTTTATACTTTGAACTACTTCATCACAGTGCCATGAATTAATGAATGAATGAGAGAATGAATGAGTGAACCAATCTACCAATTTCTTACAGAATCCCGCTGTTTCAAAAATTCTCCATGTGCTCTGGAGTTCTGTTATAGCTTTCAAAAGGAAGCACAGCTTTGATTGGGCTAAGAACATTTACATTCAATCAGTTCCAAAAAAAATTTTTTTTAAGAAAAAAGCATCATCAACCAGCCACTACTCCCTATTTTTATAGGAGGTGTGAAAGTAGACAGGATTTATCTCTAGCCCACGACTTTGAATTTGGAAAAAACCTCAAGTCTCATCTGTGGGGATCTGACAGTTACAGCAGTGGAGTGTTAAAACTTGCATTAACTTCATTTAAACTTCATTTGGGCTCCTCCCTTATTTTGGAAAGCTTTACATCAAATTTTGTAACAAAAGGAGAACATGCAATTTAAATTAAAGAATTGGGGGAGGCCTGGGTACTTTCCAGCCTGAATTAGCAAACCCCAAAGGCCTCTAATTAGGTTTTCCCTCTGTTTCTTCTTAGTCTGATCATCAAAACCATGAATGAGAATAAAGCAAATCAGCTAAATTGCCTACTCCTCCTTCAAGATGTAAATCTATTATAGACACAACATATCTTAAAGGACATTTTGCAAATACTTCCCAAATCTACTGGGATGGCCTAATGATCTTTATTCTGGTTTGTTCCATCCTTATAACCAAGCACAATAATTCTAACCACAAAAATACAAGATAATTTTAATATTGCACAAATCCTACCTTGAGAAGTGGCTTTTTAGTTTCCAATAGTGGCTGTTCAAAGTACATTTCCTGTATTCCTGGAATATAGAAAGAGAAGAAATTATTTACTAATCTCAGACCTGTGTTCATTCTAATGGACACACCAAAAGATACATTTGGGGCAAGCAATGAAAGTTTGTAGTTTGGAAATTCACCTCAAAGACCTATAATTACTCTCTTAAAAATTCATCATTGGTTTTGTTTGTTTGTTTGTTTGGCTCTACTTATATGGCACATACACATCTGACTTTCCCTAGAATGTCCAGGAGTCTCATTGTCTAGTGAAAAATACACAGATGGGCTCTTGGTACTTCTGGTTCTAGGCAGCATAGCAGAGATCACAATATGTGTTTGCCTCATTTTTCTTATCAATGAAATGGAGCTTTAGTGACACTCAGATTGGGATAAAGATGACTATCCTAAGACTCTCCTTCACTATGGGTTTCCATAGGTTGTATCTTAGTGGGAGCCCTGAGCCCTGTATCATCTACCCTATGGTTCCTCCACTCCTCTATCACCTGTTCACTATCAACCACATTAGTGAGCCAGAAACAGTTATACTGGAAAGGAGAAAATCACCATGCTGGCATCCAAGCTTAAGGAAGAATTGAATCAGTGGATTACAGATATACTTGCCTCTATGCGACATATGTAACAGATTAAAGCAATTCACCATGTATTTATCAAGACTTTTAATTGGCTTATGTTCCATATAAATTTATAAAAATTATTTTTATAAGCTATATTATCATTTAAATGCTCTATGATAGCTATCTCTTCACTGGATCCTATCTTAAAATTTTTAAAAGGCAAATAAAGTGGTCAAATAGTAATGTATCAAAGTCAAACACCTTTATATAACTCAATGGGAATGTGACCACCAGGTAAAGAAGAAAGAAACACGCTTCTCAGGTCACAAATTAGTTCTGCCTGTAAAGATTCTGTTTCTTAATGGGAAAAAAAAATGATGATGACATAACAAATGACATGATCTAGCATATAATAATTTAAACCATGGCATTTTATCATTTAATCAATTGAGACTCTCAACAGTACTGTGTAGGTTTACAGAATAGGTGTATATGTTGAAGATAAAGAAACAGAGTGTGTCAGAGTGGTTAAGAGTCTTGCGCAAGTTCACTCAGTTAACAAGTGGTTAACAAAATCCACTCCTACTTCTTCCCCAGGACTTTTTCCCCAATGTCAATATTCTACCCCGTCTCCTGCCCCATCATGAGAGAATCTGATCATAGTTCTATCCACCAAGAAAGGACTCTTAAATCATTCCCACCTTCCAGGAATGATTTTGGAAACATTATAAAAAAGATCACGTTTAACTAGCCTGTCTGTTCTGTGCTGTTTCCTCTTCACCCAGCTCCCACATTTGAAATGAAGAAATTTAGGCTTAGAAATGATAATTTTCTGGAGACCCCACAGCTTATATACTTGTATATGTATGAACTGTGTATAAAATCCAATCTTACTACAAACTTGTCTTATTTCAAACCATGCTGAATAAAATGTAGCAGAGAGCTGGATTTTGAATTAAGCCAATTTAAAACCCCAGCTCCACCAACTACAAACCATGTGACTTTGAATCCCTAGAAGCCTCAGTATCATTTGTTGTAGATATTATATGAGATGGTGTATATAATATAGTACCTGTGGGGAAAAAAGAGTAGCTAGTATTAGAATTTTAATACATCAAACTGCTTTAAAGGAATGTATCATGAACCATAACATTTCAGGCACCAGATTTGAGATGGAGCTGAGGGGTCCTCTCAAAACACCAATATGCACATCACATAAAAACACATCGCTTCTGTAAGGAGCAGTGAGGGACAGAACCATAAACAGATCTCCAGGTTCATTAAGCCACCACCATGAGCCACCATCTCCTGTCCTGGAGCCCAGCTTCCTTCCTGCTTAGGAGCCCAGTGATTCCCTCTATCATGAAATCACTGCTCTTAAAAATTTGTAAGGCTAGCAGATTTGGAAGGAAGTTGAGGGGTGGGGGAGAGCAGTAAGCCTAATAGTGCAAACCAGACCAGTCCCTACAGTCAGGCTTTATGCTTGAAGATGAAAGCTTTCTTCTGAAGAGGTCACCATAATGGCTATTGGCACTAACAACCAAAGGAGAGTCTCATAATATGAGATACATAATGATAGAAGCCTGCTGTCAGAACACAAGAGGACTCAAAGGGAAGGGTAACCTTCTTCCCAGGTTCCAGAGTCCTAAGCATATACCCCAAAGTAAGAATTAACAACAGGGAAAAAGTTCCTCATTATCACTTGTTCTTCCTACATCCTTACTAGCTAAAGGCAACTAATGCCAGTTCATCATGCCAGGAAAGCCTTGCCATGGTCTTCCTCTAGCCGCTGATGGAAATGGAGAAAGCTCTCATAGATGGATTTGTATGTGAATCCCAACATGTGTTAACTTGGATGAGTAAGCTCTCCAAGCCTCAAGCTTCATCTAGCAAAATTTATAGTCAAAAAATATACTACTATTATTACTATCCACTGTTACTATTCATATTATTTTTATTATCCATACTAAAAGAAACATATTACTCAAAATTGATTCGTCTACTATAATGATTAGAATATCTCCTATATTTCCCATTTGTAGCTCAAGATCAACTCTCAACTCTTCTACTTTGCCCCCCCCCCCAACAAAATCCTCTATTAACTGAATCAACATGTTCCTTTGCCCTTAGTTTCCAGTTTTGTTCAACCAAAGTTGAAAGCTGAGGGGATCATATCAGAGACAGAAGAGAATGAGTTTGGGCTCTTTAGTCTCCTGATATCCCCTCTGCCAAGCTGCTATGAGTTACCTATACTCCTCTCCCAAAAGCCACAGTTCCTACCAGGCAGCTCTTTCCTTACATCTCTCTCTCTCCAGGTTATGGTATCCATTCTTTCCCCTTTTGCCTCTTCATTCCTGGGATGATAATAGCTCCACACCCTTGGTAGCCAAAGATCCTGCAGGATGCCTTGTTGGTTCCTTAAACCCTGCTTACACCTTTACAAACAGTCTCTGCATTAAATGGTCCTCAATTGTCCAACTGGAATGAGCCATCATTTTCCTACTTTCCTTCCAGGGCCCTGACAAATACAAACACTAACTGGCTAATTTGCATAATATAGCAGTTCATCTTGTTAGGTCCAAGACATGGAAGCAGACCTCTGCTTTTTCTACTCATAACTGCCCTCTTTTCTAAGTCACCATCCACTAGTTCCTTTCAGGCATGGAGATCAACCTTCTGTCCCCTAAACATTGCCCAGACTCTAAGCTTTTGTTCAGTTAACTTCACCCTAAAATGTGACTTTACATTTTGCAATTTGACCATCTGTTGTTTCTCCTTTTTCTTTCTTTCTAAATAGTCCTTCTACTTCCTTCCATCTGTGATTGCCTATGCTAGCCATTCTCCCCCTTCTCCCCTGTTAATAGGACTCCAGTTTGGTGCTGGTATGAGGCACTGGTATACGCAGGGAAGATGGTTCCAGACGGATGGATCATGACTGGCCTAGTCCAGCCATTGTAATCCCTTTCCTCTTTTCCAGTGACTGTTAAGGTGGTAGCCATGTGACAAGATCTAGACTATGGCAATTGAGAGGAAACCTGCAGAGGGATAAGGGAAGCAATATTTTAGGAGAGATGTTCCTTCTTAAGAGAAGAAACACAGGGAGAAAAATGTTCTTTTCCTTCCTTCTTTCCTTCCTTCCTGCCCCTTCCTCCCTTCCTGACTTCGATATTATTATTGGAAGATGTGGCATTTAGAGCTTAATCAGTCATCTTTTTACCGAGAGGGGAAGTCAAGACAATTGTAAAGGAGTTGATTCAGAGCCTTGATGTCATTGAGCTTCTGAATCAGCCACCCTCAAACGCTCTCTTCCAAATTTCTCATTATGTGAGGTAATAAACCTATCTACATTAACCACTTTCATTTGACTATTCTGTTATTTATAGCCAAAAGGATATTAAATGATATACTACCCCACACTAGCTGCATTCCCACTATGCAGGCATATTCTTCTTATCTCTTTCCTCTATTCAAGGCAGCTGGCAGCTCTATAAGACATCAACTGTGTCCTAAATTCCTAAGAAAAAGAATAGGAGTGGGGAACCCATGCAGAGTCTCCTTTGTGCTAGAACCCACAGTCCCACACAGATAAGACTCTGGCTTCCTAATCCAAAGTTCAGTATCTTCAAATCCTTTATCGTTCCTTGTGAGAAAATACAGATGAGATGTTTCTGTTCTGCAAAAATTAACATCAGACACCAAAATCAGGGGCCAACAATGGCCTCATACGATTTAATCCACATGTAACATTTAGAAGTTTTTAAATAACTAGAAGGAACTCATCACAATGGGTAAGATTAGAAAAACAGTGGATGAAACAAAATGGAAGTGTATCTCCTTTTCATGTGACCAAAGGCATGTGTGGAGCATCTATAATTGGTAGGCCCTCCTAGGCTCCTTCTGTCTGATTGTTCTGCTATCTGTAACATGCGCTTTTATCTTGCACTCTAAGACTTTTGTTCCAGTTCCAGCCACTACTTCTGAGTTCACAGTAGGAAAACTGGAGAGAAGAGCAGGCACATCCCCATCCTTTAAGGATATTTCATAGAGTTGCAAATCCAGTCAAAGCTTCAATTCAGTGCTAGATATTTTCTCTTTGTTTCTCTATCACATCCACTCTCTATCCTTTTCTACTCTGTTTTGTGCCTTGGGGAGTTCACCTGAATGGATGATACCAATGGGCTCCCTTGCTTTCTGGCTTTACTGAGTGTAGCCAATGAGAGATGAGAGGTGGAAGAGAGTGAGGTTGGAGGATCTATTTCCCCAGTATGCTCCCTTCCAAGTGGCTAGGTTTTGGCTCTCTCCCTCCATCTAATGGATGAGTAGGAGTTGCAAACACTAATTGTCTGTAGAGAATTTAAAAGCCATAATAAAACCAACTAAAGGTCAACTTTTTATTATGACCATGAACAGTTCTAAACAATGCCAATGATAACACACACTCTGCCTGCCAGGACAGACCACTCCCACCATCACTCCTCCCCCCATGATAGCCACCGCCTCTCCCAAAGGTCATGGCTCCTGTCAATCATCCCTCTCCCTGATGACTCTCTCCAGGTTTAGTAACCTAGGAGTGGCACTAGTTCTCTGCATATACTCCCGTGGGTTTCCAAAACTCGTACACATAACTTAGTAAATAGTCACTTTATTAATCTGGTCAGTTCTCCAATATGAATGTGTCATATATTTCTTGCTGCCACCCTAGCTGATCCCACCCAGCAGTCAGGGAGTCTTTACTCTGGAGGAGTCATGAGCCAAGATAAAGTGTAGAAGTTCCTCACTGAGAGAAAAGGATAAACTAGATATTGGGAGAACAGCCTCCACCATCCTCATTAAATGCTTTTTTCCTTATTTGAACTTGGAGATCACAGATCTACCAAATAAAATACTCTTATGATTGTTCCCAGCCAAAATGCTCATTCCTCTAACCACTTTTTCTGCTTCCCTCCAAGGAAACTTTCAAGCAAACCAGCTAGATGGGAGTGACAGAACAGTATGTGCAGATAGCTGTCCTAAAATCAAGTAAAAGGAATCTGATTCAGTCCTGCTTTCTGTTCACAGGTGCCCTTCAGTAGAGGCTGTACTCACAGCATTGGCCAACCAACCAACCAATGAGAATGGAACCCTGGCCAACTGGAACAGATACTGTCTGGTGTGCCATTGCCCTACATATCTGCTGGGTATCTTTCCTCTCCCTAGGAGAGCTAAAGGGGTGGCAGTTTGGCCTCATCCCTGTACCCACAGTCTCTGGGCACCTTTTAATCCCCATGTCTGCTATATGAAGTCAGGCCTGTCTACACTAGCCCATCCTTGGATTGTGGGCTGGATCAGCTTCCCAACAGGAAAGCCAACTTGACAGCTCCTATTTCTTAGCCATGAATTCCAGCCAGCCCTCGCTTTTAGCCTGTCAGCATCCACACAGCCACTTCCTTGCAGTACTCGTCTTATTGAGGGAAAGGCAATGTTTAGAGGCAATAAAATGGCCTAGGATAAACAATTAATTGGAGAACTTTTGTTTCCCTCTTTAACCCCCAAATACAGTAACTAGTAAATTTGGATTTCATTGTTTTATTACAAAACAGTCTGCCCTCAGAGAGCATTTGAAAAGCATCTCCACAGGCAATGAGATATGCTTTTCCAAGCCTTGGGTCACTGTCATGGCAATCAGCAGACAGGCCCTATTGTGCAGGAGCGAGCGCTGCTGCAGGGCCCAGAGAGCAAGCCTCCCTGGGAGTGGGCTGCTGTTGTTGGCTTGTTGCTACAACAAAGCCTCTGAAAGAACTTCCTGGGAGAGCCAATATTCAAAGTCCTCACAAGTTTGAATACAGGTCTTAGTTCTCCTCCTTGGGCTTGACTGGAAATTCCTAGCTTTTCTGAAAGGGAGACAGAGGCTCACATAGGGAAATGTTGAGGGTGAGTTTTGTTCCAGCTGGTTGTTTTCCATGTCTGTGCCAGACACTTCACAAACCTGTCACCTTGAATCGTCACAAAAACCCAGGGAAGTAAGCGTGACCATCCTCATCTATAGAAAAGGAAACTGAGGCTCGGAGATGTAAATAACCATGCAGCCCCTCAGAAGCTGGGAATCAGTAGAGCAATGACTGGATCTCAGGGTGGCCTGACTCCATAGCTCCAGTCTCCACCTCGGTTAGCACCTTCCCCAGAACTGTGCTGGGGCAGCGAGCCAGAGGGAGACCGCATGAAAACAAACCCTCAACTCTGGTCTCCATAGCAGACCAAGTTGCCGCCTTGGAGAGAAAGAAGATCATATCATGGTAGCAGCATGGCAATATAGGCCAGTTGCCTGGGCCAAAAGCAAGGTGATCATCAGCAGAGGATGGGATAAGATGAGTTTATCATGTATCATTTGCTATATGACAATATACTTCAAAACTTAGGGGTGTAGAACCACCACCATTGATTATTTCTTGTGATCCGTGATTTGACTGGCAGTGCTTCTGCTCCACGCCATGTTTCTCTGGTGTCACTCAGGCATTAGCATGATGTCTGGGGTGATTTGGAAGTTCCCAGAGGCCTCTCTCAAGAGTCTGGACCTTAGCGCTGGCTGTTGGCTGTGGGGCAGCAGTAGTTTTTTTAGGTGGTTGGTATTTGTGTGTGGAATTTCGGCCTCCAGTGTCTCTGCACGTGTCCTCCGTCTCCAGGTGGATATAGCTTAGACATCCTGACAGCATGGTGGCTCATTCTGAGTGAATGGAAGTGGAAGCAGCCAGCTCTCCTAAAGGCTAGTCCCAGAATTAGCACAACATCTCTTCTGCCACACTCCATTGGTGAAAGCAAATCATGGGCCAGCCCAGGTTCTAGAAGAGGAGAATTAGACTCCATTTCTAAGTAGGAGAAATCTGTGCAGAGATTAAAGAGAAGACCTACTGGCAGCCATCTTCAGAGAAAATTTACCACAGCGAGTTTGTTTAAGATTCCTTTTCAGGAGACATATGCCCCTCACCTAGAATGTGGGTCCTGATTGGTAATGACTTCCTGGAGTTGTGTGCATGGAAGAAAATTCTGAGGTAGCATCTGGGTCCAGTAGGAAAAAGTCGCTCAACTGAGTCAACTATCTATCCATCCATCCCTCCTTTGTTTCAAAGAATATTTATTGAGCTCCTGCCATGTGCCAAGGACTCTTCTAGGTGATGAGAGCAAAGTAGTAAAAACACACACAAGCACTACATCCTTTCTCAAGGGAGTGACACTTCTGGAGAGGAGACAGGCAATAAATAAACAAATATAAAATATGTTAGGTAGAAATTAGTCTTAAAAAATAAAATAAATGTGTATGAAAAGTAATAGGTGTACTAATCATGTCTTTTTATTTTCTGTATTTCTAATACTTGACAATTTGGAGCCAGGCTGACCCTAGAGAGACTGCTCCTTCCAAAGCTAGCCAATTCCTGGACACAGTAAGGGACTGGCCCAGGGGCATGCCTTTCATATGCAAACTCCCTGATTCAGAGCCCACTAGCTCCCCTCTCCACCTCCACCCCACCCAGGTACCAGACAAATACGGAGAGACCCTACACTCCAGAGCCTCCTGAAATTATTCAAACTACCCAATCCTAAACCTGTTTACCTTGCCTCACCCGCTCCTTCCCATGGAAAACACAATAAAGGTTCTGGCTCACATTTCCCCTACTCCCTCTATCTCCTACCCCACCTCATGCTCTTCATGTGGCCCTGTATGGCATGGCATGCCCTTTCCTCTTGGGAATGGTAAGTAACAAAACTTCTTTTCAATGGCAAGTGTCTCCTGATTTGTTAACTTCACCACACCTGAATAACAATAAAACCTACATTTAAAATAAAACAATAAGGAGCTTTCTAATAAGGTAACATGTGAGCAGATGCATGAAGAGAAGAAGTCAGCAATGAGGGTAAGGTGGAGAAGAACATTCCAGACAGAATGAGAAATGCGAAGGTCCTAGAAGTCATTCTCAGGATATTTGAGGAATACTGTGGCTGCAATGGAGATAGCAAGGGGGTTGTTGAGAGATGAGACCTGGGAGGCAGCAGGGGCAGAGAATGAGGCTCAGCCATAGGGAGGCAAGGGGTGTTTCAAGCTACTCTGTGTGGGCACTGTCCTGTAGAAACGCAGTGTGGGCCATGAATACAAGCCACATACGTGATTGAAATCGTCCAGTAGCCACGTTTTAACAGGTAAAAAGAAACGGGAGCAAGCAATTTCAATAATATGCTTTATTTATTCCAACATATCAAAAATATTATCACTTCAACATATAATCAATATAAAAATTATTAATGAAAAATTTTACTCTTCATACTGAGTCTTCAAAATCCAAGTGTGCATTTTATCCTCACTGCACATCTCGGTTCAGACCACCCATATCGCAGGTGCTTGACAGCCACATGTGACTAGGGGTCACCACACTGAACAATGCACTTCCATATCATCCAGACCAGTATTTCCCTAACTGGTCTATCTCAGAAAACTGTTCTTATTAATAAACACATTGAGAGGACAGACATTTTCTCTGTGCTCGCTATACTGAATATCTGTGTCCCTCTGCCCTAAAACGCGTATGTTGAAACTTAATCCTTAATGTGACGGTATTTGGGTGGGGCCTCTGAGAGGTTATTACGTCACGAAGATAGAGCCCTCGTGAATGAGATCAGTGCCCTCATGAATGAGATTAGAAGGCCAGCCTTCCTAGGTGAGGACACAGTGAAAAGACAGCTGTCTATGAACCAGGAAGAGGACTCTCATCAGACAGTAGACCTGTCAGCCCCTTGATCTTGGACTTCCTAGCCTCCAGAACTGTGAGAAACACATCTCTGTTGTTTATAAGGCACCCAATCTATGATATTCTGTTTTTTAAAGCTTTTATTTATTTATTTGAGAAAGAGAGAAAGGGAGAGAGCGTGCATGAGCAGGGGAGGGGCAGAGAGACGGATAAAGAACCCCAAGCAGGGATTCTCTGCCAGTGCAGAGCCCAATGTGGGGCTTGAATCCACAAACCATGAGATCATGACCTGAGCCAAAATCCAGAGTCAGACACTTAACTAACTGAGCCACCCAGATGTCTCTATGATATTCTGTTGGTAACTAAGTGCTCAAACAAAAATAAAAGCAGAGAAAACACTAATTAAATAAATTTAAATTTTTTCTTTTAAAATGATTTCCAGCTGAAAGAAATGACAAAACTGGGGCTATGCCCCCTTATTCACTACACATTAGACAGACCCAGGATTGGAGTCCAGCCCAACTACGACTAGCTATGACCCAGGTGACCCACTTAACCCAAATGAACTGTACTTTCCATGTATCAAATACATGACTCTAACACCTATCCCAACAAATTGTACCAAGGTTATATGAGAAAGTGCCTCCCTAACCTCAGAACATTTTACAAATGTAAGGGATTGCAATTACTGCAGCTTCTGCCTCCAGGTGAGTGCCAGAGACAGAAATATTAGCCTTACACAACAGGCAAGCTGTCCACGCAAAGGGGAGTGAGGCAGAAGAACCACTAAGCTAGGAAAAATGCTAAAGAAACAATCATCTGGACGCTGATGCCTAACTCACATCCGTGGTCTCTACACACTCATGTTCCTTAGTATACCAGTCAGGGTCCCAGAAGAAAACAGAGCACTCTAAATCATGTGAGGACAGGACTATTTTCAAAATGTAGCATGTGGAGAAACTACATGAGAAAAAGCAGTACCCCAGGACTAGTGGCTGTGAGGGCTGGTACCACCCTTAATGCTGAAGGGGCACAGGGCAGGAGCTGTGGATAGAATCTGGAGGCAGAAGGAGCTGTGTTGAGAGACTTGCTAGGTGTAACACTCAATTCAGGGACACAACCAACCCATGGGAACATCCCAGGGAGGGAGCAGAGGGAATAAATACCCTAACATCACGCTCTTTCCTCCCTTCAATAATCTGTCAGGAATCCACATTGGCAAAATCCAGAAATCAGAGGGCAAGGAAGATACCAATATGGTTCGTGCAGAGTAGAGGAGGGTTCCTCCTTTGGGAGGGCATCTCTGGAAGAAACACAAAGGTCATCTAGCACCGTCACTCCTATATATAGATAGAATGCAGGCACATTTGGAAAGGCACTTGTTGCTTTTCAGAGTCCATGAGCTCCGAGGAATTTGAAAATCCTGGAGCCATCTTGCCACCATAGGGGAAAAGCCTCTCTGAGAATGAGAACAAGCAGAGGTAGGCAAAGCCGAGGGATGGAGGAAAAAAGAACTCAGATGACACACTCTAAACCCCTGAATCCAGCCATCCCAGAAGCCACACAATCTACAGTGAGCCATAACTGAAACTAGGTTTACCAGCATTATGGGCTGATAGAGTATATTTTTCTTAAGCTAGATCACACTGCCTTCTATTACTTGAAACTAAAAGATTCCCAGTTAACACTTTTTATTGTAAATGAAGAAACCAAAATGCCAAGAAACCAATTAACTTGAAAAACTTCACATGTACACTAAATGGCAGAGCTGCAATTCTATTCCAGTATAGGTCCAAAGTCTGTGCTCTCCCCTGCCCTGCACAATGCCCTTGGAGCCTCTTGTTCTTCTGACCCCTGCTATGGACAGCAATTTTCAGCCATGCTTGATTCTATTTGGGCTTCAAATGCCTCTAGATCACAGAGCCCACTGGAGACAGAATTCCCACGGAATCCCACACCCTCTCGCGCTTCTCACACTTCTCTTTGTCATGTGCCTTGCATCGCCCTCCTCTCCAAACACTGGTCTTCACAATCTGAACAGCTCAAAGAAGTAAGAGAGATGTGACTCTGTCGTAAAGAGAGGAAAATAAATCTTGCTGATTTGGGATACAACTAAGAGACAAATTTCCACAATAGCCCTTGGAATCAGAGACAAGTTCCATTCTCACCGATGGCAGAATGCCATATTTTGACAATGGCGTCAACATGACCAGGCTGCTGGGAGGGCGGTCTTGGTAATGCTTCTTGAAAAATCCTTTTAAAAGATGCAATGTGCTTTCCCACATGCCAATTTGTTCAGAAAAGGGAGAAAATGTCACATAGGAGAAATGAGATGACTTTTGAAAACTTGAACAATGATAGCCATTGATAAAAGCATGAATGTAGTAAAAAAAAAAAAAAAAAAAGAATAACACTCCCTTCTCCCTTGGTAGAAATTTCAGAACACATTATGTTCTTGGCCGTGGAGTACATTTTGTCTTGGTAACTGGATCCTCATCTTGTAGGCAAATCAGTGAGACAAGAAAAAGACATAAAACAGAGTGGGGAAACAACCCCTATAATTCCTCCCAACACACACACACACACACACACACACACACACACACAGTCACATACACACACATGTGGAAACTTACCCAAATGCAGCAGAAACAAAGAGTACATTGGCTTTGGAGACAGAGAAAACTGGGTATGAATCTCGACTCTGCCACATTACAGTATGTGAACATTGGAAAAACTACTTAACCCCCAAGTCTTATCTATAAAATGGAAATAATGACCTACTGCTTTGGCTTGTAAATTGTAGATGGCTATATAGATTCAGTAAGATAACACAGATAGTGTCCCATAAATTGTAGTGATTATTAATTAATTACTCTCCCTTAGGAACTGCTCAGGTCAGATCTCCCTCATAGGTCTTCAAGCATGTCATAATGGTGAAGTTTTGGTTTCAGACAAATCAGGGTTCCAATCCTGACTTAGTCAGCTCCTAACCGTGACTTAGGACAGTGCACCAGTTAGCTTTTGCTGCTTAAGAAACAACCGCAAAATCTCAGTGGTTTTCAACAATAAGTACTGATTTCTCCTGAATGGCTATGGTCAGCCCAGAGTTGGCTACTCCAGATTGGACTATGCGGCTCTTCTTATTCCTGTAGCACTTGCTCACTCACCTTCTGGCCACACACCAGGCTGGCCAGGAAAGCTTTTCTGAGGTGGCTTTGCTCCACACATATCCTTTTCTACTCCTGGGATCAGCAAACTATATTTACCAGCATCTGGGCATGTTTTCATGGCAACAGTAAAAGAACCAGAACGCAAGCAAAACCACACAAGGGTTCCAAGGTCTCGGCTAGGTACTGGCACACCATCACTTCTGCCATATTCTATTAGTCAAAGCTGGTCTCACAGCCAAACCCAAAATCAAGGGGCTTCAAAATACTCCTATCCCTTTAGTGGGAGGAAGTGCAAAAGTTACAAGAGGGTAAACAATCAGGGAGGATAATGTAATCTGCCTCACAATAGTTACATAACTTTTCTTGGCTCCTTAATCTGTCATGATTCCTTAATCGGTAAAGTAGAAATACTACTACCTACAAAGTGGATTCTATATTTTTTTGAGGGAAGGAGGGAGGGAGGGAGAGAGAGACAGAGAGACAGAGAGAGAGAGAGAGAGGCAGAGAGAGAGAGAGAGAGAGAGAGAGAGAGACTCATCTCTGGAGGCTGGGTGTGGAGCCTGACATGAGGCTTGATTTCAGGACTGTGAAATCATGACCTGAGCCAAAATCAAGAGTCAGATGCTTGGGGCACCTGGATGCAGTAGGTTAATCCTCCAACTCTTGATTTCAGCTTAGGTTATGATCTCACAGTTCATGAGATAGAGCCCCACTTCAGGCTCTGCACTGATAGCACAGAGCCTGCTTGGGATTCTCTCTCTTTCTCTCTCTCTTTCTCTCTCTCTCTCTGCCCCTCCCACACATGCTCTCTCTCTCTCTCTCTCAAAACAAACAAACATTTTTTTAAAATAAAATAAAATAAAACTGGCTTAAAAAAAAAAAGAGTCAGATCAGATACTTAATCGACTGAGCCACCCAGGTGCCCCAAAGTAGATTCTTTTAAATATTAATGATGTGTGTGTGTGGGTCCACACAGTGGGCACCACAGTGCCAGGCTCATAAAGACTTGATAAATACTGGCTAATAGTAGTAGTCAATGTAGTGGGAGTAGAGTGATACTCTGTCCCCAATTTTCTATAGTTTTCTGGCCTGCTTTACCCATTCATTCATTGATTAACTCCTTAAATAATATTTATTGACCATCCATATAATTACCATGTGCCAGAAACTTTCTCAGTTTGCTGACCACACAAAAGAGTGGTTTCAATTAATATCTGCATGGCATTTTCACATCCACAGTCTAATCTGATCCTCATAACTACCCTTTGCTGTAAGTCTTATTATCCCTATGAAATCAAAGATGGACCCAACTCTGGCTAAGTATCTCAGTGATCTTTAGCAGACAAGCAGCAGACAAGAGGTCACTGCATCATCAAGTCAGGATTCTGTGTCCAGGCACTACCAGGCTTACTTCAGGATGGGACTGCCACTTTGAATCTCCTTCTCACCCAGGATTCATGGATTCTAAAAGGTTTTAGGCAAACATCACAGTATCCCGTGCCACTTGGTAGCATTTTTTCTTATTTACTTATTTATGAAACAGTTAATGTCTGGCTTATGTTCTGAAGGATGATGGGCATTATCCTGGAGAAAGAAATGGGAGATCAGAGAAGGACTGGGCATTACAGACAGAAGTACAGTGTAAGCAGAGGTAAATGGTGGGAAACTTTAAGGTACGCATGAGAAAGTGAGGAACTTTCATGAGAAGGCATTCATTTCAAGGCTGAGATGGACAGAAATGACATCGGAGAAGTAATCTGGCATTTTGTCAGAGAAGGCCAAGCAAAGAAGCTTGGATATTAAATTATAAACAGTGAAGAGTGACTTTAAGGTTTTAAAAAGGGACAAGATGGAGACAAGTCTGAACTTTCTAATGGGCTATGTGCCAGCTGTGCAGGTAAGAGCTCTGCAGAGTGTCCCGTCTTCATAAGAAAACAACCAGCAAGTATGCCACTTGGCTTCTTTGGAGAAATGAAGTGGATGGAAGGGCTATGGTTGGGGTTGGGCCCATCCTTAGCAACATAACAGGTGAGGGGAATAGTTCTACAAGCACAAAAGAGAGAGGGGCCTAAAAAATCAGAGCTGAATACAGCAGCCCTGAATGGCCAAGACTGCGAGGAATGCTGGAGGGCATTTCATCACCCCTCTCCCTACAGGTGAGAAAAATCGTTGCCTACAGGGTACATACTCTGGTCACACTGGAGCTTCCTCAATGCCAGTCCTGTGCTTGCCCCACCCCATCCAGATATCCCACCTCCTCTCAAATCACATAATATGGTGTGCAAGCACTTCAGAGGTCAAAGGACCGGAGACCTTGGGACCTCTTGTCACTGAGGAACCCCTGTCTGTCTCAGTGACCCCAGAAACTATGAGTAGTAGCATCACTCCTCCTCTCTCTTGGCATGGACCCCAACAAGCCCTTCTCCCCTTGTGCTCCCTGTACTCTGGGCCCCCATGCAGACCAAGGAGACACAGACACCAATGGTACATAGAACCAGAATCAGCTGTCCTAAGAACAGATCCCAGGATCCAACGGAACATCTGGGAGGCTAAGGCTAAGGCTAATCCTCTAGGAGGAGATGCTGAGATAAACAGAATTGAAAGATATCAGGAAACCAGACAAAGGGTGGCTAAGGAAGCCCAGCCTAAACTTCCAATCTGTCCAATGGACACTAGCTTAATGGTCCAACCCTTACTGTCATAGCTTTACTCCCCACACATTGTAAAAGTCCCCCGGCAGCTGTCTTCTGCCTTCTGATCTGAGTCTTTGCTGAACTGAGGAGTCTTCAGTCTGACTCTTTGGTTCATACTTAAACGTCAATATGTAGGACTTTGGCCATGTGGTTCAAGATCTCTAGGATTATTTCTCATCACTAAAGTAAAAGGCTGTTACTATCACCAGCCCACTAATCCATTTACATGATTCTCCAACATCCCTAGAAGAAACTGCACTTAAAATATACCAAAGGGAGGCCACTTGCCTCTAGCAAAATGCAATTGTTTTCATAAATCAGAAGAATATGGAGGAGATGATTGACAGGATAAATCTAAAGGAATACATCTGGGGTTCAGGGTCTGTTGGCAAATAATTTTGTCTCATTCCCCTCAGAGATCTACGGGGGAAAAAGTGTATATTATTAGAGGAAAAGGCTCTCTTCAGAAAACAATCAGCTGTGAAACAGGTAGCTCAAAAGACCAAAGGCAGGCACAGTGCCTTCTCTTCTAGCTCTGAGATGTCCCATGCAATTAATGTCACCTCTGTGGGCTGTAAGGCTCTGCTCTGGAAATAGAGGGAATCAGACAGGGTGATTCTCCAGCTCTGAGAGTCTCTGGTTTTAACCTGAAACCAGATTGAGGAAGATCAGAAATCAAAGCTCATGACCACAGGGGAAATCACACAGAGTCCTTAGGCTTAATTCAGTCTCTTTATTGTTCCTTTGTCTAGTTTCTGGTTTTTCTTCCTTATGGGCACTCTACCTTCCCTATAGCTTAAAAAAAAATTTTTTTAGTAAAAAAATAACAACGCTCCCAGAGGGAGGTCTGTGGGTTTGTGGGAAAATGGGACAAGGACGAGCTGTCCTAAGGTAACACAGACAGAGGATCTAAGCGGACTCCCGCTCTAGGCCCACTTCCAAGCTGGACGTGCAGGGCAATTACAGAGCTTCTCAGAGAGGCCTGGGCTTCAGAACCACTCACAAATCAGCCCCAGGACGGCTCTGGCCCGGCTCCTGCTGCCCACTGGCTCAGCATCGGCTGTGTCAGCTGGAGCCTCATGTGGTCTGCACGGCACCCGGATGTGGAGCCAGGCTGTCCCTAGGATTCTGTGACGCTCCCTTGGCACGTGAAGCCCAGCGAGCTACCTCGAGACAAATGCAAAATAAAGGCTTCTGCTGGGAGCTTCCAGGGATGTCAAATTTTCTGCAGCTTATTTTGAAATCCATCTAAAAATCATTATTGTTTCCCACAAAGATACCTTAACAGACCCCTCCAATTGGTTAGACGTGTAGGTTTAGAGAATTCTGACACTCCAAGGTTGGCCACAAAAACGGAGTAGTAGGGTTTGTTTGTTTGTTTGTTTTTAGCAATTTTAATGTTAGAGAAAAACTGAGCAGAAGGTACAGAGTTTCCATTTCCCCCTTATCCCCCATCCTCATCTCCCCTATTATTAACATCTTGCATTAGTGTGGTACATTTGCTTAAATTGATGAACTGGTATTGACACATTATTTTTTTTTTCAAGAGAGAGGGCACAAGTGAGTGAGGGGCAGAGAGAGAGAGAGAGAGAGAGAGAGAGAGAGAGAGAGAGGATCTGGGCTCACTGGGGGCTCATGTTTTTACCCGAAGCAAGGCTCAGGCTCACCTGATGTGGGACTTGAACTCATCAACTGTGAGATCATGACCTGAGCCAAAGTGAGATGCTTAACGACTCAGCCACCCAGGTGTCTGACACTTTATTCTTTACTAAAGTCCATAAATCACATCAGAGCTCACTCTTTGTGCTGTACATACTATGGGTTTTGACAATAATATATAATGACCTGCAACCACCAGTACAGTCTCATACAAAATAGTTTCACTGCCCTAAATATCCTCTGTGCTCTGCTGATTCATCCCTCCCTCTCCACTAGGCCCCTGGCAACCACTGACTATTTTACTGTCTTAAGGAAACATTTCCATCTACTTTCAAAGATGAGGAAACTGGGCCTCAAAGAAGTTAAGAAATTAACTGACCAGGCTAGCAGGAAGTCAGAGCTCTACTACGTGCCACATGATTCCAGAGTCAGGCCAGCCCCCATGCATTCACCCACCTGCCTGCCACTTTCTGGATAATCTTTCAGGGCCAGGCATAGAGCAGGTGCTGGGAACAAAATGAAGACTAAAACAGCAAAACTCCTACTTGTATGGGAAGCAGACATTAAACAAATTAGTGGGAAGTCCAAATAAATATAAATAGTGACAAATGCTTACAGGAAAACAGGAAGACATAAGGTGTAATAAGAAAGCTCTATAGGGAGACCTGGCTTCTGTTGGACGGTTGGGGTGGGGGTTCTCAGGGAAGGTCTCTCTGAAGAAGGATGAGAAGCAGTTCTTCTGGGGCAAAGTTGGGGGGTGGGGAAGAGGGGAGTGAGTGTGTTCCAGAAGGAGTGGTTTTCACAAAGACCACGAGGTAGAGCAGAAATTGGCTCTTTCAGGAAAATTTCCCTCCCCCATACAAAGTGATCTAAAGTCAGTTTTCCAAATTCATAACTAGTCAAGAACACCTTTAAATAGGAGATTTCTATGATCTAGAAAGTTCAAGAAAGTTCCATGAAAACTCATCCTTACTCCCCAATACTAGGAAAGTTGCTAACCACTAATATTCATGAAGCGTTTTATGACAACTTTGATAGGTTTGAATTTTGTTTTTATCCCCATTTTATAGAAGAACAGAGACCTGGAGAGAAGTAACTTTCCAAAGGTCATGAAGCAGGAACTGTCTACAGATCATGCCTCCTCTGTAGTGAAAGAGTAGCCTCCTAAATATCCACCCCTACATCATGAGATAAGTGAGGAATGCAGTGCCTGGCACAAAGTGGTCATCAAATCAATATGTGAAAAATGAATGCATGAATTAATAAACGTCCCTGGTATCCAAGGGCTGTCGAGAAGGTAGCTTGATAACATAGAAAAGGGAGTGGTTCTAGACTCGGTCACCCTGGTGGGCCATCTCTCCTCTAACAAATAACCTTGTTTGTCTCTTCAGCCTTGGTATCCTTATCTGCTTATTAAGTATATTATTTAAAATCAATGGTGCACCTTGCTGGCTCAGTCCGTTGAGCATCCAAGTCTTGGTTTCTGTTCAGGTCATGATCCCAGGGTTATAAGATCGAGCCCTGCATCAGGCTCCATTCTCAGTGTGGAGCCTGCTTAAGCTTATCTCTCTCTCTCTCTCCTTCTACCTCTACCCCTCCCTTTCTCACACTCTCTAAATTAATTAGTTAATTAAAAAATAAACCTTTAAAAAATAATAATAAATTAAAATTGAAAAGATAACCAATACATTTTTTTAAATTAAACATAATAATGTAACTACCAAACTTTGGAAAGACAAAGGAAGAGGGGAGGGAAGGCAGCTGCAGGCTTATCTGGATTCCTACATCCATGGATTCATGGTTTACTCAGTCTAACAGTGCGGTTAGTTACTCATAGGACAGTCACCTCCCCTCATGGCAGACATTACTAATCAATCAAGACATGCTTTCTCACTGAGCCCTTATGAAGCCTCTGGGCACAGTGCCCCAGGAAGCCACTAGGACACATCATTAGTGACTCACAGGATGAAATCTATTTGTGAGCACTACACCAAAAAGAGACTTCTCGATTAAGAGCAACTCCCAGTGAAAAACTGGAGACTAAGACTTGAATCTTACTCATGGAGCTTTAGCAACTTTGAAATTCTCCAAGTGGACACAGATCTTCATCCATGTCTCAGTAGTACCTAGGTTTTCCCCAACATTACAGCACTTTCTGTTTTCAAGAGTGTGGCAAATTAATCAGTTAAGACATCAAACATCCCTCCAGTCTGAAGTTGCTAACGTTCTAAATCTTATAGTAAAATTTCAGTTCCCTAGAATTGGAAGTTCCCCTCTCTGGGACTCTTCCTCTCCTTCTTTCCACGGAGGAAGTCTTTCCTTTCATGTTTTGTGTTCTGGTGCTTCTGTCTCCCTGTAAAACTTGGGCAGCACTTTTATATACATGCAAAATATCACGTTTTAGAGATCAATCCATGCTGATACACAATAGATCAAGTTGATTTATTTTATTGCTGTAACATATTCAACAGTGTATAACACAATGTACTTTCCATTGTTTTGCTGATGAACTTTTATACTATTCCCAAATTTTCTCTATTACATTAACACTGCACTGAACAACCTTGCACACGTTTCCCTGTACATATGTGCAAGGATTTCTCCAAGATGTGTACCTAGAAGTGGAGCACCCGGGTCACAAGGTATACAACAGTTTCAACTATACTAGAATTTGCCTAAGTTTTTAACTTGTAATTATTTCTTTACAAGTCTGTCTCCTAGACTGTAAAGTTCTTAAGTGTCTGGAATACAGTAGTAGGTACCCAATTAATTTTTGATGAGTAAAATAATTTAAATTTTGGACAGCTGAGTGTCAAGGAGTAACTGGGGCTGATTTTAGTTCCACCCTTAATCTGTCCATTGCCCAAACCACCCTCAGCACAAATACTGTTGTAGGCTGAACAGTCCCCCCCAAATTCATATGTTGAAGCCCTAACCGTCAAAACGTGACTGTATTTGGAAATAGGTGATTACATTAAAATGTGCCTTTAGGGTGGATCATAACACAGTCTGACTAGTGTCCTTATAAGAAGAGGAAATTTTCACACAAAAAGAGACACCAGGGATGTTTATACACAGAAGAAAGCCCATGTGAGGACATAGCAAGAAGGTGGTCATCTGCAAGGAAAGAAGCTTCAGAAGAAACCAATCCTATCAGCATCTTTGATCTCAGACTTCCAAGCCCCAGAAATGTGAAATAATAAATGTCTGTTGTTTTCAAACCACCCAATTTGTGGTATCTGGTTACAGCAGCCCAAACAGGCTAATACATAGAATACGCAAGCTAACGTTGTGAGCTGGGTCCACAAATAAAGTCTCTAAATTGCCACCTCGAAAACCCTCTTCTACATTAATGTTGAAGTCTCCCCTGAACTCAGAGATGCAAACTTCTGGTTAGTAATCTTTCTGTTGCACCAATGAGTTTCAAACCATTCTATGGGATTTCAAGTTGCACACAGTTGGGATGCATTCTGAGTAAAATGTCGGTAAGTTGCAGACTTTGAGCTCCTTCACTGCTGCCACCAAAAGAGTTGCTTACAATTGGCCTTTCTCACTACACTTTCTGAATAAAGGACTTCACTCCTTTAAAAATAAATTGGAAATGGCACTAGGACATCATAAAAGTGATTGTTTCAAAAAATTTTCAAGAAAGGGAATCAAGTAGGGGCACTTGTACCCCAATGTTCGTAGTGGCACTTTCAACAATAGCCAAATCATGAAAGAGCCTAAATGTCCATCAACTGATGAATGGATTC